>CM063503.1:25924645-25959645 GCA_032207245.1 Pardosa pseudoannulata | reverse complement strand
TATATATATATACAGCAACGTCATTTATGAATAAAGGACTTAAGACATATTGTTCTGTTTCATTTTAACTTTATATAAGAAAGCTGGAATATTTTTATATTACGAATTCATTTGGTTTTTTTCATAGCATTTTCATTTTCTCAGATTAGGTTCGAAACTTTATAAAAGATTGTCCCGGTACGTAATGGAAGTTGTCTTATAAAAAGACTAAGAGATAAACTATTTCAAACTATTTTCGAAATGATCAACATCAAGATTCTAGAAAGCAATGTCATTGAAATGAATTACATTTATGACAAATTGTCTCTTTCCAGATATGTCAAATCTCAAGTACTGCTATATATTCGTTCTTTTCTAACTCTCGAATGTACATTTCACAAATCATATCAAGATTCTCTTATTACAGAGACGTCGACTAAATAATTATTCTATTGTCAAGCACTGTCAGGATTATATTTCTCCACCTAAATAAGCTCTTTTAAAAGCCCAATCCTCATGTCTCTTATTGTTGTCAAAAATATTAACATTTTTTGAATAGATTTCTACGTATAACACACGATTAAAAGATTTAAAAAATTTTAAAAAGAGGGAAATAGGTTATTGATATTGGGATACTGATGATTTAAAAATTCTTAGCAGAGTTAAGTGTGTTTAAATCTGCAAATAACCCAAATTATTTACACTATTATCGAGATCTAAATCTCTAGACTTAAATTCTTAATATTTATGAAATTTTGTGTAAATGACTGATTTATCTTTATATAATTAACGCAGGCAAGTAAATTTCTACGGAGGCCTATAGAATATCTACTAGTATACACATTGATAGGGAGCGGACAAATACTATATATTGCAAGCAGGTATAGATGAAGGCCAAATACTATACCTTGCACGCAGGCTTACAGCCCAGAAGCGACCCTGATGTACATATTAATAAAGTGTATATATATATATATATATATATATGACATAGTCCAGTGTTAAGGCGAATGGAATAATTAGTCCTTCGTAGTAAAAACACTTCTTTATTTAGTTTGGATTTTCCGTTTCAGGCATGGCTTGCGCCATTTTCATTTATTCGTGGTGAAGCTAAACGTGGAAAGGTGTTGACAGCTCCATGTCCACGCGCTAACTGAACTTCTCGCTTGATTAGTCATCAACTTCCTGTGAAATATCTCTGCGCCTGACTGCATTACTCCAAAAGGTTATTCAAGCATGGGTATTTTTATTTATTTTATTGTTATAAAAGATTCCCCATTTTAAAATCGTTTATAACTCACGTAATTTCCAACTACCCCTTTTTTAGAGCTGACATATAAATATATATATTACATATATATATATATATATATATATATATATACTTTTTTTAAATATGGCTTTTATTTTAAAAGAAAAGCGATAAAAAATGCATTAAAAAGTAAAAGATAAAGATAATTTTAAATCACTGCATGAGAAAAAAAACTGGGTGAAAACCTTCTATATGAAATTTGTAATGGGCTGACATGTAGAAATTGCTCGAGGATCTTCTATAGGATAAAGGCTAGTTGTTACGATGGGTTATCAACTACAAATAAAAGCGTGGGACGCTCAACATATAACAATTAAATATCACATTAGTATTTTAATGTAATTATTCCCTTATACAATTATATCTATATTCAAAATATGTTATTTTGACGCTAATTCCAATTACGCCCAACGGTTTTATTTTTTGTCACAAAGCGCAACAGGCTACCCAACAGGCGCTTTTTCTATAGAAGCTCCTCTCTTAATTTCTCTATATCAGCACATTACAGTTTTCGTATAGGAGTTTTTCAGACAATTTTTCTTTTTATGCGCTGTTTTAAAACTATTTTTTTACTTTTTAAGTGCATTTTTTTCACTTTTCTTGCGAAATAAGAACAATTAAAAAATGCTTATGATATTTATTTAATTTTCTACTTTTTTAATATCAAAGTTTGTAATTAATTTTCATCCATACTTTTTGTTTAGCAAATTTGAAATTTTGCACAATATTTTTATGAAGTTAAAGACTTTACATTTTCAAAAAGATAGACTGTGAAAAGCTTAAATAAATTGTAATGTTCTGCTATACAAAATTATCCATTATCGAAACAAGAAAAAGGATTAATTTAGTGCTACTTAATTAATATCTGTACAGAAAATTGTAAATATATCAAAAAAAGTTAAAATATTCTAAAAAATGTAACAAAATTTTTAAAATTTTAAAAAAGCATAAAAATATCTGAACCAGGATTCTTTATTTTAACTATTTTTAATTTAATTTAAGTTTTTAGCTGTGCCGCTACTATAGATGACAATACTAGTTTAAAAATTAATTATTTTTTCCATTCAATTTAAATTTTATACTAAAATATTGTACCGTCACCATAATTGAACCTATGTGTGAAATTTCAGATCTGTAACTAGTCAGAAAGGTAGTTAAAAATTTATTAGAAAATTATATCTGACACACATGGGGTGTTAAATAAAAGAGAAAAAAATTATAAATTTAATGAAAAATAAGACTGATTTTAACTGATTTTATACTGTATTAGGCATTGCAAATATAATTACGGGTATACTATTAAGACTATAGGCTAATATTATCTTTTATATCAGAAATATAATGGGAAATATTATGATCTAATCTAGAACCAATATACCTATTTGATGTTAAACAAATTGTGATTACAAAATTTAAAATTTCACAATTTTCCCTTACCATAAAATTAATTATGATTCCAAATACTTTTCCTAAAGAAATATAACGTTAAATGATTTCGTATAGACACACGCACACACACACACACATATATATATATATATATATCATATATATATATATATATATATATATATATATATATATATATATATATATATATATATATATATATATATATATATATATATATATATATATGTGCGTGTGTGTGTGTGCGCATGTGTATATGTGTATATGTATATGTGTATATTTATATGTATATATATATATATATATATATATATATATATATATATATATATATATATATATATATATATATATATAATATATATATATATATATATATATATATATATATATATATATATATATATATATATATATATATATATATATATAATATATATATATATATATATATATATATATATATATATATATATGATATATTATATATACATATATATAAGTGAATATATGTAATATATCAAAATTATTTCACTTTAATATTTCCTTAAAAACCTCCTCTTTCCCATTCTAATTCCTTAAAATCTATTTTCTCAGCATCAAAATGCCTTAATCAAAGGAGTGTCCTCGACTTAAAATTCATTCAATACATTTCCCAAACCTTTCTGTCCAATAGATGTAAATTTTCTGTCCATTTAACAAGTTTCCCAGCTGTTGCCGGCAAATGGCTCAGTTTTTCCCTGATCTAACCTTAAATTCGCTGATTAAGTTTCTTGTCCCTTGAAAAAATTTTATCTGTCTCGCTCTGGGGTACACCTCTGTTCCAGAAATGTGTTTCCGTATCATTCTCTTGTCAGCCGTTGACTGGCAGAGATGTCTTTTTAGCATCTTCTCAATATTAAGTTGTTCTCAAAATTGTGCTTCTCTTCAATGTTTGGTTTGGAGTACTACGATCTACTTTTTGCAACACGAGGGCTAATGAGATTGGGACCAACAGCTTAAAGACGATTCCGAAAGGGCTACGAACATCCATGCCACAGTGGGATTCGAACCCATGAACTCCGGTACCGAAAGCCAGCACCCTAACCAATCGGCCATCGTTCGGCTCTCTTCAATGTATCCCGACTGCAAAATTATTCATTACTCTAGCTGCATAGCTTTCTCCTTGCCCAGTATTCCAGGCAAGCAAAAAGAATAGGGGCAATAATCAAATGTAACCGGCCGTTTTAGAATTTCTGGATTACATATATATGAGAGAGAGAGAGATATCTTATATAATCAATCAGCAGTTCAGGAAATTGCATTCAGCAATTTCTAAAAAATCATGAAAACAAGTTTAAAAATCAGTTTTTAGCAATCATAATCTAAAATTAAAATTATCGTTGGCTCGTATTAAAATATTTTAAAATCTTTTATTCTAAAGTAAGTTTTTATATGAATTTTGATTTAAAATACATCAGAAAAAGTCAGATTTTATCATAAACTCATAGAAGCACTTTCGATTTTTTTTATAGTTTCAAGAGTATCTGACCATTTAAAATATGCCTTATTCAGAATTTTTATATATTTAGTTTCAGTATATTTAGAACTTTAAATCTAACTTATTAAAAAGAAAGGTAGAAAGCATTTCATCTTTAGGAATTATGTCTATTTTATCTTGATTGAAATACTTTCAATAAACCTGGCAAATATATTTTAGATGAATTCTTTGGATAATTTGCACCTATTCCTTGTAATTTTTCCAAATATATTTTTTTCATTGATATTTATTTTGGAGAGAGCTAATCTACTTTAAAAAGGCAAAAATGTAGGTTAATAATGCAGTAGTATAAGCTGCTGTTAAATTAATATTATCTTGGTAAAAATTCTAAAGTCCCTTTACTCTATTTTTACTACATATAAAATTTTACACTAACCCTGCACACTCGGTAATTTAAAGAACTTGTTATTTGGGAGTTTTTAGAGAGCTTTTTATATTGTTTTTGTTTTCGACGTAAAATATTGTGTTACATATTCTTACAAAAATATGTTGTAAAAAAAATCTATCGTGGCGTATCAAAAATTTCGCTGCAATAGCAGCTTTAGATGAGAAAAAAGTAGCTTATAGTAAAAGAAAATCCTGTTTTCGTGACCTGGGTAAGGCTCTTTAGATACCTCAAATGCATTAACATAAAGTAAAAATTGTATGGTAAACTTATTTATTTGAGAATTATTTTTTTCTTTTCATACCTCTATTATTTCTACTAAAAAATACGTAAAAGGAGAGCAAGAGGTTCTTGCTTCTGTTATTTATTAGCACAAGGGTAAATTAACATTTTTTTACCATGAAAAATTCTATACTACTTTTAAATGAGTTAAGCAAATTTAGTTAAGTATGTTTCCACCTAAAGTAATGCGAAGGATAACGTTAGTATACAAATATCGAGTAAATTAATAATATCGCGACACGCATTCCTACGCGACAAGGTTTAGATGTATAGATTGTAGCATCATCAGTCTTACTTTTCGTATTTCATTTATATTTTTGACAATAATTTATTTAAATATTTTTTTGTTTTTTAACAAATATCGAGTAAATTAATAATATCCAACTTTTGTTTTTGGTTAAATAAAAAGTATGATTCTAGGAGTTAACATGAAAAGTGGGCCAATTTAAGTATTATTTACATTTTGATATTCTCGACACAAGTCATGCAAATGACGCTGATTTTAGTGCCACATTCCTACGCGACAAGTTTTAGATGTATAGATTGTAGCATCATCAGTCTTACTTTTCGTATTTCATTTATATTTTTGACAATAATTTATTTAAATATTTTTTTATTTTTTAACAAATATCAAGCAAATTAATAATATCCAATTTTTGTTTTTGGTTTAAATAAAAAGAATGATTCTAGGAGTTAACAAGAAAAGTGGGTAAATTTGAGTATTATTTACATTTTGATATTCTTGACACAAGTCATGCAAATGACGCTGATTTTAGTGTCACATTCCTACGCGACACGTTTTATATGTATAGATTGTAGCATCATCAGCATTAACTTTTCGCATTTCATTTATATTTTTGACAATAATGTATTTAAATATTTTTTATTTTTTAACAAATATCGAGTAAATTAATAATATCCAATTTTTGTTTTTGGTTAAATAAAAAGTATGATTCTAGGAGTTAGCAAGAAAAGTGGGTAAATTTAAGTATTATTTATATTTTGATATTCTTGACACAAGTCATTCAAATGATGCTGATTTTAGTGTCGCATTCCTACGCGACACGTTTTATATGTACAGATTGTAGCATCATCAGCATTAACTTTTCGCATTTCATTTATATTTTTGACAATAATTTATTTACAATATTTTTTATTTTTTAACAAATATCGAGTAAATTAATAATATCCAATTTTTGTTTTTGGTTAAATAAAAAGTATGATTCTAGGAGTTAGCAAGAAAAGTGGGTAAATTTAAGTATTATTTATATTTAGTTATTCTCGACACACTTCATACAAATGGCACTAATTTTAGTGTCACATTCCTAAGCTACATGTTTTATGTATATAGGTTGTAGCATTATCAGCATTAACTTTTCGCATTTCATTTATATTTTTGACAATTTATTCTAATATTTTTTTATTTTTTGCATTTATTTAACTTTTTCTGGGTCTGGCATCCTACTAATAATACATCAAATTTGATTTTTCTTTGTTCAGAAATTTCACAAAATGTTCCTTTAGATTTTCGTGTTCTTTTAAAAGTGCTTGTATTTAAGAAATGCATTTTATGATTTTTCCAAGTCTGCTATAGTTGTCTAAAGATATTCATTCTAGGTGGATTCATGCTCCCTGTAAGTTTCCAAAGTCGGCCATACGTTCCAAAAAGAAAGTCGCTTTTATTTGCTGTGTTTTTAATATTATAAACAATTTTGGCTTAAAAAATACCGGGTTTTAAAATCATTAGTTTGGACAATATTTGTTGAAGATTTGATCTAAACAAATTGTTGTATTTTTTATTTAAGCATTCTCAATTATCTACTATATCTATTTGAATGTGTCCTGAAATCCAAATTGTTTATCGAAATTAAATAAAACTCGATGTAAACCTATTAAAATAAGCTATATAAATGTTTTCATAGATCAAATAATAAATTTAAAATAAAATTTGAATCCGAAAGGGCAAATTTTCTTAATCAGAACTTGTTAAGCTTCGAAATTTTAGAACTTTTATAAGTTTTTGTGCGATTTGAAATAAGATGCAAAGATTCGAGTTCAATGGTTTTAACACAAAAAAAAATTATTTGCATTATTTACATGGTCGATGGTTCAGATCAAAAATACAATTCAATTTATAAGAAACATCCCCTATATAATAATAGCCTAAGTTATCTGTCCGTCTGTCCTCGAATTTATGAAGTGGTTGGACCTGAATGGATAGAGGCATCCATATTGGATTTTTGGTGACTTAGGGTTAGTAAAATTCAAAACGAGTTCGAAAACGTTCGAAATTCAGACCTTTCCCCCTTTTCGAGCTTTTAATGCTATTATTTCAAGCTCTATTGCCCCGATTAAGAGAAGAAGATTTAATTTATCAATTTATCACATAATAAATAGGTAAAAATAACTTTTTTTCTAGCATTATGGAGTCATTCCTTTAACCATCTCATTTAATCATTTCTTATTTTAATTTTTTTAAATATTGTCTGCATTATTTTCGTACGTTTTATCACAGAACTTAGATATTACGTAAATAATTTTCTTTTATATTTGTCTTAAATAATAGATTAGGTACATATGTGATAATTATTAATTTAATCATTGATTATTTTTTGTTGCAATGAAAAATTTTATCACTGTTATTAACAATAAAGTCTAGGAGTCTATTTCACAGACTAATATATATCTAGCGCTTAATGTATGTATCTTTAAAAATTAAGACGTTTCTTCGTTTTGTGTTTGTTTTTTATACATAACCACACGGTTTGCAATCGATTCGCTGAATTTTTGACATCATTCATATATACTGCCGAATAATCACTGTCAATATTAAAACCTCTGTTGTCTATCCTCCCTACTAGAAAAAATCTCAAGATTTTCTCAAAAAAAAATCTTAAGAAAATCTTAAGTTATTTGGCCCACATCTTAAGCCTAAAATCTTAAGATTTTCTTAAGAATATAATCTGCAGAAAATCTTAAAATAATCTGCAGAAAATCTTAAGAATATAATCTGCAGAAAATCTTAAGAATATAATCTGAAAATTTTCTCTAAATGTAGGCTTATGTGGGCCAAATAACTTAAGATATTCTTAAGATTTCTTTTTTGAGAAAATTTTGAGATAATTGGATATATTCTAATACTTACACAAGATTTTCTGAAGAATTATAGAAATTAAATAAAATCAAATATTCTTATGATATTCTGAAGAATAAAAACTTGAATTGTAGAAAAATGCTTTAAAGCGTTTTAAAACTTCTTTTCAATGTGGAAATAAAAATTTTAAAACAATTTTTTCCTTGCCTTTTCCTGCTCACAATTATCTTTTTTTTTTTTTTTTTTTTAAATAAAAGTATTAGTATGAAAGCCATGTGATAAAAATATAATTTTCTATAATATCTGTTTACTGTAAATAGTATTTTCATTTGATTGCTGTTGTAATATTTATTATAATGTATATTAACAATTAACAAATTTTATTAAATATTTTTTTCTTTATAACAAAAAGAAAAAATAAAATATATGTTATGATGTCAGTTCATACTATTTATAGAATTATAGAAATTGGATACATTAAAATATTCTTAAGATATCCTGAAGAAGTATAGAAATTGGACACATTCAAATATTCTTAAAATATTGAGAATTACAAAAATTTGGAATTTTGAAAAAATGTATTTTTTCCCGTGGAAAAGTTTTAAAAACTGCTTTTTTATGCATTTTCCTCTCTTGTATATAATCATTAAATTTTTATAATAGTATTAATAGCTAAGTCATTTCATAATAAAGCAATTTTCTATATATGTCAACTGCAAATACAGTATGTGTTTTCATTTGATTGCTATTGGTATCTTTATTAATATATAATATAAATTGCATACCAGCTTCAATTTAAAAATCTTTAATTTTCTTTTTCTTATTTTAAATTTTCAGTTCACATCATTATACACTTAAACAGTAAAATTGGAAAATGTAATAAAGGTATTCAGGAATTTTGCTTATCATTAATGCAACATTACTCAAAAATTACTTAGAATAAAACCAATACAGACTTGTAATAACTAAATCTGCATATTTTACTGTTTTACCCTTTTGAGAACGAACACTGGTGTTTTTGTTGTAAGTACATGACAACAGTAGGCTACAATGAATATCTCTGTGCCATTTTGAATTAATTCTACAGTATCAGAACTCAGTGAAATATCCTTTAGTTTTGGATTTATTTTAGAAATTTTAATTTCCCTTTATGATAAAATTAGAAGTATCTTTACATCAGATTTCGTAACAGAATAATTTTACTAGATAATTTGCACATTTAAAACTTATAAGTCTAGTATAAATTTAAAACTCAAATAAACATATTTGCATTCATAAATAATACTTTTGTTTAGAGAAGGGTAAATACAGGATTCATCGGGTTCAGTTCAGATAAAAACTATGTTTAATGCGAGTATTGAAAATGCATATTTCAAGAAATTAAGTTCTTAAAATAATGCGACAAACTCAATGTATCCTTTAACATGTAAATGGGATTCACATAAATAGTCTTCATTCGCAATTATATATTATCAAGTCAACTAGTGAAATAGAAACTCCAAATTACTATCCTATTGCAAACACTGATTTAAGACAACTTAAACACCATTATCATGGTGATATATATACGAAGTTCAATTGCACCATCTAATTTTAAAACCTGCCCTCTTAAGCTAATAATCTTGAGATAATAATCTCTAAAGACAATTTTCATATTTATTAGGAGTTTTAAAATATACATTTCTATTCAGATAATATTCTAAAAATTAATTTCAATTTATATCACAGAAATGTAATTATTTTACTAATATTTTAGATTTGATGAAAAAAACTCGAATATTTCCGAATGTTCTGTCAAGGTGATCTTTCCATGACCTTGAAATATGAAAGAATATTAAATTTTTCTAGGAAGCAGGATATCATGAACTATGTCATTTTTATGTCTTTAAAAATTATTTTAAATGTAGTTATGATGATATAGAGTTGATATTTCTAGATAAATATATAATGGTTTGGTTATGTTTAGAGAGTTAAGATCCCCTATTTTGTTTCATGAGGGCTAATAAGACCGGAACCTACTGTTAAAAGTCAATTTTGAAACATTCATGCCAGCAGGGGGATTCGAACGCATGGACTCTGGTAATAAAGAGAAGTGCCCCACCCATTCGGCCATCATTTGACTAGATAATGATTCTATCATATAATGAACAAAAATTTAAATATAAATGGTTTAAATAACCGGACAAGTAGGATGCTGTGTTTCAATACTGTAGTCTACAGCCGTTCGGAATAGGCTTAAGTCAGCATTTTTCAAACTCTATTTATTTTCAGTGCCCTTGATAATACAGATTTTCTCTTAGACATCCCTTGTAAAATTATAACATATACTTTTTACAAATTAGTCAATTATGAAGTATTTCGATTGTAAAGGTATATTTAATTTACTATTACATTTAATTTAGGTATATTAAGTAGTTAACGTCAATAGTTTTTGTATAAATCAGAGAAAGATCAATAAAACATTTTTAGGTAAAAATTTATGTAACAAATTTGAATAACTACAAAAATCAGCAAAATCAGTCTTATTTTCCCACTTGTCATGCTTCTTTCTATTTAACAAAAATTGATATATTTTAGTAAATCATCAAGAGAAAAAACTTTCAAAACTTCACTTAGTATCAAAAATTACTAACTGATACATCCTTATTGTTGATCTTCTGTTAAGAAGTACAAGGGAGGTGAGGCCTCAGGCTCAAATCCCACTAAGTCGACATCCATTTATGTATAAGTATAAAATATGCGATGTCTAGTGGATTTTCTGATAGAATAGTAGTTTGCGTCAGCTAAACTTTATGTTGATACCTACTAATAAAAAATGTAAATAAAATTAGGAAAATTATGCCATATCTAACACTGACCCTATGAGAAAGCCCAGACTCTCCAGGGCACCTTAAATACACACTTTGATTACCACTAAAATGAGTAGTTCGTAAATTAATCTTTATATAAGAAATAGATAACCACTGTACTACCAATCATATAAGTACATTTAAATTCCTCGCAAGAGTATATTTTGCCTATATCTAGTTTACTTCACGATAATCTTAATTCACACTAGCTAAACATATTTCACAATCTATAAAATTGAATTTAAAATGTCAAAAAAAGGAAAAAAGAAAAAAAAGAAAAAAAGAAAATAATGCAATATTTTGCTGTTCTTCTAAGAGGAAGTCTAGACTCCCCAGAGCGTCAAGGAATGCACTTTGAGAACTGCTAGATTGAGCACTAGGTAATTAAACTTCATGTAACTAATAGTTAGCCATAGTTCTCCCAAACAAATGATTACGAAAATTAATTGTGTTCAAATTTGTATCAAGAGTATTTCTACCAAGAGTATTTGTATCAAGAGTATCTCTTTGTCTACATTAAGTTTACTACATGATAATCACTTAGTTAGCATTAACTAAACATATTCCGCCATCTATTCAATTGAATTGAAAATCTAAAAAAATGGAGAAGAAAAAAACTATGATTTTCATGTTTTCCTCTGAGGAAGTCGAGACTCTCCATGATGCCGAGAAATACACTTTGAGAACAACTGTATTGAGCAGCAAGTGAATTAACTTTCATGTAACAAATAGTTGACCCTAGTGCTCCCAACCAAATGATTACGAAAATGATTGCTTTCAGACTCCTCAAAATTATATTTTGTCTATATCTAGTCTACTTCATGATAATCTCTTAGTCCGCAGTAGCTAAACATATTTCGAGATCTCAGAAATTGAATTAGAAATGTAAAAAAATTATGTAGTATTTCGATGGTCTCTTGGGAGGAAGTCGAGACTGGAATACACTCTCGGACACCGAGGAATACACTTTGAGAACAACTGGATTGAATAATGAGTAGATTACATGTAACAAAAAAGTTGACTACTTTGCTTCCAGCCCCTACAGCTGAGCCATGGCTGAATGGTAAAACAGCTGACATTCCGTAAGGCAGTTAGTGGGTTCGAATCTCGCTATGGCATGGACATTCGTAAATGTTCGCAGTCTGCTTTCAGCAGTAGGTCCAGGGCTCGTTAACCTCCAGTTGCAAAATAGTAGACCTTAGAGCTCCAAGCTAAACCGAAACCTAGTCAAAAAAGCCAAATGGGTATGGACCTTTAAAATGCTAATTTCCATCCAAAATACACTTTCCAGCTAGGGATACACTCTATAATTGAGTCGCATTTTTGCATTCAAATTATTGTTAATTGTTTTATCTTATTCGAATCTGTTTTATCGTACATTTATGCATCCTTGTAAAAAGGATTAAAATTATTTTTTAACAGTTTGATTATTTTAACCGGTGATTAATCCGTATGCTTAAGCAAGGTCGGAGAGAACATGCATTTCACTTACAATAATAGTGACTTTTAAATATTCCAGGTATATTATGGGTGTATCCAAGTATATGCATGTATATAAATATGTGTCAAAATGTATATACTATGCATATATTTGTCAGTGACTAATATATTTTTAAGTGTTAAGTTGAGCAATTAAAGTTCAAAATCCGTGAAATAAATCATTAAATTAGGGACATTTATATAAGGAATATACGTTAATAAAAATGGCGAGATATGTATTTTAAACAATTTTTAAAAACTTTGTCTAGGTTTCCTACTTTACAAGACAGCTATATTTACTAGAATTATGATGATGAAGGATGTGCATAAAAAATATTCTATCATTTTTATTGTTTTTTAAAGGATACAAATGTCTGTTCAATACTATTGACTTTTAGTGAAATGTAAGATCTCAATAAATGTTAAATAGTGTTTTCATAAATAATCTCTACTTTAAATCAGATAGAAAAATGTCATAAACCAAAAGTTTTATAGCATAAAGGAACTATTTTGTAGCTACAAAACTTTATTTTCTATTTTTGTTAGTATATACTTATTATGTAACTATGTAACTTCTACGTTGTTCTACTTTGGGAATTAGTTTATTATAAACTATCAGTTCATTGAAGATAAGTAATGATAAATTTTGTAAGAAAGAAAATGGTTTATACTTATCAATCCAAATTACAACAGCTTTCATGTTAAAATTTCATAATTTTAAGATAAATCAGTAGTCAGGAGATTGAATTTTATCATGTGAATTTTTATAGTTAATATATTTTTAATATTATTCCCATTTGACCATTCTGCTTTTGAGCACACCGAACTCAAAACTGTCGTACATATCGTAATTTTTGTTTGTATTGCAATAAAATGAATATCTTGCAGCTAAATCTCACTTTTTAAGAATCTTAATACACTGCTAAATTAGAAACAAGTAACAATGCGTTAAGGTTTAAAAATTACAAGAAAAAGTCAATACGTTCAAGGTACATTATTGCGGTGTTCCTTGATCCTAATTAAGTTTTGATATGATCAGAAAAGTATAGTTAATGTAAAAATTATAATAAATTGCATACACTTCCTGACAACCCAAAGTATCAAAATAATGCATCATTTTTTAAGGCAAAATAAAAGAAAAATGAAATAAAACTTGAAAATAAGGCTAAGGTACAACAACTTCTCTTACTATGGTCTTATTCCAATGTAGTGACATTATAGATAGGTAAAAATCAATATTCGAGAAATTTATAAAATTATTTATATATAAATTAACATTCCCAAATATTTATTTGTGCAATATAGCAGTTTTAATAAATCAAATGAATGCGTATAATGGAATGTAGTTAATTTTAAAACTGCACATTTTTTCGTTGTTTATCACTTTAGTAAACTTTATAAATATGTCTGGAACTAGAAAAATATTTATTACAACAATTAAATGCAATTCTATTTAATTTTTATTTATTTCATTGATATTTCATTTGTAGCAGTGAATTTGTTAACAAAGTTTTCCATCTTTCATCTTTAAAACATTCCACCAAATGATTCAATTTAAATTTAAAATTAAAAAATTATAAAATCAGTTGCATTTATCAAAAACAATTCTAGTAAGGTGTTATGACCAGTTATTATAAATATTAAAATCTCTTATATATGAAAAATGAGAAAACAAGCAGTTCTTTATGATGTAATTAATAGTTTAGGAAATATAAAAAATTTATCGAAAAGAATTCTATTAAGAAGAAATCAAAAATTATTAAAAATAATAACATCCCTTATATATGAAAAATTAGGAAACAAGTAGTACATTTTATTGTTGTTTATAGTTTAAGAAATATTAGAAAATTTATAGAGAACAATCCTAGTAAAATACCACCTATTGTTACAAATATCAATATCTGTTATTCATATATAGAAAATGAAGAAACAAGCAGTTCTTTTTTATGTAATCAATAGTTTAGGAAATATCAAAAAAATTATAGAAAACAATTCTATTAAGAGGAAATCAACAATTATTAAAAATATTAAAATCCCTCATATATAAAAAATGAGGAAACAAGTAGTACTTTTTATTGTTGTTTATAGTTTAGGAAATATTAGGAAATTTATCGAGAACAATTCTTTTAAGAGGAAACCAACAATTATTAAAAATATTAAAATACCTCACATATAAAAAGGAAGAAACAAGTAGTACTTCTTATTGTTGGTTATAGTTTTGGGAAATATTACGAAATTTATCGAGAACAATTTATTAAGATATCGCCTATTGTTACAAATATCAAAATCTGTTATTCATATATAGAAAATGAGAAAATAAGCAGTTCTTTTTTATGTTATCAATAGTTTAGGAAATATCAAAAAATTTATCGAAAATTATTCTACAATTATTAAAAATATTTAAATCCCTTATATATAAAAAATGAGGAAACAAATAGTACTTTTTATTGTTGTTTACAGTTTAGGAAATATTACAAAATTTATCGAGAACAATTCTAGTAAGATATCACCTATTGTTATAAATATCAAAATCTGTTATTCATCTATAGAAAATGAGAAAACAAGCAGTTCTTTTTGATGTAATCAATAGTTTAGAAAATATCAAAAAATTTATAGAAAACAATTCTATTAAGAGGAAATCAACAATTATTAAAAATATTAAAATCCCTTATATATAAAAAATGAGAAAAGAAGTAGTACTTTTTATTGTTGTTTATAGTTTAGGAAATATTAGGAATTTTATCGAGAACAATTCTAGTAAGATATTACCTACTGTTACAAATATCAAAATCTGTTATTCATATATAGAAAATGAGGAAACAAGCAGTTCTTTTTTCATATAATCAACAGTTTAGGAACTATCAAAAAATTTTTAGAAAACAATTCTATTGAGAGGCAATCAACAATTATTAAAAATATTAAAATCCCTTATATAAAAAAATAAAGAAACAAGTAGTACTTTTTATTGTTGTTTATAGTTTAGGAAATATTAGGATATATATCGAGAACAATTCTAGTAAGATATCACCTATTGTTACAAATATCAAAATCTGTTATTCATATATAGAAAATGAGAAAACAAGCAGTTCTTTTTGTTCTAATCAATAGTTTAGGAAATATCAAAAAATTTATCAAAACAATTCTTAAAAAGTCCCTTATATATAAAAAGTGAGGAAATAAATAGTACTTTTTATTGTTGTTTATATTATAGGAAATATTAGGAAATTTATCGAGAACAATTATGGTAAGATATCTATTGTTATAAATATCAAAATCTGTTATTCATCTATAGAAAATGAGAAAACAAGCAGTTTATAATTTAGGAAATATTGTTTTTCTTCTGTTGTTTCACCTAAACCTATCAGCATTTCCACATGAATATCTCTGGACAAATTTACTGCCTCCTGTGATTTATTCTTGCCCGCAAGTTGAAAGATTCAAAGGTCGAAATGAGGTCCTTGTGTTGTCAGGTCATTTGCTAACCCATTGACTTCTTTGAGCCTCAGAAATAGGGAGTGGGCCTAAATGGAGTTTTATAAACGGTTATGCACTCACCTGCTTCAATTTGCCATGCATGTACACTAATGCAACAATCTGTCTTTCACAAATGAAAACTGACAGGTGAAGCTTAGAGAGTTCATATTTACTCATATAGTTTCGGGTCTAATGAATGATAAATGATGATTTCCCATCATGAAAGGTGAAATTTGTTAATTCTAACGAACAAAAATATAGCAAATATCACAGGAGAGGGACAGAGGGAATTTCGACACATATTTCACAAGCTTTATATTTGGTTTCCGAAGCGTTTGTATTGAAATGATATTGTTAATAAATAGGAAAATACAGTTTTAAGGATTATCTTAAAATATAGCTATTACTTCCATTTATTAATTATGAATACCGTATTTTATTGATTTACGGATTATTGATATCATTATATTCTTGTATGTATATACGTATATACTTTAATTAAATATATATGCATATACTAGAGGACCAAACAGACGTTGTCCTGTTTTAACGCTGTAAATCCAAAAATTGTAAATATTTTTAATTAAATTATAAATTGGACAAAACATTTATGAAATTTTAGATAATTCTAAATTAGTAATAGTTTTAGAAAAATTGTTATAAAATTAATCATTTACAAAAATTATAACATTGCAGGTTAGGTTGATTGTTGTTGAATGTTGAAATAATTCATGAAAAGTCACGCAAGATACTCACTTCAACACCAGTCCTTATAAAATTGCACAATGTTTAATAGAAGGGAAACTCGAATAGCAGAAACACAAAGCTTTTTATTAAGCACTCAACTCCTTAGTTGACAGAATACAGAACTGACTCACAATCTGACTTACAATTTTATACATTAATGGAACATTCTAGAACACCGTTCCAGTAAATTGAAGTCGATTCTAGAATTTATAGAAACAAACAGATTAAACGTAATAGATTAAATTAAAATTCCATAGCTTGTACGGAGATTCGTACTGAAGCCCGCTCTGATACTGATACAGATATACAGTGAATTTCAAGCGGCATGTAATAATCTCAATAAGCGCACAATTCTGGATTTTAACAAAATTTTTCTATTGGATCAAATTGTCAATCTAACCATTCTCGAATCAACTTAAATTACATACACAAAATTACATCAAAAAGTTCGTTTAGGAGCAGTTCTATTACACACAAGGACAGAAGAATTTTTTATATAGATTTATACACTCGAACAACGATTATTATGACATCAGAACTGTATGATCACTTCAAACACAATACGGCGTGGTATTGACTCCATAATGCTGGTAACTATGGGTTATAAGGTAATGTACAAGCGCTCCATCGACAATTCCCGCACACCGATGCTTGGCCATCCAATCGTTTATTCGGGAGCCAGTACTCTAAATTGGTTTATGTCAAATGCGATGTTATGGAGCAGATGTCATACGCTGCAATGTATGCTGCACAGTGTGTTGAGAAACCCTGTCTGGGTCACCACTGTTGTAGCTGGTGGTGATTTCGGCTGTTGTAGCTCTTCGGTCACGGCATAGCAATCTCTTTACCTCTGCAATCAATGTACCTTGGACGATACACCTCTGGCCGGCAACTTATCGTTTCAACATCCATACACCACTTTCGATATGTGGTCACAACAGTTGCACGTGAACAGCCCACTAAACAGGCTGTTTCTGCTATTGATGTACCTAGTTGCCGAGCCATAACGATTTTACTTTTATCAAAGTCCTAGAAATCTCCTGATTTTCCCATTATGTCACTGATCACGCTATGTTTGGAAAGATAATGCATAGCCGCTTTATACACTCCAACATCAGCCACGCACGAGCAGTGCTTTTGTTCCCGAGCGAGTTCGTTGTTATAAATGGAGGGTGACCATAATGTAATGACTCTTCGGTGTATATGAATCTGTAAACATGTAGTGGTTTGCATTTAATGGGAACGTTACTGATGTTGAAATTATCATAATGTTATCGAAACTGCGAAGGAAATTGTTTGCCATCACTTGTTGTTACACTTTTATTCCATTAATCATCTTGACTATGGTGCATAACATTTTATATTAGGAAATTCTAGAGTTGTCCAGTTTTTCTCGACTCTCAGTATAATTAAAACATGATAAAAAGAGAGGAGTAGCCAAAGTAAAGTAATATTTCTTCATAGTCAGTCTTCAAATATTGAAGATATGATCTGAATTGCTACAATTGATATTTCGTTGCAGTATGGCCATCTAACCACTTATTAACAATATTTTTTGTCTGGAATAAAGGTTAAAAACCTTGCCTGTGAAAGGTTTAAACTTATTTTACAATCCGAAAGCTACTAGACTACCAACGAAATATGGTCATCAGCAAATTCTACAAAAATAAAATGAAAATGAAAAACAGTAAGATAATTACTTTATTCTTATAAATTGCCTGAAAACCTACCTTCTGTAATATTAAAATGCGATAAAAAGGAATGATTAGTCAAAGATTGAATAATAGTTCTTCTTGAACAATCTTGAACGGTTCAAGACTTTATCTGAATGCTTATGCTTCACATCTCGTTACAGAATGAGCAATTAATCTCATAACAATATTTTTTCTTTTAAAAAATTTAAATCATTGCCTATAGCAGATTCTGAATTACAAAAATTACTAGATTATTAGGAAAATCTGTTCAAAATTGTACAAAATAAAATAGTGAAAACAATCAAATCAGAAGATTAGTTTACCCATTAAACCTGCCGGAAAAAATACTGTCTGCTCAAGCGGTTTGGGCCAAAACCAGGAAGTGGCTAATCATACTTAAAACCAACTCTGTTTACAGTGAACATAAAATTTGAAATTCTACCTTCTGTATAATTAAAAAGGCATACGGAGAGAGGATTAGTCAAAGATTGAGAAATATTTCCTCGTGATAAATTTTGAAGGGTTGCTTACGTTCTACATCTTCTTACAGCATGGCCAATTAACATCATAGCAGTATCTTTTACCTGTAAAAAAGATTAAAACACTGCCTATGAAATAGTTTGCAATCCAAAAGTTGCTAGTTTACCAGGGAAATCTCTTAGAAATTCCTCAAAATAAAATAGCATCAACAACCAAATCACTATATTAAATTATTCACAAAAACTGCAAAGAAAATATTATCTGCCGAAAGGCTAAATCGGGAAAGTGCTAATCCTGTTTAAAATTAAATCAACCAAGTGGAATGAACCTCGATGTTTGAATTCATGGATTGTGAAGTAACACCCTACCTATCCCACCATCGTCTATTTAATCATGCTTAAATATCAACAGATGAAAACATCGGACTGTTAGTGAAAATGAAGAAATAGAGCAATTTCCATATAATTATATCAAGAAACTAGTATGTTAAATCTCAGCAGGATGATTTTATAGCAAAAGAAATCAGAAAACTTCCAATCACTTCTCGGAGAGAGAAATATCATTAATTTTCTCTTGTGATTTATGTCAGGGATCAATTAGCTTCGAAATGTTGTATGATCAGGGAACAACTATTTACTCAAGAAAGGAAGACAGACTGAGATAAATGATATTTATATAAACTTACTCTTCCACTTTATTTGATATTATTATCCTCTATACAGACAAAGTGAGAACGCATTAAGAAAGACCTCAGTTTGCATATGTGAGTAAGTGAAAGAGAGACTCAGAATAATGTCAGAACATAACACAAGATTAGCTATTAAATTCGAAAGTCCTTTTTCTCTTATCAGGATTTTAAATTTATTCCTAATCTAAAGATTGCACGACTATAAATGCATGAGTTACGATTCACCCGTGAAATGCACACTTTTAATACTGTAGTTCTGTAAAAGACAAAGGATTATTTTTGTAATCTGTAGTAGAACCCGTGAAAAATCGATCACATTTTTTTCCTCACATCTCTGTCTGTGTTCTAGAATCCTTTAATCTGGCCAGTTTCTTAAATAAAAATGACGATGATACCGTTTTCAAAATGCTATATGTTTTGCCTCTTGGATACTATTCCACTATGAATTCAAAATATAGTGCATTGTGAGAGTCAAATTTGTGTGTGTGTGTGTGTGTGTGTGTTTGTATGAATGTATGTAATGGTGAAAAAATTAGCACGATATATTGTAAAAAACTAATGTTCATTTTTCATCTTAATTCGTCGTAGAAAATTTATCACAGTCAAGAACAGAAAACGTGGAATACTCACCTTCGAATACGAGCTTACACACTTCTATACTGTAGTGGTATATAATGCCTAGTCATCACTTTTTGGAAATCTCTTTTTAGGCCCTGAGGTCGTGTGAAAACTCCCTCCTTACTTGCGCAAGGTTGTAGTAAATGTGACTTCAGGCGCTTAGTACGTTTGAAAGTAAAGTAGTTATTTAAGTGTCCAGAAAGTAAAGATTATTTTGCTACGGCTGTCTGCTACGGCTGTTTGATTTTTACGGTGCCTTTTGAATTTATTGCATCTTTCATTGGATAGTAGTCTAAATCTATTTTGTAATATTTCTACTATTCAAAGCATGATTTGTATATTATATATATATATATATGTGTGTGTGTGTGTGTGTGTGTGTGTGTGTGAAACATAGCGTAGCATGGCATGCTTCAGGGATGTAACGTGGTCGAAGAGGTGTAGTCGACGGCGAAAAGAATAAAATTTATAAAGAGAAATTTAGCAGCATCTTTATTTTATCAGCAGCATTTTTATTTAGCAACGTCCAACAGCAAAATCTCTCAAAAAATGGTCATACGACCTTTTATAACTTTGGGGACTCCACAGGTGGGAGAAAAGGAATGTGCTTCATCAGAAAAGTAGGATGTCTAGTTAATTTCGCCAACAGGAAGGAGATTTTTCTAAGACAAAAGAGTTTAACGCTAAGAGGCTATTAAGAAGAGGACGAACTCGCGGCTTTGGTGTTTTTTTAATATAGGAATTAGTAATTTTAGTTTAAGACTAAAGTATATATATATATATATATATATATATAATATATATATATATATATATATATATATATATATATATATATATGACAAGACGTGATCCAGAGTTAAGGCGAATGGACAACAGTCTTCTTGATAATAATAAGTTTTATTAACTCATCGTTCTTAAGGAAAGCAACATGCGCCATTTTCATTGTTCGTAGCGGAGCTATGCGTAAAGGTGTTGACCGCTCCATGCAACATGCGCCATTTTCATTGTTCGTAGCGGAGCTATGCGTAAAGGTGTTGACCGCTCCATGTTTAAGCTCCAAATTAAACTTATCTGTTTGCAAGCTCATCAAATAGCTTAGAAATGCTTCGGCCTGACCGAATTATCCTGAAAGCTTACGCGAGAGTGGGTCTTTTTCATTTATTTTATTATTATAAAAGAGTTCTCTTTTTTAAAATCATTTTTAACTTGCATAATTTCCAACTACCCCTTTTTCAGACCTGACATATATATATATATATATATATATATATATATATATATATATATATATATATATATATATATATATATATATATATATATATATATATATATATATATATATATATATATATATATATATATATATATATATGTATATATATATATATATACATATACATATATATATATATATATGTGTGTGTGTGTGTGTGTGCGTATACATATAGATATATGTGTGTGTATAAAACGGAGAGAATCGACATAATATGCTTCTATGTTCAACTGCAGATAAATAGTTTGTTCAATATATAGAAAGAGCTTTAAACTCTTATTTCTAACTTTTCTCTTCAATTCAGTAAAGGCGCAAATAGGTGAAATGCGCATTTATCAAGGTATATTGCTTTTATTTTTCTATTCTTTTCGCCTATGGCTCACTTAGAAGGAGAAAAGTACCTCCGATTTAAGCTCTGGCTACGTATAGCTAGCTGTCTCTGAAATCGATTTCAAAACGGTATCTATCTTAAAGATGGGATAGTGAATTCTTCAAACCATTTCTACCGATTTCGACATTGTAGAAGATTTAATATTTTTAAGTATAGGATTTTCCAATTTCTTTTCAGTGCTTGAAAATGTGCATTCCTATCAACTTAAAGTAACTACTATTTGTTTACCTCATTTATTCAATAGGCATGTTTTTAATCCACCTTACTTTTTATTTAATATTCATCTAATAGCATTATTTTCCTATATTTTGCAATATTCAGAGGGGTACTTTAAAATACAATGTTCCTATATTTACTTCTGTTATATATAAGTTTTAACATTTATGTGTATTATTTATATGCAGTATATATATATATATATATATATATATATATATATATATGTATTATATGAGTGCAATACTAGAAAGAATAGCATTATAAAAGCATATAAGGCTATAGATTAAAATAATTATAAACTTCCTAAGTTACTTAAAATAGATGGCTGCAAAAATTTATTTTTTTAAAAATATAATAGCTTTGTTCGTTAAAAAGAATTCATTATTTGTGAAGAAAAAGTAAAACATCAAGAAAATTTAATGAAAAAACTATTTCAAACAATACATAAATTGATTGTACATTATGCATATTAAATGTATAAATTTGATTATACCTTTAATATGCATACATTACACCTTTAATATGCATAATTATTATGCACTATAGAATTTATATGATTCGCAGTTATAAGTTTTTTTATGATTCACAGTTAGTCTAAGATTTTTCAACTGTAGTACTTGTTAACTGCACCTTAGTTACTTTTTAATACATATCTAATAATATTTTTATTTATTTTACAGTACTCGTTGTGGAGTATTAAAAGACTATATATACATATATATATATATATATATATATATATATATGTGTGTGTGTGTGTGTGTGTGTGTGTGTGTGTATATGTATATATGTATATATATGTGTGTATATATATATGTGTATATATATATATATACATATATATGTGTGTGTGTGTATATATATATGTATATATATATATATGTGTGTGTGTGTGTGTGTGTGTGTGTGTATGTATATATATGTATATATATATATATACATATATATACATATATATACATATATATATATATGTATATACATATATAAATTTAGGCTCTATATAAGTTTTATCATTTATGCCTATTATGTATAAAATAGCATAGCAATAGCATAGCATTATATATATATACATATGATGATGTACTGAAATAATTATAAACTTCCTAAGCTACTTCAAATTGAAATAGATAATTGCTAATAATTTTCTATTTTTAAAAATATAGTACATTTATTCATTATAAAGTTTTCTTTATTTTTGATAGAAATTTAAAACATCCTAAAACTAAAATTCAGTGAGAGAAATAAATTTCAACTATTTCAAATTAAAGATATAAATTAATTACGCATTACAAAAATTTAAGGTAAATTTTAACACTTAACTGTAATGCACGACATGAATTATATAATTATAATTCCTAGATAGTTATTTTCATTAAGATTTACTTGTTAAATAGATTAATAAATAATATGTAAGCTAGAAAGTCTATCATATTGAAATATATTTCTTACTGAAAAAAAAATTAAAACGTATAGGAATGAACATCTGTCATTTTCTTTTTGAAAATACTATTTAACTTCTTAGTCTTTTATATTGGCTTCAAACTTCACGAATAAATAAATTTATAGGTAAGCCACAAATGCCTATAATTTTCCCCCATTCAAGTTAATTTTAGTTGATAAAGAATTAAGGCAACAGCATACATGCTTAATGCTTCAAAAGCTACATGAAATAGATAATTGCTAATAATTTTCTATTTTTAAAAATATAATACATTTATTCATTATAAAGCTTTCTTTATTTTTGAATGGAAATTTAAAACATCCTAAAACTAAAATTCAGTGAAAGAAATAAATTTCAATTATTTCAAATTAAATGTATTAATTACGCATTAAAAAAATTTAAGGCAAATTTTAACACTTAACTGTAATGCACTACATGAATTATATAATTATAATTTCTAGGTAGTTATTTTCATTAAGATTTATATGTTAAATAGATTAATAAATGATGTATAAGCTAGAAAATCTCTCATATTGAAATATATTTCTTACTACAAACATTAAAACATATAGGAATGAACATCTGTCATTTCCTTATTGTAAATACTTTTTAGCTTCTTAATCATTTGTATTTGCTTTAAACTTCACATCTCACAAATTAATAAATCTATAGGCAAGCCACAAAAGCCTATAATTTTTCCCCATTCCAGTTTTAGTTGATAAATGGTCTATGCAATAGCATACATGCTTAATGCTTCAAAATTATATTCTTTCTCTCAAAATAGTTTTAAGATTTTTAAATTTTGGCATCATGAAGTGGAAATTACTTTTATAATTATGCGGATACAGCTTTGAAGAGTTTTTAAAATTCATGGTCCTCAAGTAAGTCTTTGTGAGACTGTCATCAAAGTAAGATAATGGAACTCTGCCGTTTCACATTATTTTTATTTTCAGTAATCTCATCTCTTTCATGATACCCATTTCAACCTAAATAAACTCTTTTTATGATACTCTAAAATCTTATCTTCATTATGTTCTATAAAAGTAATACATTAAGAAGAAATGTGAGAAATGAAAACTGGATTATTTCACTCGTAGCATCAAGTATCATCATTTGTTCAGACTTCAATTCCATATTCCTAAACACGACTCCATTTCTTCAACCTAACTGGATTTATAGGTCATTAAATTGCTTCCTATTTGTTTTAAAACTAGAATTTCGGTGAGAATCCATTTAAATCCCTGTGTTATAAAACTGATTATATCTATTCTATGATAGCATACTCTAATAAAAATAGTCTACAAAATCTATAATTTTTTCCAGGTCTCACTCAAATTTCGGGACATCGTCTATTAATGTATTTGTTATAAAACAGTGTATGCTTTATTAAAACTATTTTGTCGACTTAAGGCCTATCACGTATCAATCTGTATGTGTTGAAAAAGCAACGTATTCAGTTTACGATTTCTTTTCCCGGTGCAGAATGCTCTGATTTCTAGTGAGATAGTGAACTATTTTCAACTGATTTATTTTGATTCAGGTTAACTTATTATAAGGCATTTAATTGGTTGAAACGTTTTCACTATCACACAAGAAATCCACGCATTCTTCATCGAAAAAAGAAATGCAAATTGTTGCTTTTTCAGAGTATACATGCTTTTATAGGGGGTATAATAAAGTGAAATGGCAAAATAATTGCGAAAGCATTGTCTAATTTTAAGCAACTGTTTTATAGTACTGTATTTACAGCAAGGGAAAATCGATACACAGTTTTATTTCTATATAAATGTTAACCCTGGTGCAAATTTCATTAATTATTATTCATATTAATTTATTGTCCTATTTTCATTGCTATTTTCATTCTTATTTTCATTGTTTGAATGATGAATACTTTGATGCTTGTACTCATATATATTCTTCTATTTTTTCAACCTTTCTGCAGCTATAGAGCCTTAAATCACTTCCCGTTTTAACACTATAATTATGTTGAGATTCCAATTTGATCAGTGTTTTAAAACGAAATACTTCAGTTTCTTAATAGCATACTCTAATAAAAATAAAATCTATAATTCCATTTTTATTTTTATCGTATATTCACTGATGCATACAATTCTATGAATAATTTGATGTTTTTGTATAAACTCATTAATTTTTTTTCACCCTCTATGATACAACAGAGCATTAGATCACTTCTCGGGTGAATTATAGTTAAAGTCTGTTTTGATCCCTGTGTTATAAAATGGAATATTTCAGTTTCATAATAGCCTACCCTAGTATAAATTCAAATTTGCAAAATCGAGAACTCAGTATTTATTTTACTCTACATTCATTGATATATATACTTTGATGTTTGTACTGTGAAACACGTTACAATAAGAGTTTTTCAAACACAGATATTGCTCATTGGTAAGGGAGTTTATATGTTCGAATTCCATGGCTGGCATAAATGTTCGTAGCAGTTAGGCATCAGCTATAACCATTAGGCCCGGGTCTCGTCCTAGTCCTGGTCCTAGTATAGCAAAACAGTAGACTTTAATGCTCCAAACCAATCCAATCATAGATATCATTTATTTATCTTTTTATATGATAAAAGCACAAAATCCTCAAAGAACTAATGAAAAACTACGAAATAGGATAATATCATTCATATAGTTACTAAAAGTTAAATGATCAAATTTACATCCTCTTTAGCATTTATGTAGTAACACTCCTCAAAGGTATACCTCCCTTAGGTGTATGTGGATTTCAGACACCATAGGTACCCGTATGTTCTTTCTTCTTTATATTCTACCTGGTTGTCACTTACCTCCATAGTGTCCTTACCAGATTCAACTAAGTAAAAGCGGACCAAGACTGGTCAGTCATAGGTCAGCAGCAGCTAGATAGCCACTTCCAGTTCTTCTGTCGTAGCTTCTGGTCTTTCAGTTAATTTATCCACAGGCCTTCCGGTAGATAGAAGAATCAAATACGATATATATAACAAAATTGGCCATCAATATTCTATTACGTCAAATACAGTTGATATCAAGCAATCTTTGCAATTATACAATGCTTCATGAGTTTTCTGTATTGTTACTTCATTGTATTGTACTCTCTGTTAAGGCCTTATCTCAAATCAACATAGAATCAGTTAATTTTTCAGTTAATTTATCCCCATGTCTTCGGGCAGGACGAAAAATCAAATACGATTTATGCAACAGAGTTGGGTTTCTATATCCACTTACTTTAAATACAACTGTAGAAGGACGAGATTCTTATTTATGCAAAGAGCCGTTGTTAAATAATAAGTCTAGTTTCAGGAACCATTTTTTATTCGTTGGCTAAGTTCCACAACACAGTACAAAGAAACACATCACAAGAGACAGCACAAAAACAACATCATAGACAAACACACGCAGAGAAAGTGTGTGGCACCATGGGAAAACTAGATGGCTCTCGTAGCGCCACCTATCATAAAAAGAGAGGGCAGCAATTGTACCCGCTACATAACTTTAATAAAATAATAGTTACAATTATACATTGTTTCAGGAGTTTTGTTACTTCACTATAATTTACCCTCTTTTAAGGCCTTATCACACGTCAAGATGTACGCGTTAGTTTATGATTCTTTTAACTGGTGAAGAATGGTCAGATTTCTTGTGTTACAAAGAAAATTTTTCAACCTATTTATTTTAATTCAGGTTGACTTGTGATAAGTCCTTTAATAGATTAAAATTATTTCGATATCACAGGAAAAATCCGCATAGTCTTGAACAGAAAAGAAAGGAATCCTACGCTGAATCTGCTGCTCTTTCAACGTGTACATATTGAAGCATGATAAGGACTTAAGTCGACAAAATACGTTTTAACAAAGAATATATTGTTTTATAACAAACACGTCAATACAGAAAATACCCTGAAATTGAAGAGGCACGGAGAAAAAAAGTAATGTGCCTCAAACATTTTAAGACGTGTTAATATGATAACAAAACATAAAAAAGGAAAAATATGGTTTTTATGTTTTAAAATAATGATATAGGACAAAAGCCATATTTTAGTGATTAAAATAATCATTGAATTAAAAGAATATTATTTCATTATGAAGCGTATGCATAGGTTTATTGAGGGGAAAAATCATATTTTTAGTCCAATTCTATGATTTTAAAAAGTCCTTTATCCCTTAATTCAATACATATTTTTTAAAAACTCATGTTTTTCTAACGTCTGTCTTCGTAAAGCTTTCTTTCCAGTACTGTCAGTTTTCAAGTAAAAAAAAGTCAACTTTAAGGAAAAATGCTATTTACTTAATGCTGTAAATAAAAACTAGCATATAAATTCAATGCTTGTAGCAATTTTGACTGCTGACTTGAAAGCATAAAATCGATTTGAACATAAAATTGGTTATCAACAAAGTGCTTATTTTCGGACACAATAATGGTATAAAAAAGACACTGTTAAAGAAGTGAGGTTTAAAGACTGCCTCAATATTTAACTAGGCATACAATAGAAAATGTTTCGAACGGTGTTTACAAGAAGTAATTTTTTTAAGAACAGATTATTTTATATATCTGATAGCGATGAAACATGAGTTTTAGGAAATTTTCTCTTACAAAGTGTTTGAAGAAAAAATCAGTTAAAGGAAACCATTTATCAACTTTTTCTTTCTTCTAGTTTGTGAATGTAAATTTAAAAAATTATATATTTCAAATTACAGTAATACAGTAGACTCCGCTTAATGTGATAGCGGTTAATGTTATCAATCACTTATTGTTATCGAAATCACTTGGTCCCGATTTTCTCTATTCATTTGTATGTTAAAATTATCACTTTATGTGATCGTTACATCGGTTAATGTTATCAGTTTTCGAACCTCATTTTAACTAGCAAAGGAATATTCGCAATGCATTCAGAAGGAACCCATTCTTTTCTTTCCCTTCGATGTTGTTTGAATTTCCAAAAATTTCTCCCTCTTTCACCTAGGAAAATGGAGAATGAACAAAGGAGTGGGGTATTACACGTTCCTGGAAATTTTAAGAAATACGCACACCCTGCTGGTGGTCAATGGTTATCAGATAAGCAGAAGGCAACACGTTTTTATTGGAACTGAGAAGGAGCGCATTCACATTTTATTTCTCGTTTACATGCAGCTTGTTGATATGGAACCAGAAAGCGAAATTATTTAACATTAAAAAAAGATCGAAATTTTAAATCATTATGACAGGTTTATGGAACTAATAAGTCAGATGGAAAATTTCTTGATATTGAGCCACCTCCTACAAGTGCTGAAATGAGAAATTCATTGAAAGTGTTGAAACGGAAAGTACAAAACCGCTCCTATGACTTAAAAAAAAAAATGATTACGAATATTTATAAATGAGTTTCTTAGAAAAAGCTGTAAACAGTCAACAATCGATCAATTTTTTTATTACGTATACAATTCTTATGTTTTAAAGGGTACAGTACTTACAGTACCCTTATACAGTACATAAATGTAAGGTGAGTTTTTTCATTTTATTTTGAAATTTAGTAAGTGTGAATTAAAGGGGGATAAATTTATTTAATTTTTCATATCGTTTATTGTTATCAATCGGTTATTGTTATCAAACTGATCACACTAAGCGGAGTCCACTGTATTTTTTAAACAATTTCTAATTCGATTGCTCTTTCTTCTCAGAATATGCTTTTTGTATTTTATGACATCAACAAAATGAAATAGGAAAAGAGATTACCCGATGGTTCTATGAAATATTCCCAATATATGTAACTCATAAAGATACTATATTATTGAGTATTGAATGCAACAAATCTACAAATTGTTAAAAATCGTAGACTATTTTAAGTACAAAACAAATTAACTCATTGACTTTCAATGACGGCCGAATGATGGCCGAATGGTTAGGGGTTCGAGTCCCACTGTGTCATGGATCTTCGTAGCTGTTCGGATTCGGCTTTAAGCAGTAGGTCCCGGTCTCATTAACCCTCGTGTTGCAAAAAAGTAGACCTTAGTGCTCCCAACCAATCAACCAACCGACCGACGTTCAGGTCGTCATTCATTTCATGTGCCACTGTAGTCTTTCATGAATTTAACTCCTTTAGAGCTGTTTTCTGCCGACGCCGTGCGGTATATTAACACAGAGAATTATGTAAGGCTTTATTACACGACAACATGTACGTGTTGAAAATGCAGCAGATTCAATTTCGGATTCCTTTTCCCTCTAAAGAAGGATTTCTAGCGTTAATGATAAGTTTTAAACCGATTGAATGCCTTGTAACAAGTCAATCTGAACTAAAGCAAGCCGACCGCTGGCCGAATGGTTAGGGTGCTGGCCTTCGGTACCTGTGTTCGTGAGTTCGAATCCCACTGTGACATGGATGTTCGTACCCGTTCGGAATCGGATTTAAGCAGTAGGTTCCTGCCTCATTAGCCCTCGTGTTGCAAAAAAAGTAGACCATAGCACTCCAAACCAAACTTGAACTAAAACAAATTGGTTGAAAATGTTTTGCAGTATCACAATAAATCTGCACTTTATTCACCAGCACAAAAAATCATAAACTAACACAAACATGTTGATGTGTGATAAGGCCTTTACGATTCTTTTCCCGGTGAAGAATGCGTTGATTTCTGCTATCGAAAAATTTTCAGCCGATTAAAGGCCTTCTCCCTCGTCGAACAAAACCACAATATGTCAGTTGAAAATTTGGTGCTATCACAAAAAAATTATGCGTATTCTGCATTGGGAGAGGAGTTGTAAACAGAATCCACTGTTTTGACAACTTCAACATGTTGTCGTTTGACAAGGTATTTATTCTACTAGCAGACTCAAGCGATTAAATGCTTACCAACTTAATTCTGTTTTTACGACTACGACTTAAAATAATTACCTATAATTAAGACTATTTCGCTTACATTTATAACTATACTTTTACATATAAAGAGGCGGACGGTGACAGAAAGGGTACGACACCGCTTTTCGGAAAAAGAGTCTGAATTCGAATCCTATTCCTGGTATAAAAGGAATCATAAACTAACACGTTTATGTTGACGGGGCATAAAGCCTTTAGACAGTCATTTAACCTATTAATGACCGAGTCACAGCCGCCAAATCTGTATTGATGAATATCTTAAACCTAAATTATTATGGACTTCCCAGAATAGGACAAATGTGAAATTTAAACAACCTTGAATATTACAGCCTGTCTTCATTAGTGATCTGCTGTCATTTTAAACATCACAGGATGCTACTTATAAAAGAGAATCTTCATGATAAGAGATTTATATGTTATTACATGTAAACATGATATTGTAAAGGGAAACATTTAATAGATAAATCTATTTCAACATATCCATGAAAGTAAATTTATGGGCGAGGCTAGAAAGTCATAAAACGTGGATCTAAATGACAAATTATAAACAATAGTAAATACTCCAAAATTTGGCAAAATGCTTGTTGGATGACCATCTGCCTATATTGGTTTGGTTTTTAATTCTTTTGGAGTGATATGGTGTACTTTTTTTCAACACAAGGGTTAACCTATCTTTACTGAAAAGGACAGTTTATACTGAGGATACATAAAAATTCTACAAAACTACTTTTTTCTGTCCCTAACAAGTGACTCTAGGCATTCATGGGTTAAGATAAATGAGATAGTATTTTTGGATGAATGAATTTCCCTTTTATTTGAAAGTCAGGAGGTTAGGAAGACAAATAAATTTCTAAGTAATGCATCATTTTGCATGTGATGTAGTTACATTTTATAAAAAAAGTTTTTGAAGTAGTCACAACAGGTTATGCATTCAATCACAAAGGAAAATTGCTGAAAACATTTTATTTAGCTCTTTATAACAGCCTACTATTGAAGAAATATATATGCTTTTCAAGTCTTGTGTAGAAGTGAACATGCATTAAATCTAAGTAATCTGACCACAGAGAATATTTTTAATATAAACGTGTAATCAATATTTTTATTGTTTTACGTGTTTTCATAAGTTATTCAATTAAATTCTTTTCTAAATTTTACTTCTTCCAAGTACTAGAGAATTTATAAAACTATACTTTTACATATAAAGAGGCGGACGGTGACAGAAAGGGTACGACACCGCTTTTCGGAAAAAGAGTCTGAATTCGAATCCTATTCCTGGTATAAAAGGAATCATAAACTAACACGTTTATGTTGACGGGGCATAAAGCCTTTAGACAGTCATTTAACCTATTAATGACCGAGTCACAGCCGCCAAATCTGTATTGATGAATATCTTAAACCTAAATTATTATGGACTTCCCAGAATAGGACAAATGTGAAATTTAAACAACCTTGAATATTACAGCCTGTCTTCATTAGTGATCTGCTGTCATTTTAAACATCACAGGATGCTACTTATAAAAGAGAATCTTCATGATAAGAGATTTATATGTTATTACATGTAAACATGATATTGTAAAGGGAAACATTTAATAGATAAATCTATTTCAACATATCCATGAAAGTAAATTTATGGGCGAGGCTAGAAAGTCATAAAACGTGGATCTAAATGACAAATTATAAACAATAGTAAATACTCCAAAATTTGGCAAAATGCTTGTTGGATGACCATCTGCCTATATTGGTTTGGTTTTTAATTCTTTTGGAGTGATATGGTGTACTTTTTTTCAACACAAGGGTTAACCTATCTTTACTGAAAAGGACAGTTTATACTGAGGATACATAAAAATTCTACAAACTACTTTTTTCTGTCCCTAACAAGTGACTCTAGGCATTCATGGGTTAAGATAAATGAGATAGTATTTTTGGATGCATAAATTTCCCTTTTATTGGAAAGTCAGGAGGTTAGGAAGACAAATAAATTTCTAAGTAATGCATCATTTTGCATGTGATGGAGTTACATTTTATAAAATAAGTTTTTGAAGTAGTCACAACAGGTCATGCATTCAATCAGAAAGGAAAATTGCTGAAAACATTTTATTTAGCTCTTTAGAACAGCCTACTTATTGAAGAAATATATATGCTTTTCAAATCTTGTGTAGAAGTGAACATGCATTAAATCTAAGTAATCTGACCACAGAGAATATTTTTAATATAAATGTGTAATCAATATTTTTATTGTTTCACGTATTTTCATAAGTCATTCACTTAAATTCTTTTTTAAATTTTACTTCTTCCAAGTACTAGAGAATTTATAAAATAATTTTTTATATTTATTATTCAAAACTTCATATTTTCTAGAAGCTTCTTTTTCTAACGATCTCAGAATTACCTACCTTTTTTTACAACCTTTCAGCTCGTTTAGGCATATAATCATCTATAAGATACAATTATAAAATTGTAAAATATTTTAATGTATTTAGTATTTATTTATTATAGATGTGAAATATAGTATGAACACCCACGCTTTAATTTTTCTTCATAAAAAATGTCAACCTTCCTCCTGGGTAGCAAGAAAGAAAATTATTCTATTAATTTCAGTACTTTTATAAATAAAATCAGGTTTTTAAAAATCCTTTTAGCTTATATATATATTACTGGGATCTCAGGTAGTCGGGGTTGAAATTTAACTTCTTCAACGTATCTGAAGAAATTTTACTTTTCATGTTACCTGTCCAACATTTTTTAATTAACCGTTACCAGGTACCTTTATTACATATTTATTTGGTTTTTCCAGACTGTACCATACATTGCTAAACTGATGAATAGTACCCTACGCTATCAGTTATAGTATCCCTATCCAAATGTACCAGAGATCACTGTATATTGTCAGGCCTGGTATCAAAGAGTACACAGTTTTGGAAGAATGTTAAGAGAAATGAACAATAGAGTAGAGAGAAAAGGGATTATTGTGTCAACAGTAAAATTCACCTTCAAGCAAAAATATTCTCTATAAAAATGAAAGTTAAAACTTTATTCTTTTATTACTACAAAGCAGATCATTTTCTTTCAATCAGTGATCATGTATGTGACGTATACGTCAGGGGAGGCTTATCCGATGAACTTTCCTTATTTTTCGGTCATTTATCACGTCTGCGGTGTATACGCCAGATAGGCTTATCTATCTAAAATCACGGGAAATTAAATTGTCAATTTATCAATATTTTCATTGTATGAAGTATACATATCGTTCACATACAGCTTTATCTACCAAAACTTACTTCCTCCAACGTACTCAAGAATTTATAATAAAATTTATCTCTAAGTGTATTATACAACCCTTCATGTTTTCAAACTCTTTCTTCATATACTCGTCCAGAATTACGTACTTACCTCCTTTTGACTCAAAAAAATAACTACCTTAATTAAACAATTACTAATATTTTCATTTTGACATTTTCTTCCTTTTGTGTATTGTTGATGCTCTTAACAATCCTGAATTAACTTCTTACTTCCGCTTTGGAGTCTTTGACAGGGAAAATTAATTACTTCAGATGTTTTGTAACCAAACCTATTAAGAAAAGCGTCAGAAAATGTTTACCGATAGTTGAAATTATTCCATTCCTGGGCAGAAAGAAAGAAATTATATGTTATTTAAGTTCCTATTTTTAAATAAAATCATGCTTCTAAAAATTATTTTACTTATTTATACTAATTTGTAAAATTATGAATATTTCCATTGTATCGTACATGAATGTCGTTAACATATAGCATTATTTACCAAAATTTTACTCTTGTAAAGCACTCAGAAATTTATAATAAAATATGTCTTTCCGTTTATTATACAACATTTTAAAATTGCAAACTCTTTCTTGATATACTGGTCCAGAATCACGTATTTATATCTTTTTAATCTAAAAAAATTAAATACGTTAATTAAACAGTTACTGATATTTTCATTTAGACATTTTCTTCCTTTTCTCTATTGCTGGCACTCTTAACAAACCTAAATTAACTTCTTACTTCCACTTTAGAGTCTTTGACAGGAAAAATTAATTCCGTGTGACTTTTTATAACCAAATCTATCAAGCAAAGCATCAGAAAATGTTTACCAATACTTGAAGCTACTCCATTCCTGGGCAAAAAATAAAAGTATGTTATTGAAGTTCTTATTTTTATTTAAATAAAATCATGTTTTTAAAAATACACACTACATTTAAACCTCCAACAATTCGAGTTTTCACTTTTAGGCTATGGACATTTTTGAATCATTTAAAAAAAAGCCACAGAAATATTCAAATTAGAACCTGCAAAACTATTTATTCTTTGTATTTAATATCATAGCTTTTAAGGGAACAATAAAACTTTAAATACACTTTACTGGTGTTTTTTCAACTTGCGTTTACTGTAAATAAAAATCTATTGCATTTATTAATTTCAAATTTTCCCAGTAAATATATTATAGACCTACGCTTAAACTCTACCTACTTTTTAAGCTGTTGTTTATTTCATTTACTATTTATAGTATTTGAAATGGAATTTTTAAACATTATTTTAGCTTTATTGATAATTCAATCCCCTGGTGTAATATTTCTGATACTTTTTAAAGATTTAAATAGGTAGACAAATATAGCTAATAATTATTATTTCCAAAAAAAGCAAAAATTATTAACGAAATTCACTTTCTGTTGTAAGTCTTGCATTGTGTATCAGAAAAAATTAGAATTTTTTAAATAAGCTCTCATTTAACCCTTTATATAAAAAGTTCTTATTTTTTAGAAAAAGTAAATTCAGAG
>CM063503.1:25917145-25919645 GCA_032207245.1 Pardosa pseudoannulata | reverse complement strand
TCAAGGAAAATGGTTTCACTTCTGCAATACCTTAATTGCAGAACTGTATGTTTTTCGAGCTAGATTAAATGATAAAGTCTTTCTCTTGCCTCCCAAATATTCGCTGAACAATTTCTAGTCTCATGGGAATAGAATCACATGATTCTCGTTGTTCGGTTCGATATTTGGGAAAGAAGTGAATATTCTTAACCATTAGATTCAAAACTGTTTTCCTGTACAGATTGTGAGAGCACCACTGCTTGTGCTATGCCAGCCTGTAACCTGCCCACCTACATAACTGGGGAAAGTATGTTCGGTTGTCTCTGGGGTGCATAAAATTACTCCGAAAAAGGAATCCTCCTTTTAGATTCGCTGCCTCCCTGCAAAAAAGCAACACATCCGAAAACTTATCAGCCTCTTAGCCGGCCAGCTCCTACTCCCTAAAGAAAAGCCGAGTAGAGGGGTCAATAGGATCGACTTCCAGATATTGGAAAAGGTGCACAGATGCAAAAATTGGTCGTGGGTAAGGGGCTGTATCCTAATTTTCATATGTTGTTGAAAATCTCCGTCCGAGTAAATGGGTAAACATGTAATATTTCTTTCACTGCATGATATTTTAAAGTCGAGGGTGTCATAAAAGTAAATGTTTGTTTTGACTGCAGAAGAAACATTCATACTGCTGTTCGCAATATACTGTATGCATATTTTGTATTTATACGAAAACTATATTTGGATACAGCCCCTCATCTTTTTGCTTCTATTTGGAAACAACGAATTTCGAGCATATTCTATCGACGATTATTTTCAGAATTTCCAAGTTGTGTTTTGGGGACTTTCACAAAAGTTGCTCTATACATTTAGCCAATACATTTTGTACATTATATTTTGATTGCATTTTCGCATGCGCAGTAAAACATTATTTAGTAAACATTTTTCATCCAATATTTATTATTTTTTAATTTCGATTGCAGGATATTGTTTACAATATTATTTGTCATGCGTCCTGAGAATAATATTCTTTAATATTGATAACTCTGCAAATTATAAGCAAAACATTTGGAGAAATTTTGGGATTGTTGTTAAAAACCTTAATTTCTCCAAGGGTATACGTGCTATCATCATAACAATGAGCATAGATTATTACAAGAGGCATCTTAATCATGTGCTGAAATTTCAACGCTTTTCATACACTACTTTTTACAGGGTTATACAAAAGATATTCGTCAAAAGATATTTGTTGACGGTCCCCTATGAGGTTTCGGGAAAAATTCTTAGCTGAAATATATGACGTGTACCATCTTGTTTACACTCCTCGGGTTTCAGGATAATTCCTCGTGTAGTTTTCTAGATAGTCATCAAAACGTCTAAAATCGCAAGTGACAGGTCATCATTGCCAATGTAGTGTATACACTCAAGAACCAAAACATTATGACCACCTGTCAATAACGAGTTGCCCACCTTTGGTGCGCAACACAGCTTCAACCAGCCTTGGAATGGATGCCACAAGTCCTTGGTAGATGGCGGGAGACAGATTGTACCAGATGTTTAAGCAACAGTTACGCAATTCCGAGATATTGCGAATTGGTGATCTTTGAACTCTGAGCTGCCGTCCCATGACATCCCAAATGTGGTCTATCGGATTCAGATCCGGTGAGTTAGGTGGACAGGACATTAATTTGAATTTAGCATCATGTTCCTGGAACCACTCCAACACAATTTTAGCGTTGTGACACGGGGCGTTGTCCTGTTGGAACATTCCATTTCCAGCTGGAAAAACAGAGACCATGTAAGGGTGGAACTGGTCCGCAATGATGTTCAGATACCCTGTAGCATTCATGGTCTGCTCTACCACAACCCCGGATTCCAGAGACACCCAAGAGAATGTTCCCCAAAGCATAATACCGTCACCACCAGCCTGTGTGTGACCTACTGTACATTGAGGGAGCAACTGTTCGCCTGGAAGACGACGTATCCTGGCACGGCCATCGGAATGACAAACCGTGATGAATGACAAAGCGTGATTCACCTGACCAGGCAACTCTCTCCCACTGATCTATGTGACGCTTGGTCAGCAAAAGCACACGAGTGGGACGTTTGCTGCGTATCCCCATATCCAACAGTGTCCGCTGAACAGTGTGCTCCGATACTATTCTACTTGGCCCTGCATTGTATTGGGTTGTGAGCTGAGCCACTGTCTGGCTCCGGTTTTGCTTCACCTTGTGAGACAGTCTCCGATGATTTTTTCTTTGATAACGTGTGGACGTCCAACACCTTGTCGTCTACTGCTGGTTTTACCGTCATTCGTCCACTTTGCATAAGTACTAACAACTATAAATCGCGAACAACCCCCGAGTTGTGCAGTTGCAGAAAGACTTGTTTGGAGCCTTCGAGCCATTACAATCTGCCCTATATCAAAATCGCTTAGATCCGTAGTCTTTCCCATCACACAGAAGTAAGTGAAGGAATGATTCTTCAGACTCTCCAGCAGCAGTTAAATACCACTTCTACCTCATCACATGCC
>CM063503.1:25877145-25914645 GCA_032207245.1 Pardosa pseudoannulata | reverse complement strand
TATATATATATATATATATATATACATATATATATATATATATATATATATATATATATATATATATATATACATATATATATACATATATATATATATATATATATATATATATATATATATATATATATATATATATATATATATATATATATATATATATATATATATATATATATATATATATATATATATATATATATATATATATATATATATATATATATATATATATATATATATATATATATATATATATATATATATAAGCGAGAGGACCTAATCTCAATTTCAAATATATGTAAAAAGGGGTACCTTTGTGGGTTAATGTGGTGTGCCAGGAACACTGCTGATTCAGAGCTAATCAGGATTGGGTATGTGTGGTAGCAAATTTCAATCTTCCGTCGGTCTGGTCAGGGGCTTCCTTCTGAGTATTTGAGGTACGGCTGTAATATTTGATACAGGAACGCTGCTCGTAGTCGCTAGATGTTCCAAACGTTTCCGGAGTCTCTGTCGAACTGAAAGCTATTCTCCTTGGACTCCATAAGTCTCACTATCACAATCGTATCCTTCGACTTCTGATCTGTCTGCTCTCCTTGATTCGACTCCACTCTCGAACTCCCCCTCTCTTTCTAGACTTTTCTTACCTTTATATTAATTTCTTCTTTGTCCCCTCTTACTTCTTTTCGTCCAATCGGGAGAGTTGTAAAAATCTAAATGGTTTCCTTAACCCCGCCTTGAAACCGCTAACGTGGAAAAATCTTATCCCTTCAAATTGGGCATTGTCCCTTAGGGACTCATAAATAACTCCACAGAGGTACATTCTTATTTAGAGTCAAGTACGGAGACGTGATTCTAATCTGGGACTGGGATCGGAATCCCGTCAGAGAATACAGCACACGACGAAAAAACCGTTGAATAGATTTTATGGGTCTCTCTCCTTTACAAAATATGTGATGAGGTCAGATTTAGATCCCAAGCATTTTACTTCTCGTATGAATTAATCAATGATATTACTTATCTAAATCACCTCATCACATATATGTATTTATGTAAGTATATACAGTGATTCCTCGTTTTTCGCTGTTAATGGGGACCAGAACCTTCCGCGAAAGTTGAAAAACCGCAAAGTAGGATTTGCCCCTAGGAATTTTCATGTATACGGGTACACGAATGTTTTAAATATGTAAACAGTATTTATACTTTACACATTTGAAACAAAAATTACAACAGTATACGTATTTACTTAAACGTTTCAGTGCTAATTAATAAATTTAATTACAAAACCTTTTACAGTAATAAACATTAATCAACATTGCTTTCTGAGAGTGGCGAAGAGTCTTGTGCTAGTGGCATAGGAGAGGCTGTCACTTGACTCTTAGAAGCTTTAGACTCACTCGGAGAATCTTCTGCTGGAGACACTGACATTAGAGCCGGGGGCTTTACCTTGCAGTGAAACATGTTGATAGGTAGTTGTTGTCTTTGTTTTTTCTCCCATTGGTCGATGTTGCACCAGAAACCAATCACGCGTCTTTATGAGAGCCCATGATATGTACTATGGGTCAACTCATCTTTGTTTGACATGCAGGGATCCTTCTCTCTCGCTCATCAACATGAAACAACGCTCCTTTCCGCAATGTGGCTGAGACATGGTTGTATTTTATATATATATATATACATATATATATATATATATATATATATATATATATATATATATATATATATATATACATATATACATATATATACATATACATATATATATATATATATATATATATATATATATATATATGTAGAAGAGAAAGGACCTAATCTCAATTTCAAATATATGGAAAAAGGGTATCTTTCTGGATTAATATGGTGTGACAGGAACACTACTGGTTGAGATCTAATCAGGATAGGGTATGTGTGGTAGCAAATTTCAATCTTCCGTCGGTCTGGTCAGGGTCTTCTTTCTGAGTATATGAGGTGCGGCCGAAATATTTGATACAGGAACACTACTGGTAGTCGCTAGATGTTCCAAATGTTTCCAGAGTCTCTGTCGAACTCAAGGCTATTCTTCTTGGACTCCCGAAGTCTCACTGTCACAATCGTCTCCTCCGACTTCTGACCTCTCTGCTCTCCTTGATTCGACTCCACTCTCGAACACCCCCTCTCTTTCTAGACTTTTCTTATTTTTATATTAATTTCTTCTTTGTCCCCTCTTACTTCTTTTCGTCCAATCGGGAGAGTTGTAAAAATCTAATTGGTCTCCTTAACCCCGCCTTGAAACCGCCAACGTGGAAAAACCTTATTCCTTCAAATTGGGCACTGTCCCTTAGGGACTCATAAATAACTCCACAAAGGTACATTCTTATTTAGTGTCATGTACGGAGACGTGATTCTAATCTGGGACTGGGATCAGAACACCGTCTGTGAATATCGCACACGACGAAAAATCCGTTGAATATATTTTATGGTTCTCTGTCCTTTACAAAAGATGTGATGAGGTCAGATTTAGATCCCAAGCATTTTACTTCTCGTATGAATTAATCAATTATATTACTGATCTAAATCGCCTCATCACATGTATGTATTTCTGTAAGTATATACAGTGATCCCTCGTTTTTCGCTGTTAATGGGGACCAGAACCTTCCGCGAAAGCTGAAAAACCGCTAAGTAGGATTTGCCCCTAGGAATTTTCGTGTATGCGGGTACACGAATGTTTTAAATATGTAAACAGTATTTATACTTTACACATTTGAAACAAAAATTACAAAAGTATGCGTATTTACCTAAACGTGTCAGTGCTAATTAATAAGATTAATTACAAAACCTTTTACAGTAATAAATATTAATCCACATTGCTTTCTGAGAGAGGCGAAGAGTCTTGTGTTGGTGGCGATGGAGAGGCTGTCACTTGACTCTTAGAGGCTTTAGACTCTCTCAGAGAATCTTCTGGAGACACTAAGATTAGAAAACGGGGGCTTTACCTTTCAGAGAAACATGTTTATGGGTAGTTGTTGTCTTTATTTTTTCTCTCATTGGTCGATGTCTCACCTGAAACAAATCACGCGCCTTTATGAGGGCCCATGATATGTACTCATCTTTGTTTTACATGCAGAGATCCTTCTCATCAACATGAAACAACGCTCCTTTCCGCAATGTGGCTGAGACATGGTTGTATTTTTTCATTTTTAGTTTTTGATGAATATTTTGAAAAAACCCACGAAGCACTGAAGCCGCAAAACGTGAAGCGCAAAGTGACGAGGGAACACTGTATATATATATATATATATATATATATATATATATATATATATATATATATATATATATATATATAGCATATGAAGTACCTAGCTATATATTTATGATTTCCTTTAAAATTTGTTTTCTTTTTTAAACAGTGTAAGTCAATATTCAATGGATTGTAAAATTGACTAGTTACTCAATTTAGTTTTTGACACCGAATGATTTCAAAATTATTTAAATATTAGGAAATAATTTTTAAATGAAACAAAATCGGGTTATAACCTAACTATAATTTAGTTTAAGAATTTCTATGAACATTAGTTTAGAAATAGCTATGAAAGTCCAGATATATATGCTATATTATATATATATATATATATATATATATATGGGCGTGTGTGTGTACATAATATACATACACAGCATATGATATAAATAGCTAGTTATGCAACGGTCATTCATATTTTTCTCGGGTCTTTCGTGACAGTAAAAAGAAACTATAATGATTTTGCAGTGGCTTTTTCAACTATTAATACTCGCCTTAAACAGAGAGTAGAATAACTTCCAGTGTAGAATAAATATAAATATTGACTGTCAAAGGTGGCATTCGTGCCCCACCCTAAAGGGCGTTACCTCTTGCTTTTCACTTTTTCGTCATATTGAAAAATTATTGGAAATTTATACTGTTATTTCTCAAAAGAAAGTTCTAAAGTAATTTTTTTAACAAATCTATCTTTATTTTCACGCAATCTATCTTGATTTTCTGTTTTACTTTATCTTTGTTTTCGTGCTTTTACGTCATCCTTGTCGTATAATAATGAAGAATTTTGTTTGACTGAGAATAATTTTACCTATATATAGGATACCTAACAGTTCCGCTTTCATTATTCGATTGCCTTTTTCAGCATGGATGTTCCTTGCTTTTTGAATTTAGCTTTAACCTTTTGAATACTGGCGTATTATATATGCAACACGTCTTATATTGATATAAGGCTCTAATATTGATAATTTCCACTATATAGATATGGGACAACATCTAATGATAATACGAAATACTCAGTAAATGTTCCACCTAAAATTCTATATTTGATATATCAATCTTCTAATTCAATTTAAAGGATGTTGAATGTATTATACACTCGCCTCAAAGGGTTAAGAGCTCTACGCTTAAAGACGAGATGGAAGAACAATTTTTAACAGTTTTTGGCTTATTGTACTCCAAAAATAAAGATTGAATGCATACAATTTTTATTAAATATTAAAAAAATCCCTCAAATTCTGAAAAATGCTATTGAATACACAGCAATCAGTTCAATATTTGTGAAATTAAATGAAAACTAGTTACCACTATTTAAAATTAAAATATAAAATATTGCGTTCACGATTATACCGTCATTTTAAATTGCAAATTCAAAACATAGCTGCTTATTTTTACCAGCTTGAATCTAAAATATATTATATTAATATTCGGAAATATTAGAAAACATATTGTTAGTTCGATAGGAAAAATAGGAGATTTTCATCTATTTAAGGAGAATAAAATTATTTCTTGATACCGAAATATTTAAATTAAATGATTTTTACGTATAAAAAAAAGTTCATAAAAATGCATGCAATAGTTTAAAAGTATCACGAGCACTAGAATGAAAGATCACGTATTGTGTGAAGGACTTGAAAGGTCATGTTTTCCTTATATTTTCTATGAATAATCAAATACATTTTAGAGTGAATCCGTAAGTTACAGGAATATTTTCTAAGGAGATTTTATTTAACTGTACGCCAGTGATCATGCATTCATATATATGTTATTTATAGAATCTATGTTTAACCCCTTCCGGTATGATTTAATAATAAAAAACTGTGCATGAAATAACCATTTAATTTTTATTTAAAAAACTTGTTTCATTTTACAATTCTTACATATTCTTAATTAAAATCCACCTTTTTACATAGTGTTAAATAATATCAGAAACAGTAAAATTAAGAAAATATCAAAGCAAAACATTAATAAGGTATACAGATAATAGTCTTCAAGCTAGTGGTACTTTTCAAAACAAAGTGCAAAGGAATTCTTAATTGTTTACACCGCCAAGTAGTCTCACTTTTAATTTGATTCTTGTAACACACACGGCATTTCTTAGTAGGTTTTCTTTTATTCTGACTCATTAATTTGGCAATGACTTGTACCAAGAAATTCTAAGTAAACAATATGCAATAGTGACTTGTGATTTTCACAAGTGATAAAAGTGTTGCCAAATTCAGTACACTAGAAATTTTAAACTAAATTAATTATCATATCTAACAGTAACTTTAATCGCATGACGAGTGTAGCTCGCCATTGTGCGGTATATAATGAAAAACTAATGACGAGCTAGACTCGTCATTTTACCGGAAGGGGTTAAGAAATATAGGATAGGGAAACCCATTATGCAGTAAGTCTTGATATAATTCATTCTTGTATTGTAAAATATTGTCCTCAGCTCTTAAGCAAGACAAAAACGAACTATCCCTACGTTTAACCCTTTTTATCCTGACGGTACTTATAAGTACTGCTTCAATCAAACACCTATTATTCCTAATAAAGCCGTTTTTTTACGTTACTCACAAGGACATGAACCATGCAGTTCCTACAGCAGAAAAGAAATGACAGAACCAATCAGGAATCCTTTTCATTCGCATAGTAGGGATTTTATAATTGGCGTGTTGTACAATTGAGAAAATTTAGTGGTTTATACCAGTTATTTGGTACTATTATTTTTTAGAGACTTCTATACTTCGCAGGTAAGCATTTCATTAGTTTTATTCATAATTTAATGTTTTATTTTCTATCATAGAGTCAAAAATATATGTTGATACTAGAAAGTACCAGCTTTAAAATTAACTACTAAATACAGTAAAAATTAATTTTCTTTTTTCTATGATTATTCTCCATTAAAACTTATTTAATAATTCAAAAATGTAGTAAGAAAGTTGATGGAAAATTAATTCAGGATATTAAGGGTTACCTCTCCAGAGTCATTTCATGGAAATGGAAATCTCAGAAGCAAAAAGATAAAGTTCATATACACTATAATTTTAAACTATCTTTTTAATTTTATGTATATTCTACTTTAAATATAGGCTGTGTTTTTCATATGAGGTAATAACGAATGATTGTAAAATTATATTTTCACAAGAAGTTCATACAGGGTTAACCCAGATAGCAAATTTAGATTGCAGCAGTCTTTTCTTTGCAAGCCTGCAAACTTCCTAGTTCAGCATTACAAGTCTGCAAGTTTGAAACAAGACTGCAACAAGTCTAAGAATTTTCTCTTGCTTCAAGGTTTTCATGACAAGGTTGCCATAGTTTTGCAGCAAAATAGCGTTGCAAAGGAGTGGTGGCTTTATGTTCCGACTAACTTGCAGGAGTTTTGCTGTAAGTTTGTTGTGTCAAATTTATTATGACAAAATATTATCCAGCAAAAATCAAACTTGCTGCAAGTATGCATGCTATCTAGAAAGTGACTTACGCATATTCATACTGATGAAGGCAAATTCGTTTTGTATGACCCCTTACAGGAAAATGGAAATTTACCCTTTCATTTAAGTGTTAATGAAAAGGATAAAATTAGAATGATGTGCAAAACATATTATAAATAATTACTAAATTTTTATCATATGAGTGTATTCTTTTTTTTATATACTTGCAGGTTAAGTTAGTCGCATTATGTTAGTCATATGTGTTTTAATGTTTTGCTTTATTTACTATTTGAGAAGATATTGGTATCCACTGCGAATTCAGAATTAATCCTCATATTCTAAAGTTCAAAATTACATAAATGTAAGTTTATCAGACTTTAATTTTCATAAGAATAATTGTGAAGAATAAGAGAGCCTTTTAAGAGGTTGCAAAAAAATACTACGTTAGTTACACACCTTTAAATTTGATAAAAAAAATATTTAGCAACTAATTACAAAATAATATTAAAGATATTTTATTATTTATGAATCTATTGTAATATTACAACATCGAAAAGAACTTTACACATACTTGCATGTTATTTGTATACTTTCATGTTAAGGTAGTCACATGGGGTTTAGTATTTTGTTTTAGTTATTATTTGATAAGAGATCAATATCTACTGCAAATTCAGAACTAATCCTCAAATTCTAATATTCAAAATTGTATAAATGTAAATTTGTCAGACTGTAAGTTTCACAGGAATAATATAAACGCTTAAGGTAGCCTTCCAAGAGGTTGAAAAATGTTTTGTTTGTCACATACCATTAAATTTGATAAAATTAATTAGAAACTAATTACAAAATAGTATTAAAGATATTTTAATATTTAAGAAATCTATTGGAATATTGTAACATCGAAAAAACTTTATATATACTTGCATATTATCTGTATACTTACATGTTAAGTTAGTCACATGGAGTTTAGTATTTTCTTTTAGTTATTATTTGATAAGAGATCGGTATCTTCTGCAAATTCAGAATTAATCCTCAAATTCTAAAATCCAAAATTGCATAAATGTAAGTTTGTTAGACTGTAAGTTTCACAAGAATAATATAGATGATTAACCCCTTCGCGACCAACGTCTCGTATACGAGACACAGCGATTTTACTCTTATCAGCTCAGCGTCGCCTCCGCTTGATGGTCTATGTTTGATATTCAGAGACCAACTTCGCGTATGAGTAATAGGAGATCTGACCTTTTTATTCTAATTTTTAAATGCTATATTTAATTACTAGATGGCGTAAACGGCAACTGTTTTCACAACGGTTGGATCGTATAGCATTTACATACTGGTCCTCAAGTGGTGAAGGTAAACCTCCAGAAGGTTGAAAAAATATTTTGTTAGTCACATACCATTAAATTTGATAAAAATAATTAGCAACTAATTATAAAATAGTACTAAAGATATTCCATGATTTAAGAACTTATAATATTATATACAACGAAAAACACTTTATGCAGATTTTAGTGAAATAGCTCGTAAACTTAGTGTGAATGATACGCTAACTACCATGGAATGATCCACCTATCAAATTCATTCAAACGTCATTTCTGGTAGATACGCTGCCCTGGAGTATACGCCATGCACGTTGCAGTTGACCTTAAAAGATGAAAGTTCATCTGATTATCCGACTTGGTGTATACTCGCGCTCATTATAACTGACTAGAAGAAAAGGAAATATCCGATCAATGACTGTCCCACAAAGTTTTTTATTTTAATTTTAATTTTTTTTTCAGAATAGTAATGGATATTCACAAACAGAAACCAAAAATTAAATAAGACTTGGTTGGTTTGGAGCACTTTGGTCTACTATCTTGCTACTCGAATACTAATGAGACCGGGACCTACTGCTTAAAGAGGATTCCGAACTTCTACTAACACCCATTCCAGAAGTGAGATTCGAGCCTATAAACTCCGATACCCATAAGCAGCGCCCTACCCATTCGGCTCACCTTCGAGGAGTTGTTGAATATGGGAATACAGAAGCAATACATCTTGTTTGTGCTTTTTGTCTCTTTTCTCTTATAAGAAATTTTAAATACATTTTATTTACAACAACGTGAAGTGTTACTTCAAATACAAAATTTATCATCCAAGTGCACTATCTGTTTTGACAATTTCATTCCCTCTCGCCTCTGGCCATTCAAACCTTTTCATGAAGCTCCTTAAAGATTACTTAATAAGAACAAGCTAAATAAATTAATTTACTACACACTCTACAATACTACTTGAAGAATAAAAATTCACAAGATTATTTTTACTTTAATTATCATATAAGTGAGGGAGAGGTTTTAAAGTTATGTATCCTGTAAATAAAAATGACTTATTATATGTAAAATGAATCTTTGTGAATCTCTTTTAATGAAACTTCTTTCACAACAACTAATAATTAATAACTTTTAAAATAATTAATATCTAGCCTTGAAATTTTAATCACTTTTACATATACCTACTGCTAGAGACTAAACTTTCTACCAGATTGATTAAACACAAAATAAATTAGTTTTGAAAGCCTTAATTCACCCGTGAACAACAAAAAAAATAGACTTTGAAGTTACCAACCAACTAAACAAATAAAGAACAGTAAATTAAGGTATTAAGGTCTAACACAGTTTATTTTTCTTCGGATGAAAGAATGTGGCATCTAGTGTTTAAGAATACTAGTTGATGTTTCTGATTCATTGGTATTTATTGTAATTTTGGATAATCTAGTTATTTTGTACTGTTCTTTTCCAATCGGTTTATTACTTTTGGTGAACAGGCAGAACAGGTAGAGTGATTACGGACATAGATTTATGTAGCCGTTTAGAATCTTAGTAAGTGAGAGGTTTAAAGTTATGTATCCTGTAAATAAAAATGACTTATTATATGTAACATGAATCTTTATGAAGATCTTTTAATGAAACTTCTTTCGCAACAACTAATAATTAATAACTTTTAAAATAATTAATATCTAGCCTTGAAATTTTAATCTCTTTTACATATACCTATTGCTAGAGACTTTGAGTTTTCTACCAGATTGATTAATCACAAAATAAATTAGTTTTGAAAGCCTTAATTCACCCGTGAACAACAAAAAAAATAGACTTTGAAGTTACCAACCAACTAAGCAAATAAAGAACAGTAAATTAAGGTATTAAGGTCTAACACAGTTTATTTTTCTTCGGATGAAAGAATGTGGCATCTAGTGTTTAAGAAATGCTAGTTGACATTTCTGATTCATTGGTATTTATTATAATTTTGAATAATCTAATTATTTTGGACTGTTCTTTTCTAATCGGTTCATTACCTTTGATGAACTGGCAGAACAGGTAGGGTGATTATGGACTTTATGGAATACCGGTTTCGAAACTCAACTCAATTGATATTGGTATTCCTAATGCTCAAGACTCTAATGAAGTGCAGACTGTTATCACAACCACATTATTTATTACTACTTAGCATTTAATATTTACATTTATAGATTAATAAAGTTTTATTACTTATGATACGAACATGGAAAAATGCTACTCTCTAAACAAAAACTATATATAGAACAACTCACTTGTTATCAAATTTAAATTACAAAACACAAACATTAATATTAAAATTCACAGTGACGTCAAAGGCGTGTAATACGTTACAGACTTAGATACATGTAGCCGTTCAGAATCTTGAATTTAAGGAGTAGGTTCCAGTTTCATAAGCTCTCATGTAGTAAACACTCTATCATAACTTTTCCAAACATCCATACAATCTAAGACCTCGTGTAAATTTGAGTTTACTCTAAGGATATCTTAGGAATATTAATGAATCTAAAAATGAACAGAGATCACCTTTAAAGGAATTTTTTAAACTGCTTTTCAATTGATATTTTTGCCTCACTAATATTGAGATATCTATCTTTCACTTACAAATATATAATGTTCATTATCTGGAAAAGTTGTTTTATTACGAGTTTCTTACCCTATGTATTAGAACACAAAAATTAGAGAAAGTGTTAAGCTCACTATATCGGAAACAGGACTTGTAAATTTACCGACATTTTCCTTTGAGGGTAATTCATTAAATAAAAATATAAATAAATATTTACCGGTCGATTTTTTATCCTAAGAATAACATTAAAAGTACATAATGAGTGCTAGATACATGTATTAATTTATAAAGAATATAAAGGAAATAATACATTCAAAATGCGCCGAATACAAATAAGGGATTGCTCTAAAATGTACCTACTAACGCCATCTATTGACAAACATACTAAACATTTTGAAGAGGGAAAAGTGTCATTCAAAGATATATGTAACGCTCTTCAACGTGATCTTTCAGTACATTCCAGCGCATTTAATAATTTTTTTCGGAGTAATTCCTATTTTTATTAAGAAGGTTTTAAAGGGCCGAACAGTTTATTAATTCAAAAGTAATCATGTACCCATTTTCTACATGGTACATTAAACGCAAATTTATGTTTCCTCAAATTTAATAATAAACTGTAGTTCCATAAATCTCACAGCCTATATTTTCGAAAACCTGAGAGATCAATTTTTAGAAGAGACAAGACCAAGGAGGCTCTTTGGTTTGCTTTATTTTATAGTTTTAGTTTCATAAAAGAAAAATAATTAATATTTTTCAATAGTAATACTATCCACTATCATCTTTTTAACTTCTGTACAATAGTAAGTATACATGTGTCTGTGTAATGTGAATATATATACGGCATAATATGTCGATCATCGGGGACAATTTTAAACTACCTGAAATATTAAAATAAAACTTACCCAAATTTGCTTTGCTAAGGCTAGATAGACACAGAAAACTTTCAGTTAAGTTTCGTTATTATTTCAATTCAAAATCCAAGAAGTCAGTCGACAACCGACTTTTTTTTCCACTTCATTTTATTTCACATTCAACCTAAAAAAGAGCAGGTACTGTTCGCTGCTGAGACATGTTAGTCCGCTGTTACACGTTCGCCTGTTAAAACACTTGTCAGAAAACTAATAGAAACTTGACTCTCTCAAGAAAGACATTTCTTTCCCAGGCAAATTAAATAATTAAGCATTCCTGTGGATTTTTATTAGGCTAGTTTGGAGACAGACAAAGAAATAAAATTGCAATGTAAGATTTTATTGAAATGAAGTTATTTCCTTCATAATGATATAGAACTAAAATTGGGAAAAATAGTTCAGATGCATTACATTTTTATTGTATTAACTAGCATATAGCCCGTCATATGACGGTATCAGTAAAATTTTTAATTTTCCAGAATTCTAAAATACCCTATGAGGCAGGTAAAAAATGGTTTGTTTTTTAGCTGAGAATTATTTGGTACAGGCTCAATTATTTGTTTATTTTTATACTCTTCTAGAGGCTGCCGACACTGAGAATGCAGTTTAAAATCACGTTGAATTCATTTAGAAAGATAATTAAAAGTTTTCTTAGCTACGTCGAAATTATAGTTAAGTTCTTCACAATTTGTTTCTGCCACAGTAATTAACTGAAGTAAAGGAATGAAACTATCATTTCCACCACATCCTGGGGGTAGATAGAATTTGTTGTTAATACCGGTGATAAAATCTTCTTTGCAACAAAAAATAATCAATGATTACATTTAAAATTATCACATATGTTCCTAATCTATTATTTAAGCCAAACATAAAATAAAATTATTTATGTAATATCTAAGTTCAGTGATAAAACCGGGGGAAATAAGGCGTGAAATAATAGCATTAAATGCTAGAAAAGGGAGGAAGGGATGGATTTCGAACGTTGCTAACCCTAACTCATCAAGAATACAACGTGGATGCCTCTACCCATTCCAGGTAGAACCCTTCATAAATTCGAGGACAGACGAACAGATAACTTAGGCTATTATTATATAGGGTATGTGTATATAAATATATGTATTTATAACGAGTTTCTTTTACCCACTTCAAACTATGATTGTTATCCATGCTAGATAAAGTGCATTCATGAATGAAATAAAGACTATAAAAGAAAACAGCAAAATTTGGAAATAAAAATGTTGAGTTTATTCAGACAATCCATCTTTGATGTTCTCCCAAAAAAACATTTTACGTTAGCTTATATACTGCCATGAGAGGCAAGGAAAACAACCAGTCAGAGTATTAAAAGTATATGACATTTTGACTTGAAGAACTGAAACTAAGTTACTCAGAGGAGTTATTAAAACTAAGTTACTCAGATTAATCAGGTGCTTCCTTTGTCACTAAAGGTTACAAGAATTAAAAGAGAAACAAAACTATTTCACCAATGGTTGTAAATTTAGCAGTCGTTTTTAGTCGATCTTTCTTTTTCGCTTTGTCTTTCATTGAGTAGAAAACCAAATTTAATTCGCTGCAGCTAAAGCTTCGTTTTTGAAAACTCAAAATATGCATAATCCGAATTTTGAAAATGAGAATAATTTGCATTTAAGACTCTATTTTTCCATTTTCTGCAAAAGAAATTTCGCTTATACCTTTACTTTCTATAACATAATATCCTTTAATTGTTTTGAGCAGTGTATATATATATATATATATATATATATATATATATATATATATATATATATAACTCATTATTCTCCAGATACAGGCTTTCAATCAGAAGAATGCTTCCCAAAATAGCCTTTCCCATTTTCTATTCATAATTTATAAATTTTTAACTTAATTTTCAATTCCCTTCGCTGATGGGAAAAACAGAAAAATGCTCGAGTCAACCAAATTTCGACTCGAAAATGGGAAAAAGGCGCCACTTCTCTTTTGAAGGAACTTTTGTCCAAATTCAATAACATGCATTGAATGCAAGAATATTTAAAAGATTGATTTTTTCCTCCCAACATTAGAACTCCGCCACTCTTGGAAGAAGTTTGGTTTCGTTTAGATTCAGAAATATGGTATGAATACCAAAAATGGAAATTTCTTTTTCTTATATATCTGGGAGACGTAAATTTTTCCTAAAATTTTATTTAAACTGAGTAGATAAGGAGGTATAATAAGGTAATATTAACAAATTAAAAGAAATGAAAAAAAAAAGTTCAAAATGAAGTAAGAAATTTATGTAAATTTTGCTCAATATAAAGCTTTATATTATAAATTTAAATATATACAAAAATATAAAATATTAAAACCAATTTAAATATATATTCGCATTATATATATATATATGTGTGTGTGTGTGTGTGTGTGTGTGTAAATATAACGCTATAATACTTCCACTAAAACGTCCACATAATTTAAAAATACTGTAGTCATCACTGTAAAGCCCTTAACTAATGTAGTAGCCGAGTAGATAAATACAGACGTTCACTTACAAAAACATCTTTTATTTAGAACATAAGATGACACTAAACACATAAATCCCCGTAAGGAAAAAGAATACAAAACACAAAAATATTTTAATTATATCGTTTACTTCGCGATCTCAAAGGAAAAAGCCACGAAATCTAAGTGCCAGCTCTTTTATTAACTATTGGAAGGGTTGTGGCTCCAGGAATGATGCCATTCATGTAACCAAAATCTCTTTAATTGCTTCTAGTTTATTCTAGAAGGTAGTACCTCTACAATGAGCTAGAAAAATTAATCAACAGGGCTGCGATTCTAAATTCAAGGTGCCAAGACATGAGTGTTCGCCGCCATTATTATGAAAAATGTTCCGTAGAATTTTTCAGTAGGGAATCTAGATTTTCAATGGAAAACAGAAAACATTTAAGTTAGGATTTTACTTTAATAGAATTTTATTATTACACACACACACACACACACACACACACACACACACACACACACACACACACACATATATATATATATATATATATATATATATATATATATATATATATATATATATATATATATAATAAGTGTGTGTATTCTCTGATCGGGAGATTGGTTATTCATAATCTAAAGATAGAGTATGAACAGATGCATGAGTTACTATGGAAACTACTAGTGTAGCACTGTAGAGCTCTAAATGCCACATCATCACTTCAGTAACCAATGTTACGACCCATTATGAGAAATTTCTCTCCTTCTTTTTTACGTCTTTGCCTCTGTATTATGATCCTTTAGCCTGGACATTTTTAAATCAAAATGGCGATGGTGTCGTTTTCAAAATGCTATGTGTTAGATTCATTCATCTATGCCTTCTGGATTTAACAATATATTCATAAAACAGCGAAATTTGGGATATTTTACATATATATGCTCCATGTTGCGTGTAGAGAGCAAACTCCCTGCATCCCCCAGATCATTTCTTTTATACTCTATATAGAAAAGAAGGCTTTAATCGACTATATCGTTTAAAACAAAGATAATAATAAAAGGTGAGGATAAAAATGGCATTACACGATTTCGTAGCATCAATTTTCTTAATACAGGTGAGCCTAAAAATGGCATAACGTCTGTTACCGAAAATAAGACTTAATCAAAAAATAAATCCTAGCATGATTTTTCAAGTTACTCTTAATATAAGTCCTACCCTTAAGTGTACAACATACTATATTGTATTCCTCTTAAAATTAAAACGTATATTCCCCTTTTTATTACAGATTATACTTTTGCATATATGTGTACATTTTTCTTGTAAAATTAGGCAAATTGATGAAAAATCAGAAGTACGAGTCCATAAATAAAAGCATTACGCTGAGTTGTAATTCAAAACCTTTGAAATGACTACAACCTTTTTAGTGTTAAAATCGATTTCGAAGGCTATAAATATTCACTAAACAGAACCCATAGACTTTGGTTCAAACTGCCATCTCCTTAGTTGTTAAGCTCTTACCTGAAAAATAGAGAAGAGCTCTTATTGAAACAAAGTGCTTTAAAAACTGAAAGATTATCTCTCTTGGGGCCATTTTCATTCCTCTACAGTTGGCATGGCACCATTTGATATTCATAATGATGGCTTAAACACTGTTTACTTTTTGTAAGCCATATAATGTTTATTTTCTCTCTAGAGAAAATTGGCTTAAACATCCCAGTTGGCTTAAGAGCAACTGTAGGGTTTGAGTCACGGATTTTTCTAATCTTAATCATCAAGTTGGTGCTGGTGTGAGCTGTTCTGGGGATGGTACCAAGCTCTTCTTTCTTCTTGGTGAATATAGTATGGATTTCCAATCTGAATTCTTTGCAATTTACAATATGTGCTGGAGGATTTTCTTAGTAAGGAGTTTTTGTAAGCAAACCATGTGTATCTATTCTAACAGTCAAGTTGCTCTCCTAGCGTAATAAGATACAGTATCAACTTTGCTTTAATCTAGGAGTGCTATGAAGTTCTTCATGCAACAAAGTCAATCTCTACTGGGTGCCAGGTAATATGGATATTCAGAGTAATGAGCTAGCCGATGAATTGGCTAGTAAAGGGTCCAGTATCTCTTTTACTGCTCCTGAACCTGTCAGTGGTATTGCTCTTAGGTCTATCGAAAACTCCTCTCATAGACCCAGGAGTTATTCGCCTGAAATAATAATGAACCTTATTAATTATTATTTCAGGCGTATTTGGTATGCTGACTGACACAGTGGGGAGAGCTATAGACAAGCCAAAGACTTTAATCGTGACTGGCCTAATGTGCAATATGTAAGCTTTTGAAGCTTCATAGAAATGTCCTGAGGAAGGTTGTTGGTTTTCATACCGGTCACTGTACCCTTAGGAGGCACCTCAACGTGATGAGGAACAGCCCTAATACTTCTCGTGGATATCGTCTTGAGGAGTAGACCATTCGCCATATTCTGTGTGATTGAGAAGTCTTCTAGGTTCATAGGTTTGAGCACCTTGGTCACCACCATACTGAGCCTGGGGACATGCAGTATGTTCCTGTCAGCTTTCTACTGAGGCTCGTCTTAGCCACATGCCTCTTTTCTTAGATGCTATTGGGGTTGTGTTTTTTTAGGTTTTATTAGGTTTGGGTACACTAGATCTCTGGTCTCAGTGTCCAGATCTCCCAAGAATTGTCTTAAAGGTGATTTCCTTTATTTAAGGTAGCCTAAACTTTTAATTTGGTTTGGTTTGGAAAGCTACTGTCTACTGTTTTGCTTGCGAGAACTAATGAAAGTTAGACGAACTGCTTAAAGCCGATTTCGAACAGCTACGAACATTCATGCCAGCAGCAGAATTCGAATTCGTGAACTCCGGTACCGAAGAGCAGTGCTATACTATTCGGCCATAGTCACGGCCAAGAAAAAGATAAAATGTTTTAAAACCTGAAAAAGTTTAATTTACAATGTCACAATTATTGATTAGAGCTAATTAACTTTCAACTAGGTTAATGCTAAGTTTATTGTATTTTTTGCATAAAAATAATTTGTAAAGACATTTATATTTATGTTTAGAAAATATTTTTAAATTTTAGATTTTTTTCAAACTTAATGCAGACGCCAAGAAAGAAGAAATGAAAATTGGAATGATGATTTACCGTTCTTAAGAAATCAAATTAAGGACCATATTCTGTTTGAAAAAAACACCTAGAAAAAAATAAATGTTGACAATATATTTGGAAATAATGACTTAATAAACTGAACTAAAAAATGAACAAGTTACAATGGAGTATAGTATCAAAAAATAATAACCTACTTTATTTTATGGTTAAAAAATTTAGCCCATTATGGTTCGAATCATTTCTGCTGAATATATATTGATGATTATATTAAATCTTACTTATTATGAATTCCCTGAGGGTTAAAAAAAGGATATTTAAGCAACTTTGAGTATTATAAACTGTTCTCATTAGTAATGAGATGAAATTTTTAAACATTATAGGATGTCTGCTATGTGATTTATTTACTATCATATACTAATACAGTATTGCAAGAGAAGTTTTGTAATAAATATAGCTATTCATAGTGATTTTAGTTAATGATTCTGCTTAAAAAGTAAATTTGTGTAAGGCATGAAAAATCATAAAATGTTGATCCAAATGATAAAATTTTAAATAATTGAAGGCCGTTAAAAATTTAGGCAGTTATTTATATTAATGGCATCTACATTCACTAAAAGGGGAAAATATTTCCAAGAAAATATGAAAAATCTACACACTATTTATTAGCCGTCCTCATTAAAGAACGCTAAACATTAATGTGTTAAAGTTCACATTACTATGGTATAATAGTATTGTTTACATTACTATTGTATGTTAGCATCTCTCTCATTAGATAATAGGTAATTTAAGACAACTGTTGTTTAGCAACTTAGGTTTAAACTATTCAACAGTAGAAACTGTCCCATGTCATTAATTAGTTCAGGTAATCTGACGTCTGTTTACCTTAGCCACGGCCTAAACTGAATCCTCTTTAGAGTCCTCGATGTGCGTGGGTATACCCCCTTCTTGATTTACACTGCGAATTGTTTCTCTTAAAGTATCGAGTTAACTGAAATCGGACATTCGGACTCCCATTAAAAATGAGAAACAGGTTTTAACCCCTTAACTAGGGCATTTATTTCAGAAAAAAAATGTATCAAAAAACTTTTTTATGTGTAATCTGAGTTTTACCGCACTGAGGATGCTGGTCACTAGAGACAGTAAAATAGCTGCCTGCATACTATCTCTCACTTTTTGTGCCTTACTTGGTTTGGTTTGGTTTGGAGCGCTACGGTCTACTTTTTAGCAACGCGAGGGGTAATGAGAACGGGATCTATTGCTTAAACGGCTACGAACATCCATGCCACAGTGGAATTCGAACCCACAAATTCCGGTTTTGAAAATCAGCGCTCTAATCATTCAGCCCTTGTTCGGCCATGCCTTACTTGTGTTGATTTTGTATTTTATGCTGTCCTTGAATTTTCCATAAAAGGGTAGGATACGGATGAAGAAATTATCTCTTTACATAATCCAGACTACTATTTCAAACAAAATGATTCGAAAAGTGATTTTTACTTCTCATTTTCATTTAATAAATGAGGGAGAAAGTTGTGCGATAGCATTTTGAAACATTAGATGCAAAATTTTAAAATAACTTTCCTACATAAAATTTTAAAAAATTTATCAAAAAGCAGTAACTACAAAATTTAGTTCTGACAGTCAGACACCTGGAGTGCCAGCATGGATGTGTAATTCATTGAAATAAATAGGCAGTATCTTATAGATAAGAACGAACCACAGCAATTACTATTCTTCAGAATTGGTTACTGTTTCATTTTAAAATCCCACTTCTGGAAAGAAAATTAAATCCTTAAAAAGATAGATTCTTGTTTTTATATCTTAACAGAATATTATTCTGGAATATTTTGTACTGAAAGAAAGGTTTGATAACGCCTGAGGAATTATTCTTTCAAAAATCTATTTCCTTGTACACCTGGTTCCGTTTAACAGTCGATACCCAATAATTTTGTCTTTTTACGCTTTTTCTTTGCTTTTTACAAGTATGTATGGAAAAATTATATCCAATCGATATTAAAGAATTATTCTTTGAAACCAATATACTGAAAATCATTATATCTTATTTTTAAGAATTGTATCACGGGTACATAACAGTGTACAAAAATTGTTTAGGGCAGTGGCTCTTAAACTTTTGATATATGATCTCTACACATGTTTGATATAAATCTGAAGACTACACGCCCCTCCATACTTGATATACTTGAAACTTTTCCATACTTACTCCTTACTTGAAACTTTTTAAGAATTACTAAAATTTGCTTAATGCTAGCATTTAAACCTTCATATTATAAAAAGCTAAGTAATTTTTTATTACTTTTTATGCATATAAAGCTAAAATTTAATGTATATATTTATATATATTTCTTTTTGAAGTGGAGTGAGTATTATATAAAAGCCTTTTTATTCATACAAAAAATTTCTTATTTCCGATTTGAATGGCTATCATTTTCATCTGCTATATGAACAAATGATAATTTTTTTTTTAACTTACGATAACAGTTATCAGTCATCAGTGGCAAATGTGGTCGATTTTGACAAATGATGTTCAAAATAATTCTTCAAGTAATACCATTTAAAAAAAAAAAAGACCAACCAGTTCCAATAAATCCTCAGTGATTGATGAGAAATTTCAATCCGTTGAATAATACCTTCCCATCGCAAAGAAAACCGTAGCTAAATCGATGGAAAACTTTGAACACAAATCGTAATCTCGTTTTCTAGATAGCTGTGGGGATTTGATCTCCGAGTTTGCTGCAGAATTCCTCTGAATATTAATGTGTTAGGTGTTTTTTTTTTTCGGGGATATTGTTTGATAAGATCTACAAAAATTTTTTAAAAAATCAAAGAACAGTTTTATCGTTCTTTATCCCCAAGCTTTGATTTCATTAAAAAATAGTTAAAAACGTTAGTCAAAAGTTTGAAAGAAATTTCAATGAAGACTTAGAAACAATTTTTCAAAAGTTGATATTTCTTGATTCTCTGTTAGTTCAAACCATTGAATGTTCAATGAATAGTCAATAAATATCAGTCAATACTAATGATTGATGGAAACATGAGCTTGAAAAAAATGTTTTGTATCATTTTTATTAAATAGATAAACAAAGCCTGAAATAACAATATTTCCCCCCTAAAAACTGATTCTTATCAGAATGCATTTATCTTACTGGAAGTCGGTCACTTTTATGAAGCTTCAGCAAAGAGTTGAAACTATGTAAAAACAAATGAAGCTAGATATTTTCCTCTTTAGAGTCAATTAAAGCGGTATAACATCCCATGCAATAAGAGTTTTAACCTTGTAGATGAATGGACGCACAAGCGACATCATATTTATATTTACTGGGTCGAATGCCGTCTGTGTGATGACAGAAAATAATTTCGTCGTTATCTATACCATGAATAGATTGTTTTTAAATATGGCAATATTTGGATGTTACAGAATTTACACCAGAACTCGAAAGCTAGCTGGGGACAGAAGTCCTTTTAAAATTCCTTTTATTTCATTAGTATCGGAAGTCAAAGAACAGTCGGCTTGTGGCCTTACAGCAATAGATTTGCTAGCGTTCTGACAGAAAAATCAATGTCTTCCTCAAGGATTAATCAATATCTAATCAATGGACATCTATCAATATATCTTCCTCATGTGAAAGACTCGCATGCAAGAGAGTTAACTCAGTAAAAGCCCCTTTGAGGTTCTAGAAAAAGCCATATGGTCAAGAAAATTGGCTCTGACAGGGTTCAAAATTCGAGTGAATTACACGGGTCTCGTAAGAGCCGCATGAAAAAAAAAAAAAAGATGAATTTCAAATTAAAGATTTTTTCTTGGTAAAAAGAAGCAACTGTGTTCTTAGATTGAGACATTTTTTACCAGGATATAGAATTTAAATTGGGAAAACAGTTTAGTTAATTATTAAGATAAATCTTTTGCATTTAATATATCTATATGACATGCCTAAAATTTAGGCAAGTAATTTTGGAAGAAAGACATCCTTTGTTTGATTTCCCAGGGTAAGACTTTAACATATTTCCTTTCATGCCTTAACCAAATACATGCACAAAACAAAAAGAAGAGTTTCACCACTCTCATAGGAGATTATCTTAGGTCAGAGTTCCCGGAGGGTCAGAAAATGATAGCTGGTAGAAAACAAGTACCCACAATATTTGAATGTACCATATAAGTCAACAAACTCTTGTAATAACCGCAACTAAGTGTGGAAAGAATTGCAGGTTTATTATTTTGTTCCTGGGAAAAGGATAAAACAGAGCTCACTAAATTGAGATACTTTTCAGAACTAAGTGTGAATTAAAATTAGTAAATACAATTTTGTCAATTATTATATTTTGATTTATTTGCCTATCTATCTGCATATCTAATCTATTTTTCTGTCTATCTGTCTGCCTGTGCATATCTATCTGCTTGTTTCTATCTATCAGTACCTCTATCTATTTACCTATCGGTCTGAATCTATCTATTCATCTACCTGTCTGTCTGCATCTATTTATTCATCTAACTGCCGTCTGCATTTATCTATTAATCTAACTTTCTGTCTGTATCTATATCTATCTGTCGGCATGTATATCTATTCATCTATCCATTACTTGTATCTATATATCTCTATCTCTTTTTCTCTATGTATTTATCTGTATCTATATCTATCGATATGTTTGTTTGAATCTATCTGTATATCTATCTATATTTATCTCTTTATTTTCTATCTATCTATCTGTCTTATCTATCTTATTTGCCTATATTCTGTTTGTTTGTATCTATTTATCTCTCTCTGTCTCTATCTGTCTATATGTATATTTATTTACATATCTATCTATCTGTCTGTATCAAAATCTATTTATCTGTTTATTTGTCTGTCTCTGTCTATATCTAGTTATCTAATTGTCTATATCTATCTATCTACGTATCTGCATCTATATCAAATCACCTGTCTGTATCTCTATCTATATCTGTCTTACTTATAGCTATCTATTTATCTATCTCTTATTATATCGATCTATTTATTACTCTGTATACCTATTATTCTATCTATTCTTGTATATTTATGTGGCCAAGGAAATTTCCACAGTATACATCAGGCATAAAAACCGCTCTACTTGTGTACTGTAATATAATTATACATATTTTTCTTCCCAGTTTAATTTCAGCTTTATTACTTCCCACCTTTTTTTATTACTATATTTAATGGCTCTGTTTTAGAAGACAAATCTTTAAATATCTTGTTTATCACAATATCAAAAGTTTGTAGATATACCGGGTGGTCTAAAAGAAACTTCCTGTATATGAGTCCCTAGTGGCCGAACCGTTCAACCAATCAAAATGAAAGTTTAGGTATAGTTATTCGAATGCATGGGGCCCAGATTGTGATGATTTACAACAATAAACCTTTCACAGTTACAGTGACAAAATTACGAAATTTTTGAATGGCAACTCCCACTTTTTCGTGTGCCAATTGATCATAGCATGGAAAACACTTATTTGGCATTAGAACGAGACAAGTATGACGTAAATTGGTGGCGTAAAACATTTGTAAAGAGCATTGTAAAGAACTAATTACAATAAAAGAGAAGGTGTGTTGATGCACTTTGCATAATTCACTGGATAGGCAGTAGAAGCACCAATCACAGAACACTCTTGCAAATCACTGCTTGTGATATAAGCAGTGTGGGAAGGTTATTTCTTCATGTTCATGCTAATCCGTCTCGTTTCGTGGAAAGAAGATGACACTTTCAGGGAAACAAAGAGATCAACTTCTTGCAAGAAGTGTTTATCAGAGGCGAACCACCTCTTGCTGTATGCAATGGGCCTGTAGTAATAGTATTATGCACTTCCGCAAGTGCTTCAACAGGAACACAGGGTAGTCTGGATCGTGGTCTATCACATGTGAATCCAATTTCTTCAAATTTCTTTACCAAATTTCGTATTATTTTTACAAAACATGAGCTTCGTTCTAGCTTATTATTTCGACGATAATCTCGCACTGCTTTGACAGCATTTTCTTCTCTCAGATAAAAGAGCTTTATCAATTCACCTCGTTGTTTCCCTGAAAGTTTTATCTTAGCACAAAACGAGAAGGATTAGCACGATCATGAAGAAACAATCATCCAAAACTGCTTACATCATTAGCAGTGCTTCGAAAGAGTGTTCTGTGATTGGTGCTTCTTCTGCTTATTCTAGTGAATTATGCAAAGTGCATGAATACACCTTCCCTTTTATTGTGATTAGTTCTTTATAATACTCTTCTTTGCAAGCGTTTTAAACCACCAATTTACGTCATACGTATCTCATTCTAATGCCAAATAAAGTTTTTCTATGCTCTGATCAATTTGCACACGAAAAAAAGTGGGTGTTGCCATTCGAAAATTGCGGAAATTTGTCACTATAACCGTAACTGTGAGAGGTTTATTGTTGTAAATCCTCACAATCTAGACCCCATACATTCAAATAATTGTATTCAAACTTTCATTTCGAGTGGTCGAAAGGTTCTGCCATTAGGGACTCATATATAAGGGAAATTTCTTTTAGACCACCCGGTATAGTTATTCCTGTGGAAATTATTATTTAATGGATTCAGAATGAAGATTATATTTCAATAAAGATAAAAATCGTCACTTTTATAATACTAGAAGAACCCTAATATTCCAAATGCGTATGATAACAGGTGGAAACAACCCACCAAAGGTGAAATAAAATGCTTTGATTTACAATTGTCTCCCCATGTGTGTTCTTTATATATTAACTAAGGCCAGGGGGTTAAGACCTAGAATTTCATAACTTCTGTGTTTGAAAAGATCCTTATTTCTAGTTCATATTTCTAAAAAAAATTATCATGTTCCTATGTCAGTATTTTTAATGACGCACAACCGGAGAACTCGAACTTCCATGCAAGGCTCGACTAAGGGGCTTACTCTGGACTCTGCAATTCGGGCCGAACTTTCGTTGTGACGTCACTTTGACGTCAGCTGGATTGATTGCTCGTATAATGTCCTCAAGCTGACATCAAAATGACGTCACAACGAAGGTTCGAAACGAACCGCAACATCCAGAGTAAGGGCCTAAGATACTTTTATGCCAATTACTTACAATTCAATTTTTATGCCCTCCTCCTCTTCTCTGGAGTACTCCTGGTATACGTCCGAGGAACACCAGTATTTAGCGGCATCAGAAAGTTTGAGAACTGCGGGGGGTGCGGATTGGTCACACTTCCAAATGAATTCAAGGATAATTATTAAGGCTTTTAGACAGAAGTGCAGCCGAGAAGGAAAAAAACTGAAATTATCACTCTTAAGTATCTTTATGCTTTCTTTAATAATTTCGCATATTTCATCATTATTACCACTGACCCCCAAAGTTCTGCAGCACACAGTTTGACAACCAGCGTTATATACCCTGGGTCGGCAATCTGAGGCTGCACAGCGTGTGTGGCTCATTGCATAAGCATTTATGTTTCTTGAAGCTTGTATCTTTATGTATTGTATAAATAACAAGTAATATAAAATTAGTACCCCAATGCCTCTGTTATCTTATTTAATCAGTAATTTGGCTCTTCTCACTTAAATTCTGCTGACAACTGTTACAGGTCAAGTGGCTGAAAATTGCATTATAAAAATTACAAATATTAGAAAATACAAATGTTAGAAGACATATTTTTCTCTAACTGTCTGCAGAGTTTGGGGAAAATTGTGTGTAAAACAAATCCGATTAACAGCCAAATTTTAATGCCTTGCCCTTCCACTTCAGTGCTTACACTTGATTTGTGCAAAAGTAAGCCACGCCCTAATGTACTCTTCTTATCTACAAACAACTCATTTTAAGTAACCTCTTAATCGAATTAGAATCGATTCGATATCATATGTAATAAGACGACGAGTTTGTTTTGAAATGTGAAATATCCACCTATTATAAATTTGTGATGAAACATCTCCGGTAGAATAATCGCATCTGTAGGAAATTTGTGTATGTAATTTTCTCCAATATAATCCGTACTGTGTGTTATAATTATGCACAATCTTTAATAAAATATAATTTACTATTTCGTACTTTTCGGAAGTTTTTATAATTTTAAACACCTGAGTATGTATGTATGAGTATATTTATGTTTGGGAGCTTATAAACTACCAATAAATTAATTTACAATAAAATACTTTATAAGTTATATAATTATGCTAGAATTATCTAAAATGCACGGAAATCCAGAAAATTTTCTTTCTAACATGTAATTCAATATCTATACTTTAATGGCTTGTGTTCTGTACAGCCCAATATAATATGAATAAACTAAATATTCTAATAGAAGAGTTTAATTTTGTGATATCAATAATTACTTTTAAAAATCCGTGTAATAAAATTTGAAATTGTTTGTAATATCAAACATGTTTAAAATTTAAAACTTTTTTTTTTTTTTTCGTTTGTAAAATTTGTAAAACGTGTCTTTTAATAATTGAATTGCTGAATATAAGTAAAAAAACATTCAGATAAACTGTTGTAGTCAGAAGAAAAATGGGTTTTTTATGTGTATTGATTTAATTTAGAAAATACAAAAGGATCCCAAATTATCTGTAGTTTATTGCGTTTAATTGTATGTTATTAGAGCTATGTTAACCAAAAACAAGGGACTTCAATTCAGTCACTTTATCCCAATTGTCACCAAATGATTTTAATTTGTCTGTTTTGATAAATTAATATTATGCTTATTTGATTGGTGTATAAATGCAAGTTAAAATTCATTGAGAAAATATATACAGATATATATGTTCTTTACTTACCTAAAACAAGATTATAGATAACTGTCCTTTTCTCAATTATAATAATTCCTGAAAAATAACAAATTGGATTCTTTTTCACTATTGTTATAGGTACTTATATGCATATATGTATATATATTATACACATAAATATATATACAAAAAATGTTTTAATTCTAGTATGTTGAAAGTATTTTAATTTCAAAACAATCAAATATATTTTATGAAAATATTTATAGCTAATCTGTTTAAATGCTTATGTTTTATAGTTTTTGAATTCATTTTAGAATGTGATGTGCATACATGTATGAATTCATATGTACATTATAAAAAAAACTAAATTCTAATGTTGATGAATATATTTAATATTACTTTCCTTTCTCATATTATTTTAACTTATCTCTAACTGTATTTTTAGAAAAGCTCCTTTAGTACTTTCCAAAGGAATACACAAATTTACCCAAAGAGTGATCAAGTTATGGTGGCTAAAGAAAAGTATTATAGAGTTAGAGGAGAATAATAGTGAAGACATGTACTGCTCCAGTTCTTTTAGTTTAGGACCATGGTTCATTTATCAGCAGATGGCTTCTTATGTAAGTGTAGTAAGTTAACTTAATGTAAGCTTTAAATATTTTAATGTTTGAATTGATTAAAGTTAGTATTAAAGTTTTTTCTGAAAGAATTTATAATCATTTAAGTACATTATTTTATAAATTTGTATGTGTGAATGATAGTAAATTAAAGGATTTTTTAGTATGGGGATGCAGCGATACAGCAAAGTCTAGTGGTTAATAAAAAGAGCAATGTATTAAATATTTTGTAAACAGTTTTTATGAATAAAAAATGTAAAATACCTTTTTATTAATAAGCCAGTTTAATGTAGAATGTAAAAATATTTTTTCTTATTTATTCTTGTAGAATTAAAAATATTTGTTTAAAAGTTTAGTTTTCTAGTATCTAATCCAACAAGCTATCTTTAATATGATACTTAGAATCTCTTTTAATGTTTTGCTGTATAAATTTTAGCTGTAATCATCAAAATCGATATTGTTTGCTTTACTATTTTCAATTTATAAAATACCTAAGATAGAGAGTCGTGCTACCCCTTCAGAGCTGGTATCAGTGCGGGTTGCACCTCCTGCACCTGCTTTCCTATGCCTCTGTAGTGGATGAGCACACTATTTTTGAAGCATGCCAAAAAGCAAAAAGAAACAAATTTAGCATACCAATATCTAAATATATTTTTTGTAATGTTATTGCCTACTTCTATTATTATCTGTTTTATAGTCTTTGGATATAAACTCAATTAAGTAAAATATAGAGTTAACACTTTCAAGTTCATGAACTCTTTAAATTTAAAGGAAGCAAAAGCTTACTTTAATATCAATCTTTTATTCATAGAAAATGTCATATATGAACTTATTCAGAGAAAATGCCTATTATAAGACCTTTTGTTAATAGCAGTCTGATAGTTATGATTTCAATGTCATTCACTGTTCTTTTCAATGTGTGTTAGTATGTTTATGTACTGAAGCAAATATTACTAACTTCTACAAACCTTTAAAATAATTAAACATTTCAAAAATTGTAAAATGAGGATAATTTAAAAAACCTTCAGAATTAATAGTTTTATTAGTTTGCTTTCTGTAAAATCATCTGTTAAATATAAATTTTGTGTGTGTGTGTGTATTGATTATACAGTATGAAATTTTTTACCATAATGTATAAGGGAATTTGTGGAATTTTATAATAGTTTTAATAGTTTGCTTTCTGTAAAAGCATCTATTAACTTTAAAAGATTTTTTGTGTATATTGATTATAGATTTTTTATTACCTTCTGATTAATTATATCTTTTGTAGAGGTCATTAAAAATTAGTCCTTGTCAAGCATTCATTTTACAGTCTATAATAAAAGTTTTAAGTAAATTAACTAATATTTAATACTAACAAAGGTATGTCTTTTCTTTTACAAAATATCCAGATATTTGTTATGTTTCTAATTTAGATGAAAGTTTAGGAATAGAAAATTACGTTTATTGCATTACTTTTTACTATATTAACTTAATTTTTAAGTCAATAGCAGAGACGTTTTTAAGGATGAATTTAGTGACTTTTAATAACAAAGTACCAAGTTATAAAATTTCAGTTTTCTTTGCAACACATTTTTTTCAAATGCTTATTTTTCATTATGTCTGCTTACTTGTTATTTTATTTTATGTATGTTAAAATAGTTGGTAGTATTAAGTTTTTTGGTTTATATTTATCCCAAAGAGGGAATTAAATTTTCTCTAAAAAAAACTTCTGTAGTACACTTTATTACCAGTACCCATATTTTCTACTGTAAATGAGCAAAGAGTATAATATTCGAAGTTAGTGAGTATAGAAGGTCTCCTTTTAGTTAGTGATAAGAAAATTATCAAAATCCAGTTAAGGCTGGTACACTTGTTCTTTACTGGGACTATTTCTTAATTGTTAACCCTTTGGCATGTACTATTAAAAATTCTTTGGGATTTAATGATATTCCTTTATAAATGTTATCTATAAACCTTATGAATGTAAAATATGATTTTTTTTTTCTATCCACATTCTTTGGAGAGGGAAAGTTGATGGTGGTTTAATTCTGAAAGAACCCCTATCGTACTGTTTGAAAACTATACTTTTTCTATTTCAATAATTTGGTGAGAACAATGAATAATTATCACTAAGATGATGTAATAATTATATAGCTAAATATATTATAAGAGTTGTTTTGGTAAGTATTTTTATTTGGGGGTCTTAAGCATGAAAAATCAACTAAGCAAATTTAAAGATGTATATTTCAATGATGAAAAACAATTAAGTATAGTGCTGTCATCTCTTACTACTTTGAATTGTTAAAAATATATAAGAAAATGTATTCATGTGTATTTAAGAAGCACAGATAAAGATTGTTTAACACATGGTTTTGCAAAGCAACCCCCAGATGGCAAAGGATTAAAATGCAGCATTGACTAGGTACTATTTTATTTAATAATAGGTACACAAGTTCCTTGCATTTATGATACTAACTGATGTGTTTGGTGAAAAGGTGTTTTTAACCTTAAAAGGTTATTAACTAATAAAATATATTTATGAATTATACACACTGACATTACATGTGGTAGAATAATCAAAAAACTGATAGTTGGTGAAAATCAGAGGGAAGTTTCTCAGGAGAGGCAGATGTATAGTGTGTATTGAATTTCTGTAACTTTTAAAAGCTTATTAATGCTATAAGAAGTTACACTTAATCTAATTAGTAGCTATGACAACTAACTAAAAAGCTTATGAATATAACAATGAAAATCTTAATCTTTTTAAACATCTTTTTTAAATATTGTGTACATTGTAGGAGATTTCATGAATGTGTAATAATTGATCAAAAGTATCTGAATACATTTATAATATATGCTTTTTTTTTTTCAGTGTATACTACATAACAAGATAAATATTCTCTTCTGCTGAATATGAATATTCGAAGATATCAAAGACGCTTTATAATCCTGTTGGTATTTGTCATTGCTTCAATTTTTATAATAAATTTTTTGTGGAATAACAAGGAAAATGTTAATTGCTTTGCTTCAGCTGAGACATTAAAGAAGATTGATGAACTTATGGGCTTAATACAAGAGCCTCTAAAAGCTCTGAATTTGTCATATTTTCTGTGTTATAACACTTTATGGGGAGCTTTAAAAGTAAAGGGACCATTGCCCTGGCAAACTTCTTTAGATTTATGTGTACTAAATAAAGAGATGTCTGCGATTGATGAAGGTTTTTTGGCTAGGTCATTTAAGCATTATGGATTATCTATAACTTATAATTCAGCTGGGGGTGTTTATAAAGTAACTAAAATTGGTGAAAAAGTAACTTTTGTAACATTAACAGTTTTTGAGGAAGATTTAGTGACTCATCAAATGAGAAGAGTTGGTTGGATTCACAGAATGTTACCACCAAATTCATGTGAAGAACTAAATTGTTTCCCACCAGATCTTATTGCAAAGCCATTACCTACTACAAGATTTAATAAACATGTAATACCTATTCCAAGAGATGGAATTGAAATTCAAAAGTATCTATTTCCATATTCATGGTGGAAAGAAATAGCTCCACCAAATTGCCAGGACATATCATAATACATAGCTTTTATCGCAAAAAAATATAATCAAAATAACTTTAGTAAAATGATATATTTATCCAGTATGGTATTTTCTTTTTCATTTTATATTATGCACATTTCATTTAGGTAGAGCTCTGTATTTAAAAGCTTCTGTATACTATAGTTGAAACTTAATTATTTAATTATAAAATTTGCATATATTCTAGAATATTTCAATTTTATTAATATATATTAAGTAGAATTTTTTATAGTATTTATTTTGGGGTATTTGCTATAGTATTTTTATACAGTATTATTTGTAAATACTTTTATTTGCTTTTTGAAAATGTTCAGCATATCACATAGATATGCAAGCAGAGTCATTGTACCATGTTAATGTATATGTGCATCAGAAAATATATTTATAAATTAATTTTCTATGTTTTGTTGTTACTCAGTTGTGTTTGTACTATATTTAAAGACTGTTTTACCCCTTTAAGCTTGTACTCAGTTTTGTTATACATTTCAAAGTCTACTGAATACTGCCCTTTAAGGAGACATTGGCTTTGCTGCTTTAGAGTATTTATGTGTGATAAATTCAGCCTGTCCTTTATTTACGTCCTCATCCTGTCATCTAAAGCATTTTGTCCAGTTCATTCTTTTTTACTCCTTCTCATAAGTTGCACAGATTGATATTGTTTAAGAAATATAGAGTTGTATGCATGGTTGATGGATCTTTATTATTACTCTGCATTTTTAATAATAGCTATCTAAGAGAAAGTTAATAGCATCTTTTCAAAAAGGCAGTTTGTTTGGAAACATAATTTTTAATCATTAAATATATTTAAATTTAAATAATTATATTTTGCAAAGAATACAAAAATGAAAACAATACTATCTTTATTTTGTTTTTAAAATATCTCTTAACAGAAGAAAGGAATAAAATTAAGAAACATAGAGAGAAACTTATTAAATAAATATAATCTTATTGACTGTAAATACAAGTTGATCAACATAATTTGATAATCATGATTACATACTGTTTTAAAATCTTTCATGAAACATCAGTAGTTGCTTTAATTAGATTTAAGTTTAAATTTCAACCATGCAATTAAATGGTATAAGGAAAAATAGTAATAATGTTATATTTTGTTTTAATCTGTTATTTACATACAATTGTCTAAAATATGTAAATGAAAGCAAAAAGCTTAAAATGTTTTTAGCATTTTGTTTCATATTATCAATTCCATGAAAACAACTGAAGTTTTGGGAGATGCTATTAATTATCCTAGAAAATCTAATAAAGCTTATCTAAGAATTTTATACAGAATTTTGTAACCCCTTTGAAAGCTACTATTCTCAATTGCTCTTCAGAGGACATATCTTTGTTAATATAAATGAAGGATTAGTAATCATAGGAACAAATTGATAACAAATGTTTAAAATAGATCATTTAGAAAAGATTATATACACTGTGCAGACTATATTTCAATATCTTATTTGTCACTTATTGGCTTGTATTCAGACAGGCTCTTTTTAAAACACATGTCAGTTTCTGTCAGTATTTTGTAATAAATATTCAAAAATTTTTAATTGTCACTTTTTTAGTTGTTAGAACATTTAATTTCCTGAATAAAATTCTGTTGTTTATTTTCTTGTAGAAATGATAGCCTCTAAAAGTATATATCCTATTGGAGGAGTTTGAAGAAATAATGAATTTAAAGGGATTTGCCTTCTTTATATTTTCAATTGAAATAGCCAATACCATCTCTATCCCCAGTGGAGGCTAAATAGATATACTAGATTTTGGTGTAAGTTAGGAAAGAATTTTTTTAGCTCTTCATATCTTGTCTATCCCAAATTGAAAATTATTTCTTGAACTGCTTCAATATAACATTTCAAGCATTTCAAAAACAAAACATTTGTGTATGAATTTATTGGCAAAAAGTGTATTTCTAAATGTTTTTAATTTTTTTATATAAATATCTTAAATTACTTTGTACAAAAGTTTCCTTTGCATAAACAATTTGAAATTACTTTTAAGGAAAATCTACATCTGGTATCTCTACATTTTTTAAAAATTTAACAAATCCAAAGAGTATTTTGGTAATCAAGCAAGAAATGAAACTTTGATGTAAAAAGGTAAACTTAGTATTGTCCTTTTATAGGGATTCTATGAGAAAATTCTTTTAATTACAATGATATAGATCAGCAGATATCCACAAAACAGACTTAAGCTTACTGTGGAAATGACAAATTATTTATGTGTATATTACAGGTATGTAATATGTGAATGCAAAGGATTGTAAATACTTTACAACTAGACTTCATTATCTTCATTGTGTGAAAGGAGGTGGAGTCAAAAAGTTTTGAAGGGCTATTTAGGGAGTACTTGATTTTTATTGAGCAGCTCAAGAGTAAATATGATTTTTTTTTTCATACAGTAAGATTATCTAAATCCTTAAAGCTTTAAAGGTTAGTAATGTTACTTTTGGTCCTTGTCATGAACAACTAAATCCCTTGTTTGGTATCAGTATGTGAAAAAGTCATGTTTGGATGTTAAATTTGTAAGTCATTTTATATTATAGCATATGTACTAGAAAATGTTTATCTATAAATTTATTTTATGTGTTTTATTATGATTGTTTATATTGTATGTTGAAAATATTCAGCATATCAACCAGCAGCGCCTGTGATGTTCAATTTACAAATGGTGTCATATTGCATAAATTTACATATGCACCAAAAAATTTTGATTTTTTTTCTTGATTTTCTCTTTGTATTTTATTGTTATTCATGTTGTCAGTTGCATTTCTAGTGTTTAAAGAATATTTCAATGTTATGCTGTAGTTACTTTTGATCCTTATTATGAATAAGTCATTCATTTTGTGCATCAAACAACCACCGTGGATGTTTAACTTGCTAGTGATTTTATAATATAACATATGTATCAGGAAATAATATGTCCATGATTTTGTTTAATGCATTTGATTCAGTGTCTGTAAAATGTTGAAAATATCCAGTAAATGAAACAGGTGTGCCAGTAGTGACTAATATGCAAATGCTGTCATATTGTATTGAATTAAATATGGATAAAAAATAGCTTTTCTTACCTTAATTTTTGTTTGTTTATTGTGATTCAATTTGTCAGTTGTATTTCTAGTGTATAAAGAATGTTTAAATGTTTTGTTAAAGTTACTTTTGATCCATATCATGAATGAGTCTATCTCACATTTTAATTTGCGAGTTATTTTATAATATAACATATGTATCAGAAAATAAAATCCCATGATTTTGTTTTCTGTGTTTTGTTAATTTGCAGTTGTTATCCTATTGTATCAACTTACACATGCGTCAAATAATATTTGTCACTTACTATTATTTTCTTTACTCATGTTTTATTATAATTCACCCTGTTAGTTGTCTCTGTTAGAGTTTTTAATGGATGTTGTGTTATAGTTACTTTCAATCCTTGTTATGCTCAGCTGTTCTTGTTATGAAAATTATTCAGTGAGTACTATGATGTTTAATCCACTTCAGACTAGTATTACAAAATATAGCATTCTAAATTTTTTTATCCCTCTATGTTGAAAATTCTAATGAATCTAACAGTAGTCAATGATTTTACATTACAATAACAATTTTACCCAAGACTTGCAGTACTTACACTTAACTAATGATGAAAAGACATTGATTTTGGCTTAGTAATTGACAATCTTCAAATATCTACCAGCATATCTGGCAAAAAGGATTTTTTTTTTTTTTTTTTTTTTTTTTTTTTTTTACTTAAAGTTTTTAAGTGAGAAAAATTATTCAAGAATATAAAAGAAAACTTCTGAACATAGATTTAAGAGAAACTATTAATATACAATATTAGCTTGAAGTTGTGTTTATTGTTATTAAAGTCTGTACAGGTTTTTTTTATATTTCTTAAAAACATTTTTAATGTTCAAAAGGCCCATTGCTAATGAAAGTAATAAATTGATTTTTTTTATTCCTATAGGGAAACTTTTTAAAAATTTATCAGTTGATTGTTCATCAATCAATTGATTGTTCATCAATCAATTTATCAATAATGGATCACCAATTATTGTTCTGAACAGCTATATTTGTCTTCTTTTAATTCTATAACCTTTACCTATAACTATGAAGTTTTTAGGATTTATATCATATATAGGTATATATCAATAAAAATAGCTTATATTTGACAGAAAATGCACTTTTAAACAAATTGGATAAACTTGGTAAAGTTCAACTTGTCTGTAAACTTTTAACAGTTTTATACTGTTATAAACTTCATACATGCCTCATTTTCCTATTAAGGAAGAAAATATATTTTAATATTAATTAGATAAAAAAAATAGATTTGTCTAAAATGGGATAAAATATTCATGAAACCTCTTTGATTCATATTTAAAGTTTTTTTCTTTCTAAGTGATATAGAATATTAGAAAATCTAATAAGAGTTCTTGGACGGGATAATATTACAAATGTGTGTAAAATCATGCAAAAGTTTCTTTTTATGTCACATATTTCAATAAGTATTTGTACATCACATTTATTGATCTGAGAACTTTCTATGTTAGCACTCATGCTCGTCACATCCCTATTTTAAGTAAGAAAAATTTGTACTAATATCACTAACATCAGTTGTGTATATAAGCATCACAAGGCTTTATAAGCATCACAATAAACATGCTCTTCTTATTATAACTCTGTTATTCATAGTTAAGACAAACGATGACTAAATGGGTAGACTACTGCTCTTAGGTGCAGAAGTTTGTGGGTTCAAATCCCACTGTATAACCATTCAGAATCAAGTTTAAGCAAGCAACCAAACCAGTGCTCTAAACTAAAGCAAACCTATTCATGGTTTTTAAAAAAATCTATAAAATTAGAAGGTAACTTTTTTAATACCATTTATTCCAAATTTTATTTTTGTAACATTACATACTTTTAAAAATAAATCATATTTATGTAATCATTAGTACTGTCATACTTATATCTGATATATTAAAATATATATAATTTTAAAATAACTGGAACAGTCAAATAGTTAAAGCAGTAAAATAATTACTGATTTTAACTTTTATATATTTAAATGAGTATCATAACTATGATGATATTGGAATGTTAAGCCCTAGAAAACTTATTCCTGTTACTGATTTATGTGAAAATTCTTATTTTAATGATAAATCTTTCAAAGTGTTTGGGAAGTTTAATTTATGATGAATATTATGAAGATATTACTTAATTCTAATAATGATTATTTGTCATTATTATGTGTAATTTGGTGCAGTTGTGGGATACTAGTCTTTTACTTTAAAAATTTTTTATTTTATTAAGTAGAAAATGTTAAGATTATTTTGTTAAGTGTTGTATTTTATAACTCCATTACTTTTTTATTTAATTATTTTGTCTTTATCGTAAACTTTAGTATGAAAACTAGTTAAAAGATGATCTGATGGACTATATGTGAATTAATAGTAACTATTGTTTGGAAGACATTATTGGTTATATTAATTGCATTAATATATATTGATTATTTTTTTTTAAAAAGTCCTAAATGGGAATGAAAAAAATGTTTGAAACTAATGTATTTATTCAAGCCAATGAATTGAGTAGTATTGTTATCTGGTACTCAGTTGTTTACAATGTTATATCAAAATAAAAACCACTTCTATCTTGAACTAGATATAGAAAAAAATAGATAGAAATGCAAAATTTTTGAAAAGTGCCTTCATAAGAAATACTTAACTGCTTAAGGAGCAAATTATTTTTATCTACCAAATATTTCCTATCATTTTATTGCTGATTTCAAATAAACAATAATGTGCTTTGTTATAATTTTAAAATATTTTGGTCAATAAAGACCAATCTTTTGATGAAATTTGAAACAGTTATGTTAAACTGAGTTATCTTAAAATAAAGGAAATTGCGTACTACATTACTTAGAATAAATTATTGAAGGTTATGTTTTCAAGTAGTTTATTTAACTTTTTCATCATTTGTTATTGCACTGTACCATTTTGTTTATACAGTGTAACAGACACAACTGAAATGTACTAGTTTATAAAAAAAAAAAAAAAAAAATTTAACTAAATGTTTAGAAATTTTATTTTTCAAAAATTCGTTAGTTCTTTTTTCTATTTGTTAACAGTAAAAAGTGCTCATCCCTTAGCTGCTTAAATATATTGTCCTGGGTCCTATTTAACTTCTGGTGAGTCCAACAGATCCAGTATTTTTTTTAACCTTAAAAAAAATCTGTGACTTTATAATATTTATCATATATCATGCTTTCTTAAAATTGAACATTTTCATATGTGATATCTCTATAAATCGTCCTAATCATTAATGAATATTATGAAAACTGGATGATTGAATTAATTCTCAATTGTCCTAATCATGGATCCTAATCATTAATGAATATTATGAAAACTGGATGATTGAATTAATTCTCAATTGTCCTAATCATGGATCCTAATCATTAGCCATCTGTATCATTACCGTATGTAATATTTGATTTGTTTTCATGATTCTTTTAAAAACAAAAATATCTAACCAGTTTTACATTGTGCACAAGTTCCTTCTAATCATACATCATTGTTTTATAAAATCTCTAATTAGAAGTTGTTGTAATCTATTTTAATTTGTCATCTCTTTGTCTTTCTAAAGTTATTAAAATAGATTAACTTGAGCTTTGACATGCTATAGTATAATTCCTTGGAAAGAGTATGTGTGTTACATGCTTATTTTTGTATTCCTTCTTTTGATATTCCCAGTAAAACAGTATAATTATAATGTTACTGCAGGTTTTCATAACCTTGTGTTTTATGGCCTTAATTAAATATTAAATTTGACTTTAGTAAATATTTTTATATGTTTTAAATGAAGTCTCTATTCCTGTTGCTATTTGTACCAAATTCTTGATTAAACTGCAGTTTAATAGAAAAGGCAATTTATATCTATATCATGAGCATCTAAATAAATTTAAACATTGTTGTCATTTAATAACTACTGTACAAAATCTTGTCATACTTTTTTGTTTACTTGATTATCAGTTTTATAAATTTTAATTTGTTAATACTTTATAACTAATATTTTATATTAATGTAATTCTTAATACTTAACTCAAGTTTGTTATTACATTATTATTTATTTGCCTAAGTATATGAGTTTGGTGACACTAAAATCTATAATCATCAGAATTATTGCTTTTCTAAGATATGAGATTTTTTAGTTATATTTTATGATTAATGTTAATATTATTCTAGTTCAGAATTATTAAGCAATATTCAAATCATATAAATTGTCATATTACTGTTCACTCAAGCAAAATAAATTGTTTTTGCTATTTCTGTTGACTTTTTCACTCAGCTTACAACACTCAGTATAAATTTGTTTTTAGGGAACAGTGTATATAATATACTAAACTTTAATTTTTGATAAACTAGTCTGTGTGTACATAAATGGTTAAATTCAGAGTTAAGTTTTTTTCCTGTTCGTGAAACATTTGCTTTGTATTTTGTACAAATTT
>CM063503.1:25819645-25874645 GCA_032207245.1 Pardosa pseudoannulata | reverse complement strand
GAATACTAGTAAGATCGTTTGAAAAGTTAAAAGTATTAAACATTTTTTTAAAGTCACGTGTTTAATATTCTTACATACTCCTTGGTTCTCTTTAAATAAGCTCATAATCTGTCGTCGGTACATACACTAATCACAACTAACGAAGGATTTCGACCGTTGATACCTTCTGTGAGCTAAATAAAATGTCAGTGGGAAGAGAAATAAGAGCTGACATCTTAATGAATTACAATTATGTTAATGTGAGCGGTCGGGAAATTACATCTGCCACATACAATAGCAAAAACCAACCCGGTTTTTGCTATTGTATTTCGTACCATTTTCATAGCCTCTACCCCCTTTTTTTCTGTTTGAAGAAAATTTACTGGATGACCCTCTTATATATATACATACAAACACATCAGTGGCGAGGCGTACAACTAACATTAATGAAGCTCTGTACTTCATAAACATACACACTTGGTTGTGCATGCGTGAGCGAGAGAGAGTGAGAGTGAATGAAACTATCAAATCTATGGAGCAGATGTGGGAACCTAAAAGCATAAGTAAGAATCTAATGGAAAGTCAATAAAATATTACCCAACCGATTATAATATCAGTTCTTACCAGTTATATGCGAAAATAAACGAGTGCCCTTATGCTTCAAAGATTTCAGAGTAAAATTACTTAGTACATTAGCGCCATCTATTAACTATTATATAAACTAAAACTATTCAATTAATCGTACATAAGCTTGCTTGGTTTATGTACCATTTCTAATATTTTATTTACCTTTTAGATTATTTTTTAAATTAATTTTTCTTTCTTTCTTCCTTTCGTTACTTTAAGTTTTTAAAATAAATTTTTGCCATTATCAAATATTTGCCCTTTCTTCATACTTATGTTGTCCATAATGGGCAGTAAATAGCCCACTTAAAATAAATTGTGCTAGAAAAATGTCATTTTGCAATTTACATTTTTCTATTAAAGAATAATCACAATCTTAAATTTTACTATACCTCCCAAAAGTATAAAGCAATATTAAATAATTATTTCATTTAATAAATAAAGTATTAAAGTTATATTGCATTTAAGGATACATTTCATTAAGGCTCAATCTTTTTTCTTTTTAATTAAAAGTTATAATAATTTTTTTAAACTACTTACTATTACAATATGATAACATTCTCTTTCACTGATAACCGGTTCGTGCCTCAACTTTGAAAATAACTATATATCTTAATATAGGTCTTAATATTAATTCAACGAAAGAGATTTTGCCATCAGAGGAAGGAGCACACTTTGCCACTAACACCTCTTTCTGCCGAGGGCCGTTCTCGTTGAGAGTGCAAGCCGTCTTTGTACAGAGGAGCCGAGTACATAGGGGCAGTGACGTAGAAAAAAGGGGGGGGGCAATTGGGTCTTTCACACCCAGTATACTACTTGCAGAGGGGTGCCCAAATATTATACCCTATATAAAGTTATATGTTTATCAAGAGGGAGGAGCCTAAAAGGTAGTGTTATTCGGACTCCAGTTAGACTCGCTACATCACTGCAAAAAGGGGGGCGGAAGTGCAGAATAATGTCTTTCGAGTGGGATAAAATACGTTTGAGATGTTTCAGACTGAAGCGCCGAAATATTTAGGTAAGATCCTTCCTCTTACATTACGCTATTGTGTCTTAAATCTGATTTACGGCTGCGAATTCGTAGCACGAGCACAGTGCCCCACATTGCAGGGTGCCCAAAATTTTGATGTATTTATGCATATAAAACAATCTGGAAGCGAATTTTTTACAGCTAAAAAACAAAACCAATTTCAGTTAGAATTAATCCCAATAAATTATCGTAACTGAACCTGGTCCTATCATGTATAAGGAAAATTAATCTATTATTAACTTATTAGGGGCCGATCCCGCCAAAGTCGTTTAACGCTAAGCGCGATTAATCTCTGTTTAAACGGAGAATTGCGTTCCCCCATTGGTTGGTGCCAGGGTTAATCGTGGCTAATCGTAGTTAACCGTTAAACGACTTTTGTTGTATCTCGTAACACATTTATAAAACTAAATATTAATTGGGCTCTGGTGCATCTATCCGATGCTTAACGGCTGTCAAAAAAGTAAATAGGAAGTCAAAATAATCTCACAGGGATATTTTAAAACTATAATAACACATTTATTCACTTTCTAAAAGCTAGCAACATTCGCCGAAGCGAACCAAAAACTCAGCCTACTAAAAAGAATAATAATTTACAGCGTTGCCACAAAACTGAATACAAACTGAAAACATTGGAATTTCGATAGTGGCTTCAACATAGTTCGTTATTTCCGCGCGAGGGGTGTTCGCAACATACTCCCCCCTTTTGAGTCGACTCTGGATGACTCAAAACCTCAGCAGCATTATGAAGGTTCAGTCTATGAGGGTTCCTAATTATTCGTCCAGTTCGGGTAATATGAGGCAAGCGAGTAGAAGACACTGACTTCACAACTTCAGAATTGCCCTCCTTCGGATATACTGTAGGAACTTTCTTCGTAACATGCAAGATGCATTCTGAATTATCGTTAGATGACAATTCAAGAGGGTAGATTATTTGGATGGGTCTTGTTAAGACACCATTTGGAGTCTTCAGCTTAACTGTTCGCACTTTATTATCTTTGCCGGGTATTAATTGTATAACTCTGGCAAGTGGTCAATTTAAACGTTTCTTGCAGTCGTCTCCGATAAACACTATTTCTCCTAGCTTTATGCTAGGATTAACGCCTTTATGACTTTGTCTTTGAATCAGTTGACTGAGGTACTCTTTTTGGAAACATTTTCTCAACTCTTCTAAGAGTTTCATTCGATATCTTATTCTTTTACGACAGTGTTTAGCATCAATTTGGTCAACATCATATACTCTTGATTCGGATTTTTCAAGTAAAAACGAGGCTGGTGTAAGCGGACTTAAATCGTCGGTGTCTTCAGACACGTATGTTAATGGTAGAGAGTTTATAACACATTCGCAGTCACATAAAATTGTGTTCAGCTCTTCGTAAGTCAATACAGCTCTTCCTAGAGTCCGTTTAAGAAGCTCCTTCATTGTGCGAACTAACCTCTCCTACCAGGCGGCCGTAGGAGGATTAAACTTCCAGGAGATTCTATGCAATTCGGCTTCATCCTTAACTCTGGTCCAGTCAATTTCACATAAGCTGTTATATGCACCTTTAAAATTTGTTCCATTGTCCGAGTAGATTATCCTTGGGTGGCCTCTTATGGCAACAAAGCGTCGGAATGCGAGCAGGAAAGCATCAGTGTTCAAGGAGGTCACCAGTTCCAAGTGCACAGCTCGGTAAATCGCACAGGTTAACAAAACTATTTATGTTTTATCTTCCCGTTTGATGTACAGGGGTTCAGCCAGGTCAATGCCAATCACCTCAAAAATGGAGGCGTCTTTGACCCTGTCAGCAGGCAAAGAAACTGGATCTGAAACTAGAGACTTGGTTTTGTACCGTTTACACTTGATACAATTACTTACAACACTTCGCACAGTTCTTCTTCCTCAAACAATCCAAAACTTTTCTCGTAAAATGCTCAAAAGGATCTGAGTACCAGCATGACAATTTAACCCATGATAATGCTCAATCAATCGTTTAGTGAAAATACACTTGTTCGGTAACAATATCGGAGATACAAAAGAAGACTTATCAATACGCTCCGTGATTCGAGTTTTCACTCTTATAACTCCATCTTCATCTTTGAAAGTATTACATATAGGATTACAAGTCTTTGGAAAATATGATGATTGCACGTGCTTAATTAAAAATTTCTCTGCATTTTCCTTTTCATGCAAAGAAAGCCTTCCAAATTTTCTTTCGCTGGACTTTTTTCTCACGTTAATAACAAAACGCAGAACCCATGCTGTTAGTCTAACGATAGATACGAACCGGGAAAATTTCACCGCATACCATGGAAGTGCTTCAGCTTCTAAGTTTAAGTTACTCAAATTCACTTTACGTCTTTCAAGTTCAACTCCTTTCTCGCAAAATATTTTATTACACGGCCAGTCTTCAGCATTCATACACAACCATTGAGGCCCATTCCACCATTGGGATTTAACCAACTCTTTTGGTGTACATCCTCGGGAAACAAGATCAGCAGGATTCTGGTCTCCTGGAACGTGTCTCCAGTCTTCTGGAGAAGTTAACTTGCGAATCTCTCTGACACGGTTAGACACAAATACGGACTACTCTCCATGCTCCCTAATCCACCAAAGTGCAGTAATGGAATCGCTCCAGAATGTTAGATTCATATTAGGTAAATCAAATGCCAATTTGATTGAATGAGCTAATCTCGCTCCTATGCAACAGGCCATAAGCTCCAACTTTGGTATAGACATCTCTTTTATTGGCGAGACTCTTGATTTTGCTCTTACGATTTGAACTTTAACTTCATAGGAGTCTAATATCGATCTCATGAAAATACAGGCTCCGTATGATTTTTTACTGGCATCAACGAAAATATGCAATTCAGAAGTGACATTGGCATACAAATGCCTAGGGATTCGTATTTCATTTAAAAAAAGTAATTTCTTTTAACCAGTTAGAAAATTCTTTTTGCAAGTTAAAGGGTAAAATACTATCCCATGGTATTTTGCTCTTCCAAGCTTCCTGCAATAACAACTTAGGTAACAAAGTATCAGGACTTAACACACCTAGAGGGTCAAAAATTCGTTGAACAATAGATAGAACAGTTCTTTTAGTCTGATCTCGGTCAAGATCTATTTTCGTCGGCAAATTACATCTTAAGGTATCTTGATCTAGATTCCAAATCATTCCCAAAAGAGAAGTATCTCCAGTAGAATTAGAAAGGTAATTACTGCTAATGTTACCTTCCCATCCTCGTAAATTAAAACATGCATTTTTCATTAATTTTTGAGTTTGGGGAACAAAATGAGCTAACTCTTTCAAACTAGATACTCCGGTTACGCAGTTGTCGACATAAAAAGAATTCTTAAGCTTGGGAACTATGTCATGATATTCTTCAGACGCATTTTCAAACAAATGATACAATGATGCCATTAAAAGAAACGGACTGGAGGTGACGCCGAACACTACTCTACAATGTCTATAAACACTAAAGTTCTCGGTTTCAGAAGGAAAGAAGAATCGTAAAAAATCTCTGTGATCCGGGGAAATGCTCAGCTGCAAAAAGGCTTTTTCTACATCTGCAGAGAGACCAATCTTATATAATCTAAATCTATCGATAATATCCGGAATTAATTCAATTAAGTTCGGCCCTTTAATTAAACAGTCGTTTAAGGAAGGTCCGTTACCGTCTTTGGCAGAAGCGTCAAACACCGGTCTGATTTTAGAAGTGTGACTTGCTTCTTTAATCACAGGTCTACGTGGTAAGTAATGCTTACCTAAATCTATTCCCTCATCTGGTACCTTTTCGATAATTTTCAACCTTTCCCATTCCTTAAACACTTCAATATAATCTTTTAAATAGTTCCTTTTGCCGCACGTTTGCACATATTTCTATGCCTTTTCATGGCTATTTCTTTATTGTTTGATAGCAGGGTATCACACTTAAAAGGGAATAACAACTCATACCTTCCGTTTGGAAGAATAGTTAAATCATCTTGAAATTGCTTGACAGTATCAGAAAAAGTTAACTTCTTTTTAGAATTTTCCCATGGATCTGTTATACCAATAATATCAAGATCCCACAAATAATTAGCATCAATATTCATAGAATACAATGTAATACTAGAAATATTACAATTACTCTCAATTGTATCTGTTTCATATATAACTTCACATTTATAAGGTATGTTTTCCATTCCCATTAAAGTGAAACCTAATTTTGTTTCCAAAACAACTAAACCAGAACTCAATTTAACAGAATTTCTAGTCATTATTATTCCAGCAACGTTAGCTCCTAAAAGTAAATCAATTTCTTCATCTGGGTGATTCAAATCTGGTATCATTAAGTTGTTTTCCTCTAACTCTTTCAACGTTAAAGCTGTTCTAGTTTTTGGGACTAATTCACAAATTTTATCTTCTGATAAAACATCAATATTAACGGAAAATGTATTTTGCAAATCAACAATTTTGATTTCGTATACTTCATGTACTCAGGGCTCAGATTTTCTCCCCCCAAATAGACTATGAACAAGATTTTGTTTTCGTTTTGGTTTTAGCTTAAGTCTACTAACTCTGTTGCTTAAATAGGAGAGCTGAGACCCAGTGTCTACAAGAGCTCTAATCTTTAACTCATTTCTTCGGCTCTTAATCTTAACAATTAAAGTCATCAAAAGAACTGGTTTAACACTACAACTATCAGTTAAAATTTTAGTTGTGTCAACTTCTGTTTTACTTTCGTTTGTGCTTGTTTCTCGGTCAGGACACATCAAAATAAAATGATTTTGATTACATTGCATACACTTTATTCGAAATTTGCAAGTTCTAGAAGTGTGTCCCACCCGCAAACAAGAAAAACAAGCACCTTTTTTAGACAAAAGTTTCTTTTTATCTTCAATATATAACTTTCTAGCCATATAGCAATCTTGACTGGGATGTTTCTTATCACAAAAGAGACAATTTAAATTTCTCTTACCTGGGTTTTCAGGAGTATTTGTGCTTACCAAGGCTGCAGCAGAAGATATTTCATGAGCACGTTCATTAAAAGCGTCTTTCGATTTCCTGTGATAGTTAGCTCCAAACCCGGTACGAGCGAGTACAACCATTTCTGCCCCCATTACTTCTTGTTTCAAGAATTCCATTAAATTTTCGAGAGTTCGATCATCGGATGTAACAGAATCAGTTCCTTTATTTCGGCTTCTTTCCCAGGCAACAAGTATATCTTTCGGAAGACAGGATTCCACAAGAGGCGTAAGAAAGTCTCCGTATTTTTCTTGAGTTCTACCTAGGCTATCTAAGTCGCGGAGTTTTCCTTCTAACTCATCATATAAAATTGGAAGTTCCACTTTCGCTCGTCCACTAACTGCATTTTTCATAACCATCGTTAAGAGCTCTCGTACATAAATTTGGACAAGTAAGTCCTCACGGCCGAAACGTTCTCTCAGCTGAGAGACAGCTTTAGAATAATTTGCAGCTGTAGCGGGAAAACTTTCTAAAAGTCTGGCTGCTTTCGATTTCGGTATAACAGACTGCAACAAGTACTGGAATTTGTCTTCATCAGGTAAGCTTTCATCGAGGTGAATCTTCTCGAACTGACTCCAGAAAGCTAAAAATTCTTTTGGATCACTGTTAAATTTCTTGTGTTCACTTTCAGGAAGTTTGAACTTCCATCTCTCAACCTCTTTCGGCAGTGAAGAATTGTACAGCATACTTCCCAAAATAGCAGAAACTGCATGAAATTTGTCTCTATACTCTTCAGCTGCTTCAAAATCCTCTGAAAACAATTTATCGGAGTTTTCGATTTGTAAAATTTTATTAGATATTTCTTCTTGGCAAGCAGTCAAGAGTTCAAATTTATCCTGTAGTTGATTTTTCAAAATCAAAAGTTCTTTTAAGTCCGGAGTTTTCTTTAAAAGCAACTCCTCAATTTTATTAACACAAGTCGTGAATGATATTCTAAAACCTTTTCGTTTCGCCTTTAAAGCATCCATTTTCAAATTCTTCCTAAAAATCAACCGCTAACTGTTGCCCCACGTTGGGCGCAAAATTAAATATGTTGTATCTCGTAACACATTTATAAAACAAAATATTAATTGGGCTCTGGTGCATGTATCCGATGCTTAACGGCTGTCAAAAAAGTAAATAAAAAGTCAAAATAATCTCACAGGGATATTTTAAAACTATAATAACACATTTTTTTCACTTTCTAAAAGCTAGCAACATTCGCCAAAGCGAACCAAAAACTCAGCCTACTAAAAAGAATAATAATTTACAGCGTTGCCATAAAACTGAAAACAAACTGAAAACATTGGAATTTCTATAGTGGCTTCAACATAGCTCGTTATTTCCGCGCGAGGGGTGTTCGCAACAACTTTGGTGGGATAGGCCCTAGGTATTGTTTCTTAGCTTATCACATAATCATACTCTAGTTAATCCAGAACCGATTGCAACAGGGCACATCACTTGGGAGATCAAATATAAAGGTAGCGGAATGATTATCAATCGACGTATAAGTAAGGTGACCATAAGTCCTTGAAACTCATGGACAGTACCTAAATCTAGATCTTTTTTCATTTTGTAACCCAAAACTCTTAGACTTCTTAATGACGAGAAAAGTCCCCAAATTTTTCTAATAAACTATCAAATGAAGTTATTATTCAGTGATTATTAATGAATCAATATACTGAGTATCTAATAGCTCCTTGAAGGCTTGATAAGATGCAGTTTAAATTTGTTTATATTAATTTAAACAAGAATTTCTGGACAATGAGTCAAGCGAGGGAAATTGGAGAAACATAGATTCCATTGTTGTTACTTTGTCTGTATTACTAGCAAAATAAATTTTAATTGAAAACAGTTTTTGCTCATAAGGAACTATATATTTAAGCAGTTTTTGTTCATTCCATATTAGTACAATGTATAATAAATCAGCAATTTTTATTTTGATTGTAGTAAATTCAAGTTTTAGTATGTAACAATAGGAACAGGATAAAGAGATTTTTCTTTAATAATTAAAGAAAACTGAATATGCTTTAATAAGTTTCAACAAATATTCTTGGTTTTACAATGTTGAAATAAAAACTTATTTAGTTAGTAAAGATTTGAAGTATGGGTATACATGTTAGTGTTTTATGTTTCCGAATATACCGCCCAAAATATTTTCTATTGTCCCTAAGTATTCCTTAAATTCAAGAGCACAGACTATTTGTCCCCAAGTTACTGTTTAAAAATATGGTCACCGTACGTATAACCAAACATAAGTTTTGTTTGGGGGGGCCGACAGTCTAGGATTGGAGTTAACCTGAGGTAATGATATCAATGAGTTCGGGCAATGCTAATGGTAGGAACGAGTTTTAGAAATCCAGTTTGTATTTCATAATACAACACTTGTTTCATCCAGTTTTCATATATAACAAAAAATTTATCTACCGTACACTTGTTTTTATCTCTCTTTTTCCTGAGTAAAAGTTCGATGTACTTAAGAGGAAATTGGCATAAGTTGTTTCGATTATTATTCGATTTATTATTGTAATTTATACGTTTCGATTGACGGAATGGAATGTTTACATCAAGAGCATGTTTCTGTTTAGTTTTCCCTGATGAGTTAGAAATGAGGTGGAGTTGTTTAGAATAACTTGCTTTACTCAGTATTTATTAATTGTAAAATTTTATGTTTGAGATAGTATCAAATTACAGAAATTAATGCAATCATGTTTTTGAAAGCTCTTTATAATTTAGTTCCGAAAAACAGTGCCTTTAACTGTTTTCAGTCAAATATAAACAGTGTTATTCGTCATGGCATTCAGAGTGTGTCCTTTTACAGATTTCGTTCAGACAGACATAACCAAGACAATCGAAATAATCAGAACTTACGTTATGGTATTAGCGCCAGTATGGGCATTGCTGCTGTGGTTTTAGGCATTTTCAATTATACCCAAGATTCAAATAGAAAACTTTTATTGGATTTTGATAAGTTTAAATTTAACTTATATGCAGCTACGGTGCCACCAAGGGACTCAAGTAAAACTTATTCTCCTAGAAATACCTTCAATTTTCTAGCTGATGTAGTGGAAAAAACCAAGGACGCAGTTGTCTACATTGAAATTACAGCAAGGTAAATATGTCAGACCAGCATAGAAAATTGTCTGGATTTATGTACTAATCATTTTTTATTTTACAATTGATACAAAATGTATATTATGATGAAATATAATGATTAATTTTTTAAATGAATTCAACTCTAAAATTGCTATCTTTTAAAATTACTTCTTAGAAAATGATATAATTTGTTTAAATTAGTGTTCATAGTGTTGAATATGGGTATATATAGATAATTTTTTGTAATATATAAACTATTTTTTTTTCAGTCTGACCTTAGATATCAAAACTGGGCAATTTTAGCAAACATTAAAGAATTTTTTTTTAAAAAAAAGGTTATTGTTATGTTCAATTTAGTAGAAAACACCATTTAGACAACTATTTAGAAATTAACGTCTTGAATTATAATAGGTGAGTAAATAATATATTAAAGAAGAAAAGGGAGGATAAACGTATATATATGTATAAAGTATACATGTATATGAGTGTGTACATACAGATAAAGTTTGATTTACCGTAATTATCTGTTCTGATAACAGTTTGGCATTATATTGAATTATGATTCTGTATAATTGATAAAATTGAAATAAAACTTGTACTTATCTCTTTAAATTTAAAACATTTATCATTTGAGCTAGAAAAAAATTGCTAAAAACTTCATCAGATGAAATGTACACTCAAGAGCCAAAACATTATGACCACCTCTACATTTTGCAATGAACTCACCTGGATGACGTGGAAGGCACGTGATCAGGTGGAAGTGGTATTTAACTGCTGCTGGAGAGTATGAAGAATCATTCTTTTACTTACTTCTGTGTGTGATGGGAAAGGCTGCGGATCTAAGCGATTTTAATAGAGGGCAGATTGAATGGCTCAAAGGTTCGGAACAAATATTTTCGAAACTGCACGACTCGTGTGTTGTTCACGATCTACAGCTGTTAGTACTTACACAAAGTGGATGAATGACAGTGAAACCATCAGTAAACGACATGGTGTTGGAGTCCACACGCTATCAAAGAAAAAGGTCGTCGGAGACTACCTCGCATGGTGAAGCAAAACTGGAGCCAGACAGTGGCTCAGATGACAACCCAATGCAGGGCCTAGTAGAATAGTATCGGAGGGTATCTGAACATCATTGCGGACCAGTTGCACCCTTACATGGCCTCTGTTTTTCCAGCTGGAAATGGAATGTTTCAACAGAACAATGCCCTGTGTCACAAGGCTAAAATTGTGTTGGAGTGGTTCCAGGAACATGAGCCTGAATTCCAATTAATGTCCTGTCTGCCTAACTCACCGGATCTGAATATGATAGACCATATTTGGGATGTCGTGGGATGGCAGCTCAGAGTTCAAAGACCACCAATTCGCATTATCTCCGATTTGAGTAACTGTTGCTTAAACATCTGGTACAATCTTTCTCCAACCATCTACCAAGGACTTGTTGCATCCATCCCAAGGCAGGTTGAAGCTGTGTTGCATGCCAAAGGTAGGCCAACTCATTATTGACAGGTGGTCATAATGTTTGGGCTCTTGTGTGTTTATTAGGTGAGGTATTATGTACACATTTATTGTTATAATCATTGTATAATTAAGGAAATTTTTAGAGGTCTCTAGATTTCTGATCTGTTATGAAAATGGTGTTTTAAATTTTAAAGCTGTATCTAAAATATTTTTGTAGTGCAATCATGTACACAGGTTACAAAACGATGTTTCTAGGAGAAGCTGTTTAAAGTTGCTATATAAATTTTGATTTTGTAAAAGTAAAATTACTTTATCTTAAATATATTATTAAAATTAATATTAAATTACACTTTTTATAATAAATATAAAATATTTTACTAACATAGATCATAGGTGAATATGTTAAACATCAATGTATGGAAACATGAGGTCCACAACATTTAAATTGAATACTTAATCAGAAACCAAGGAATGGTGCTGTCAGTTTATTTTATAGCTTGGTAAGTGAAATATTATGCAATAAAATTTTTGTTGATTTGTTCAAAGTAAAATGGAATATTTAAAAAATGATATTGTCAAAACTATTTTAAAAGTGTACTTCCCTTTACAGATGATAAGTTAATATCATATGTGCATGCTTTCAGATTAGTTGCATTCATTAAAAACCAATCTGATGATGGACAAATAGGTAGAAACAGAGTCTGTAAGTTCTTATTTAATTGTTAGCATCAGTGGTAGATTTCTAATAAGGCTAGCTAGGCTATAGCCTACATCAACAAATTTTCAAATACAGGTACTAAAAACAGAGGTAATGAATAAAAGAAGCTGGTCTTATGATATAACTATTTTAGTATAGATGGAAATTGTGTAAAAAAGTAGATCATTTGTTTAAGATTTCACAAAAGTATAAACTAGTTAATATAATTTGTATTAGTGTTTTTACATTAAAAAAATCACTAGCCTCATATCATTTGTTTAAGCTTATATAGTTATCTAATGATAAATTTTAATTCTTCCTTTCAGGCATCCATTCACAAAAAAGAACTTCCCTATATCTAATGGTTCTGGTTTTATTGTGAAATCAGATGGTTTAATTCTCACAAATGCCCATGTAGTTAACCACTATGGTCAAGTTAATGTGAAACTTTTCAATGGAAAAGAATACAGTGGAATTGTTGAAAGTTTAGACCCTGATAGTGATCTTGCTACAGTTCGAATTAAAGCTGTAAGTACATATAATTAACTTTATTTTGTGTTTGGTTCCATGTTTTTATATCATTTGTATATTTCTAAATTGACACAAGTCAAAAACTTGGATTTTAAAGTTAATCACTTTGTTAAAAATTGTCCTATATACTGAAAGTTTATTAAAATACCTACAAGAGTATGCTTTTCTTGCCTTGAAATGCTCTCTGCTATTTCAGCAAGATTGTCAATAATAAATAAATTATTTATAACTTAATAATACACTACTAAATACTAATATTTAATCCCTTTTTCCCAGCACAAATAATTTTGGTTGCAAATATGCATTTATTTTATTTTTCTTTATTTATTTTTGCTAAACCAACTATACAGATTTGTTACTATTGTCTCTTTCTCTCTTTCTCTTTTCCAACATTACTTTTTGATTAGTGCTACTTTAGAAATGTATGGGGGATAAAGCATTAAGAGTGTAAAATTATTTCCTTTTTTTATTTTTAAGAATATGAATTAACTGTTTGGGGAAGGCTTTAAGTTACAGTTGTGTAGATAATTTAAATATAATTACATAACAGGTTTAAAATTTGTAGATTATGTGTACCATGTAATTTAAAGTCTTCTTAAATTTTTATTCTTAAATATAAAAAGGGACTCATGCATAAAAATATAATAAATTAAAGGCATTTGTCAATGTTTTATAGGAATATTGTTGTTGTTTATTGTACAATTCAGTTCAGTTATTTACATTTAAATGTTTTTATTCAGAGGGTAGATGTACTTTGTTTTTTATTATCCCTTCATCTTAGCAAAACAATATATCATTACATTGTGACAAAAACAGTCACAACTAAAAAGTTGTAGTTTTTTCTTTTAAATTTCATAAATCTATTATAAAAGGTAAGTTTTTTTTTCTAGAAAACTTTCATAAGGGCAACTTACTTCTATCACTAGTGTGCAGTAAGGCTTTTAACTTTAGAAACTTATTCCACCATTATTGTAATTCTGCCACATTTTCACTTTTGAATTTAAAAATACATTTGTTCCATTGATTGTTAACTAAGTTAATTTGTTTGAAAGCATGTTAGTTTATTTCAAATTGAAAAGTATAAATTAAAATTTTACATATTTAGGATAAATTAAATACCAGAATAAAATTGATCTAGAAATCCAGGAAAACAGTTGTTTCTGCTAATTGTTATTTCAATGGATTGAAGAACCAGCTCAAATCTCATCTTAGAAGAATCTGGCAATTTTTGTCAAAACTCGAATGCTCTAATGAATCAAAAAATCATTGGAGCAGATTAAAAGCTGTTAAACCTGTATAAGATCAACTCATAATCTTAGTAAAATCTTTTGTAAATATTGTAGAGCATTATGATGAAAATGCAGATATAAGAAGCGATAAAATTTAGTTGTTACATCAGATCTTCATGAGATTTTTGTCCATCTTTGGTTTTGGAATGTTGTCAAGATGTACCATTCAGAAAAAAACTTTAGGTCCCAACCATGAATTTCCATAATGATACTCAAGATATTCAGGTTTTACAAGAGTATTTCCTACTAAACAGGGATGGTATATACATGAAATATCTTGAACAAGCAAAGTCTATGTATGTAATATTGGTAATGTGCAAATCGAAAGAGGACCAAGAAAGTAGAAAAAGAAAAAATTACAGAGGATGTAGGGTTTATAGTCATAAATAAAATGCTACAACTGATGAAAAGTATGATGGACAAAATGCATATAGAAATGGAAGACATATTCTTTAACTTGAAGAAACAGGACACTAGTTTAGAATTTATTTTAGGTATAAATAAACTGCAAGCAATGAAAATAGATTGAAACACTTGGAAAACTTTTATGATGCAGACATGGATGGTTAAGAGATGTATATTGAAATAATAATACTGCCAAACATTACTCAACAGCTTATGTTAAACTTTTGGTACCAGAGTACCTGTTTCACTTTATTGCAGTTTGGGGAAGATATATTTTCCAAATCTGTGATTTGGCCATTTGATTTTACTGACTGTTTGAATCTTTATTGCCTTTTGGGATCTTCCAGAATTTAAAACTTATGTTTTTTTCTACATGAGATCATCCATAGTAGTGGAAAGATCGCCAGCCTTGGTTTTGCTGAGCGTAAAGTAAGAGGTTACTGAAAGCATACATTTTTAATAAAACAATAGATAAATATGTAAGAGCAAAAAATAGCAATATTTTTCTTAGAAGCTAATAATTTAATTTAAATCTTATGCATAAAATATATATTTTTTATTTTATACTAACTTTATTTTCAAGTTATTATATTTAGTAGATCTAATATAATGTTAAAACTTTTGGAATTTTATATTGAAATAATATTTTAAAATAATTATACTTTCAATTTAATATTGTTATTTGAATTATTTTACTTCATTCTGTTTTTATAAATTTAGAAAAAGCTTAAGTTATATGCATAAAAGTACTTAAGAAATTAAAATATTTATAAATATAAAACTATTTAAAATAATTATGAAATTTTTCTTAAAACACTATTAATTTAAATATATTTTTAAGAATTTTTTTTTCTTCTTCTCATTACATTTTGGTAAGTAAGGGGAAAGAGTGAAATCTGAAGCTATTCCCATACACTGAAAACTGCACCTCTCATAATACTGTAATTTCGTTTGTTTTAAAGTTTTATTATTGCTGTAATTCAAACATCTTTTTTTTTTTATATTTTCAGGATAATCTTCCTGTGTTGCCTTTAGGCTGTTCTGCAGATTTGCGTCCTGGAGAATTTGTTATTGCCATGGGGAATCCTCTGACTCTCAGCCATACTATAACTGCAGGTGTTGTCAGTTCTGCACACAGACAGGGTAAAGAATTAGGCTTGCATAAAAAGTCAGACTACATTCAGACTGATGCTGCTATTAATGTTGGAAATTCTGGTGGACCTTTAGTGAACTTGGTAAAAAAGTATTTTCACTTTTGAAAATAGGAATCAATATGTGAAGTTCAATTAAAACCTTATTTCCATAGTATTATGTATCGGAAATTTACCTAGTCCTTTAAATGATTATGTTCCTATCTGGCTCCAGAGTAATTGACACCCTGTGCAAAATATTACTGACAATCATTCGTTGTCATTTGGTGTATATTATATATTGGTATATACTATATATTTCTGTGTCTATAAGCCAAGAATTTTTTGAGCATTTTAAAGACCTAAAGTGCAGGGGGTCAGCTTATATACAGATCCATGGAACAGATGTAATACATGTTTTTGGAAAGTCGCCAAATTAACAAAACAGTTAAAAAAACAGTAAAGAACAAAAAAGAGAATGCATAACAGCGAAAAGTAAATAAAGCTTATCTTTATATAGGGAATCAGAATATAAACTTGTTGTTAGCATCTAAGGAAAATACCTTTGGTCACTTGGTCCAGGGATGATTATCAAACTGTGCTCCACGGCAGTATTCTAGATAAGTTAATATAAATTAAATGAACTAAGATTGAAATTCACTAAGATGAATAAAGTTAATTAAAATTTAAAATATTACTTGGTTTTTCTCACCACTTTTGAAATGTACTAAGATATGTCCTTGTATTTATCTCAAGGTTTGACCAATCCTCTACCTCCACAGTATTTAAATTGGATGATTTGAGAAGTGTTTGTTTCAGCATTTTAATTTAAAGCAACTTGATTGGAAAATATCCCCCCCCCCTCTTTGCCTGCTTGGCAATATTTTTGGCTTCTTGGTGACATATTTAAACATTCTAGAAATTGTTTTTTCTCTTCATCTTATATACGTATTTTGAACTTCAGGTAAATTTTTGAAGGAAAATTGTACTCTCGGCTTATATAAGGATCAACTTATATTCAGAAATATACAGTATACTTAATGCTCAATAGGGTCAAAGTACACAAGTCCATTTCCTTTTTTACTAATGTAGCAAAAAAATAGGTCATCGTTCTCTAAACCAAACAAGTATATTTTTTATATAATTATTTAAAATGCAGTAAAGATAAAAATTTGTATGGAGTTAGAAAATAATAAATAGTATACTTTTGTTTCATGTCACATAAGCTTATAATAACCTAGGTGTTGAAGTGAATAAATTCAATGTAAGAAGTAAAAAGTTGGTAATATTCATGCTACTCTCCAAGACTTGTAAGTATTTTTTGAGTTTTCAGAATTCAGGGCAATACATAAGCATTTCTGGGTTAAAAAAAACTGTGTAGAATATTTCCCAGTCTTCCCTAGACACTAAAAATTCTTAAAATTTTTTATCTCAGTTTCCGCTATGCACAGACTGTCTTATATAAAATCTCTATGTGTGGGGTTACCTTTTTCAAACATACCAGCACTTTCAATTTGTCTAAAGATATGTTTGAAGTTTTAACACATACGTAACATTATAGATTAATCAGCTTTTTACCCAGAAGAAATGCTACTTATGCAAATTTTAATTTCTTGAATCAAAATTTTCTGTGTACCTTCATAGCTGTTGATGATATTTATTCTGTGCATTGGAAATGATGCTGGTTTTTTTCATTCCAGCATAAGTAATTGACAATAGTTTGATCGTTTGGCATAATCTGTATTACACTGATAGTTAATGAGATAGCAAGTACATTTTTATATACACCTGAAGTCCACTAAAGGATTTTTTAAAAATAATTATTTGAAACTGCAGGGTTGTAAGTGATAATTTTTTTTAGAGGTGTAGTACAGTGTATTATATTTGATGGAACATTATTTAATATTTTGAACTTGCTGGATATGATGCTTTGCACTGGATATTTTGTTATATTTAACTTACTTTGTCTCTGAGTCAAATTTCAAAAATAAAATGCTCGAACATAATAATTTTTTTTTTCATTTCTCATCTCAACAAATTCAGTCTTGTGATGAGTCTAAAATTTTCACTACATTTAGACAACCTTCATTATTAAATATTTTAGGTATTGGATATAGAGATATTGTTTCTACAGGCTGAACACCTGTAAAACTGCCCCTAATCATGCTGTACCTTTTTTAGTTTTAAAAGTTTAGGGTGTTAATCCTGATATTTCATTTTTTTTTTCTCACTAAACTGTGATTTGTTTAAACTATATTGATTAGAAGAACAAATTAATCATTTATTATATTTTCTATCTTAGCTCTATAATTTTTAAAAATATATCTTCTATCAATTTTATTTTTTAACATAAAATGATGTCTTATGAACAAAAAAATGTTAGAAAGGAGCATCATTCTAGGAAGCATGGACGCTGTATATAATGTAACATTCTTTAGACACATATGTTGTTTTCTAACATGTTCTTTTTTCTCATATCTTTGCTGTCTACTGTGTATTGATGTCTTTTTACTTTAGGTAAGCTATCTTACATTTCTGATAATAATGTCTTACTATTACTCCATCTGATGGACCAATTGAACTGCAAATTCTATGTTAGAATAAGTTATTTAAGTTTATTTGAACTTTATAAAGAATTGCAGGCATCAAAATTATTATACCAGGTCTACTAGTTGCTATTTAACATATGATATGACAGTTTTAAAATTTCACAAAATAATTGCCAGATTATATTATTTAATATAAAACATATATTTGTTTTCCAAAGTGTAAGAGTTAAATGATTGAAATATATTTGTAGCTTATCTCATGCTATTATAGTGCTTATATTATAATTTAATTTTAGTAATACACTCCTTAATTGAGTTTCAAACTTTCTTTTATTTTAATACTTCTCTTTGAAAAGGAACTTATACTTTTCTAGAAACTAAGTTAATAGTTCAGTTATATTAGTTTTATAACCTCTGATACCACAATATTAATCATTTAATATTGAAATAATGTAAGGTTGTAGAGAAATACTTCAGCATAATCACACAATATGTGATTAATGTATTTCTTAGGATGGCGAGGCAATTGGGATCAACACCATGAAGGTAACAGAAGGTATTTCATTTGCTATACCATCAGATCAGGCAGTTGCATTCTTGAAACTAACAGAAAAGAAAGATTCAGGTTTGTGAATATTTTCTTCATTTTTTAATGTAAAATGTTATTTTTCAAATCTGTTAGAGACTTACATACATTTTACAAAACTAAACAAACAATATAGCTATAAAAGTAAAGAAGTGTGCTTGTTTGTGTGCATATTTATAAACATGATTATGCATAAATGATAAAAGCTGCATGTATAGAATTTGGTGTAGGATTTTGTAACAATGTCAAAAATTTTTTGAAACCCTTTTTTTGAAATTTGAATTATTTTTTTACTATATTTTAAAGCAATTTCTGACAGTTTTTTCTCCCATACTGTCTACACCAATCAGTGTCAAATTTCATACAGTTTCATCATGACATAGAATTCATATGATTTAATTGAACAGACATTTTTCATTTTTATAATATTGATGATAAACCAACAAAAGACACATTTATTTATATGGTATATTACATTGTTGAATATATCCTAATTAGAGAGATACTATTTATTAGGCACTACTGTATAGCTGCACTAACATTTAACTGCAATCAGCACTCTATATAAGGAAAAATCTCATTATGACAATATTATTGGTATTATTCTGCAACAATCAACTCAAAAATATCAGGGTATTCATATACATTTGTAAAGTGCTTTTTAAACAGTTGAAACAATGTTTAAAATCCATTTTTAGAAAACAAAACTAAGAATCTGCTAATTGCAGATTTTTTTATTGTTTATTACTACCTGTTATGTAGTTAAAGGAGTATTAAAATTGCAAATTATTTCTGATTTAGAACAAAATGTATATCAAATATTAATGCATCAGGTTTCTGCCAGAAAACAGTACTTGAGCTCTACTCACAATTCAGTTAGTTTGAGAAATTAAATCTTTTTTAAAGCTTGCAGACAATGAATGATAGTTTAATGTTGCATCATACAAAATTTAAAAAAAAATGTATCATATAATCATATAAGGAAATCAGGTATACACATCAGTTTTTTTTAACTAATTTTTAGGTGACAATCGTATTCAATAGTTAACAACATTATTATAGCTTTTAAAAGTGATTGTTCTTAAAAGGGTTGTGTCAGCTCACTGAGCTTTCTTAGTTCTTATTATATTTTTGAGGGTTTTCAAATACACAACTTTTTTTCTAATATTTTATAACTAGTAATAATTTAATGAGATTATTCTCTATAGTTAAAAACATTGGTTGCTTTACATTAGTCAGATATCTTTGCTGTTTTAGATTCTTTCTTCTATTATGTATTCTTTATCATTTTAGGTAGTTGGGGTTTTTTCAAAAAATCTGAGCAGCAAAAGAAGCATAAATATTTGGGTATAACTATGCTGACTCTTTCCCCTGCTATTTTAAAAGATCTGAAAGAACATAATGCTGGTTTCCCAGCAGTTGATCATGGTGTTTTAGTATGGAGAGTAATGGTTTGTTCACCATCATATGAGTAAGTACTTTTTATTTGAATTACATCCAGATAGTTATGAGATACTTTGTTCATGAGTGCTAGTTTTTTAAATCTTTGATAATCTAGTAGTAATCATAAAAGTTTGAAATCTTATTGCATGAATATTGATAGAGATTGTAACATTATTGTATCATGCATAAGTATTAACTCTGTTCTTATGTAATACAATTATCAGTTAGTTAACAAATTGTTATATTATTATTCATAAATATTTTTATCAGATAATATTAACTCATATCATTTATTTTTATCTGCCTTGGTTTTTTCATGATAATGTACCATATTTTCTGTGTAACAACATACATTTTTAACTATTCAATATATATATGTATATAAATATATATGTATATAAATGAAATTCTTTTTCTTTGTTCTTAATGCAAATCCACAATTTTTGACCAAGTTTGGATTTGCATAAAGAATGCTGTTTTATTTAGCATAGGTCAACATTGAATTTTTGTAAATCTTCCTTTAACCCTTTTTGTGGGGTATGCAGTTTTTTTATCTTTCTCAGAGGAATTTATTTTATTTATTTGCAAACCTACAAGTAATTTATAAACATAAAAACAAATATTTTTATCTTGTTATATCAAACATTATTTTTATGATTAATTGTAGACAATAAATTTATTGATAATTTATGACACTGTAATTTAGCAATTGAAAAATTTAAAAGTAAATTTATAAAAGATAAATACTTCAGTTCATTATTTATTACATCATAGTACAAATTATATATATAATTTTATATTCAGTGGCGTCATAATTTAACTAACTGAAAATACTGTCATATCCATAAATGGCTTCAAATCTGATTTTAATATTAAAACTGTTGCAATGTTTCTAATAAGCAAACAACATAAGACTTTTGCATGTAATACACAGTAGAATATGTATATATGATTACCAAAATATAAAAGGATTGAATGAGAATTGAAGAAGTGTATATTCTAATGCATTATTTTTGCTTAGTCCTTTGCTAAAATGCAAAAGAAATTTTAAGATTTCTTTTGTATTAAAAGTATGCTTATTCTTTAAAAATTTTAAATTCTTTAATGATATGCTTTTTATTTTAATTTTGGTCATATTATATACATAGACTATTTTCAAATGCAAAATATTATACAATGTATTAACTGATAGAATTGAGATACATACTTAAATTTCGGGAGAAATTATACCCTGTTTTTTACTAAAAGCTGTTATTTCCTTAATGGGCCAAAAAATTATACTAACTTTAACTATGTAAAACCAACTCTCAAAATGCAAGATCAGCTCTTCGAATTTTGGTATTAGACAAGTATTTTCAGTATTTATTGATTTTGGTAAAAGCTATTTATTTAATAGGAGATTGGTTATTAGCATTTTGGTACTCAAGTCTTGAAAAATCTCTAACTTCCTCACTGTGTGCTAAAATCATTATAAGTAAATAAATAAATATAAGAATATTTTCATTTTTATGAGTTAATGTAATGAATTAATTCTTAAAATTGAAAATATTCTTAAAATGCAGTAGAATTTAATTGACAGTTGTAACTTAGGAAACACTTATTTCCCTTAACCAACTAAAAGAAATTTAATTTAAAAAAAAACTTGCAGCATACAAACTAATTTTCATAACAGATCTAAGTTTTTTGTGTTCTTACTATTTACTTTTGTTTATATCTCTTATTAATGGTTAAATGTACATAAGTTAATGTTTATCTATGGAATTCAATGTGTTTTCATAATTAAAAAATTATTCTATTATTCTCCTTGCTTCCCTGGTCTTGAAAACATACAATTAATTCTAAAGGGGTATAAAATAAAGGGGTAGGGCTGCTGCAGGTAAAACTGTCAATTTTGATCATTGCTATTTGCTATAATATAGTATTGTACAAAAGATACATCTCATTCTCCCATTACATTGAGATCCATGTTTTGGAAGAAGTATAATGCAATCAGACATAAGCATACCTGATTCTAATCTACTTGAAAAGAACTGCATTATCCCTATGGAATATATTCTAATAAAATTATTTTATTTTTTAAACCTCCACATTTGTTTTTACTCTTTACATCTTTGAATGCACACAGAAGTACGCACTGTTGTTTTTTACAATTGCTAACGAGACTATGATAAATTGTGGAAGATATTAAAAAATGTGTGTGACTTAGATAACTAGTCTTATAAAAACTTTGCATCATCCTGGTGGATTTTAAACTAAATTTAGTTACTTGCTTTTGACAGTAAATGACTGATAGAAGCCTTTCTTTTAGATAAATAATGTTAGGTAGTTATTTTTGGTTAAAGGAAAATCTAGTATCTTACTTAATACAATGAATAAGGACTTAATCACACCACTGTAAACTTCCTTAATTTAACCAGGCTGACCTTTTAATGTAAAATAAACAAAGAATACAGCTCTAGGCAGTAATGAGAATCAGCCAGTACAGGCATACTGGTGATTAAAATTTCTCAAGTACTTCATACAAGTATTTAAAAGTATACAAATTATTTGAAAGATTGAAGTAGCTTGTAGCTAAAGCAGTCAAAACTTAAATTTAAATATAACAATTAAAATTTACAAAGATATATATAGTTATACTTTTTTTCATATTTTAATTTGGAAATAAGCATGTCATTTTTTATGTATGTAATTTGTACAGGTTTCTTTAACTGTGTACTTTGATTGTTTCTTTTATTGTTATGTGGTTAATCGAAGAGCTTTACATTGTTTAAAATAAGCAAAGCCAAAATGCATTAAAAACTGTTGCTGTAAATTCTCCTGAAAAAAAAAGTAGATTGGCACTACAGAAAATTTCAAATATATTGATTATGAGCTGATTATATTATCACTAAAAGATTGGAAATAGCCAGTGGCTACAAAATAGCTAAGAAATAACAATCATACTGCAAATAATCCTTAGGTTATAAAAAAGAAAATAGAAGAAGCTAGTTAAAAACTAAACTGCTATTTAGAAATATTTTTTTTTTAATTTTATGTACCACAGAAAGAAATCAATATTTTTTATATGCCACTTAATTATCTTTTATTTCCTTAAAATAAATAAATAAAAATCCTGAATTTTTTTTTCAAACATACCAGTTCTACAATGATTTGAATTTTTTTGGTGTCTGTAGGATATTTAAAGTAACTTAACTAAAATCTGGTTGTTCAGTGTACTGAAAATAATCATGCATATAGCATAATATATATCTTTAATATCACTACATATGCCATAAGGATATTAAATGGTTTCATATATGTAGTGAATGTTAATATGTTTGAAGGAAAAGTTAATGTTTTCAAGTATAGTACAAATTATTTTAATTGAAAATACAGCTATTTTCCATTCTAAGAAATTGATAGTTTAAAACTAAATAACTACAGTAACTACTTAAGTTATTAACCTAATAACTTAGCTTGGTTGTAACTCGAGGCTAAAGTTAATACGAACTACTGAATTTCTCTTGTTATTTTATGATAGCTTATTTTAATATAGTTTGATAATTCTAATGATATGTTATTAACAGTATAGTCAGTGACATAGTCAGAAGTTCTTTTCAGGGAAGGTCTAGAGTTTTAATCCAAAGTACAATGAACTTTTATTATACACACATATACAAAAGACATATATAATTACATAGTTTTGCATGAATACATAAATATGTCATAAAACAGATCAAAAATGCTGTACATAATTTTATTGTATCTTTGAAAATATATTTGTAATCACAATGTGTCTTTTAATTTATGTTCCCAGCTTTTACCAGGTTTAAATTCACCTGGTAAATACTTCATATTTAATTTATGCTCTTTAGTTCTTATGAGATGAATTTAAAATAATTTTATGAATAACTAGAAAAATATATAAACATATTATGATGAATTATGGAATATCCGTTTATTTTTCTTGCACAAAATTACATACCTTGTGTGTCCACAAAATTAAAAAATAATATGATATAATCAGTAATTAATAAACTATGGTTTTATAGTAGCCAATTAATTCTTCTAGTTTTTAAGAATAATTTGTTTTTAGTTCATCCTCAGTTATATTCATGCCTGTATGTACTAAGAATAATGCTAAATTTGTTAACTGCTTGTGACCAAATCTATTTCATAGATTAAAAAATCTTGACTTGCATAAATTGAAAATATTTCAAACAGGGCCCAAACCCTCCCCCCATCCCACCTCCTTGGCACTTCTCCTATAAATAGGTCCTTGAGTATAGTAATCTATATGCCTTTCTTTTATTATAATTCATACTGTCTGTTATGAGCATCTTTAAAGTAGAAATTTTGTAAAACTGTTTTTGGGGTCCTCATATAATTCAATCATGTGTGTCTAGCAAAGATTCAATCAAAAGCATCAAGTCTAATGCTTTAACAATAGTAAATTTGAATTATTCATTTGCAACAGAAAAATATATAACATATACTTTTTGAGTGACTCTTTTTATATTTATATTTTCTACTATCATTTTACTGTGTTTCTAAAACCAGCAAAATGAAAAAAAGTATTACATGATATCTGGAATCAATACTATTTATGCGTATTTTAATACTTGAGGGTTTATACATTTCTGTTAAAAAATTAGTGCAAGATGTATTAAGACAGCAAAGGAATTATTCAGTGGTAAAATTGCTCTAGTAAATTTGTTTAATTATCCTACCTAATTAGTTGTTCTATTGTTATACCAGTACTATGGTACCTGACTTATAAGCTTATTTTTGTTTTGTAATGGAGGTTATAATTTAAATTACTTATACAGCAAATCAGATTTTACTATTGAAGTGTGTTCAGATATAATTAGTCTGTTTCAGGACCACTACACCTCTCTCAGAATAAACACAGCATATTTTGTTTGTTATATATTTATAAAAGAAATATTTGCTTATAATTAAGGATTACAGTATAAAAACAAATTACTGTAGATTGTGCTGAAATAAGCTACTTTTATTAAGTATTACTTAAAGCATTTATTTTTAAAGTCAAACAATTTAAAACTCCAGTTACGGGCAGAAAAGAAAAATTGAACTGAATAACTTAAAATCTAATCAATTTTCTTCATTTTGAGTGATTAATTCATGCCACTTTTTCCAAAACCACCATAAAATTTTCACTGTGTATAAGAAAAGTATATTAAGCATAAATACTGTATTCAAGCATTTTATACCTCTAGAATGGAATATAAATAAATTTGATTTTAGAAAATGAGTTTGGCCTCATTATTAAAAATAAATTTATAGCTAGACAATGAATGAATATATGGTATGCTGTTTTTCTGTATCAGAGCCTATAGGTTTAAATCCTGCTGCTAATATTAGTGTTTATGACAATTGGGAATCATCTTTAGATAGTAACTATTGGTCAAAATTAGCCCTCTGGTTATAAAATATTAACCATATGGTTACAAACCAAACTCTTTAAAAAAGTATAAATGTATTTTTTTCATTTCACATATGTGTAACATTCTTTTTTAATGATTTTTGGCATTTTCATAACCAAAGCTTGCTTTTATCTTGGATTTTGGCTTATAAATCAAGGCAAAAAGATCAACTACGTGTTGACTATTAAGTTGTGTGCTCTTGTAAGTCAAGGTATCATTATATTTCTAATATATTTTATCTCTTTCACTGTAATAAAATATTATCTTTTCTAATATTTGTTTTTTTATTTTTAGATGTGGTATTAAACCTGGTGATGTCATAACTAAAGTTAATGGAAAGGAAGTGTATAAAGCATCAACAATTGAGGATTATCTGAAAAAAGAGGATGTAATAAATTTAACTATTCAGCGGGGTCAGAAACAATTTGAAATTTCTGTGCCTCTTGTTGAAACTGTTATGCCTTTTTAAGTACTGTCTAAGAGATCTAAAATAAGATGGTTGTGTCATGTTTTATCAAAATTTGTATAGCATTTATATAGGCTCAGGGCATTATTCAAATTTGCATACTGTGATTTCAATCCTATTCCTAAATATTTTGCTAGTAGAATCTAAATTGTCAATATGTTTCATTGTTCTCTCATTGTAAAATTTCATTAAGTTAATAATTAAATGTAGAATTTCAGTATTTTATTTACTTGCATAGATATTGTATTAAATGTATGAAAAGTATTAATGTGTAAAGATTACTTGTCTTGGATTTTCAAAAAATAAAATTATTTTTTACTGAATCAGTTTTTAATTGCTTCTACCTTGAAATTTGTAAACTCTCTTACAAAATAAAATTAAAATTATTTTTAAATATTGCATTAACCCTTTGATGTGCACTATATTATAATCATATTCCTTTAGTTAAAGCATTCTTGAAATTGAATGCTATGACACTAGAGACAAATAATACAATGTAATCCACTTAAGTTTTATTGCTACAGTCTAGATTTTATCATATATTGATAATTGTAAAATTTCACATTTAAGAAGTCTTGTTCTTAAACATTTTCCTGTTTCAGAGGTTTATTATGCTCTTAACCTACTTTCAATTTTGTTGTGAAGCTTAATTTTTGGGTCAACAGAAACTAGATTCCTAATCCTCATGAAATTGAGATTACAAGAAAAGGGGAAAAACATACTTGGGTAGACACTGTCCATAGAACCATGCAATACAAACAAGAGCAAGTTATTTAAATTAATCAAAATGTATTTGTATTCTTTTATGAAATCCTACTAAGATGCAGTTAAAAATAATATTTATGTGTTAAGGCAAATAAATGGGAGGAATGTTGCTTGCACCTTACTTTACTGATTCCTTTTATACCAGGTTGGCAGATATGTAAAATCTAGTTGCTTAACTTTTTGACTTTCAATCAACATGATCCCTAAACTGTTTAAACTCTTCTTTTTTTATTGACCAAGGCTTTCACCTGATTCAACTTCCATACTGATCTCTTTCTGCCAGGGTTTTTCAGTTGGTCACTTCTAGTGTTTTAATGTCTTCACCAATATACACAACCCTGCATCTAATATGGGTACAAAATGGTTTATAATTAAATTTAGTTGCTAAAGAGCAGATACCATTGAGATATGTCCGTCAAATTTAATGCAGTTTACTTTAGTGTGGTTGATAATATCTACATCCCTATACAGCTTGTAGGTACTGTTCATTATTATATCTATGCCTCCATCTACCTTTAATGTTCACTGCACCTAGGATCTTTCTTTAAAACCTTTCTTTTAAAGATAGCCAGTAATTCTTCATGTAATTTTTTCATTGCCTTGTTTCAGAATCATATATGAGCACAGGCATGATAAAGATTTTATGTAGTATGCATTTTGTTTTCCTTTATAATAGTTTTGATCGTAGAAAACTCCTTAATCCATTAAAACAATGAATAAAAGCAATAATGCATCATTTAACCTCCATCTAGTATCTTTGGACATCTCATATTTCATCCCTGATAATTGAAGTCATTCACAAGTTGCAATATCCAATTTCTAAGAATTTTGACTAACTGATTTCTTACATATAAACTTATATTTTATTTTATCTGCATGAAGACTTAAGCATGTATTTGCTGCCGATCTTAACTGCTTAATCTGAGTTATTACTAATCCAAGATAAATTTTTGTGAAATTTATTATGGAAAATGACATCTCTCCAGCAGCAGCATTTTCTTGTATTGTTAAACATATTTGAAGAGCAACAAAGTTTAAAAATGTTACAGCTCTCTCATTTTCAGATAAAATTGAAACATTTAAATGGATTTTGGTAGTAGTTTGATGAAAGAATTGGGTTTAGACTCGAAACCCTATTCATAAAATTACTATGGAATCCCTAAACTTTAAAGCTTCCATAGTGAAGCCTGATTGGGTACAATCAGACCTCTCCCTCTCACTATATATATATATATATATATATATATATATATATATATATATATATATATATATATATACATATGCAATATATCAAAATTATCTCTAAAAGAGTCCCAGCTGTAAAATGGGAGATAAAGGAGTAGTCTCCAACTTACATACTTTTTCCCCATCTCTCAAAGCTAGTGTTGAAATAAGTTCTTTCTGTCTACTGGCAACATTTTTCAGCTGTCCTTATGATAAAATGGTGTTGCTTCTATATAACTAAATTGCTGCCTGTGTAGTTTCAAGCCAACTTAAATGATCAAGGCTCAGTCTTGCCTCCTAAAAAATATTGAACAATCATTAGACTCGTGGGAACAAAATGACATAACTCACTCACTCTGGAGTTCGACATTGGTGAAAGATGTGTATAATCTGGACATTCTATGCAGGTCAATTGTGCTGTGTAGGTGGTCAGTTAAACCGATGCTTTTCGATCTTCAATAAAGGTAAATTTCCACAACGCTGGACTTGTTTTTCTGGTGGCTTCACTTCTGCAAATTGATTAGGAGTTCTTTTTGATGAACATTCCTTAGCAAACAGAAGCGTCTGTGTCCAGTATTTCTCCAAACTCCAACGCATGCGCATTGTGAACGGAGGGAAGCTGGTTTTGAAGAGTTATACTTAACGCTTTCTAGAAATCTTGCCAAAGCGTTGAATTCTATCGTCGTTGCAGTGTGCATTTTTTTTTTTTTTTTTTTTTGCTGTGGTTGACTAATTTGTAGACTTCGTGCAAAATGAATCCATCGTATGGTTGTGATATTTGTGAGAAACAATTCACTAGGAAAGATAATTTAACTAAACATAAAAGAAATGTTCACAATTGTGAATTAGAGACTCAGAAGTCTTTAAATTGCCCATCGTGTGACAAGAAATTTGGATTTCTTAAACTCTTAAGGGATCATATTACAGATGAACATGATATACCAATTGAAGTAGAAAAATTTGAATTTCCCGATTTTGATGGTAAGTTTTATCCTATTTTCATAATAATTTTTGCAAATTATATTCTACTGCAAAGTTTCAGTTCAGTGACAAACTGAAACATTTTAACAGATTTTAAAAAATGTAAAAATTTTTAAACTTTGTGGTAATGTAAAAATGTAAGTTTAAAATTATATTTACAATATAATTGTTTTAAGATTGTAATTGATGTATTATAATAGAATTGTATTGTAAATTGTCCCATTCCTTCTTTACATGAGTGAGACATAGCACATTGTTTTTTAAAGTTTAAATGCCTACGTAATTTTTAAAAATATGAAAAATGACAGACTGTATTTCGTGTATATGTTTTATTGATAGTATCTATTTTATTTAACATTATACTTTAATAAATTCTCTGTAAGGAATGTGCACCCACGACTTTGTGTGCTCGGCAATGACATCGGCAGAATCACCCCATTTGACCCTTTTCACATGGCGTTTCTTGGGGGAAGTAAGAGACGGACCGGCAAAAGGGGGCCGATAAGGATTCTCGGTGTCGTGGTTTTGTTTTTTCAGGGCCTCGGAGAAGGAGGTGGTGCTCTCTTCGGTGGGGGCTCAAGTTTCCAGACCCCCCCCCCGAAGAAGGGAGGTTTCTGCAAGAGTTCAGCAGAGTTCACGGAGATTGAGAGAGTCGAGATTGGGCCGCCAGCTGAAAAACATCTCTCTGCGCTGATGTGAAAAGAAAGAGAATGCTCGGTCACTTTAAAATATTTAGCTGGGACTGGCTCTGAGACTCGATTTTGAGATGTCATTTTCTTTGTTTTTTTTTTTTGTAATTTTGTGTAAATAAATCTTTGTTTCGTCTGTAAGAGGTTTCCGAATAATTATTTTAGAAGTAATGCATCCCAGCGACAGTTTAAGAACGTACCTGCCCCAGTAAAAGTAGGCGGGCAGGTCTCACGTTTAAAACGTAGCGCACCGGTAGTAAAGAGGGTGCGTTACATATTCTGGTGTCAGATAGCGGGGTCTGTCACCTGGATGCGGAAAAAGGAAACGTCGGAAATTTGGAAACAACGGCAAGAAACTGGAGGTATCATCGGCAACTGCGAGAACGATCCAGTGTCCCAGGAGTGAATCATCGGCAACGTCGCGATAGCCCCCTAGATGCGGCAACGGGGTACAGAGTTATCGGCTAAGGAGCGCCCGGGGAACAGGAGAAGCAATCCCGCTGCGGAGCTGGAGCTGTGTGGAGTACTCCGGAAGCGTGCTGATGAAGGGAAATATGGTTCTGCTAGTGTTGACCGTCAGAAAAGGTAGGCGCATGAACTGTGCTCGTTTTATTCCCTGTTTTTCTCATGCTAAGTTAATTCGGTGCAAAGGGTCGCGCGCGAATTAGGAAATGTTTTGTTTGGGATAGGCTTCGCGTTTCTATTGTTGTGTTTATTTTCATTACTCAGTTTATTATTTCAGTGTGTTTTGCATGTATTTAGTGTTAATGCTATATATAAAATGCTAGGCTCTTCAATATCCTGTTTTGCTTGTGTATAATGTTTAATTCTGCTACAGAAGGTATTGTGTGATTTTTTTAAGGGTATTTGCTCGTGTTGAAGCTTTAGAATTATTCTCAAATAGCTGCGGGGTAGATAAGCATTTTATTATTAAAATGGATGTTCTGATCAGGGCCAGAAAGGCAGATCTTGTGCAGCTGGCATTAAAGTTTGAAGTTGAAGCTTCTGGGGAGATGGGCAAATTACCGCTCATAAAAATCATAAAAGCGGCCGAGGATTTCGACGAGGAAACAGCCAAGGTTTTGCTCGAAGGAATCGTGGAAGAAAGGAAAGAGCAGGAATATCTTGCGAGATGCGAGAAGCTCAAAAGCCGCGAAGAGCAGGACAGGCGTAGGATACACCAAGAGCAGGAATTGGCATATTTACGCCAAAAGCTTGAAAGCTTGGAGGCCGAGAAAGATAGGCTGCGGTGGAACGTTGAGGGCGTAGGTCAGAGATCTCCGTTGGGCGACGCAGGACCAAATCACGGTAAAATAACCGATGAGGATTTGTGCGAAGAGGCCCGGTTGCCTTCTCAACAAGGGAAAACGTTGAGGGGTTGGTTAGCAGGCTATCAGGGAGAATCGGCGCTCTCAAGAAAAACTGAGGAAAGACAGCAGGCTAGGGTTTGTGCGAAGGAAACAGGAGAGAACGAAACAGTTTACAGAAAAACTCAACCCAGTAAGGGCAAGGAAACGAGGGAAGGAAAGGTTAATAGGGATTTTCCTCGGGGGAAAGGGTGCGGAGGAACGGCTCATTCGAAGTCTCCCCCCTTCATATGCGAAGCGAGGCAGGAACCCGATACCCGGAGAATCGCGGAAAAGCAACCGAACAGGGATTTTTCTCAAGAAACGGGGAACAGCGAAAAGGCTATCCCAAGGGCTCGCCCCAGTGTGAGCAAGGATATCCGTAGGGATTTCTCGGAGGAGACGGGATTGGCAAGACCTAGTTTTTCCCTAACTAGTGAGCCGAGGGTCACTCCGAGGGAGGAGGAAAGCCTGGTTTCGCTCTCTGAGGGAGAAAAAATGCCCGGGGGTTGCACGGGGGAAAAGGCGCCGGTGAAAGGCGAACTCATCGCATCGGAGGAAAATTTCAAGGACCAAGAGAGGTGCGCGGAGCCGCCGAAATTTTGGAACTTGGGAGATTTTCGAAAGGGGAATTTTCTCTTTTCGGAAAGGTTTCGGTACCCTAAAGGGAAAGTGAAAGAGGACGTTGGTCAACTAGTTCATCTTGGTTCAATACAGATCGAAGTATTGGGACTTGCACTCAATTCCATACTCGGAGTGCAGGGGGGGTTTAGAAGAATATTGGCGAGGTCGGAGATTTCTTTCGAGCGGGTAAATGTCAATATTTTCAAACCCATTGATCTTCCTAACGGGAGGGACCATAAATATATCTTATGGTTGGTGGACCAACATACCAGATGGGCGGAGGCCACTCCTCTGGAAAGGTTAACGTTTAAGAATACCTGCGAGGCACCGTTAAATATTGTCTCGTGTACGAGATCTTTCATGGGTTTAAGGTGCAAAATGCATGGTCCGGAAGAGGTGTCGACAGAGGAGATCGCACGTATGAAACAACCATTGGTTTCAAAATTGAGTTGTTTTCCCTTAGCGCATCTCGAAGATGAGGGGAATAACGGCGAAAAAATTATTTCCCAGTTAATTAGGGAAAGAAAGGCGAGTAGGAGAAAGAGTAGCCAGATAATGCTGCTACTCGGTTCGGTCAGCGGGGGAAAAACCCACCCCCAGGTTACTGACTTACAGCCCTTAGAAGAAGGAGAACATCAAATTCCCTTTCGGATAGGCATCGCTCGCGAGAACGAACAAGTTGGGGGGCTAAGGGGGAAAATAAACCTCTTAGTGAACTTCGCGCCGAATGAGGAGGGGGATGGAAGCTCCTCGGAGTGTTCGTTTCGTCACGAGGGAAGCTCCGTGGTTAAGGGGGTGACCCAAGAATTAGAGAGCAACGAGGAGCGAGTTGCAAGGAACGGGGCGGAAAAATGGAAAGGATTGGATTTGGAGTTGAACGGAGAAATGGTTACGGGGTCCGAAGTCAGAAACAGACATGTGGATCGGGATTGTTCAGAGGGCGGATTTTCCGTGGTAATTAACGGATGGGAAGACTTTGCGTTTGAGGAAAAGGCGGGGGATACGGCAAGAGTAGCGTTTGGGAATTTTCGGATGACAAAGATGCTCGTCAAGTGTCAAAGGGATCCTGTTTGCTTTTGCCAACGCAGGTCTAGAATTTTGAAAAGGGTTAAAGGTTTCGTGGTTCGGTACCCAGTGGATATTTGGATAAGGGGCAACGTTTGGAACCAAACGTTGGATTTTAAGGAGATTTTGACATGGTGGGGGAAAGCCAAATTCAAGATGAAGCTGAATTGTTTATTCTCTCATAAGCCAGATGCACAACATCTCGCGGCGAGTGCCATTTCTCGGGTGGTGAGCGAAGCTTAGCTATAACTTTTGTTTGGTGTTTTAATTTATATATATATATATATATATATATATATATATATATATAAAAGCTTATATTTATCTTAGTATGTGTGCTTCCTCACCGGTTTCTTTAATATTTTTTTTGTCACTATTGTATTTGCTTAGTGTGTTTTAATTTTCTAAAAGTGTTTCGATATTGGTTTTTATTTTTTTTATGTGCATGTATGTATTGAAATTTCTTTTTGATTAGGTTTAAGTTGTTTTTTTTGTTTTGTGTAATACTTCTTGGCATATATAAGTTTTTACCTTTGCACCTTATCATGAGAAGGGCGGGGGAAAACAGAGTTTCGGTTCTGCTGCCACCGTTTTGGTCGTGGGTGGTGTTGAAATTAGGCCCCTTTTTGAGCGCTAATTTCAAGCCAGGGGGGGCATGTAAGGAATGTGCACCCACGACTTTGTGTGCTCGGCAATGACATCGGCAGAATCACCCCATTTGACCCCTTTCACATGGCGTTTCTTGGGGGAAGTAAGAGACGGACCGGCAAAAGGGGGCCGATAAGGATTCTCGGTGTCGTGGTTTTGTTTTTACAGGGCCTCGGAGAAGGAGGTGGTGCTCTCTTCGGTGGGGGCTCAAGTTTCCAGTCCCCCCCCCCGAAGAAGGGAGGTTTCTGCAGGAGTTCAGCAGAGTTCACGGAGATCATGGAGAGTCGAGATTGGGCCGCCAGCGAGAACACATCTCTCTGCGCTGATGTGAAAAAGAAAGAGAATGCTCGGTCACTTTAAAATATTTAGCTGGGACTGGCTCTGAGACTCGATTTTGAGATGTCATTTTCTTTAATTTTTTTTTTTTTTTTTTTTTTTTTTTGTGTAAATAAATCTTTGTTTCGTCTGTAAGAGGTTTCCGAATAATTATTTTAGAAGTAATGCATCCCAGCGACAGTTTAAGAACGTACCTGCCCCAGTAAAAGTAGGCGGGCAGGTCTCACGCTTAAAACGTAGCGCACCGGTAGTAAAGAGGGTGCGTTACATTCTCATTACACGAAAAATACAGCAACATGCGTTTTAGGCTTATTTAAGTACTAATTTATAAATCTTGTATTATCAAATGTATAATACCAGCTGTCATATCCATCCATAATCTCTTTCAATAATCAAATGTAAAATAAAATTTTGCAAATTTAAATATGTTTGACAAATTTGCATATGTAGGTAATCTATGTAAAATGATAATGTTATACATTCAATATATAGATGCTAAACAAGTATTTTAAAAATACATTCTATGTTCATTATTGATATATTACAGTGTAAAAATATTTATTATTAAAAGTTTACAATTATCAAATTAAAAAATTATATTGCATTCAGAATTTTTTTAATGGGAATTTTAAAAATTATTTTTACAGCATTTTGTGCATGGAAGAATTCGTATGAAAAGCAAAATAATGAATCCTACACTTTGCCTCGAAAACCAAGGACTTCTAAAGATGGAAAAATTTACCAATTTATTTGCCACCGATCTGGATTTTACAATTCAAAATCTAAAGGGGAAAGAAATATCAAAGCAATTGGTTCCAAAAAGATTAATGGATTTTGTCCAAGTTCTTTAGAAGTTGTTGAAAACAAAGACTCAGTTAAAGCAAAGCTTTATAAGACTCATTTTGGCCATGATAATAAAGTGGGACATTTGCACTTGACAAAGAGTGAGAGGAAAGAAATTGCTCGTAAGTGTTTAACATTCTAGTTAATGAACTATTTTCTTAATATATTTTATTACTTTTAAGGAAAATCAACAATTAATCTTTTTATAGTAAATTAGTGTAATATAATTAATCAGATATTGATTGATTATAATTACTGTAATATTTGCATGTCTGTCAAAGAGTAAAACAAATTTATTAGTATTACAAATTATAATGCCCTTTTTTTTTTCAACTATAGAATACAGTAATATATAATGAAATTTGAATTCTGTTTCTTACAATTTAGATCATTTAAGTTTTCTAAATATTCTTATAGTTTAGATTTTATTTGTTAAAACCTTTTCTGAACCTAAGAGAGAAAAAAAAGAATAGTTGAAAGGTTTGCATGCATTTAAAAGTTCTGCCCCTCCAGGCCACAAATTTTTTTTGTAAATCAAAATAGTATTTTTTAATAGTTGTTTACTCTCTTTTATTTTTCTCTTTTTCTGCATTTTCCTCCTTATTTTTACCAAATTTTTTACTTCAGTGTCTATTTTAAGCCTTAAAAAATTAGTTTATATGGCATTATTCTTACATATTAATTTTTTGTTATTTATTATTTTTTGTTTTAGAAAAATTATCTGAAGGAATTTCTATGGAGCGGATACTTAAAGATGTTCGGGACAGTATTACTGGTTATGAAACTATCCAAAGGATCCACCTCTTAAATAAAAAGGATTTGCATAACATTTGCTCTGAATTTAATATATCTCACAAAGAGAGATTGCATTACAATGATGCGCTAAGTGTAAAACTTTGGGTTGAAAGAATGATGTTGAGTGATGACTCACCTGTATTATTTTATAAAGAACAAGGAAAATTAGATGAATTGAATATTCTTAGTGAATCCGATTTTCAACTTGTTATAATGACTCAGTATCAACGAGATATGTTTTAAAATTTGCTCCAGAAAAAATTTGCATAGACACTACACATGGAACTAATGCCTATGATTTTAGCTTGACCACACTTCTAACATTAGATGAGTTTGGTTCAGGCTTTCCTGTTGGCCACTGCTTATCTAATAGAGTTGATGAATTAGCCATGAAAATTTTTTTTAATAAAGTAAAATTATATACCGGTGTGATTCAGACTAAAGTCTTCATGTCTGATGATGCATCAGTGCATTACAATGCCTGGAAGTGTGTCATGGGTCCTGCAGACAATCGTTTACTCTGTGCATGGCATATTGATAGAAATTGGCGAAAAAATTTAATTAAAGTTAAAGGTTCTCACGAAAAAAAAAATTTTAGTGTATAAATCTTTGAGAGTTCTGTTAGAGGAGCCTGATAAAAATAAGTTTTCAGTCCTTCTACAGAACTTCTTGGAATATTTAATGGAAGATAATGATACTAAAGAGTTTGGGGACTATTTTAAAACATATTATGCAACCAGATCAGAAGTGTGGGCATATTGTTCACGGCAAAGTTTAGGTTTAAACACTAATATGCATTTAGAATCAATGCATAAAACTCTAAAATATTTTTACCTTGAAGGAAAAAAAGTGAAAAGGGTAGACAAAACAATTTTTGCTTTATTAAAATATGGGAGAGACAAAATCTTCCAAAGATTAATTAAACTAACCAAAAATGTCAATACATTCAGGGTAACTAAAATAAGAGAGAGTCATGTAAAAAGTAACACAGTTACACCTAACATGATAACTAAACTAAACAATAATGAATTTCAAGTGAAATCTACAAAAAAATTGGATTATGAGCATTATTATGCTGCAACGAAAATCGAGAATCCAACTTGCATAATGAAATGTGAATTAAAATGTACAGTTTGCAAAGTGTGCATTCACATGTATCAGTGTACATGCATTAATAATTTAATACATTATAACATATGTAAACATATTCATGCATGTATACTGTCATATATGAATCCACAAAATGAACAAACGACATATACTGAAAGCAGTGATAATAACACAGAAATTACCAATATTTTGCAACAGTATAGTCCGAATTGTATCCAGCCAGAAACAGACAAATTATCTGTAATAAAGTGAAAAATAAACATGCTTGAAAATGTCCTTAAAAATTGTGAATTAAGCCCTGAAATTAATAAAGAGCTTAAAAAATTGGAAAACACTTTAGACAATGTTTTAAAGTTAAGTAGTGTAAGTAAATCTCAAAATTTTAAGGTTAATGAAAATAATAAAAGTGAACCTAATAAAAAAATCAAACCCCAAGCTAATTTCAAATCAACAAAAAAGCAAAGAAAATCTATTCCCAGCCTAACTGTATCAAAACCCCTGGAAAATAAAAATAAAAAATATTGTTCAAAGTCTTTCAAATTTAAATGAAGAAATATTGTATGTACATTCAACAACTGATCACACCTATTAAGAAAATTCTGTTTTTTAGTATGTAATGAAATTCGTATTTTTTATGTAAAATAAAATTTTACTGTTCACTTCCTACATTTTAATTTTTTTTGTGATATATCAATTTTTTATTATGTAATGAAATTTGTATTTTTTATGTAAAATAAAATTTTACTGTTCACTTCCTACATTTCAATTTTTTTTTTGTGATATATCTATTTTTTATTATGTAATGAAATTTGTATTTTTTATGTAAAATAAAATTTTACTGTTTACTTCCTACATTTTAATTTTTTTTGTGACATATATGCTTACATACACATATATATTTATATGTTTTTTTATATTTTCATTCTGAATGAATTGTTACAGTTATAAGCATTTAAGGGAGTGTATAGATGATCATCATACCCAAATTGAAGTTGAAAATTTTGAATTTACCGATTTTGATAATAATTTATATCATATTGGGGTAAAATAGACATGAATGGGACAGTTAACAAAAGTATGTTTTACAAATTATTTTATACTAATACAACATTGTAAGTTTAAGGGTGACAAACTAAAATATTTTACCATTTAAAAAAAAAATTAAGATGAGAGTAATTATAGAAGTGTTGTTTTAAAATAACAATTACATTGGTAATAAATATGTCCTATCACACCCTTACATGAGGCAGGAATGGGGCATGTTTTTGAAAGTTAAAATACATGCATAATTTTCAAAAATATGAAAAATGACAAAGAATGTATGTCATTCATGAAGATAAGCTTTATTGATTATTGATAACATCTATTTTATCTATTTACATACTGTAAACAAAAATATTCAGTTCAGTTGATACCAAAGAGTTTGGGGGAATATTTTAAATTTGCTTCTAATAATACTAACATGCATTTACTTTTAAGCATTTTTATCTAGAAAGAAAAAAGTTAAAAAGATTAGATAAAACTATTCTCGCTCTAGTAAAATAAGGGGAAGGTTCAAAGATTAATTAAACTTATGAAAAATGTTGATACATATAGAATAACTAAAATAAGTTAGATCTATGTTAAAAGTCATACAGTTACACTCAATATGATAACCAAAGTAAATAATTATGAGTGTGGAGTGAAATCAACTAAAAAAATTGGATCATAAGCATCATTACATTGTTGAACATCTAACTTGTATCATGCAATATAAATTGAAGTGCACAATTTGCAAAGGGTGCTTTCATCTGTTTCAGTATACATGTGCGAATAATTTAAAACAACATATGTAAACATATTCATGCAAGTATACAGGTATATGAGAAATACCAAAAGAAAAAAATATATATATTGAAAATAGCGGTGGTGAAAAAGAAATTTTTTAATATTTTACAAATGTATAGTTTGAATAGTATCTAAAAACCAGAAATTAACATTCTTGAAAATGTTCTGAAAGGCTGTGAAATAAACCCTAAAATTAATAAAGAACTAAAAATAAATACTATACATAATGTGCTAAAATTAAGCAACAAAATTAAACATGTAAATTTTAAGATTCATGAACATTTTAAAAATGAACTACCTAGTAAGAAAATTAAAACTCCACAAGAAGGAAAGAATCGAATCCCAATTTAGCATTATTAAAACCCTTAGATAATGAAAAGAAAATATTGGGGAAAGTTTCGCACATTTAAATAAAGAAGTGCTGTATTTACATTCTATGACTGATTCTAAACATTAATAATATTGAGAAAATTCTGTTTTCATTATGTTTAAATTTTATATTGCAACATGAAATTTGTATTTTTGTATTAAATAAAATTTGCTGGTTACTTCCTATATTTTGCTTATATATATATATATATATATATATATATAAACACACAAATGTTCAAATATGTGTGTGTGTGTGTGTATAATTTTATTTATTTTATTCTGAATGATTTAGGTTTCATTTATAAGTGAGATAAAAAATACATAAACTAATAGATAATAAAAAGTTGTAATGTAAAAAAGCAATGTAAAAAAAATAAACATTTTGAATAAAAATTCAATTAGTCAAGTTTGTTCAGATTTGTTATCTGTACAGAGATTTTAAGTCTCATCTTTTTTTAAATGTTTCAATATGAAAGAGTTAATCAAAATTTTATTTTTTTATATAACTATGTTGGTTTGATTCTTTAAATAAGTTATATCTCTGTAAATAAATGCATTTTCACACAAAATTAAGAGAAATTTTATAAATGATGTTGTAAATTCACGGAATTTATATCAATAACAATGTTTTAATTAGCACCAGCAAATATACAAACAATCATTTTCTTCATAACATATACTTATTAAAGAGATAATTATTTAATACCATTAATTTATCTCAGTAACATATGACAATTTAAATTTGAAGTGCACAATTTATGAAAGGCTTACTCACATAGCTAATTAGAGTAGTAAAAAAATTACATAAATAATATCAAGTCTGTTTACCTCATAGACTATAGAGCAGTGGAGATAGATATGCATAAATTTACAAATAGCTGTTAGAGCATTTTCCACTAAAAAATTCATTAACTTTTATGAGGTTATATTTATTTATCCATTAACTTAACCTCATTAAAGTTAATGATTTTTTGTTATTTACTAAAAGTTTAATAACTCTAAAAGGGTAAAATAATGGATATGGAAAAATTTATCAAAGTTTTAAAGAATAAACATTCTTTGGGAAAAAAATATTTTAACACTATGTTTAATTCTACTGAGCAGTAAAAGTAAATTTTGCTATAAAGTAATTAGTCTATTTATTCTGGTTGTACATACCTAGTGTAAAATATAGTTTGAACTCTGTAATTAAGTTTAAAAATTGCTGAATGAAATTGAGAAATTCAATATTAATTTTTAAATAGTTAAGATATGAATATATAGTTATTTGTACATAATTTGACAGCTAGGGTCTCATCAAATTAATATTTTTGTATCACTTGTACACTTAAATAACTGACTGACGACAAAAGGAATGAAATCTTTAATGTTAAATGCATGTCAAGATAATTTTTATTTGCAACATATTCTAAATTTCTAATCTTAATTTGTTATTAGCACTTTGAGGATTTTAAACAACAAAATATATCCATCCAAAAATGATAACTACTGTATAACTTATATTAAAAATGTATTTTTTTTTGTCTTCTATTTAAGAATAAAATATGAATATGTAAGTGTTGTAAGAAGTCATACATTAGATGTCTTAATTCCGAAATTAATATAAATAGTAGAGCATTAAAGTATACGTAAAAAATATTTCAAAACCGATTCGCCAAACTTCCGATACTGCGAGAAATATTAACACCTGTACTGAGATAGTAATATTGACTTTTTCTTTCTCTTTTGGGTGGTACACATCAAATGCGCATGCGTTGGAGTTGGAGGTTGCTGGACACAGACTATCCTTAGCAAACTAGATAATAGAAACTAATTTCCCTTGTAATCGGTGAAAAATATTTTCACTTGTTGCTTATATAATATATATATATATATATATATATATATATATATATATATATATATATATATATACAGTATCCTAGCAAGACTGGATAAACTCAGCACAGCCAGATTCGTTGTTCGAAATACATAAAAAATGCCTAAAGAACTGTACCTCTGCGACCCATAATTTTCGAGAAAATGCATGATGTCATATCCGGTTTATGAAAAAAACCTTTATTCGAAACATGGACATTTTAGTACTAGCATAATTTTAAACAGGAAATGTTCGGAATGAAATATAGAGACAGGGATGTGAACGTCATGGAATAGCTGACTGTACACGTTTTAGCATCGTAGTGTCCACAAAAGTAAACGCACTGTGGAGACGAGCAACTAAGTCCATTTCTGAAGTAACTGGGTCTCGATAAACCAATTCCTTTAGATGGCCCCATAGGAAGAAATCTAAAGGGATCAGATCTGGAGATCGTGGTGGCCATGAAACAGGACACCGAAGCCTAATCCAGCGGCCTGCGTGTTCAATATCAATCCAATGACGCACTAGAGAGCTGAAGTGCGCCGGAGCTCCATGATGCTGGAACCACAGGCTACGTATTGCTGTTCAGGCAGCGGATATGGTCGAATTAATCGGTTGCCTAGCATGGCTTCCCACATATTTACTAACCAGAGGTCTTGATGTCTCTACGGGTGGATTGCATAGGGATTGGAGGTTGACCACGTATGGTTGTTGTGAGTATTGAAGACCCCATCACATATGAATCTTACTTCATCCGTCCACAAGATACATGCAATGAAAGCATTATCGGCTTCATGTTGTTGCAGTGACCATTCACAAATGTCAGTGTGTCGGTGAAAATCACCTAGATGGAGATCTTGAACGATTCTGTAATGATATGGGTATAGCCCCTCTGCCTGAAATAGCCTGTGCACAGTATTGCGACTCAGATTCATCTCCGTGGCTAGTGCGCGTGTACTCAGCTCGGGAAATTCTTCCAGCCGCCAAAGTATTGTATCTTCCTGTGCTGACGTAAGCACACCGTGTGTTCTTCCACCAACGTCTTGCAGATTTTTTTTGTGTCGGGTACACACTTCCAGTATTTTGCAGTCTGTCGCCCAACATGCGGATCATGATGGCAATGGAAGAACGAAGTGGTGGATAGCGACGAGAATACTCCCTAGAAGTTCGTAACGTATTTCCATTACATTCACTGAAGATTAAGTTCATATCGCAATATTCCCGAGCAGAATACTTTATCACGTGAAGATTACTGGTAGCTACTACATGCAGCCTTTTAAATTACAATTCAAACAAGAGCTTGACGTCATTTCACATGCTTCAATATGCGCGTTGGACATTTCGAACATCTTCCTATGTAAACTTATGCAAATACTAAAATAAATTCGCATGAATCTACTAAAGTTAGCAAATGACTAGGAAAAATATTGATAAAGTTACTTAATGTCTATTTTACTATTGAACTATTTTTTTAGTAACGATGTCCATGTTTCTAATAAAGGTTGTTTTCATAAACCAGATATGACGTCATACATTTTCTATCACAATTTTCTCGAAAACTATAGGTCGTAGAGTTACAGTTCTTTTGGCATTTGTTATGTAATTTAAACAACGTATCTGGCTGTACAGTTTATCCGGCCTTGCTGGGACACTCTGTATACACACCGGGCGATCATAAAATGAGTATATGCAATGATTTGTTTGAAAAAGTAATAATTCATTGAATAATTTAGGTAGAGAGATAAATATTGACATACATGCTTGAAATGACAAGGAGTTTCATTGTAACCACAAAAGAGTTCGAAAAATGGCCAACAGATGGAGCTGGACAGTAAAATGCCATGCGTGAAAATCGTGTATACAATGAACTGTAATGAGAGAGGGGATCAGATGAACCAAAATCCGCAGCATGTTGACGATAGCAAAAAAGGCACTGTTAGTGAAGGCGTACTATTCGAATGAGGAATTTGCTACTGCAGCTTTACCATCCTATCGCTATAGGAAGGGTATTCGAACGAGTAAAGGTCCTAACACAATTACAACTGTGAGGAATAATTTTGAATTTCGAAGCCACGGGTTATTTAGACAATGGGCCCCGTATTTTAATGGCCCATCATTTAAGCAACCCATCGAACTTTTCATTATACTTATTTTTTGATCACCCGGTTCAAATCCGTTCTTTATTATTTCAGGCATATTCAGTATGCTAACTGGCGTAGATTGGAGGGTCATAAACAAGCCAAACAGTTCAATTGTGACTGTTTCAGTATACGTCATAAAGATCTTTTGAGGCTTCATAGGAGTGGTCTGAGGAAGGCTGTTGGTTTTCTTTCTGGTTTATGTTCCCTTAGAAGATATCTTAACGTGATGGGGATTTGTCTTGATCATTTGTGTCCTGATCCTTTGTCTTGAGACTGAGACCACATGCCATATTTTATGTAATTCTGTTTTTCTCCGGCTCTTAAGTTTGAACACCTTAGTCGCCACCTTCTTGATGAACCTTTGGAGCTACAGGATATTCCTGTCAGCTTTCTGCTGAGGTTTGAATCAGCCACTGGCTTGTTTTCTTAGGTGCTTTTGGGGTTAGGTACAATAGGCCTCCTGTCGCAGTGTCCGGCTCTTAGAAAGCCTCAAAGGGGATTAGGATACTTAATAACTCAAATGTCGCACTAGTACTCGGCTCCCACTGTACCAACATTATCATCTTGGAAAATTCTGTCGCCTACAGAAAACAAAGTTTGCATCATAGGATGAGCCTAGCAGGGCCCGATTCAGACAAAGTTGGGCAAAGCTGATCAAGACAAAGCTGGTGTTTATTTGGGACCCCTGTCTGAAGTTCAGTATAACGTCCAATATATTTGTACAAATTATTTTATGGTTGTGGTACAGCTGTAAGTGGCGTTGGGTATTAACATATATGACAAGTGGCTCAGAAATTGCTGCTTTGCTCTAAATGTTATGTTTATGAAAACCGTGGTATCTCAGTCGGCAAAGGCAGCTATCACATAACCGTAAAATTACGGGTTTGGGGATCGAGCCGGTCAAAGATACACTGTGTTTAGTTTATCAATGATGGATGGGGCACGTAAAAATAGGTTCGTGGGTCACAATGTCCTCCAAGTTTCCAAAGGATACCTCTGGAAGTAGCAGGCCATGCATATGTGAAATAACAATCATACTGCAAATAATCCTTAGGTTATAAAAAAGAAAATAGAAGAAGCTAGTTAAAAACTAAACTGCTATTTAGAAATAATTTTTTAAAAATTTTAATGTATCACAGAAAGAAATCAATATTTCTTTCCCGGTCAAAGATCCACTGTGTTTATGGCGGATGGGGCACGTAAAAAATAGGTTCATGGGTCACAATGTCTTCCAAGTTTCCGAAGGATACCTCTTGAAGTAGCAGGCCATACATATGTGAAATAACAATCATACTGCAAATAATCCTTAGGTTATAAAAAAGAAAATAGAAGAAGCTAGTTAAAAACTAAACTGCTATTTAGAAATATTTTTTTTTTAATTTTATGTACCACAGAAAGAAATCAATATTTTTTATATGCCACTTAATTATCTTTTATTTCCTTAAAATAAATAAATAAAAATCCTGAATTTTTTTTTCAAACATACCAGTTCTACAATGATGCATGGTTCCTGATACTAAATTACGAAGATCCACTTTGTTCGCCACTCGGCGCATTTTCCAGCTGTCACTGGTTAATGGTTCAGTTTTCCCCATCCGATCTAAGTTACTAACTTTTTATTGTTAAATTCGCTGATTAAGTTGCCTGTCCCTTGGGAAAATTCTAATGAAGTAAGTCATGGTTGCTTGCTGTGGGGTCCAACTCTGTAATTCACACGTGTTTTCATGGTCATTCTTTCGTCTGCCTTTGACTATTAAATATGTCATTTTAGAAGCTCTTCAATAAAATTTAAGTTCTACTCTGAATTGCATGTTCTCTTTATAGAATGGCACGACTGCAACTTACCATTTTCAATAGTCTAGATGCCTAGACTTCTCCTTGCCCAGCAAGCCAGGGCAAACAAATACAATAGGGGCTTAATTCGATGTGACAGGCCGATTAATTTTCGTAGTGTTACATATATGTGTGTGTAATATACAAAAATTATTATCCCTGATGGTCTTCAAAATTCTCATAATCCACTCTCTACTTTACTAAACCTTAACTTTCTCAGACACCCAAAATAAGCCAAGATTATGTATCAGTGTGATTACCATTCCTTCCATACTTTTCCAAACTACAAATTGAATTAAAAATTGCTACGTGTGACTTTTTTTATTTCCCTTTTCTCTAACCCAGCTGTCAATTCTCCCAGGAAATATTAAAGATCTTTACAATTTTAATGTTGTTGTTTGTATTTTTACCGCTAATGCTTTAACGATCAACGAAGTAAACCTGATCTATAACTGTCAAGAGATCCACGGGATTTTACTCTTCTCGGGTCGACATTTTTACTGATCAAACAGATGCACGTTTGCCTCTTCTCCATGTGAAACGTGTCCATCAGTCCTCCATAATTAACATGAAAATAAAGTTTCATTAAGTATTTCTCATGGTCTTGAATTATGAATGAGAGCTTTTCTCTCTACGTAGACCTGTATCTGAAATGCACTGCCAAGCAAGTCCTTGCAATTAAAAATATGGGCTAGTTGAAGACACACACAAACACACACACACACACACACACACACACTTAATTAAGTTTCCCCTATAAACGACATCCTACAGCTCAAATGGGTGGACGGAATGCAACGAAGTTTTGTATATGGACTACACGGGAATTCGAAAAAAAATTTGATTCCATAATGTCCACCAGAGGGCGCTTTTTGGAAAAACAAGAAATTTAACACAATAAACGACCAACAGGGAATACAGTAACAATATTAACATTTATTGACTAGTTTCTGATCATCTTGTCATGGAACCACTTAATGTGGTTCCATGACAGTAAAGGTAAGGTAAAGTAAAGGTAAGGGATATACATAAACAGTTCAGTTTGCAGAAACAAGAACTGATTAGAACGAAATTACACAAGAGGAGAAATTTTTAATCGTGTCCAGGACAATGTAGAGAAAAGTGTTCCAAGTGGCCACCCTCATTCGCCTGCAAAATTTCAAGTTCATGGTCAGTTCATGGTCTGATCAACAGCAGATCGTAATTGATCATTTGTGAGGCTTCCCACATGAAACGTTATGAAGTTCTTTAAGTCATTCAACCTCGCAACACCTCCACGATATATCAGAATTTTTAAATAGCCCGTTAACCAAAAATCGCATGGAGTTAGATCCAGTGAAAGTGATTTCCATGATTTGGGAAAAGAGCGACTGATTACACGGTCCGCTGTGAAGTGTTGGAGCAAAAGCGGCTTCACAAACTCATGGATATCTGGGGGCGCACCATCCTGCATGAAAATGGTTGATGTAAGGACCCGCCGTTGCTGTAGTTGCGACACAACAAACGTCTGAAGTAAGTCATGGTACAGATGGCCCGTAATGGAACATGTGACAGGCCCAAGTTCACCGATTTCCTCAAAGAAGAATGACACAAGGATGAATGTCACCGTGAATCCATACCAGACAGTGGCCTTTGGAGACTAATTGGAATTTTAGTGTGGATCCACGGATTTTCATTAGACAAAATGTGACAATTCTGTGTGTTCACTGGCCCATTGAGGTAGAAATGAGCTTCGTCGCTCCACAGAATTCCAAGACTATGACAGAACAGCAATCATTCTGTTGAGAAAACTGACTACGAATGAGAGAGTCGTGGCTTGTCCCTATCAAGCAGCTTATGGGTATGGCGAATCTTGTGTGGGATGTAGTACATTATGTTTCTGGATACTTTTCGGACGATGATGTAAGAATAGCCTGTCTGTCGAGAAACTGCACACGCGCTACTGCCCCCAAACTCTGATGTCTGAGACTGTGCGTCAACTGCTGTGTTGACAGCATCAACAAGTACCAGTGCGACATGTTTACGACCTCTTCCAGGTTGAACTCCTAATTTTCCGTTTCTTCAAATCGCTTAATCATGTCCTGGATATCTTTAGTAGACATTGGTCCAAGCAGTAGGTTCTACCTACGATGAAACTCCCGGAATGAAGCAGAAGCATTCCCTTGTTTTCGTAAAACAGCTTCACCAATATCTCCCGTTAAACTAAAGAGACCGTCATTAGTATAGCTGGAAACATCGACTTAAACATAACAACGTCTGCAAACGATGTATACCCTACCTGTTTTGCATAAAGCTTCCTCTTCCCAAGCATGCAAATATCGATATTTTTTTCCTACAACTGACAGCTTTTCCCGGTTCTGCTCTTTAATACTCATAATTCTTGTTCTGGTTTGTTAATATCGTTTCTGTATTCCGTTTTGGTCGTTTATTGTGTTAAATTTCACGTATTTTCCGAAAAGGCACCCTCTGGTGGACATTTTGGAACTAAAAGTTTTTTTCAAAATTCCTTAAGCGCATTTCGTGTATAGCCGTCCATATATAAAATTTCGTTGCATTCCGCTCACCCGTTTGCAGTATAAGATGCCGATTATAGGGGAAGTTTAACTATAACCACCCGGTATATATATATATATATATATATATATATAATCGTGCAGGGACTTATCACCCCGAACTTTACACTTGATAACTTCTTTTGAAATTGCCCCTATTATTTTCCTCAGCCCGGGCATGCTGGGCTGCCAAGAGTCCGCTAATCGTCTGTTGGAGAGAAACGCATAGTCGTCGTGACCGAACGTAATCTTTATTCATCCGATCAAAATTGCACAAAATCCAGAGACGTCTGAACCGGACGGTGTCAGAACGCTCTCTCTCTCTCTAAGTAATGCCAACCTTCTGCGAAAGACGACCAAAACCCGTGTGTGTTTTAATGACGTGGGAAAAAATGCTGAACCTTTGACCTTTGACTAGAGCCATCTGCCAAAGTGTGGCGTTCTAGATGACTATTATAGCTGATCATTAAAGATTTTTCCTGGGAGAGTTATAACTTCCTAATTAAAAATGCCAGCTATATCATTTTCTGTTTTGGGAATCATAGAAAGAATTTCGGGGTTATGCTGAAGGAATGGAAACATCCTCGTTTAAATTGGATGGCTGGGGAATATGGTTAATATAAAGAGAAGAAATTAAGATCTAGAATAATGAATGGGGAAAAGGGATAATTTTGGATAGACTTTAGGGCTTAGATATTTTATATATATATATATATATATATATATATATATATATATGTGTGTGTGTGTGTGTGTGTGTGTGTGTGTGTGTGTGTGTGTGTGTGTGTGTGTGTGTGTAGCAATGAAAACTAGCTATCTCAATGTACAGGGTGAGTACTAAAATACTTGACCGGGCTTATTCAATGAATAGACATATACTTCTAATTACAAAAATGTGTCAAATAAAATAAACGTTCCTTTTAGAGCATTTTTAAACGTAAAAATTTAGTTTTCAAATTTAATTAATCTAAACTTTTATACGTGTCCCTGTTCCTTATGACTGTATTTATTGAAAATTGAAATTTGTCTTTAGAACTATAAAGCAAAAAGTTTCCTTTCTCAGTGACAAAAATTTACTGAGGTATTTAAATTAATAATTTGCAATAATTAAAGATATTTTCTCCTTTTGGGGACCGATTAATAGAATAAATACGATAATTCGAAGATGAAATCACATCTTTTTTGAGTCAAAATAGTGGGTGGGTGGGATTAAGTGCTTATATTACTAGAAAAGAGAATGTCTATCCAGTTTAGTACGGATCCCCCCCCGTTAATAATCAGGGAACCTTCTATTTAGTCGTAAAAGGGACGTTTTAACCTGTAATTACTGTTTATAATTTGTTAACCAATCTCTGAATGAATGAGGAAGAATAATGAAATTTTTAATTTAAATATCTCGATCAATTTTTTGTCCGAGTAAAATGGACGGGTCTTAGGATGAGTCTCGCTTTTGCTAGTTATGATAGTAAAAAACAGGGGGGACGTAAAAATATTTACATTTTGTAACTTTCGGAAAAAAATAAAAACACCATAACAGGTACCCTTATTTTTATTTAATCATTTCTGTAATTGAAAGCATGTCTACAACCCAGGTTTGTATCGATTTTAACCATGGGGGTTTAAACTAGTGGTTTTAACCGTCTTGGTCAATACCAATTTGGCCAGTTTTGAATACTGAAATTCCTTTTTCAATATATTTAATACTAATCAAACATAGTTTACTAGCATATGATAAAGGCAATTTACAGTTGTTATAAATGTCATAATATAAATAACACCAGCAAAAAACAAATATAACATAACATCAAGATACAAAAAATGTTTTACTTATTTTTTTTATATGCAAGCTGTTTTATATATAACTAGCAAGTTTGCCTGTGCTTCGCTACGGTGAACTTAATATATTACTTTTAAACAAAGATTTATTTTTCGTGAATAACTCTCTAAATTCGTCACAGTTCAGTTCGAGTCATTGGCATGTTTATATATTTCTATCATAAGCGTATTATAACATTATTCAGTTTTTATAATCGAATTTGTCTTATATTAAATTTGCTCAAACTTTTTATTGTAAAATATAAGCTTAACCCTAAATTGCATTACTGTATTACTACTGTACGTTGATTAGCAAAGTTAACAGATCTTGCCATATTACGTGATAGAATAGGAAGCACAGGTTTTGACAGCAACAGTGCTAATTTTGTTGGTAGTAATAAATGTTTTCCAAAATTAAGGAAATTTATGACAAACCACATAGTTTTGTATGAAACAGAAACACACATTCATATCGACAACCATATGAATATGAAGATAACTATATAAAATGATAGGTTTTATTTGGCCATGAGAGTCACTGAAAAATGTACTTTTTGTACTTAGAATATTGTTGATATGCATTTCATTGTAACATAAAAATGAACCAAGAATTAAATTTAAAATTAGTTCTCATATAAAAATGCTATAATTTGTGTCACATAGAAATGAAAGTGAATCACTTTATATCTCAAATTTCAGTTCAAATCGAATAGATACTAAGCAGACGATTTTAAATAATATAAAATAAGAAATGAATAAATGAAATATTTAAATGAATGACGTCATAATGGTAGAAAAATATCATTTTCGCCTATTTATTATGTGATGAATTGAACATTTTAATCTCCTGCTTTTAACCGTGGAAAACTGCGTTTAAAACAATTACTTGGGATGACGTCACATTGCTAGAAATATTGCTTCTTTCCCTTAGATATGATGCGATAAATTAAAAACTTAATCGTTTGCGTTTAACCGCGGAAAATAATGCTTGGAATAATGACATGAAATGCTCGAAAAAGGGGGAAGGAATGAATTTCGAACGTTGAAAATTTACAAAAACCTTCCCAGGGATATACCTAAACATTTCCCAAATTTTCACGGCGATTGGATGCATAGTTTTTGAGTCTATTGAGTACAGACAGACAGACACACACACACAAATTCATTTTTATATATATAGATTTATGTTGAATTCAAAAAACGGTTACAGGTAACAAGTTTTGTAGTTGTCTCTAAATTTAAACGATTTCATAATTTATTTTGGATTACTCCAAACTTTGAAAATAATCTTTCTATATATGAAGAGCTGGTTAACAACTGATGAGGAGCAACTTATGTTTTTAACTCCAACTCATATTTTATGTTTTTTGTTGCACTGGATTACATTTTTACAATTGCATGTGCATGGTTCATTTTTAAAATTCAAACACTCTTACACTGTATAAGAATGTTAAATCTCATGAAGTTGTTAGTGTAATATTTTGTTTAATTGCACTACTATTTTTATTGCTTATTAAAAGTCACTTCTAATAACAAAAGATGTTATATATTAAAATTAAGACCATTTAAAACTATTTTTTAACAATTCTGACCACTTTTTTGACCGGTTTGGGACTGTTGAAACCACTTTTATCGAGTGACCTGGTAAAAATCAGTTTTGACCAAACAAAATTACAACCCTGCTACAATCAGCCTTTTGCGGAGAAAAAGACAATCAAGGACTTGACTATGTATCTTGTACATAAGAGCCAAAAATATTGGGCGAGAAGTAGTCTGAAATATTCATTAAAAATTTGCTCACAAAGCTCGTTTCTGTTCATTTTTCTACTCGTCATTTCACACCTATACAAATGAATCCATTAAAGGCCGAATGGGTCGGAATACCGAAAGTACCAGAGTTCGTGGGTTCGGATTCCACTTCTAGCATGGTTGTTAATAGCCGTTCGGAATCGGCCTTCAGCAGTTGGTCCTAGTCTGGTTATCACTCGTGTAGCAAAAAATATACCGTAGAGCTCCAAACCATATCAGGGCCGTAACTAGGTCCTGTAGAGCAGCGGTTCTTAACCTATGGGTCGCGACCTAAAATTGGGTCGCGAAGCATATTTCTTGGGTCGCGCTGAGTCGAACCAAAAAGGTTAGTAATACACCAAATAATAAGTAATACCAACACCTCCTAGAACAAGTTAAATCCAGAAATAGATATAAGGTGCTCCTTGACAGGCATTCAACCGAGGTTTGAAGATCTTTCAAAATGTATTCAAGCATAAGGTTCTCATTAAAACTGTATGACTTGCATTTAAAATTTAAAAAACTTAACATATGTATTGATATTTCTTTTTTTTTTTTTTTTTAGGAATAAGTTAAAATGTCAATTATTTTCAAAAAGTTATAAATATATTTTAATTTGGTCAATAAAAATTATTAAAAACACTTGATTATTAATTAAATTTTCCTTGGATCGAAAAGTACTTTTGTTTATCTTTATTATTAAAAAAATAAATAAAAAATTTGAAAGTTAAAAAAAATCATCATCGTAGGATTGAAGATTTTTTAAAAATACGCTCTAAAATAAAGCAATGAAAAAGTTTTGACTTTTTTTGGGTCGCGACATGAACATATTTCTCAAATTTGGGTCGCGGCTTAAAAAGGTTAAGAACCACTGCTGTAGAGCCTGTGGCAAAAAACTGGCATGCGCCTCTACCACAATATATAGTTCGAAAATATATAAACATGATTTTTTTCTATCATATTTTCAGAATAAACTAGCAAAATATTCTGTTAATTCTTAAAATGTTCCTAGTACATTAATTTTTAATTTTTCTTCTATTTTCACCTTATTAATACTTAAAAATATTTTTAAACACTTTGAAGGTATTATTTTTCTAATCAACTGTATAGTTTTTTTTGAGGAGAATATTTTTTATTTAAACGTTGAATTTTCATAGAAAATTGGTAAATTTCTAAATTTCAATTTAGATTTAATAACTTTAAAATATAAAACGAATACCCGGATTTGTATTAAGGCATATTAGGAATGTTTGGTAAACATTTTGTAAGAATATATAACAAGTTCCCAGCTAGCAACGTTACGTTGGCCAACCGTTGGCGAACGGTTGGTTAATGGTTGGCTAATGGTGGTTTGTTTACATATTGCCAACGCAATACTACGGTGGGCCAACGTAATACTACGATGGGCCAACGGAATACCAACGTTTATATTTCTGTTTATTATTTTGCTATAGTGTATAATATAGAATGGGCATGTGCTATTACTTTGAAATAAGCTGATGTTTTTATAACATAAGTCATTTTTAAATTTTGCAATAGTTGAAAAATAGAAAATAGATATAAAAAGAATGACATAGTTTATTTTAGTCCACACCACACATTTTATATAATACTTACTCTGCGGCAATCCATTTATTCCTTTGAAATCTGTATTAATTTTTTAATGATACAAACTGTTTCGTAAATAAGAAAAACGAAAATTTCCCCTTCTGAGAGCTAAAAATAGATAATTGAAGAAAAGCACAACACAACAGAGGTTAAACAAAAAAAAAATATATACATATTTTAGTTATTTTTCTTTTATTTACAATTTTTTTTTAAATTTAAATTCGGCCACCATATCCATCTACCAAAGTTCTCTACATTTTCTCTGGATTCACAATTTCATGGCATCTGAAACACAAATAAGTAACTCAAAAAGTATATATTATAAAATGTTTTAATGTTACCACAAACATTTCCTTTTATCCTTTTACCTTTTTAAAATGATTCAAAGATGATTTGAATATGTAAAAAAGTAAAGGCAAACATAATTACATCTAATAAATAAAATTAAGTTATAAAGTAAACAAGTTTCATAACTATGATAAAGTGAAATCCATAATATTTACATATCATTATACAACTTTATTATTATTATTATTAAGAAAAACACAAAAAAGTAACCTAACGATAATTTAAATCAACATGCTTTAAAAAAAATTATGTCACCTATCTTAAATTGACTTAAAATTTGCTATTTTCTTAAATCTGTTCTAAAGAAGTGTATTAAAAGGTATTATTAAAGACTAAAATGTACCAAAACACCGTGTATATACTTTTGTAAATGGTATGTTACTATTAAAAACACAAAAGAGAAACTACAGTTCAGATAGCCAAACATCGTTTTCTTCAGGAATAAATTAATAATAATGAGGGCATATCATATATATATGATAGAACACAAAAATATCAAGAGAACTTACCTTGCAAATTTGAAATCCTGCAGCGATGGCGAGTTAACCCTAAAGATGGCGGTTGATACACAACTTTCTCTTTTGGCGGAGCTTCTGCACATGCTCGTAGATATAGGCGGTTACTTTTATATTTCTTAGCCAATGGTATGCCGATATTTGTGCAAGAGGCGTAAACAGAAAATCTCCTACGTTGGCCCAACGGTTGGCCAACGTTTCAGAATTACCTGTGGCCAACCAAACATTTTGCCAACTAATTACCATCATTTCATTTCCCCTTTTCAACGTTTACCCAACCAAAGACCAACAGCCAACTTATAGCCAACGAAAATCCAACATTTCCGTGCTAGCTGGGTTTAGTCTCTAGAAGCATTAAAAAAAAGAAAATTTATTCAAAAAATTATTTATAAACACATTGGATTTTACAATAAAAAAAAAACTATTTTTCAACTTTTCCTTATTTCTACTCTGGGTGAATCGTTCTCTTTCGGACCCCATTTTCTTCATAGTTCGGTGTCTCTAAAACTGATGCGCCAGTGGCAGATGCCACCTTTGCCACGCCTTAGTTACGGCCCTGGACATATCGTATGTTATGAAAGCTTAATTTATGCTTTAAAGGTTGTGAATGTGATGTAAAAAAAAAAAAAAAAATCTTTATTGAATTCTTCTCTCCTTTGGATCAGTAATGTAAACAAAAGGGATGGGGGGGGGGCTGCGAAATCTTTGTTGTTGAATTAGAAGTTTTATTTATAAATATATATTTATTATTTTGAAAGATCATGTTAGAAATGATTTTCTTAGATGGAAAAAAAATGTTTATCGTATTGCAGCAGTCAATAGTTTTAAAATAATATTTACTATAATTTTCGGTTAGCAATAAATTTTCTTAAACTGGTAATGCTGATTTTAAATAATAATTTATTAATCAAAAACATGCTTTAGCAATTAAATTTTGTGATCTAGCTTGCAGGATTTATAAATTTCGGAGAAAAATATCTCTGCAGCTTACATTTGCTTATTTATTTTGTTGAGTTAAGATTTTTAATGGCAGATTTATATTTTCTTATTTTGAAAGTTCATACAGGAAATGACTTTCTTCGGTGGAAAAAAAATGTATATCATATTGCAGCAGCCAATAATTTTTGAATAATATTTACTATAAATTTCTGTAAGCAATAAGTTTTCTCAAACTGATAAAATTGTTTTTATATAATAGTTTAGAATTCAAAATATGTTTCTACAATTAAATTTTGCTATCTATCTTGTAAGAGTTATAAATTTTGGAGAAAAAAACTCTTTGAGGGTTACTTTTTTCCTTTTTCTAGAAAATTTTAATCTTTTCAAATTTTCCTATTCTGTATAGGGCAGGAGAGGCTTCAGACACTATAAGCTATAAAAGCCTTGTATCCACAATATCGCTTGATTAGATCCAAATATTTTAAACTTTAAGCTATTTAATCTTTTTATTCTCCTTTCTATTATTAGATGGCGCCATCTGAGCAGTAGATCTGGGCAAATTAGATGTGTTTTGATTATAATCTTGAATTCAAGTGTAAAAGGTTGGTTTAGCATGCTGAAGTCAAAAAACTTTTATACATAAATTCTACCCAATTTTATATGTATGCAATAGGTTAAAATATTTCACTAAAAGGAGAGCCGTAGTCAGGGACTAGTTTCGGGGGAGTGCTGAAACTGAACTGATCCCCTCTCCACCCTCAATATTCACCTTTTTTAAACTAATAAAAATATTACATTAAGTAAATTATTACACAAAATTTAATATTAAAGTGAATATTTAACGTTAAATTTAGTACGATATGAAAAATTTAATATTTATATTTAATATTATCAGTTGCTTTAAAATTATATATAAATATTATATATATATATATATATATATATATATATATATATATATATATATATATATATATATATATATATATATATATATATATATGTATATATAAAGTCAAGAGCGGAGGACAAAAATTTTCCATGGAACAATAAAAAACTTTAGTTTTAAGGGGATAAATTAGGGACCAAGTGAATTGATCAATGCGGAAATGATAGATTGAAGAATCCATGTATTGTGGCGTAATTATGAATGAGTTAATCTTTGGAACCGGAGTTCGTAGGTCCGAATCCTTCTGCAGGCATGGATGTTCGTAGTTAATCGAAATCGGCTTTAAGCAGTAGATCCTGGACTCACTCGTTCTCGTGTAGTGAAAAGTAGACCGTAGCACTCCAAACCAA
>CM063503.1:25804645-25814645 GCA_032207245.1 Pardosa pseudoannulata | reverse complement strand
AAAAATTCAATGTGCCAGCGGTCGTACAACAGGACAGTGTCATCTAGGGCTTTACCATCCACCTTACTCTCCAGGTCTAAGCTCTTGTGATTTTGTCTTAATTCCTAAGATGAAGGAACCATTTTGTTGTATTCGCTTCAGAACTGTTCCAGAGATTCTTGTGTCAATAGACCGGTGCATTTGAACTATCAACAGAACAGGCTGTGACTTCGCTACACCCCATTGGCTTCACAAAGAGATTTTGTTAAAGCCCAGGGCAGGGCGATACTCTGTCTGGGTTTTTGACACTACACTACAAAGGTTTGTCGCTTCGACTTTGAAATGTCCGAGGTGAATTGGAAGGACGGACGGGACCACGAAATGTCAGACAGTGAAGCGTCACTGAAGGAGCTGCGGCAACGCGAGCGCATACTCCATGGTATTCTAAAATCGCTAGCAGCGAACGTAGTACATTGACTGTAACCGCCAGAAGAGGCTCCATAAGCGGAAAGGCTACCAGGACAGCGGCGCAGAAAGAAAAAGCCAATGGGAAGAGGCGAAAGGTGACGTCAGGCGGCTGGAATTTTTCGCCGGAGAGTCCCCAGGAAGAGAGAACGAACAGAGGTTCAATTTGCGGCGTTTTATTTATTTTTTTTAGAGTTTTTCTCCATCTTTGTGTGGGACTTAAGGAGACCCCAGTTGTACCCCTGTACAGCGGTATCTGTCGGCACCTATCCGCAGATTGTTTTTTTAGGTTCGCCTTGAACCTGGGACTTTTAAGTCTGCACCAGCCCGCCTGAGCTCTGTGATTTAAATTTGGAAAATTTGTACATACTCCATTTTAATCAAGAATAAACGTTGTTATTGTTTCTAAGCTGTACGTCGTGTCATAACCACTTCGATACCCACATGCTACTCGAGGATCCCGTGACGTTGCAAGGCGCTGCTACAGGCGTTCTGAGACTTCCACATCGTTGGAAACGGGTTTTACACAATGCGTGAGACTATATTGAAGGACTGTAAAACATGGTGAATGAATCACATTTGTATTCCATATAAATAAATAGTTGCCACTATTAAAGTTCTTACCCTCGTATATCTCCATTTAAATTCATCTCTTTAAAAATGTTGGACAAATTTATTTATATTCCTATAAAAGTGTTATTCCTTTTTAAGTATTTGTAATCCTGATTTAAATATAAAGGATTTCGCATGCCAAAGTTGTACAACTTTTAATAATAAATGCATACCAGAGCGAAAGGTAAAGTTTGAAGCTGTTGTTCCGTTGCTTAAAGAATTTTCATCACTGTTTATCTGAAATATTTTATATACATTTCACCCGCTCATTTAAATAGATTTTATCTGTTATTCATTGATCACAATTTAAGGCGTATTACCTCCGGTGATGCAGTGGTCCTTATCAGAAGAAATTTTTGGAAACATTTCACCGTTAGAATTACCGTTGATTATCTTCATTTTGTGGAGCAGTTTTGAATACAATTAATTTACATGAATGCAATGTGATTTGGAAAGTCTGTTGCTCGTAAACAAATATTAATGACAAAAAGTAAAATGAATGAAAGAATGAACGAATGAGTTCGACGCCCGAATCAGCGGTTCGTTACTGCATACAATTTATTTTTTTTAAGTATGAGAATAATTCCATTATATTGCAAATTAACTATCGTTCAAAGGATTTTTTAACATATAATAAACAGAGCCTTTTTGATTTATTCATCGCTTTTTTTTATATTTTTCGTTTATCACTTTTTTTAAAGAGGATAAATGTTTGATGAGGCTCGTTAATGCTATAAACTATTATATTAATATCATATGCTTTATTTAATTAATGTAGATCATATAATATTATAATATTATTATATGAACATATTATATTACTAATTAATTATTACATATATTGATTATTTAATTAATATAGCTCATATAATTATTATAATATTTTTTAAAGAAGAGAGAAATAATATAGCTCCTTAATACTATATACTTTATTTTTATAAGTATGAGAATAATTTCTGTATATCGAAAATTGACTATTATTAAAACGATTTTTTCACTTATAATAAGCAGAGCCCTTTTGATTTATTCATCGTTTATATTTTATATTTTTTGTTTATCACTTTTTTTAAAGAGGATAAATGTTTGACGAGGCTCATTAATGCTATAAACTATTGTATTAATGTCATATACTTTATTTAATATAGCTCATAATATTTTAACATTATTATATGAGCATATTATATTATACTAATAGTTAATTATTACATATATTGATTATTTAATTAATATAGGTCATATAATTATTATAATATATTTTAAAGAAGAGGAAGGTTTAATGAGGCTCGTTAATACTATAAACTATTAATACTATATATTTTATTTGATTAATATAGTTCGTTAATACTATATACTTTATTTTCATAAGTATGAGAATAATTTCTGTATATCGAAAATTAACTATCGTTCAAAGGATTTTTTAACTTATAATAAGCAGAGCTATTTTAATGTATTCATCGTTTTATCTTATATTTTTTTCTTTATCTGTTTTTTTAAAGTGGATAAATGTTTGATGAAGCTCGTTAATGCTATAAATTACTATATAAATATCATATACGTTATTTAATTAATACTAAATTCTAAATTTTTATAAATATGAAAATAATTTCAGTCTTTCGAAAATTAGCTATCGTTTAAAGAATTTTTTAACATAAAATAAGCAAAACTATTTTGGTTTATTCATCATTTTTATCTTAATTTTTTTTTTGTTTATCACATTTATAAAGAGGATAAATGTTTGATGAGGCTCGCTAATGCTATAAATTACTATATAAATATCATATACTTTATGTTATTAATATAGCTCATTAATACTATATACTAAATTTTTATAAGTATGAAAATAATTTCAGTTCTTCGAAAATTAGCTATCGTTTAAAGAATTTTTTAAAATAAAATAAGCAGAACTATTTTGGTTTATTCATCATTTTTTTCTTATTTTTTTTTTTTTTTTTTGTTTATCACATTTATAAAGAGGATGAATGCTTGATGAAGCTCGTTAATGCTATAAACTATTATATTAATATCATATACTTTATTTAGTTAATACAGCTCATATAATATTATAATATTATTATATGATCATATTATATTATATTAATAATTAATTATTAAATATATTGATTATTTAATTAATATAGCTTATATAATTATTACATTTTTTGAAAGAAGAGGAATTTTGGATTAGACTGGTTAATACTATAAACTATTAATAATATATATTTTATTTGATTAATATAGTTCGTTAATACTATATACTTTATTTTTATAAGTATGAGAATAATTTCTGTATATCGAAAATTAACTATCTTTCAAAGGATTTTTTAACATGATAAGCAGAGCGATTTTGATGTATTCATCGTTTTTATTTTATATTTTTTGTTTATCGCTTTTTTCTAATGGGATAAATGTCTGATGAGGATGGTTAATGCTATAAACTATTATATTAATATCATATACTTTATTTAATTAATATAGCTCATATAATATTATAATATTATTATATGAGCCCATTATATTATACTAATAATTAGTTATTACATATATTGATTATTTAATTAATATAGCTCTTAAAATTATTATAATATTTTTTAAAGAAGAGGAATGTTGGATGAGGCTTGTTAATACTATATACTTTATTTGATTAATATAGCTCGTTAATACTATATACTTTATTTTTATAAGTATGAGAATATTTTCTGTATATTAAAAATTAACTATAGTTCAAAGGATTTTTTAACTTATAATAAGCAGAGTTATTTCGATATATTCATCGTTTTTACCATATATTTTTTATCAGTTTTTTTAAAGTGGATGAATGTTCGATAAAACTCGTTAATGCTATAAATTACTATATAAATATTATATTCTTTATTTAATTAATATAGCTCATTAATAATATATATTATATTTTATAAGTATGACAATAATTTCTGTATATCGAAAATTGACTATCGTTCAAAGGATTTTTTTTCACTTATAATAGTAGAGCCCTTTTGATTTATTCATTGTTTATATTTTATATTTTTTGTTTATCACTTTTTTTAAAGAAGATAAATGTTTGATGAAGCTCGTTAATGCTATAAACTATTATATTAATATCATATACTTTATTTAATTAATATAGCTCATATAATATTATAATATTATTATATGAGCCCATTATATTATACTAATAATTAGTTATTACATATATTGATTATTTAATTAATATAGCTCTTAAAATTATTATAATATTTTTTAAAGAAGAGGAATGTTGGATGAGGCTTGTTAATACTATATACTTTATTTGATTAATATAGCTCGTTAATACTATATACTTTATTTTTATAAGTATGAGAATATTTTCTGTATATTAAAAATTAACTATAGTTCAAAGGATTTTTTAACTTATAATAAGCAGAGTTATTTCGATATATTCATCGTTTTTACCATATATTTTTTATCAGTTTTTTTAAAGTGGATGAATGTTCGATAAAACTCGTTAATGCTATAAATTACTATATAAATATTATATTCTTTATTTAATTAATATAGCTCATTAATAATATATATTATATTTTATAAGTATGACAATAATTTCTGTATATCGAAAATTGACTATCGTTCAAAGGATTTTTTTTCACTTATAATAGTAGAGCCCTTTTGATTTATTCATTGTTTATATTTTATATTTTTTGTTTATCACTTTTTTTAAAGAAGATAAATGTTTGATGAAGCTCGTTAATGCTATAAACTATTATATTAATATCATATACTTTATTTAATTAATATAGCTCATATAATATTATAATATATGAGCCCATTATATTATACTAATAATTAATTATTACATATATTGATTATTTAATTAATATAGCTCATAAAATTATTATAATATTTTTTTAAAGAGGAATGTTGGATGAGGCTTGTGAATACTATATACTTTATTTGATTAATATAGCTGGTGAATACTACATACTTTAATTTTATAAGTATGAGAACAATTTCTGTATATCGAAAATTAACTATCATTCAGAGGATTTTTTAACTTATAATATGCAGAGCCTTTTTGATTTATTCATCGTTTTTATTATATATTTTTTGTTTATCGCTATTTTTAAAGAGGATAAATGTTTGATGGATCAAAGTATCGTTCAAAGAATTTTTTAACTTATAATAAGCTGAGCTGTTTTGATGTATTCATCATTTTATCTTATATTTTTTTCTTTATCAGTTTTTTTCAAGTTTATGAATGTTTGATGAGGATCGTTAATGTTATAAATTATTATATAAATACCATATACTGTATTTAATTGATATAGCTCATTAATACTATATACTAAATTTTTATAAGTATGAAAATAATTTCAGTCTTTCGATAGTTAACTATTGTTTAAAGAATTTTGTAACATAAAATAAGCAGAACTGTTTCGGTTTATTCATCATTTTTATCTTTTTTTTTTTTTTTTTTTTTTTTGTGTGTGTGTGTGTGTGTGTGTGTGTGTGTGTTTGCTTAATTTTTATAGAGGATGAATGTTTGATGAGGCTCTTTAATACTATAAACTGTATTCTTTTTAAATTGAATAAATTATGTTATTCAAAGTTTATTGTTCTCAGTGACATTTAATGATACCTTATATACCTATCTATTATAGAAGTGACATATCTCTGTGACTATTTTGCTTGAAAAATAAAATTAGTCTGAAACTGGAAAAAGAGAAGTATGTTTATAAAGTGAATTTTTAAATTCAAGTGATTAATTTATTATAAAGATAAAAAAACATTATGTATGGCAATGGCAGCATAAAGCTGCCTTTTATATGTATGGGAACTTAAAAAAAAATCTATTAATCGTAAAGTATAAGAACTTTATATTTACATTCCTTACATATCAAGAGATGCCATCTAGGAGCCGCGAAACTGTTTCGGTTTAGTTCAGAGTGCTACACCTTTTTGCTGACTTTGCAGCTACTGTTTTGCTACACTAGGTATAACGCATCTGGGATCTACTGCTTACAGCCAACTGTATGTAAATCATGCCGTCCTTTACAGAAAGAAAAGTTTGCTTCTGGGTTATGGTACAACATTCCCTCCAATTCGTCGACAACATTTGTTCGGGACTAACTGCTAAGATGAACAACATTCATACAACGTAAACAAAAGAAAAATAAGTTTTAAAAATTTTTTAAAAAACTATTTTATAGAATCAATGAAATCGTATTTTTTGTGATTTTAATAACATGAAATTCCTTAATCCCTTACCAGTTTTAATGTTATGTGTTTTTCTAGCTATCCCTCTGTTAATTATGGTGCTATTTATACCACTTTTCCTGAAAGTAAATTTTCAGGAAAAGTGGTATAACTCCTTTATTTATGAGAAATTTTTAATGCGACAAAAACAAGAGGAAATGAAAGGACTAAACCGGAACATAATATTGCGTCAGAAACAGGGTGCACAAAATACCCTGCAGCGGGATGTTGCCTCAAAAACAGGTAACTGGTTAACAAACAAGAAATGAATTAAAATTGTTATTATTGGGCATTAATTTAGTCAGGACCGTAGCCAGTATTTTCTTTCGGAGGGGGGAGGGGCTCAAATTGAACTGAACCAATCATACATTTTATTTTTTTAACTATAAACGCACAAAATTTATTAAAATATTATATAAAATTTAATATTAGTATTTAATGTTACTAATAGATTTAAAGATAATACAAAATTTAATAATATATGTATTTAAAAGTATCCATTCACAGTATTGTGTAATATGTTTCCGTAAATGTATAAAACAATTTCGAGCAAAGGTATTAAAAATTAAAAAAAAAAAAAAGATTAATTTTTTTAAGTGAAAATTTTTATTTAAAAATTAAATATTTAATAAGTACGCTGTTTTAAAAAATTGCATTCGAATACATATTTTTATATTCTAATTAAAATTCAATGCACTAAACTCCAGAATTTAGGGGATTCTTAAGGTCTATCTCGTCGAACGCTACTTCCTACTAGGGTCCTGGATTTAGTTTACCATACTTTCATACAGGGCCGTAACTAGGGCGTGGCCAAGGCCGTGGCATTTGCCACGGGCGCATCAGTCTTAGGGGAGCCACATCATAAGGAAAATGCGATCTGAAAGAGGACGATTCGCCTCAAGTAGAAATAAGGAAAAGTTGAAAAATAATTTTTTTAATTATAAAATCTAATGTGTTTAAAAATTATTTTTATGAATTTTCTTATATTTTAAAATGCTTCTAGACACCAAACTTGTTATAGATTCTTACAAAATGTTTATCAGAACCTCTAATATGCTTTATATAAATTCGGGTATTCATTTTAAATTTGAATTTATTAAAGTTATTAAAACTCAATTTAAATTTAGGAATTCAATAATTTTTTATGAAAATTTGACGTCTAATTAAAAATTATTCCCCTCAAATAAACTATTTAGTTTGTCAGTAAAATAATATCCCCAAAATGTTTAAAAATATTTTTGAGTATTAATAAGGTAAAAATAGTAAAATATTAAAAATTAATATACTAGGAACATTTAACGAATTAACAAAACATTTGAGTTCATTCTGAATGCATGATACAGAAAAAAAATGTTTATATATTTTCTCCCTATATTTGGTGATAGGGGGGCAGACCAATTTTTTACCACGGGTGCTAAAGGACCTGTGGCTCTGCTTTCATACTTATATTTTATGGGCTTACGAGCTGCACCTTTTGTCTGTTACAGTCGCGTTATAACTATCCTTACTATAGCACTTATTTCTAATTATTTATTGGTGTGTGGGAGTACTTAATGATTGTTTAATTAGAGTAACATTTTGGTTAAAAGGAAATTATTTTATCACTTTTACAAAAATATAAAATTTCATTGGAACACTGAAATTTGTCTGTTGTTGACATGAAAATCCGCGTTTTAAAAGGTGAACTTACATTTACATTAAGGTCTACGTTGAAAACGTCATTTTTTGCCAAAAATCATATTTTTTTTTTATATTTCTCTATTGTAAGATTTCAACTTTTACGCTTCTAAATCTGTTTTTGTTTTGTCTACGGTATTTTAAAGAAAAGTTACAGCTGTGAAAACAAAACGGAAGTAGCGACTTCGGAACCGGAAGTTGTGAATTTAAAGCCTTTCAAAGAGCATTTTTTTGGACAAAACTTTTTAAATTTTCATGAAGATTATTTTAAACATTTTTCTAGTATTTTAAATAATTGGCAACTTGGCAATTAGAAAGTTTTGAAGAAAGAAAGTGTGGGGAATTTTAAATAAGTATTTTAATTTTTTAATAGTTAAAGTTGCTTTCATATATTTCAAATGCGTTTTTCTCGGAACGGTATTTTTAATAAAATGTTGAAACTTGAAATGTGATTTCTCAAAAAGCTCTTAAAATATTTTGTTGAAAATTATTATGAATGCTTTTGATAGTATTTGCTGGTAAATGATCTAAAAGCTTTAAATTTGGATAATTTTTAATGATGTTACACTCATAGTTAGATATAAAGGTAATGAAAATTCGTTAAAAATTCAATGTGTATGATTTTGAAAGAACAAAATTTTTTACCAAATGTAAAATAAGCAAAGATTTTAGGTGATTCACTAGTCTAGTGTATAAGAAATTTGTTGCATAAAAAAATATTGAAATAATTTAATTTATTAAAAAATTTGAAAAAACACTACTTTTTTACTAAATTTTCTTCATTTATTAGAAATTTTATAAAAACTTGTCCAGGAATAAATTTTTAAGTGCAATTCTCTATGATAATATAAAAAATAAATCTAAAAATGTAAAAACATGAACTAGTTTCTACGTTTAAAGAAAAAAGTTCTCCGAACGTAGACGGATACATTAAACAATTGGTTAATTCTTAGTTTACTAACAATTGTTTGGGGATACTGAACAATCGTTAAATTTAGAAATACATTTTGTGTGAAATAAATTTGTTATCGCTTTTATAAAAATATAAAGTTCTATTTGGGACAATCATTTTCAATTTCAGTTCTTGATAAAAATTGGCGTTTCAAATGGTGAACTTGCATTTGCATTAAAAAATAGGTTAACTCTTAGTTTACTGATAATTGTTTAGAGATACTAAATAATCGTTAAATTTAGAAATGCATTTTGTTTGATGTAAAATTATTTTATCATTATTTTTTAAAATTTTCTCGTAGCGACAGTTGTCTGCTTTTCATGTGAAAACCTGCTTTTCAAAGAGTGAATTTGTATTTGCTTTAAACAATGGTTTACCTCCAAATAGTGATTTTAATTTATTGAATTATTTGCTTTCATCCCATTTGAGAAATTCCGAATTTATAAATTAATTTATTCCTCGCGATCCGAGATTCTCTTTTAGAAATTCTTGAGAATCTTGAGATTCTAAAAATATTGTTCTGTCTGGCAGAGACCTCCCTTTAACCTTTTAAACTGGGAGTTCGATTATTAAAAGGCATTTAAATAGTCCTTCGGAAAATTTGGGAAGGCAAGGTAATTGGTCATGCTAGTAATTAATGCGAAATGTAATGTTTTATACTTTACACAATTGTTATATGGATGAGAGTCCATATGAGAGCCGTGAGAGTTGTACTGTAAAATAACGCTAGTTTATTTTGCTCAACAAGTTTAATCATATAATTAGGACTATAGGGTGACAAGAATAACAGAGCATCTGAAATACCTAGGTCCTTTCTGTGACTGTCTGATAAAAAAATTATAGGGATCTATGAAAAATTAAGTCGCAGGGAGTAATCTGAATATTAACTTCTCTTTTCACATACAAAAGAATTTTTTACATTTTTAAAAATATAATATTTTCATCTTATATTATAATAATATAAACGATCTTTGAAATGTCCACTGAAATTTACTGAGTTTAAAAATAGTTAAGGTTTATATATATATATATATATATATATATATATATATATATATATGTATATATATGTATATATATATGTAT
>CM063503.1:25792145-25797145 GCA_032207245.1 Pardosa pseudoannulata | reverse complement strand
TGTCTAGCACATCTTCAATAACTCTTACCTTGTCTAGAATATCTTCACTTAGCGTGTTAACAGGAGATGTTGCTATTTTTGTTTCTTTTTCATATAAGGATTATACAGTACCAAGATGTGTTTATAGTATAGATCCCATATTTCAGGAATAATCCTTTAATGCTGTTTTTTTTGGGGGGGGGTACTTCTGGTAAGACACAACATCCTTAAACCTTCATGTTTTAGTTCTGTGCTTCGCTTTGTTTTCCTCTCTCATTATCAAATTATATATATATATATATATATATATATATATATATATATATATATATATATATATATATATATATATATATATATATATATATATATATAGTAAGACAGACTTCACAATGGGTGGTTGCAGTCATGAGTCAGTCCATAAAAATGACACCGTTTTAGTTAAACACCTTTATTAACAGAACATTGGAGGACGGGTCCCCACTTTATTATAGGGGCAGGACAAACTGAGCGGTCAGCTAGCAAGAAGTTATAAGTAAAAGCCCTAAACCCCTGGGTCAACATCTCAACCAAAATCTGTGGAAAAATCTCTAGGAAAATCTGCCTCCATCTCCTTTTTGTTTGGAAATTTCCTAAATTATCCGCTAGGGCAATGTAGAATTATAATTGGTTAGACCCCCTTCTCTGAGGGCGTAAACTGTAGCTCCAGTGATCAATTTAGGTTAGGGTTAAAAAGGGGGAAATCAAAAGGATGCGGGAATTTTTGCAATTTAGTGAAGATTTCAAAAACCTCGGAGAATTTTCTCGAGCCTTCTTAGGGGTTTTGTACAAAATGCCTACATTAGTTTCCCAATCTAGTTTACTTTTCCTTATATATATATATATATATATATATATATATATATATATATATATATATATATATATATATATATATATATATATATATATATGTATATATATATATATATATATATATATATATATATATATATATATATATATATATATATATATACACACACATTTAACTGATTTCTCTATGTGCTTTTTGTAACTGTTTAGGAGAATTTGCTTGAAATCCCAACTTATATTTTCCTATTACATAAGATACACATGTAAAGAAAGTGCTTGTGGAATAAAAATTTCTTTATGATTGTTCTCTGAATATGATAAACTAAGGAATCCGGAAATAATAACCACATTAATTTTTTTTTGGTAATTTATAGCACGTCATAAAAGCTTTTTTTTCTGTTTTATAGTTAAATATTTGATTTATGCCTCTTTATTCGACTACCGTTATGACAATCAGTATTACTTAAGAATGTGAAGAGTTGAGTTATAGAGATATAAATAAACCCATCCATACTGTTGACAAAAGCAATTAGAAATCAAACGAGGATTTTGAAAGATGAAGAGTTGGTTTTCAACGGAAGTAAATTTGTTATTATCAGCTTCATCCTCTACCAGTAATAAAAATATAAAACAATATTGTAATCGGCTTCCCTTATCATTATTATCGGAAAACTGATCAAATATGATAACGCAATTTTCTTCAGATATTTTCTGAGAAAAACATATTTCACAGTTAAACGTTTTTCGCAAATGGAATCATATAAAATGTATGAATATACAAAATAATTTCAGATTTGAAGGAATCATCTAAAAACTACTAAAGTTTTTTTTACGTTTAATCTATAACTTTGAGTTTCTTAAAATGCAAAATTTTTAATTGGGAAAATTTTATTTTTTGCTTCGAATGAATAGTACCAAAACTAGGAATATAATGTATCTTTAAAATAGGAGTACATACAATTTTTTAGGTGAAAATTCTTCCTTAATACAACCCATTTTTGATTTAGCTTTGAGTTTTTTAAAATACAATTTCTCACTTAGGAAAATTTTATTTTTTCCTTCGAATGAATAGCACTAAAACTAGGAATATAATATATCTTTAAAATAGGGGAGCATAGTAATTTTTGGGGAGAAAAATCTTCGTTAATGCAACCCATTTTTGATTCAGCTTTGAGTTTTTAAAAAAACTAGGCTATTTTTCAATTGTGAAAAGTTTATTTTTTCCTTCGAATGAATAGCACTAAAACTAGGAATATAATATATCTTTAAAATAGGGGAGCCATAGTAATTTTTGGGGAGAAAAATCTTCATTAATACAACCCATTTTTGATTCAGCTTTGAGTTTTTAAAAAAACTAGGCTATTTTTCAATTGTGAAAAGTTTATTTTTTCCTTCGAATGAATAGCACTAAAACTAGGAATATAATATATCTTTAAAATAGGGGAGCCATAGTAATTTTTGGGGAGAAAAATCTTCATTAATACAACCCATTTTTGATTCAGCTTTGAGTTTTTAAAAAACTAGGCTATTTTTCAATTGTGAAAATTTTATTTTTTCCTTCGAATGAATAGCACTAAAACTAGGAATATAATATATCTTTAAAATAGGGGAGCATAGTAATTTTTGAGGAGAAAAATCTTCATTAATACAACCCATTTTTGATTCAGCTTTGAGTTTTTAAAAAAACTAGGCTATTTTTCAATTGTGAAAAGTTTATTTTTTTCCTTCGAATGAATAGCACTAAAACTAGGAATATAATATATCTTTAAAAATAGGGGAGCCATAGTAATTTTTGGGGAGAAAAATCTTCATTAATACAACCCATTTTTGATTCAGCTTTGAGTTTTTAAAAAAACTAGGCTATTTTTCAATTGTGAAAAGTTTATTTTTTCCTTCGAATGAATAGCACTAAAACTAGGAATATAATATATCTTTAAAATAGGGGAGCCATAGTAATTTTTGGGGAGAAAAATCTTCATTAATACAACCCATTTTTGATTCAGCTTTGAGTTTTTAAAAAAACTAGGCTATTTTTCAATTGTGAAAATCTTATTTTTTCCTTCGAATGAATAGCACTAAAACTAGGAATATAATATATCTTTAAAATAGGGGAGCATAGTAATTTTTGAGGGGAAAAATCTTCATTAATACAACCCATTTTTGATTCAGCTTTGAGTTTTTAAAAAAACTAGGCTATTTTTCAATTGTGAAAATCTTATTTTTTCCTTCGAATGAATAGCACTAAAACTAGGAATATAATATATCTTTAAAATAGGGGAGCATAGTAATTTTTGAGGGGAAAAATCTTCATTAATACAACCCATTTTTGATTCAGCTTTGAGTTTTTAAAAAAACTAGGCTATTTTTCAATTGTGAAAATTTTATTTTTTCCTTCGAATGAATAGCCCTAAAACTAGGAATATAATATATCCTTAAAATAGGGGAAAATACTATTTTTGGAGGTGAAAAGTCTTCAGTAATACAACCCCATTTTGATTTAGCTTTAAGTTTTTTAAAAGGTAATTTTTCAATTGGAAAAATTTTATTTTTTTTCTTCGAATGAATAGCACTAAAACTAGGAATGTAATATATCCGCAAAATAGGGGAGCATAGTATTGTTGAGGTGAAAAGTCTTTATTAATACAACCCATTTTTGATTCAGATTTGAGTTTTTTAAAAGACAATTTTTTAATTGGTAAAATTTTATTTTTTCCTTCGAATGAAAACCACTAAAACTAGGAATATAATATATCCTGAAAGTAGAGGAAAATACTATTCTTTGAGGTGAAAAGTCTTACGTAATACAACCCATTTTTAATTTAGTTTTGAGTTTTTTAAAAGGTAATTTCTCAGTTGGGTAAATTTTATTTTCTTCGAGTGGATAGAATTAAAGCAAGAAATATAATAAATCCTTAAAATAGGGGAGTATAGTATTTTTTGAGGTGAAAAATCTTCATAAATACAACTGATTTTTGATTCAGCTTTGAGTTTTATAAAAGGAAATCTTTTAATTGGGAATTTTTTTTTCTTTGAATGGATAGCACTAAAACTAGGCATGTAATACACTCTTAAGATAGGGGAACATACTAATTTTGAGGTGAAAAGTCTTCATTAATACAACCCATTTTTGATTGCTCTTTGAGTTTTTAAAAGGTAATTTCTCATCTGGGTATATTTTATTTTTTTTTCTAATCAATAGCACTAAAACTAGGAATGTAATATATCCTTAATATACGAAAGCTTAGTATTTTTTGGGGTGAAAAGTCCTCATTAATACAATCCATTTTTTATTTAGCTTTGAGTTTTTTAAAAAGCAATTTTTCTATTGGGAAAATTTAACTTTTTTCTTCGAGTGAATAGCACTAAAACAAGAAGTATAATAAATCTTTAAAATAGGGGAGCATACTATTTTTTGAGGTGAAAAGTATTCATTAATACAACCCATTTTTGATTTAGCTTTGAGTTTTATAAAGGGCAATTTTACAATTCAGAAAATTTTATTTGTTTCTTCGAATGAATAACACTAAAACTAGGAATATAATATATCCTTAAAATAGGAAAACATAGTATTTTTTGAGGTGAGAAGTCTTCATTAATACAACCCATTTTTTATTTAGCTTTGAGTTTTGTAAAAAACAATTTTTCTATTTTTAAAATTTAACTTTTTTTTCGAGTTAATAGAACTAAAACAAGAAATATAATAAATCCGTAAAATAGGGGAGCAAAGTATTTTTTAAGGTGAAAAGTCTTCATTAATACAACCCATTTTTGATTCAGCTTTGAGTTTTATAAAAGGCAATTTTTTAATTGGGAAAATTTTATTTTTCTCTTTGAATGGATAACACTAAAACTAGGAATATAATATATCCTTAAAATAGGAAAACATAGTATTTTTTGAAGTGAAAAGTCTTCAATAATACAACTCATTTTTGATTTAGCTTTGAGTATTTTCAAAACAATTTTTCAATTAAGAAAAAAAATTTTTTTTCGAATGAATAGCAGAAAAACTATTAAAAAATGAGAAGGGAAAAAAAAGAAAATTTCAGATAGTTATTTTAGGGTAATAATCTTGATAATATATATGTATATTTAAAATCCCATGAACAATCTTGTAACATGCTTCAATGAGTGTATAAAACAAAATTGGAGCAAAAATATTGAAATTA
>CM063503.1:25747145-25787145 GCA_032207245.1 Pardosa pseudoannulata | reverse complement strand
TTTATCCATTTTGGATAAAAAAAAAAATTGTTAAGCTAACTGTAAAAATTGTTAAGCTAATTGTTAAGCGAAAAAAGCAGCAAAAATTGAAAGTAAAGATGTTGAAATTGTTCAAACAATCTATCTTTGGCTATCCATCTCTGTGAAATCTTTGTAAATTTGCTTGTATAGTTCGATAAGGGGCTGGCAAGATAGCCAGCCAATTAGAGTGTTTAAGCGCATTCAACATGGGGGCCCTTACAACCGAAACTAGGTTACGTAAAATAGTTGAATATGATTGCCCTCAAATCAATAAGTGTCTTTACTTACTTTATGTGCTGATTTAAGTTTGAATTCAACAGTTTTATGTTTGTAAATAATAAAAAAAGAAAAAAAATAACATTTAAAATCTGTTTCGTAATTTAGTGCTACAACTTTTGAATGTACGTATATAATTAGGGTGTTAGTTCATCATTATAAATTAGGAAGGGGAGAATTGGATTGTGCCCTGAGTGCAAAAGTGTATTAGCACTAGATTTACGTACCGAGACAATTTGACTCATTAAAAATTTAATCAGTATATATATCTAAAATTTTAATATCACTTTTCAAAAACATACGTTGGTTTTTAGTTAAGTAATAAAATATATATAAACTTTCATTCCTCTTCCCCGCAGACCCCTTCATTTCGCATTATCAAATGTGGTATACCTATTTTCACGGTTGTGAGCCAATTTGACTCATAGAATGTATATGAAAATAAATAAATATAGTAATAAATATAGTATAAAGTAAATATAAAGTATAAAGTATATAAAGTATAGTATAAAGTAAATATAGAGAAGAAGTCGAGAACACTTCCATTCCAATGACAGAAATTCATGCTACTGACGCACGGAAGAATTGTCAAGTTCAACAATCATGCAAAAGAAACAGATGTAGAAACCATTGTGCTAAATGTAATAGAAATATTTTCAGAAAATGTGTTTCAAAAACAAATTTTATATGTAAAAAATGTTTTCCGTGAATTTTTTGATAATAAACATTTTATTTAAATTAATTTGAAACTATTTTCTTTGCAAAAAACTTCAATTTTCTTGTATGAGTCAAATTGGCTCACTTCAGTAAAAATAGGTATATGATCAATCTAGTGTTACCGAGCTCTGATATGCATATTGTCCGAATAATTTTAACCAACTGCCGTATCAATACCGCATAATTTTGAAATTATTGCAGCATTTTGTATTGGATCCTACTTATGATACAGGGAGTGTTTTATTCGTCTATTTGTAATGAAGTAATATTCCCTATCAGCTGTTTTCCACGCTTTCATATACAATAAAAATCGATATTTATGTTAGTTCTGAAATGAACGTTCTAACCCGAAATATGCCAATAATAAAAAGAAAGAGAGGAAAGAGGGTTGACTGGACAACAAACGGGAGACATAGGTATAAACAACATATATGAAAAGAGCATAGATTGCTGCGGATTGGGCTGCTTTCAGAGGCAGCAATTCCATCCTACGCAGGAAGAAAAGAATAATACTTTTATGAAAGCCGTGTGGTGCGTCTTCTTTTCAGCAAATCCAAAAGAACACGTCTACCTTAGATCCTCCAGCCACGTAATAAAATCTAATAAGATCCCTGATTGAGAGCTGCTGCTGATAAAGCTGTCACTTCTCTTATATTTATTTTCCTTCTAAAGTTGGCCTTTGTTTGTATTTTCGCCCACATTCCCTTTTGCGTTATCAGTGCGTAGAAGCAAGAAGGTACCTGAAGTTTTTCAGAACCCTAAAAAAATGCGAGTGTTGTGGCAGATGTATCAGTTAATATTTTCTTAAATTTTAGAAAAATAATTTTTAAAGATTAATCTAAACCTAGACAGGATTAAAGCAAGGATTTAGTTTCAGGGCTGAAACTGTAATGATCCACCTTCACTATATATCACTATTCTTTTTAACAAAAACCATAAAGTATAGTAAAATTTATATAAAATTTAATATTAACACATTGTATGCGGGACACGTACTAGTATATTTTCTGACGATTGATACTTGAGTACAGGTCACGTACTAGTACGTTTTCTGACGATTGATACTTGAGCGCAGGACACGTACTAGTATATTTTCTGACTATTGATACTTGAGTACAGGTCACGTACTAGTACGTTTTCTGACGATTGATACTTGAGCGCGGGTCACGTACTAGTACGGGTTAGTGTAACAACATGGTTTGTTTGTGGGTACAAAAATAACGGTATATACAGGAAAACGAAGCCGAATGCTCTTGTCTACTACATAGATTCTGGAAAAATTTAGACAAATAAAAACTAGTTTTTACATCAGTCGATGCGGAACCACAGAACGGGAAGGTTGATTAAAAAATCAATTTAGATTTAAAATTAACTTTTTATTTATCCTTGCGAAAATGATATTATATATATGTATATTTATATATTATATATATTTGTATTTATATATATATTTGTTTATTTGTCTATTTATATATTTGTTTATATATTTCAATATAAAATACGAAAAGTTGGTTAAAAAATTAAATAATTTTCGATCTATTGAGATTTAACTGAATAACTAAATTTACGAGCAAAACGCCCGCTCTCGGTACAATTTCGTTGCGAAATGTACCCGCGCACAATGTGTTAATATCTAATATTAATAATCGTGTTAAAAATTCTATAAAATTTTATGTTATTGATATATATATATAATAATATTTTTATATTATTATTATGTATATATATAAATAATATAGAATATTGATTATGTATATATATATATATATATATATATATATATACATGAGTTCGTGCACAATAGTGTGCAATTTGTTTACTAAACCTATAAAGCAATTTGGAACAAATATATTAAAACTAAAAAAGCAGATAAAATTTAAAAAGTTAAAATTTTCCTTTAACTATTGAATTTTGATTAAGTATACAGGTTTAAAAAATTATATTGGAAAATGTACTTTTTGTTCAATATTAAAATACAGTGCACTAAATTCTAGAATTTCAGGAAGGGGGATGTTCGAACCGGTACTCTCCCACTCTGGTTACGGCCCTACGAATCTAGGATGCAAAGTATGGATATTTTGTACATGAGTGCAAAGTAAAAGTTGATAATGTTTCACACCTTTTTGTGTAAATTTAAAAAAAAAAAAATCCCAAAATTATTCAAATTAATTCTATATAAAAATATTACAATCATTAAAGTGACCTCAGGCATTGTTCTACATTATAGGGGAAACTGGGGTAAAATGGTCCGCTTTTGTGAATTTTGAGTATCTACTCTCAAACTAATGATTTTTTTAATATGAAAATATATATGCATATTACCTATATATTAGGCTTTATATACACTCAGTCAAAACCAATTATTATAAATACTTTTTTATTATAATTTTTTTAATAGCAAGTGACAAAGTGGACCATTTTATCCCGACCCTGGGGTAAAAGGGTCCATGGCACGGGGTAAAATGGACCGCAAAAAAATTTCTAAAGATAACTTAAATGTATTACATTATTTAATAGTACAAAACATAAAATGTATTATATTTATTTTCTATAGCTTCAATCTGTGCATATAAAGCATAATATTAGCGAATATTGAAGTTAATGAATGATATACCAAAAGATTTGTGTGTTACTGAAAGTCTATTTTCTTGAGAAGCAGTAGGGTCTGGGAGATTCATTACAATATCTTGGACATTTCACAATTGATCAACAATTCATCAACATTGTCAGGGAAAATGAACACATTTTGATTAGGTTTTTGCCTTATAAATTTCACAAGAACGTAATCTTCATCATTTTTTCCTGTTATTAAACCAACAAATTGAACCATTGTTTTTTTTTTTTTTGTTTTTTTTTTTTTTTGTCAAAAATTTAACCAAAACATACTTGCCAACTTTTAATTCATTATCAAAATTATATAACATATTTTCCGAATCACTTGAACTTTTTGATCCACATAATTTTTCTTTATTTGCACAGAAAAAATAGGGTAAAATGGACCACCAGACCCCAGGTACTGGTGGTCCATTTTACTCCATGTGTAATTCTGGCAAAAAGTGTCCAAAAAAAAAAATCTTATATTAAATTGTTTTAGCTACATTAAATATAATAAAACATTATCTTAGCTCTTTATTGTGAGAAGTTAAATCCTCCAAATCACAATTTTTAAATAAAGAAAAGAAGATTTGTTATGATGAAAATATTTACTTCTGACTACCACAAATCAACTTTCTAGAATAAAATGGCTAAATTGTCAGCTAAACACACAATTACACATTCATTTTCAAGACTGCAGTGCTGTCATTTATGTATCAAAATATTAAATATTAAAAATAATAAATAAAATAAATAATAGGGGGTGATCCATTTTACCCCATGGTCCATTTTACCCTGGTCTCTCCTATTATTATGAGAATCAAATCACTCATGTATCGCAAGGTTAATGCGTTTGACCTACATTCATATAGAACAAAGGTTTTTCAAAATTTCTATGTATATATATGTAATAAGACGGACTTCTCGATGGGTGGTTGCAGTCATGGCCCATAAAAATGACACCGTTTTAGCTAAAGACCTTTATTAAAGTAACGTTTGAGGATAGGTTCCCACTTCATCACAGGAACAGGACAAACTGAAGGATCAGCTAACTTGAAGTTATATGTACAAGACCCTTAACACCTGGGTCAACATCTGGGAAAATCTCTAGAAAAATCGGCCTTCGACACCTTGCATCTCCTTTTTGTTTGGAAATTTCCTAAATTTTTCGCTAGGGCAATGTAGAGTTATAATTGATCAGACCCCTTCTCTGAGGGCGTAAACTGTAGCCCTAGAGGTCTGTTGTAATGTACATACAACATAAACACCAGTGTTCGTTACAAGGGGGAAACACAGAATGAATATAATACCTTATATAGATTCAGACATTTATTCTATACATTTATTTACAAAAATACTTGGTTAACATAATCATCATTTATATTTTCTATTTATAGACTAATTATCCCATATCACTTTATAAGGAATTATTATCATTAACAGAGGCCTAAGTCAAAGGATTGTAAATATTCTTTATAAATTACCTCCATTCAAGTCACAGGGGAGCAGGCAGGGGCTTTCCTCACGGGCATACGGTACGAGTTCGTGATGGTGAGCGGGCGGCGTCGTTCCGGGCACACGGGACGAGCTGGTGCTAGCCGATCCTTGTTCCACTTCTCTCGACTCCCCACCTCTAACTCCTCGCTCTCAGCTCTCACTCCCAAAAACTTCACCTAGGTCCCAACGCCCCTTCTTTTCTCCTCATCCAATCCATTCTCAGTAGGAAATTTTCCCACATCACATGCCCTTCGGGAGTGCAGGTGGGCTCATTAAAGTAGCCCCTTTTTGTTCAAGCTGACATTACATTTTAGCCCCTGCTCCCATAATTCACGCTTACAGTTCTGTGCGAGCTTGACCGTTAAGCTGCCATTCCGTGAAGTATCCTCTCTGCAGGGGTCCCTAAACTTGACGTAAATAATTGGGGTCTTAAATTCGTCAGGGAAAATCCTCCCACGGCTATGCATGCACGTGCAACTCACCGTGAGAAAGTACCTCGGTACATATCTCCCCCATCCACGGAAAAAAAATTACAATTTTTTTTTCTACATACACCTACAGGTAAATAGACCTCGGAGACATCATAGCGACGAATGTTGCGTAGGGCCGAAAGATAACCTGGGATAACAGTCTTAATAAGGAATAAGCATCACAATAAAACATTAAGTGTACACACAATACAAATTAAACAGAAAATAAACCATAAAATGTAATCATAACAAAATTATTGTCCTTGTAATTATCAAACATCTTGTATCAAAGATCTTGTAAAGTCCATGTTCATTTGCTTAGCAGTATGATGATGGGTCCATCTGATTCATCCACAAAAGTCTGTCAGTGACCGCAGGATTTATATGATCCGGCACTGGCGGGGTGGAAACTGAAACTCTCTTCTGATGTGGACGTCAAAGTCTTGGATTGTCAACTAGGCTTGGCAATGGAAAACACTGTACACTGATAACACCGCATAGACTGGGGTGAAAACTGGAACTCTCTGCTGACGTGGACGTAAAAGTCTTGGATGGTCATCGCGGCTTGGCATTGGGAAACACTGCACACCGATAACACAGCATAAGCTGGGGTGGAAACTGGAACTCTGCACACGTAGACGTCCAAATGTTGGATAGTCATCTCGGCTGGGCATCGGAAAACACTGCATACCGTTAAGTATCTTCTCTGCAGGGGTCCCTAAACTTGACGTAAATAATTGGGGTCTTAAATTCGTCAGGGAAAATCCTCCCACGGCTATGCATGCACGTGCAACTCACCGTGAGAAAGTACCTCGGTACAAGGTCAATTTAGGTTAGAGGTTAAAAAGAGGAATGCAAAAGGACGCGGGAATTATTAGAACTTGAATTCAGATTTGAAAACCCCTGAGAATTTTCTCGGGTGTCTTAGGGGTTTTATTCAAAATGTCTACACTAGTTTCCCGATCCAGTTTAATTTTCCTTACGTATATATATTTAAAACTAATTCAAGTTTGTATAACTATAAATCAACAGCAAAATATGAACTTAAAATGCAATGAAGTTTATAGTTTTACTTAAATTTACATCATCATTCATTATAAAATAATTTGTTATATTTTATATATCTAAAAATTATATTCATCACTTAATTATCAATAAATCATTTGTTAAATCGTAAATTAACAATTATGTGTTTAGTGATACAACAGGATAATTATTTGTCTGTAACACATCACTTTAAATTTTTAATATGTTTATCCTGATTAACATTCAAGCATAATCATTCATTTTAATAAGCTAATTCTAATAAGTTTGAATCATTCTAATAAGCTGATTAACAAAATTATTTTTAAAGATAGACTTATAGTACATCCTGAAATTAATTGTTTCAAAACTGCAATCAAACTTTTATCAAACAAATCAAAAGTAATTTGCTACGGACTATTTATTTTCATATTTAAGCCTAAGAAATTTCGGCATAAAGGATTTATATTACCAAATAATAATCCTACAGATTTTAGATAGAAATTTAATTTTTTGTTGTCATTGATTATATTGAATACTATTATGTCATCTCTGTACCGGAATAATTTATAAAAATCAGAAATTATATTATTTAACTCATAATAATAGTAATAGAGATTTTTAGTTGAGTTGTTTTATTTATTTTTACATTCGTTGTAAATTTTATGCTCACTGATTGAAATCTCAGGATTAGTGGGCTACGAACATAGAATCTTGTCGCACTACGATTCTATACGCCATAAAGACCATAAAGTTAGATATGGGAAGAATGCTAGAGGCACTGTCCTTTGAGTCCTTTGAAAATATTATGTTTATGCGTAAATGCATAAATACATGCATGTATACATGTATAAATACTGTGTGTATAGGTACACTTTTTTTACATGTAAATGAATGATGAAATTTATTTAACTGAATCCTGTGATTGGACGTTTTCTGAAATAACTCACTGAAATAAAAGTAGAAAAAAAAAGAATTTGATTTCGGGAGATGTAATGATGTATTTCGGGTTTCAAGTTGCCCTTGACAACTAGAAAATACGTTATATTTCTGCACAAATTGTTCTATTTTTAGCGAGCAGTTATTTAAAGTTGTGTAACGGTCTATATTGAAATTTTTTTTCGACTGCTAGTCTGATTTTGCAGATAGTCAGTTAACCTGAAAACAGAATATTCAAGCTTAGGATCGACACTGCACGATATCTCAATAATAAATAATCTATAAGTAATAAATATAACAAAGCAACTGTTGTACGAAATTATACAATTTAATTAAGAAAATCTAAAGTTGTCATTGGGTATATTAAAAAGTGGGTAAAACATAAGAAATTTTTTTTTATTTAAGCATTATTACTGTTTCTTTCTTTATTATGGTGTTTTGATATTTTATGTTTTTAAATGAAGAAAATGGTCTTAAATCAAGAGCTAATTATATATAAATAGGCTATTATTTAATAAGTCATTGTAAAGTCAGAATAATTGAATCATTATTCAACAACTTAATAGTTCCTTCTTTTTACCTTATTTTATTTTCTGTCAGAAAAAAAGGCACATTTTTGGTAAACAGTTTTATATTCAAATCAATTACGCATAAGAATTGATCAAAAAGTTTTCATTCGAAGGCTGTACAATCCAGCTTTGGTATGCCAGTCATGTAAAGTGACCTTCAGCATTGACGTAATCATCTTACTGTTTCAGGTTGAATGTAACCCTTTGTAAAACTTTTCTTTCTGCTGCTTGAAGACATCCAAAATTGCCTGCTACACTTCTACATCTGACTGAAACCATCGATCTTTCAAAGATTTTTTTAAGAAACTAAAGACGTTAAAGTCGCATGGGTGAGATAAGAACTATAAAGTTCGTGTTCGAGTGTCTCCCACTTTAGTAGGTGAACCTTCTGAGTTGCGACATGCACGATACGAGGACGTGTATTATGATGAAGTAGAATCAACCAACATCTCAGCTTTTCCGGACGTTTCCCTTTAATTGCACATTGCAATCTCTCTAACGTGTTACAGTAACAAAATCAGGACTTTAAAGTGGTCACAGATCAGGACGATAAAGTGAGTGTTCGAGTGTCTCACACTTAGGTACACTCTGAGTTGCGACATTCGCGATACGGGGACGTGTATTGTGATGAAGTAGAATCAACCAAATTCGCAGTTTTCCCAGACGTTTCACTTTAATTGTACTTTGCAATATCTCTAACGTGTCACAGTAACAAGATCAGGACTATAAAGTGGTCACAAATCCAGACAATAAAGTGAGTGTTCGAGTGTCTCCCACTTTAGTAGGTGCACCTTCTGATTTGCGATATATTCATGATATGTTGACGTGTATTGTGATGAAGTAGAATCAACCAACTTCGCAGTTTTCCCAGACGTTTCACTTTAATTGTACTTTGCAATATCTCTAACGTGTCACAGTAACAAGATCAGGACTATAAAGTGGTCACAAATCCAGACAATAAAGTGAGTGTTCGAGTGTCTCCCACTTTAGTAGGTGCACCTTCTGATTTGCGATATATTCATGATATGTTGACGTGTATTGTGATGAAGTAGAATCAACCAAATTCGCAGTTTTCCCAGACGTTTCACTTTAATTGTACTTTGCAATATCTCTAACGTGTCACAGTAACAAGATCAGGACTATAAAGTGGTCACAAATCCAGACAATAAAGTGAGTGTTCGAGTGTCTCCCACTTTAGTAGGTGCACCTTCTGATTTGCGATATATTCATGATATGTTGACGTGTATTGTGATGAAGTAGAATCAACCAAATTCGCAGTTTTCCCAGACGTTTCACTTTAATTGTACTTTGCAATATCTCTAACGTGTCACAGTAACAGGATCAGAACTATAAAGCGGTCACAGAACAGGACTATAAAGTGAGGTTTCGAGTGTCTCCCACTGAGTGTAACTTCTGCGTTACGACAATTATGATGCAGAGACGGGCATTCATGATTAAGCAGAATCACCCTACTTCGGATTTTTCCAGGACGTTTCACTTTAATTGCACATTGCAATCTCTCCAGCGTGCCTCACTGACGTTAGTTAGGCTTCTCCTTGACGTTCTAATTTGTATATATGTTATAGCTACTTCCTCAAGATTAAAATTTTAGATCGCCTCTTAAAACCAGCGGTTACTGGACAATGTCTTAGTTCATAAGGCAATGTCTAAAGACGTTGATTATAAAAGTTTGTTGTACACTCCTTTAAAGAACTTTTTATTACTTTAATTAAGAGCCTAATATGTGACTCTGTCATGCAAGAGGGTTAAGTGTATTTTACAGAGCAGGTCGAATAATTCATCTTAGTCTAGAAATATAGTGGAACCTCCATCAATCGTTTTTTATGGAAACAGAAATGGAAAACGATGAAATGAATATGGAATGGAAATGTGAAATGAATGTAGAAAATCGGTGAAATGCTTGACTATGAATTAATTAAATATTTGCTATGCTAATTACTATTTAACATTTTATAAAATGTAACTTATATTTAGAATGATACTTAGCACTAAAATATTTTTTATTTGATGCCTGCGTTGTACAAGTTGTTTGCTTGACTTCAAAAAATTTAGCTTTCTATCTGCTCTACTTCTACAAGTACATTATCGCTGTGAGTAAAGGATTTTAAATTTAACAAATCTTAGTTTATATCAGAAAATCTCAGTACTGATCCTGGTTCGTTTATCTCTATATCTCTTTTCTTATAACTTCTAGTCTGTGTATAGGTCTTTGATGTTGTGACCCCATTCGTTAAGTTACTAACCTTCTGATGGTCTAGAACAGTCCCTGATGAACTAGAAACCTTTTTTCCCATCCACGCAACTTAACACGTTGACTACCACGGCAATTTACAGAAATCTGGCCTAAAATGACAGTTTGATTTAATAATATTATGTTATTAAAAACTCTAATTCTAGTGCATAGTTATCATCAAAAAGCATAAAAAATGTACTTTATTCTTTAAAAAAATGGTGTTACGAATTATCTCGTAGTTGATTTCTGTAACAAAAATCTCTTCGTGGTAGCCAACTACGAGTTAATTCGCGAGCAGACACACACAGACACGCTTCGACCTGTCGCTTCTCTAAAGCTGAATTATATAGATTAGCGTCCATATTCTTCAGTATTATCTCAGAAATTGTAATCCAGTGCATCCCATTTAAGTCTTTCTTGAGTGCTTTGTTTTATAATTATTGTTATAATTAAATTATCAAGAACCCAATATGTATAAGAAAAGACCACCGACTCAAAATGAAATTGAGTACTACGCAAATCTCAGTGATTCAGAATTTGAAGGGATTTTTGACGAGGAATGGTAATGACAGTAGCGATTATGAACCTGAGATAATTATATTTTTTGTTCGTTTTTTAATAAATTTTCTGTTCATGCAAGCCAGCATTGATTTTTTGTTCTTTTCCCAGAAGCCATCTATCGATATTAGCACTGATATATTACGAGTTTATTCGTAGCTGCACAAAAATGGCAAATAAACACAGTACGAGATAACCCGTAGCTGGCGTCCTAGAAAAGAACGCAATCTACGAGTTATCTCGTAGTTGGCAGTCAACGTGCTAAAGATTCTTTCGGATTCGAAAAAAAAAATCATGATTCTTGACATGGCCGTAACTAGGGCGTGGCAAAGGTGGCATTTGCCACGCGCGTATTAGTCGTAGGGGCACTTAACCGTGAGGAAAATGGGGTCCGAAAGAGAAACGATTCACTCCGAGTAGAAATAAGGAAAATTTGAAAAATAATTTTTTTAATTATAAATTTTAATGTGTTTAAAAATTACTTTTTTAATGAATTTTCTTATTATAAAAAATGCTTCTAGAGACTCAACTTGTTATATATCCTTACAAAATGTTTACCAAACACTCCTAATATGCCTTGATATAAATCTGGGTATTCGTTTTAAATTTTGAATATATTAAAGGTATTAAATTTTTCTGTCCACGCAGCCTTGAAAGATTCTTATGGAAGCGAAAAACAGAACATTCGCATTTCTCCTAAATTCCCCCAAAACGGTACTTCCGGGAAGGCAAAGTGATAGAATTGAAGTGTTTTGACGATAGGTATGAAACAATCAACAGTCTGGGATTGATGAATGGGGGAAAATTGGATCTATGTACATAAAATTCGGAAAACTGAATCGAACAATCAATTCGTGAAACCAAATAATGCTGAAAAGATCAAAGTTCCACGGTATGTGTATTAAAAAGTATTGAAAAAACGGCAGATATTTTTAGAGTAATCTATTGGTTCGCATTAGCGTAACGAATATACAAACGAAAATCGTAGAATTACAAACTTCCTCTTTCCCAAGGGTAATCAGAAGCTGAACCATTAATCATGTTTGAGCTGCAATGGGAAGATATTATCTGATATTTGCAACTATATATATACGAATAGATTTTCTATTTTAAAAATGATAGCGGCAAATGCAGCATGTGACAGAACTGTTTTCTATATTTGAAAATATAACTTTTCCTGTGATATATATGTGTCATCAGGTTAAGGCAAATATTATTCATTAATTCATAAAAGTTGGCCTTTGTTTGTATTTTCGCCCACATTCCCTTTTGCGTTATCAGTGCGTAGAAGCAAGAAGGTACCTGAAGTTTTTCAGAACCCTAAAAAAATGCGAGTGTTGTGGCAGATGTATCAGTTAATATTTTCTTAAATTTTAGAAAAATAATTTTTAAAGATTAATCTAAACCTAGACAGGATTAAAGCAAGGATTTAGTTTCAGGGCTGAAACTGTAATGATCCACCTTCACTATATATCACTATTCTTTTTAACAAAAACCATAAAGTATAGTAAAATTTATAGAAAATTTAATATAAAATTTAATATTAACACATTGTATGCCGGACACATACTAGTACGTTTTTTGACGATTGATACTTGAGCGAGGGTTAAGTACTAGTACGTTTTCTGACGATTGATACTTGAGCGAGGGTTAAGTACTAGTACGTTTTCTGACGATTGATACTTGAGAGAAGGACCCGTACTAATACGTTTTCTGACGATTGATACTTGAGCGCGGGTCACGTACTAGTATAGGTTAGTGTAACAACATGGTTTGTTTGTGGGTACAAAAATAACGGTATATACAGGAAAACGAAGCCGAATGTTCTTGTCTACTACATAGATTCTGGAAAAATTTAGACAAATAAAAACTAGTTTTGACATCAGTCGGATGCGGAACCACATAACGGAAAGGTTGATTAAAAAATCAATTTAGATTTAAAATTAACTTTTTATTTATCTTTGCGAAAATGATATTATATATATGTATATTTATATATTATATATATTTGTATTTATATATATATTTGTTTATTTGTCTTTTTATATATTTGTTTATATATTTCAATATAAAATACGAAAAGTTGGTTAAAAAATTAAATAATTTTCGATCTATTGAGATTTAACTGAATAACTAAATTTACGAGCAAAACGCCCGCTCTCGGTACAATTTCGTTGCGAAATGTACCCGCGCACAATGTGTTAATATCTAATATTAATAATCGTGTTAAAAATTCTATAAAATTTTATGTTATTGATATATATATATATATAATATTTTTTATATTATTATTATGTATATATATATAATAATATAGAATATTGATTATGTATATATATATATATATATATATATATATATATATATATATATATACATGAGTTCGTGCACAATAGTGTGCAATTTGTTTACTAAACCTATAAAGCAATTTGGAACAAATATATTAAAACTAAAAAAGCAGATAAAATTTAAAAAGTTAAAATTTTCCTTTAACTATTGAATTTTGATTAAGTATACAGGTTTAAAAAATTATATTGGAAAATGTACTTTTTGTTCAATATTAAAATACAGTGCACTAAATTCTAGAATTTCAGGAAGGGGGATGTTCGAACCGGTACTCTCCCACTCTGGTTACGGCCCTACGAATCTAGGATGCAAAGTATGGATATTTTGTACATGAGTGCAAAGTAAAAGTTGATAATGTTTCACACCTTTTTGTGTAAATAAAAAAAAAAAAAAATCCCAAAATTATTCAAATTAACTCTATATAAAAATATTACAATCATTAAAGTGACCTCAGGCATTGTTCTACATTATAGGGGAAACTGGGGTAAAATGGTCCGCTTTTGTGAATTTTGAGTATCTACTCTCAAACTAATGATTTTTTTAATATGAAAATATATATGCATATTACCTATATATTAGGCTTTATATACACTCAGTCAAAACAAATTATTATAAATACTTTTTATTATAATTTTTTTAATATCAAGTGACAAAGTGGACCATTTTACCCCAACCCCGGGGTAAAAGGGTCCATGGCACGGGGTAAAATGGACCGCAAAAAAATTTCTAAAGATAACTTAAATGTATTACATTATTTAATAGTACAAAACATAAAATGTATTATATTTATTTTCTATAGCTTCAATCTGTACATATAAAGCATAATATTAGCGAATATTGAAGTTAATGAATGATATACCAAAAGATTTGTGTGTTACTGAAAGTCTATTTTCTTGAGAAGCAGTAGGGTCTGGAAGATTCATTACAATATCTTGGACATTTCACAATTGATCAACAATTCATCAATATTGTCAGGGAAAATGAACACATTTTGATTAGGTTTTTGCCTTATAAATTTCACAAGAACGTAATCTTCATCACTTTTTCCTGTTATTAAACCAACAAATTGAACCACTGTTTTTTTTTGTCAAAAATTTAACCAAAACATACTTGCCAACTTTTAATTCATTATCAAAATTATATAACATATTTTCCGAATCACTTGAACTTTTTGATCCACATAATTTTTCTTTATTTGCACAGAAAAAAATAGGGTAAAATGGACCACCAGACCCCAAGTACTGGTGGTCCATTTTACCCCAATGTAATTCTGGCAAAAAGTGTCCAAAAAAAGGAACAAATCTTATATTAAATTGTTTTAGCTACATTAAATATAATAAAACATTATCTTAGCTCTTTATTGTGAGAAGTTAAATCCTCCAAATCACAATTTTTAAATAAAGAAAAGAAGATTTGTTATGATGAAAATATTTACTTCTGACTACCACAAATCAACTTTCTAGAATAAAATGGCTAAATTGTCAGCTAAACACACAATTACACATTCATTTTCAAGACTGCAGTGCTGTCATTTATGTATCAAAATATTAAATATTAAAAATAATAAATAAAATAAATAATAGGGGGTGATCCATTTTACCCTGTGGTCCATTTTACCCTGGTCTCTCCTATTATTATGAGAATCAAATCACTCATGTATCGCAAGGTTAATGCGTTTGACCTACATTCATATAGAACAAAGGTTTTTCAAAATTTCTATGTATATATATGTAATAAGACGGACTTCTCGATGGGTGGTTGCAGTCATGGCCCATAAAAATGACACCGTTTTAGCTAAAGACCTTTATTAAAGTAACGTTTGAGGATAGGTTCCCACTTCATCACAGGAACAGGACAAACTGAAGGATCAGCTAACTTGAAGTTATATGTACAAGACCCTTAACACCTGGGTCAACATCTGGGAAAATCTCTAGAAAAATCGGCCTTCGACACCTTGCATCTCCTTTTTGTTTGGAAATTTCCTAAATTTTTCGCTAGGGCAATGTAGAGTTATAATTGATCAGACCCCTTCTCTGAGGGCGTAAACTGTAGCCCTAGAGGTCTGTTGTAATGTACATACAACATAAACACCAGTGTTCGTTACAAGGGGGAAACACAGAATGAATATAATACCTTATATAGATTCAGACATTTATTCTATACATTTATTTACAAAAATACTTGGTTAACATAATCATCATTTATATTTTCTATTTATAGACTAATTATCCCATATCACTTTATAAGGAATTATTATCATTAACAGAGGCCTAAGTCAAAGGATTGTAAATATTCTTTATAAATTACCTCCATTCAAGTCACAGGGGAGCAGGCAGGGGCTTTCCTCACGGGCATACGGTACGAGTTGGTGATGGTGAGCGGGCGGCGTCGTCCCAAGTCACAGGGGAGCAGGCAGGGGCTTTCCTCACGGGCATACGGTACGAGTTCGTGATGGTGAGCGGGCGGCGTCGTTCCGGGCACACGGGACGAGCTGGTGCTAGCCGATCCTTGTTCCACTTCTCTCGACTCCCCACCTCTAACTCCTCGCTCTCAGCTCTCACTCCCAAAAACTTCACCTAGGTCCCAACGCCCCTTCTTTTCTCCTCATCCAATCCATTCTCAGTAGGAAATTTTCCCACATCACATGCCCTTCGGGAGTGCAGGTGGGCTCATTAAAGTAGCCCCTTTTTGTTCAAGCTGACATTACATTTTAGCCCCTGCTCCCATAATTCACGCTTACAGTTCTGTGCGAGCTTGACCGTTAAGCTGCCATTCCGTGAAGTATCCTCTCTGCAGGGGTCCCTAAACTTGACGTAAATAATTGGGGTCTTAAATTCGTCAGGGAAAATCCTCCCACGGCTATGCATGCACGTGCAACTCACCGTGAGAAAGTACCTCGGTACATATCTCCCCCATCCACGGAAAAAAAATTACAAATTTTTTTTTCTACATACACCTACAGGTAAATAGACCTCGGAGACATCATAGCGACGAATGTTGCGTAGGGCCGAAAGATAACCTGGGATAACAGTCTTAATAAGGAATAAGCATCACAATAAAACATTAAGTGTACACACAATACAAATTAAACAGAAAATAAACCATAAAATGTAATCATAACAAAATTATTGTCCTTGTAATTATCAAACATCTTGTATCAAAGATCTTGTAAAGTCCATGTTCATTTGCTTAGCAGTATGATGATGGGTCCATCTGATTCATCCACAAAAGTCTGTCAGTGACCGCAGGATTTATATGATCCGGCACTGGCGGGGTGGAAACTGAAACTCTCTTCTGATGTGGACGTCAAAGTCTTGGATTGTCAACTAGGCTTGGCAATGGAAAACACTGTACACTGATAACACCGCATAGACTGGGGTGAAAACTGGAACTCTCTGCTGACGTGGACGTAAAAGTCTTGGATGGTCATCGCGGCTTGGCATTGGGAAACACTGCACACCGATAACACAGCATAAGCTGGGGTGGAAACTGGAACTCTGCACACGTAGACGTCCAAATGTTGGATAGTCATCTCGGCTGGGCATCGGAAAACACTGCATACCGTTAAGTATCCTCTCTGCAGGGGTCCCTAAACTTGACGTAAATAATTGGGGTCTTAAATTCGTCAGGGAAAATCCTCCCACGGCTATGCATGCACGTGCAACTCACCGTGAGAAAGTACCTCGGTACAAGGTCAATTTAGGTTAGAGGTTAAAAAGAGGAATGCAAAAGGACGCGGGAATTATTAGAACTTGAATTCAGATTTGAAAACCCCTGAGAATTTTCTCGGGTGTCTTAGGGGTTTTATTCAAAATGTCTACACTAGTTTCCCGATCCAGTTTAATTTTCCTTACGTATATATATTTAAAACTAATTCAAGTTTGTATAACTATAAATCAACAGCAAAATATGAACTTAAAATGCAATGAAGTTTATAGTTTTACTTAAATTTACATCATCATTCATTATAAAATAATTTGTTATATTTTATATATCTAAAAATTATATTCATCACTTAATTATCAATAAATCATTTGTTAAATCGTAAATTAACAATTATGTGTTTAGTGATACAACAGGATAATTATTTGTCTGTAACACATCACTTTAAATTTTTAATATATTTATCCTGATTAACATTCAAGCATAATCATTCATTCTAATAAGCTAATTCTAATAAGTTTGATTCATTCTAATAAGCTGATTAACAAAATTATTTTTAAAGATAGACTTATAGTAAATCCTGAAATTAATTGTTTCAAAACTGCAATCAAACTTTTATCAAACAAATCAAAAGTAATTTGCTACGGACTATTTATTTTCATATTTAAGCCTAAGAAATTTCGGCATAAAGGATTTATATTACCAAATAATAATCCTACAGATTTTAGATAGAAATTTAATTTTTTGTTGTCATTGATTATATTGAATACTATTATGTCATCTCTGTACCGGAATAATTTATAAAAATCAGAAATTATATTATTTAACTCATAATAATAGTAATAGAGATTTTTAGTTGAGTTGTTTTATTTATTTTTACATTCGTTGTAAATTTTATGCTCACTGATTGAAATCTCAGGATTAGTGGGCTACGAACATAGAATCTTGTCGCACTACGATTCTATACGCCATAAAGACCATAAAGTTAGATATGGGAAGAATGCTAGAGGCACTGTCCTTTGAGTCCTTTGAGTCCTTTGAAAATATTATGTTTATGCGTAAATGCATAAATACATGCATGTATACATGTATAAATACTGTGTGTATAGGTACACTTTTTTTACATGTAAATGAATGATGAAATTTATTTAACTGAATCCTGTGATTGGACGTTTTCTGAAATAACTCACTGAAATAAAAGTAGAAAAAAAAAGAATTTGATTTCGGGAGATGTAATGATGTATTTCGGGTTTCAAGTTGCCCTTGACAACTAGAAAATACGTTATATTTCTGCACAAATTGTTCTATTTTTAGCGAGCAGTTATTTAAAGTTGTGTAACGGTCTATATTGAAATTTTTTTTCGACTGCTAGTCTGATTTTGCAGATAGTCAGTTAACCTGAAAACAGAATATTCAAGCTTAGGATCGACACTGCACGATATCTCAATAATAAATAATCTATAAGTAATAAATATAACAAAGCAACTGTTGTACGAAATTATACAATTTAATTAAGAAAATCTAAAGTTGTCATTGGGTATATTAAAAAGTGGGTAAAACATAAGAAATTTTTTTTTATTTAAGCATTATTACTGTTTCTTTCTTTATTATGGTGTTTTGATATTTTATGTTTTTAAATGAAGAAAATGGTCTTAAATCAAGAGCTAATTATATATAAATAGGCTATTATTTAATAAGTTAATGTAAAGTCAGAATAATTGAATCATATTCAACAACTTAATAGTTCCTTCTTTTTACCTTATTTTATTTTCTGTCAGAAAAAAAGGCACATTTTTGGTAAACAGTTTTATATTCAAATCAATTACGCATAAGAATTGATCAAAAAGTTTTCATTCGAAGGCTGTACAATCCAGCTTTGGTATGCCAGTCATGTAAAGTATTCAGCATGACGTAATCATCTCACTGTTTCAGGTTGAATGTAACCCTTGTAACTTTTCTTTCTGTTTGAAGTCCAAAATTGCCTGCTACACTTCTACATTGACTGAAACCATCGATCTTTCAAAGATTTTTTAAGCTAAAGACGTTAAATCGCATGGGTGAGATGAACTATAAAGTTCGTGTTCGAGTGTCTCCCACTTTAGTAGGTGAACCTTCTGAGTTGCGACATGCACGATACGAGGACGTTTTTGATGAAGTAGAATCAACCAAATCTCAGCTTTTCCGGACGTTTCCCTTTAATTGACTTGCAATCTCTCTAACGTGTTACAGTAACAAAATCAGGACTTTAAAGTGGTCACAGATCAGACATAAAGTGAGTGTTCGAGTGTCTCACACTTTAGGTCACCTCTGAGTTGCGACATTCGCGATACGGGGACGTGTATTGTGATGAAGTAGAATCAACCAAATTCGCAGTTTTCCCAGACGTTTCACTTTAATTGTACTTTGCAATATCTCTAACGTGTCACAGTAACAAGATCAGGACTATAAAGTGGTCACAAATCCAGACAATAAAGTGAGTGTTCGAGTGTCTCCCACTTTAGTAGGTGCACCTTCTGATTTGCGATATTTCATGATATGTTGACGTGTATTGTGATGAAGTAGAATCAACCAACTTCGCAGTTTTCCCAGACGTTTCACTTTAATTGTACTTTGCAATATCTCTAACGTGTCACAGTAACAAGATCAGGACTATAAAGTGGTCACAAATCCAGACAATAAAGTGAGTGTTCGAGTGTCTCCCACTTTAGTAGGTGCACCTTCTGATTTGCGATATATTCATGATATGTTGACGTGTATTGTGATGAAGTAGAATCAACCAAATTCGCAGTTTTCCCAGACGTTTCACTTTAATTGTACTTTGCAATATCTCTAACGTGTCACAGTAACAAGATCAGGACTATAAAGTGGTCACAAATCCAGACAATAAAGTGAGTGTGTTCGAGTGTCTCCCACTTTAGTAGGTGCACCTTCTGATTTGCGATATATTCATGATATGTTGACGTGTATTGTGATGAAGTAGAATCAACCAATTTCGCAGTTTTCCCAGACGTTTCACTTTAATTGTACTTTGCAATATCTCTAACGTGTCACAGTAACAGGATCAGAACTATAAAGCGGTCACAGAACAGGACTATAAAGTGAGGTTTCGAGTGTCTCCCACTGAGTGTAACTTCTGCGTTACGACAATTATGATGCAGAGACGGGCATTCATGATTAAGCAGAATCACCCTACTTCGGATTTTTCCAGGACGTTTCACTTTAATTGCACATTGCAATCTCTCCAGCGTGCCTCACTGACGTTAGTTAGGCTTCTCCTTGACGTTCTAATTTGTATATATGTTATAGCTACTTCCTCAAGATTAAAATTTTAGATCGCCTCTTAAAAACCAGCGGTTACTGGACAATGTCTTAGTTCATACGGCAATGTCTAAAGACGTTGATTATAAAAGTTTGTTGTACACTCCTTTAAAGAACTTTTTATTACTTTAATTAAGAGCCTAATATGTGACTCTGTCAAGCAAGAGGGTTAAGTGTATTTTACAGAGCAGGTCGAATAATTCATCTTAGTCTAGAAATATAGTGGAACCTCCATCAATCGTTTTTTATGGAAACAGAAAGGGAAAACGATGAAATGAATATGGAATGGAAATGTGAAATGAATGTAGAAAATCGGTGAAATGCTTGACTATGAATTAATTAAATTATTTGCTATGCTAATTACTATTTAACATTTTATAAAATGTAACTTATATTTTGACTGATACTTAGCACTAAAATATTTTTTATTTGATGCCTGCGTTGTACAAGTTGTTTGCTTGACTTCAAAAAATTTAGCTTTCTATCTGCTCTACTTCTACAAGTACATTATCGCTGTGAGTAAAGGATTTTAAATTTAACAAATCTTAGTTTATATCAGAAAATCTCAGTACTGATCCTGGTTCGTTTATCTCTATATCTCTTTTCTTATAACTTCTAGTCTGTGTATAGGTCTTTGATGTTGTGACCCCATTCGTTAAGTTACTAACCTTCTGATGGTCTAGAACAGTCCCTGATGAACTAGAAACCTTTTTTCCCATCCACGCAACTTAACACGTTGACTACCACGGCAATTTACAGAAATCTGGCCTAAAATGACAGTTTGATTTAATAATATTATGTTATTAAAAACTCTAATTCTAGTGCATAGTTATCATCAAAAAGCATAAAAAATGTACTTTATTCTTTAAAAAAATGGTGTTACGAATTATCTCGTAGTTGATTTCTGTAACAAAAATCTCTTCGTGGTAGCCAACAAGCAAAATACGAGTTAATTCGTTTACAGACACACATAGACACGCTTCGACCTGTCGCTTCTCTAAACCTGAATCATAGATACGCATCCATATTCCTCAGTAGTATCTCAGAAATTGTAATCGAATACATGGCATTTACGTCTTTCTTGAGTGTTTTATTTTATAATTATTGTTATAATTAAATTATCAAGAACCCAATATGGATAAAAAGAACCACTGACTCAAAATGAAATTGAGTTCTACGCAAATCTAAGTGATTCAGAATTTAACGGGATTTATATAACGAGGATGGTAAAGACAGCAGTGATTATGAACCTTATTCTGAGATAATTATATTTTTGTTCGTTTTTTAATAAATTTTCTGTTCATGCAAGCCAGCATTGTTTTTTCGTTATTTTCTCAGAAGCCATCTATCGATATTAGTACTGATGTATTACAGTTTATTCGTAGTTGCACAAAAAAATGGCAATAAACACAATACGAGATAACTCGTAGTTGGCGTCTTAGAAAAGAACGCAATCTAAGAGTTATCTCGTAGTTTGTAGTCAACGTGTTAAAGATTCTTTCGGATTCGAAAAAAAAATCATGATTCTTGACATGGCCGTAACTAGGATGTGGCAAATGTGGCATTTGCCCCGGGTGCATCAGTCCTAGGGCCGCTTAACCGTGAGGAAAATGGGGACCGAAAAAGAATTATTCGCCCTAACTAGAAATAAGGAAAATTTGAAAAATTATTTTTTTTATTATAAATTTTAATGTGTTTAAAAATTACTTTTTTAATGAATTTTCTTATTATAAAAAATGCTTCTAGAGACTCAACTTGTTATATATCCTTACAAAATGTTTACCAAACACTCCTAATATGCCTTGATATAAATCTGGGTATTCGTTTTAAATTTTGAATATATTAAAGGTATTAAAGCTAAATTTAAATTTAGAAATTTGCCAATTTTTTATGAAAATTCAACGTCGGAATAAAAAATATTCCCCTCAAATAAACTATTCAAATTATCAGCAAAATAATATCCCCAAAATGTTCAAAAATTAAATATTAATAAGGTAAAAAAAGAGAAAAAATTAATATACTAGGAATATTTTAAGAATTAACAAAATATTTTGAGTTCATTATGAATATATGATATAAAAAAATGTTTATATATTTTCTCATTATATTTCGCTGTAGGGGCGCAGACCAGTTTTTTTTCTTTAACCAAGGGTGCTGAAGGTCCTAGTTATGCCCTTGATTCTTGATGACTCATCATTACCATCTCAGCTTGTATCATTCCATCTTCCTTTTCTTGTGATGGTGCTTTTAATCTGTGCATAGATCTTCGACTGTTTTAACCGCCCTTGTTGTCAAGTAATTAACCTTCTGAAAGTCTAGAAAAGCACCTGATGAGCTAGAAAATTTTTTTCGATCCATGCAACCGTGAAACATTTTTATGGGCATGAAAAAAATCATGGTTCTTGATAACTCATTATGACTCATGTTGAAATTTTCTAGTGGTCTAGGAAAACCCCTAAAAAACTAGAAAATATTTTTCTGTCCACGCAGCCTTGAAAGATTCTTATGGAAGCGAAAAACAAAAACATTCGCATTTCTCCTAAATTCCCCCAAAACGGTACTTCCGGGAAGGCAAAGTGATAGAATTGAAGTGTTTTGACGATAGGTATGAAACAATCAACAGTCTGGGATTGATGAATGGGGGAAAATTGGATCTATGTACATAAAATTCGGAAAACTGAATCGAACAATCAATTCGTGAAACCAAATAATGCTGAAAAGATCAAAGTTCCACGGTATGTGTATTAAAAAGTATTGAAAAAACGGCAGATATTTTTAGAGTAATCTATTGGTTCGCATTAGCGTAACGAATATACAAACGAAAATCGTAGAATTACAAACTTCCTCTTTCCCAAGGGTAATCAGAAGCTGAACCATTAATCATGTTTGAGCTGCAATGGGAAGATATTATCTGATATTTGCAACTATATATATACGAATAGATTTTCTATTTTAAAAATGATAGCGGCAAATGCAGCATGTGACAGAACTGTTTTCTATATTTGAAAATATAACTTTTCCTGTGATATATATGTGTCATCAGGTTAAGGCAAATATTATTCATTAATTCATATCTAATATAATCTATATATATAAAAATGAATTTGTGTCTGTACTCAATAGACTCAAAAACCATGCATCCAATCGCCGTGAAAATTTGGGAAATTATTAGGTATATTCCTGGAAAGGTTTTTGTAAATTTTTAACGTTCGAAATATATTCCTTCCCCCTTTTTCGAGCGTTTCATGTCATTATTCCATTCATTATTTTCCCCGGTTAAACGCAAACGATTAACTTTTTAATTTATCGCATCATAACTAAGTGAAAGAAGCAATATTTCTAGCAATGCGACGTCATTCCTTTAATCCCATGTCATTGTTTTAAGCGCAGTTTTTCTCGGTTAAAAGCAGGAGATTAAAAATTCTAATTTATCACATAATAAATAGGTGAAAACGATATTTTTGTATCATTATGACGTCATTCCTTTAACTATCTTATTTATTCATTTCTTATTTTATATTATTTAAACATCGTCTGCGTAGTATCCATTCGATTTGACCTCGAAATGGAGATATAAAGTGATTAAATTTCATTTCTATGTTACGCAAATTATAGCATTTTTATGTAAGTACTCATTTTAAATTTAATTCTTGGTTCATTTTTACGTTACAATGATATGTTTATCAACACTATTCTAACAACAAAAAGTACACATTTCAGTGACTCTGACGAGCAAATGAAAACCTATCATTTTATATAGTTATCTTCATACTCATATGGTTGTCGATATGAATGTGCGTTTCTGTTTCATACAAAACCACGTGGTTTGTCATAAATTTCCTTCATTTTGGACAACATTTATTAATACCAACAAAATGAGCACTGTTGCTGTCAAAAACTCTGCTTCCTATTCTACCACGTAATATGGCAAGATCTAATAACTTTGCTAATCAACGTGCAATAGTAATAAAGTAATGTAATTTAGGGTTAAACTTATATTTTACCATAAAAAACAGTTGAACAAATTTAACATAAAACACAAATTTGATTATAAAATCTGAATAATGTTATAATACACTTATAATAAAAATGAATAAATATGCCAATGATTCGAACTGAAATGTGACGAATTTAGAGAGTTATGCACGAAAATTAAACCTTTGTTTAAAAGTAATATATTAAGTTCACCGTAGCGAAGCACGGGCACACTTGCTAGTATAATATAAACAAGATTCTTACACGTTTATTCATTTTAATTTATTCTTTAAGAACAAATCAAAATAAGATTTTTATGATGGAGTAAAATTTTCCCTTTGAAATCGAAAATTAGGGACATTGCAAGTGGCAATGACTCAATTTAGTTTCGATTGCCTTTTGTATTCTTACTTATCTTTCCCTTTTGCGTATCAACAATATGTATCTAAATTCTTATCAGAACCAGTATTATCAGCTTTAATTATTTAATCTCGTCATGATAAGATTCGGTTATTTTTTTCAGCCTCAGAGTTTCGTATAACACATTTAGACAGTTTTAAGTCGCAATACAAACTCTTTCATTTTAACATTTTTATCTGATTCAATTCATTGTATCTCAGATTGAAACTGGTTGTTACAATATCCGTCCCATATCAGTGAAGCTGAAATAAAATATAGAAGTATGGATGAAAATCCGATATTCCAATCTTGTTGAACTAGCATATAGCCCGTTATATGACGGGATCAGTAAAATTTTTAATTTTCCAGAAATGTAAATTACCATATGAGGCAGATAAAAAAATAGTTTGTTTTTTGGCTGAGAATTATCTGATACACACTCAATAATTTGTTCATCTTTACTGACCACATGTTATTTGTCAACTTTAATTTATCTTGTCATATTACGTGATAGGATGGACAGCAGAGGTTTTAATATTGACAGCAATTATTTGGCGGTATGTATGAGTGATGTGCAAAATTTAGCGAATCGATGGCAAACCGTGTGGTTATGTATAAAAAACAAACACACAAACGAACAAACTTCTTAATTTTCAAAGATATATAACTTAAACGCTAGATATTTATTAGTCCGTGAAATAGACTTCTAGACTTTTATGAAAAGAATTTGTTGTTAATACCGATGATAAAATTTTCATTGCAACTAATCGATGATTAAATTTAAAATTATCACATATGTACCTATTATTTAAGCCAAATATAAAAGAAAATTATTTACGTAATATCTAAGTTCAGTGATAAACATTTATTTAGGAAAATGATGCAGAAGATATTTAGATAATTTAAAATAAGGTTTGGTTTGGTTCACTACGGTCTGCTTTTTGCAACACGAGGGCTAATGAGACCGGGACCTACTGCTTAAAGCCGAGTCCGAACGGCTACGAACATCCATGCCATAGTGGGATTCGAACCCACGAACTCCGGTTCCAAAGGTAAGCACCCTAACCATTCGGCCATCGTTCGGCAATTTAAAAAAAAGAAATGATTAAATGAGAGGGTTAAAGGAATGACGCCATAATGCTAGAATAAAATGTTATTTTCATCTACTTATAATGTGATAAATTGATAAATTTAATCGCATGCTCTTAACCGAGGAAAATAGGGCTTGAAATAATGGCAATAAAAGCTCGAAAAGGGGGTAAGCGGAGGATTTCGAACGTTTTTGAACTCGTTTTGAATTTTGATAACCCTAACTCATCAAGAATCTAATATGGATGGCTCAATCCATTCCAAAATCTGTTATTTAAGCCAATTATAAAAGAAAATTATTTACGTAATATCTAAGTTCAGTGATAAAACGTATGAAAATAATGCAGACGATATTTAAATAATTTAAAATAAGAAATGATTAAATGAGATGGTTAAAATAATGAAGCCATAATGTTATAAAAATGTTATTTTCATCTACCTATAATGTGATAAATTGATGAATTTAATCGCCTGCTCTTAATCGGGGAAAATAGGACTTGAAATAATGACATTAAACGATCGAAAAGGAGGGGAAGGGGGGATTTCGAACGTTTTTGAACCCGCTTTGAATTTTTCTAATCCTAACTCATCAAGAATCCAATAAGGCAATTTCACGCAGTAGGGCAAATTCTCAAATTATGACAATTCTGGACTTAGTTTCAAACGTAAGTATAGTTTATTGTTTGTCTATTGGCCTTTGTAAACAAGAAAATGAATGGGAAGTGCATCATAGTAGTTCGTGACGTTGCGACAAATTGCCTTATATGGATTTTTCTATACATTCCAGGTACAACCGCTTCAAAAATTCGAGGATAGACGGATAGATAACTTAGATTATTATTATATAGGGGATTTTGAAATACGGCAAAGATCGAAAAACTAAAAACAATATCCGAATACGCGATTTAATGAGGAGCTATATTTTTAATAAATAACACAATAACTTTTCAAGCTGATTGATTTAAAGAAAAAGTAGTTTGGATAGCATCAAGGAGCCTCAAGAATTTTAAACTGCTGCATTACGGTGTGAAGGTGTTCTGGTTTCGACTTTCCAATAACTGAAAATAATATTTGTTGAAGTAATCCCTATTTATATTGCTCATTTATATACATCGCGTTTTCTCTATTTCCCCGTATTTTTTTTTTTTTTTTTTTTTTTTTTTTTTTTGTTAAATGAAAGTGTCAATACATATCCCGGCAGCACAAATAAATCGGCTAATACCGTACAAATGTTGGCAATGTTTTGTATTTAAAACATTAAAATGCTGTTATGTTGATATTCACTAAGATAGTGTCGAATTAAAAGGAGAAATTGCTGAAAAGAAAGCATTTTAAAGAGTTGTTTACAATGCATATAAGAAAATATTTTAAAAATTGATTTAGTAAATTTACCAGTTTTTACGAAATTTACAATTTTGAATAGTTTTTCTTAATGCCATAAAAAGGAATTAAAATATTATTTACTAATATTCAGCTGTATCGTAAAAATAAATATAATTTTTTGACATAAAATGATATCACATGATATTTCGCGTAACGCAAGATACTACATTAGCGTAAACGGAAGTGAATAATTCAGTCCTTTCACCATTCTGTAAGAGGCAACAGAACGAGTTCTACTACTAATTGTAATTATTCCGATTCTTTAGAAAGCTGTGAGACAAGCAAAGTAGAGCTGGACTGCAATAGATTTTTGTTCCGAGCGATTATGTCAGGTAATACAAATTTTAAACATAGACATTTTAAACAAATAGAAAGAGTATCACTCCAAGAAGTGAATGAATTAATTCGCTTAGTGGAAGGATATTTGGGAAATATTGACCAATAATGCTAAATATTAAAAAAATGATATTCAGGGATATCATTTAGGTGGGAAAGGAGTCCATTTGGTGTAGGGGTATATGATAATTTTAATATTGGACAATATTTTTATGTTACCTTGGTACAGAAATGTACCCAGTACATGAAATTAAAAAGTCAGATGAAACCTCTGTCTTTATTATTCAAGTGATTCTTTTTCATTACTGTATTTAGACTATTTTTATTATTGCATTCTAAGTGCATATATAATGGTTCAATTTTTAAAATCACCTTTTAACTGTATTCTTTATGAGCATAAATAATGCTGTTACATTACATGAGATATTGAAACCTACACGAAAAGAATTTTTGATTAAAATATAAAACATCTCCATAGAAATTGAGTTACCCAACAGCATTCATTAGAAATTTTCATGGTGCCTTGCATATTAAATATTTGCTTTTAGTTTTTTAATGCATATTTAAACTCTAAACTAAACTACTCGGAGTAACAGCCCCTAGGGGGACAGGGCCTACGGTGTCAATCTCTGTTCACGAGACCAAAGGCAATGGGGTGCGAAGCATATGTTCCGATTAGGTGATCAACCTTATGCGGAACCCCTAGTGTTTAGTTCTCAAGCATGCTCGATCCTCAGTGTGTCTACCCACTAAAGGGATGAAGGCTGAGTCAATCTTGCCCAGTCCGGGGACGGAACCGCGGACTTGTGTCGTGAGAGAGCGAAACGCTACCCCAATGCCACGGGGCTTCAATGTATACTTAACATTTATATAGAAACAAAATTGTGTACTGATTTTCTCTTAAAATCAAATATAATGTATATAAAATTTTTTTTTAACTTGTGAAATATTTTAGCAAATTTTTGTTGTTTTACGCAAGCATTACACCCTTTGTAACACGGTAAAAGTTTTACATTTACGAAAAGCATACCAAGTTTTACGACAAACATATTAATACATAATGTCCAAAAATTTTAGTAAGTTTTAGAGAGAAGCAAATATCTTAGAGAATTTGGAAGTCACTGATTATGTTAACTATCAAACAGTAGGAAAATAATTTTAAGTTTTAAAACTGGGATTACACATCTTACGGCAATACACATCTTAATGAAATAAAATAATCATTCTATACCAAAAATTTGACTTTATCACGCATAGGTGGACTTTTTCGGGATAGAGGTATTGCGTATTTTCGGTCGAATTCTCTTATAGGGTACTTCTCTTAAGGTACTTTGCTCCTTTAAAATTATTAAATGAGGTTTGTGACAAAATTGGACATTTTACCACCTTTCTCACCAGAAATGCAATCCTTAAAAGGAGACACGTTTTTACCACAGAGGTGAAAATTTCTCGGTTGACGAACTGGAAGGTGCAATGTTCCCTTAAAATGTTTGAATGGGATTCTTAACAAAGTTGCATTTAAACATACTCTCTACGAGAAGTGCAATCTTCAAGAAGAAATGTTTTCCCTACACAGATGAAATATTTAGGTCGAATACTTTTATTTAGAAGTTTTACTTTTTTCCCTTAATTTGTTTGAATGGAGTTTGTACCAAAGTCCTGCATTTAAGCATCTTTCTCACCAGAAATACAATCCTTAAGACTAATCCTTTTCCCCACAGATAGGAAAATTAAATAAAGACAATACTTGTGCTTGTGATCTAATAAAAATTTATTGTTTTTACTAAAATTTACTAAAATGCTTTCTTTGGAAGTTCATATCTTCACAACTTTAAAAAAATATTTCTAAAAAAGTGTGTATTACTATCTACTGCAGATGAGACTGAGGGATAAATTCAGTTATTAACAACACGCACTGATGTCAAGTAAAATTAGCGAAAAGTTCATTTTTACATTTCCGTTATATTTGTAATTTTGTTTATATTTCTGTTAATTGTTTAAATGTTGTGCGGAATAATGAATGATATTTCTTCAAAAAGACCAATTCTTTTAAGTATGTTCAGACTTAAAAAAATAATTTATATCAAAACAATTTCCGGTTAGATAATTCGATATTGTGAAGGAGCTTAAATATATAATCTCTAAAATTTTAAAGTAAAAATACTATTTATAAAAAAAAATGAAAATTGAACAAAAATTCAAATTTTAAAATTTTAATATTCAAATTTGATGCTGCTGAAAAGGAAATTGACCGAAAAAACTGATTATTTGCTCTAGTTTTCTTCCCTTATTTTTTTCTTTTTAAGAAGGAAAAACAATGTGGAGTACGGAGAATTATAAAATATTTAATGTTAGAAAACAAAGTCTTTCTTTTCCCATTTGGTTGGAAGTATCGAAGAAAATTTTTTTAACTTTCGCTTTCGATAAATAAAGACAGTTGTTTATATTTAGGTGGGCAACAACGTAACATAACTTCTCATTTACTTATTTGGTGTTTATGGGTGGAGTTTGCTTTTTCTGCTATAATTGAATATTTCAACGTTGTTAACCCTCTCCTCGTGTAATTTTGTTAGTCGCAGTTTCGTCTTAACTTTGTCTATGTGAGATAGAGAAACGGAACAAATGACTATTTAACCACTTCCGGTAAAATGACGAGTCTAGCTCGTCATTAGTTTTTCATTCCATACCGCACAATGACGAGCTACACTCGTCATGCGATTAAAGTTACTGTTAAATATGATAATTAATTTAGTTTAAAATTTCTAGTGTACTGAATTTGGCAACACTTTTATCACTTGTGAAAATCACAAGTCACTATTGCATATTGTTTACTTAGAATTTCTTGGTACAAGTCATTGCCAAATTAATGAGTCATAATAAAAGAAAACCTACTAAGAAATGCCGTGTGTGTTACAAGAATCAAATTAAAAGTGAGACTACTTGGCGGTGTAAACAATTAAGAATTCCTTTGCACTTTGTTTTGAAAAGTACCACTAGCTTGAAGACTATTATCTGTATACCTTATTAATGTTTTGCTTTGATATTTTCTTAATTTTACTGTTTCTGATATTATTTAACACTATGTAAAAAGTGGATTTTAATTAAGAATATATAAGAATTGTAAAATGAAACAAGTTTTTTAAATAAAAATTAAATGGTTATTTCATGCACAGTTTTTTATTATTAAATCATACCGAAGGTGTTAATTTTTATCTCACTTTTTATCATAAGTACGCGTCTCTTGCGGATCATGTATAGCCAACTGTTCCCTCTTCAGTTGAATCAATGTTGCTGAGTTGTTTCTCATGCCACTTGGGCGAACCAAGCAGGATTGAGCCTTTAGTCTCTCTATTAAGTCCAAGGGGTAAGCCTTTCGTTTTAATGAGCACTATTAAGGTAAAAAAAAACGACTTCGCTGAAGTAGGTCCTCGTAATTTTGAAGCAGAACCAAGCAGAAGACCCGTAGACTTGGCCTGCTACCCCCAGAGGTGTTGATCGAGAACTTGGAGGACATTGTGACCATGAACATATTTTACGTGCCCCATTCACCTTTAACGAACACGTCGGAGTTTAGGCCAGCTCGGGTTCCGAACTCGCAACCTCTCAGTTACGAGATCATTGCCTTTGCCGACTGAGCTACTGTGGATAGGAAAATCAATCTTATTGAACTAAAACATTCTAATCCGATTCGTAAACCAGTTGATTCGTCTTTAATTATTAAACCCTAAAACTACATTTACATTAGTTTAAATTAGCGATGGAGACTTATCCTGTATTTATTACAATTTCTGTTTTGCCAATGACAACAGGTAGTGCCAGGCCTCGTGCAATTATAGAGCAATTTGTCACAACGTCACGAACTACTCTAATGTCCTTCCCATTCATTTTGAGGTTTACAATAGCCAATAGACAAACAATAAACTGCCTTTCCGTTTGAAACTAAAGCCAGAATTGTCATAAATTGAGATTTGCCCTACTGCGTGAAGTCGCCTTATTGAGCCCGTGGTAAAGCATTAGCGAGAAACTTGAAATTTGAACGCCAGGCGTAATGTTGTCAATTTGTAAATTAATGAAATTTCATTTCATAGTATTAGAATAAGTGTCGTTAATTTAATATCTTTTTAATAAAATACAAAACAATAAGCTTATGACAAAGAACTGGTGAATGAGGTGCTTATGTGTTATTATAAACTTAAGGTTCACATGCCGTTCTAGAGATACAATACAAAGAACAAGACACGAGAAAATGCCCAATTTGAAATCGTAATAAATGTAACCATTTTGTTTTTCTCTTACCTGTGTAATGATAATTTATCATAAAAATATCCAATAAAAATATGGAAGCTGTGAAAGTTTCACCATATACCTTCAATATCAACACTGTTTTATGAAAATATAAATTTTAAATAAACTCTTAAAACTTGCAATTAATGTTGTCAACTGTAATATAGTGTTCGTTTGTTATATTGCTCTTATAGTGAAACAAGCAAAATGAGAGATATATCCTTTGGAAATGATATGGTAAATATTGAACACTAGCATATAGCCCATCATATGACGGGATCAGTAAAATTTTTAATTTTCCAGAATTGTAAAGTACTCTATGAGGCAGATAAAAAAATGGTTTGTTTTTTGACTAAGAATTATCTGATACACACTCAATAATTTGTTTATCTTCACACTTCTCTACACTCTCCCGCTACTGTGAATGCAGTTTAGAATCCCGTTGAATTCATTTAGAAAGATAATTCAAATTTTTCTTAGCTACGTTGAAATTATCGTACGTTCTTCCCAATTTTTTTGCCACAGTAATTAATGGAAGTAGAGAAATGAAAATATTTTCCTACTACACCTGCAGGAGATAGAATTTGTTGTTAATTTGTTGTTAGTGCAAAAGTATTTATTAGTACTGTTTTTGTTATTTAAGTAGAAATGTGTCAACATTTTCCTTTTAAAATCTCAATTGAACTGAAAAAGCTTAGTGTACAAGCTTACTTGAGGGACTGTATATTCTATGTAATGACATCCTCATTTATGCTCTTATTTAGAACTAGCATATACGCTGTCATATGACGGGATCAGTAAAATTTTTAATTCTCCAGTATTGTAATGTACTCTATGAGGCTGGGAAAAAAATGGTTGGTTTTTTGACTTCGAATTATCTGGCACACGCTCAATAATTTGTTTATCTTCATACTTCTCTACACTCTCCTGCTACTGGGAATGCAGTTTAGAATCCCGTTGAATTCATTTAGAAAAATAATTCAAATTTTTCTTAGCTACGTCGAAATTATCGTTACGTTCTTCCCAATTTTTTTGCCACAGTAGTTAATGGAAGTAAAGAAATGAAAATATCATTTCTATTACACACTGCAGGAGATAGAATTTGTTGTTAATTTGTTGTTAGTCCAAAAGTATTTATTAGTACTGTTATTTGTTATTTAAGTAGAAAATGTGTCAACATTTTCCTTTTTAAACTCTCAAATTGAACTGAAAAAGCTTAGTGTACAAGCTTTATTTGAGTGACTGTATATTCTATGTAATGACATCCTCATTTATGCTCTTATTTAGAACTAGCATATACGCTGTCATATGACGGGATCAGTATAAGTTTTAATTTTCCAGTATTGTAAAGTACCCTATGAGGCTGGGGAAAAAATGGTTGGTTTTTTGGCTTCGAATTATCTGGTACACGCTCAATAATTTGTTTATCTTCACACTTCTCTACACTCTCCCGCTACTGTGAATGCAGTTTAGAATCCCGTTGAATTCATTTAGAAAGATAATTCAAATGTTTCTTAGCTACGTCGAAATTATCGTTACGTTCTTCCCAATTTTTTTGCCACAGTAATTAATGGAAGTAAAGAAATGAAAATATCATTTCTACTACACCCTGCAGGAGATAGAATTTGTTGTTAATTTGTTGTTAGTGCAAAAGTATTTATTAGTACTGTTATTTGTTATTTAAGTAGAAAATGTGTCAACATTTTCCCTTTTAAAATCTCAAATTGAACTGAAAAAGCTTAGTGTACAAGCTTTACTTGAGTGACTGTATATTCTATGTAATGACATCCTTATTTATTCTCTTATTTAGAACTAGCATATACGCTGTCATATGACGGGATCAGTATAATTTTTAATTTTCCAGTATTGTAAAGTACCCTATGAGGCTGGGAAAAATATGGTTGGTTTTTTGGCTTCGAATTATCTGGTACACGATCAATAATTTGTTTATCTTCATACTTCTCTACAGTCTCCCGCTACTGTGAATGCAGTTTAGAATCCCGTTGAATTCATTTAGAAAGATAATTCAAATTTTTCTTAGCTACGTCGAAATTATCGTTACGTTCTTCCCAATTTTTTTGCCACAGTAGTTAATGGAAGTAAAGAAATGAAAATATCATTTCTACTACACCCTGCAGGAGATAGAATTTGTTGTTAGTGCAAAAGTATTTATTAGTACTGTTATTTGTTATTTAAGTAGAAAATGTGTCAACATTTTCCCTTTTAAAATCTCAAATTGAACTGAAAAAGCTTAGTGTACAAGCTTTACTTGAGTGACTGTATATTCTATGTAATGACATCCTTATTTATTCTCTTATTTAGAACTAGCATATACGCTGTCATATGACGGGATCAGTAAAATTTTTAATTTTCCAGTTTTGTAAAGTACCCATATGAGGCTGGGAAAAAAAATGGTTGATTTTTTGGCTTCGAATTATCTGGTACACGATCAATAATTTGTTTATCTTCACACTTCTCTACACTCTCCCGCTACTGTGAATGCAGTTTAGAATCCCGTTGAATTCATTTAGAAAGATAATTCAAATTTTTCTTAGCTACGTCGAAATTATCGTTACGTTCTTCCCAATTTTTTTGCCACAGTAGTTAATGGAAGTAAAGAAATGAAAATATCATTTCTACTACACCCTGCAGGAGATAGAATTTGTTGTTAATTTGTTGTTAGTGCAAAAGTATTTATTAGTACTGTTATTTGTTATTTAAGTAGAAAATGTGTCAACATTTTCCCTTTTAAAATCTCAAATTGAACTGAAAAAGCTTAGTGTACAAGCTTTAATTGAGGGACTGTATATTCTATGTAATGACATCCTCATTTATGCTCTTATTTAGAACTAGCATATACGCTGTCATATGACGGGATCAGTATAATTTTTAATTTTCCAGTATTGTAAAGTACCCTATGAGGCTGGGGAAAAAATGGTTGGTTTTTTGGCTTCGAATTATCTGGTACACGATCAATAATTTGTTTATCTTCACACTTCTCTACACTCTCCCGCTACTGTGAATGCAGTTTAGAATCCCGTTGAATTCATTTAGAAAGATAATTCAAATTTTTCTTGGCTAAGTCGAAATTATCGTTACGTTCTTCCCAATTTTTTTTTTGCCACAGTAATTAATGGAAGTAAAGAAATGAAAATATCATTTCTACTACACCCTGCATGAGATAGAATTTGTTGTTAATTTGTTGTTAGTGCAAAAGTATTTATTAGTACTGTTATTTGTTATTTAAGTAGAAAATGTGTCAACATTTTCCCTTTTAAAATCTCAAATTGAACTGAAAAAGCTTAGTGTACAAGCTTTAATTGAGGGACTGTATATTCTATGTAATGACATCCTCATTTATGCTCTTATTTAGAACTAGCATATACGCTGTCATATGACGGGATCAGTAAAATTTTTAATTCTCCAGTATTGTAAAGTACCCTATGAGGCTGGGAAAAAATGTTTGGTTTTTCGGCTCCGAATTATCTGGTACACGCTCAATAATTTGTTTATCTTCATATTCCTCTAAAGTCTCCCGATACCGAAAGCTGTGAAAATTTCACCATATACCTTTAATATCAACACTGTTTTATAAAATATAAATTTTAAATATATTCTTAAAACTTGCAATCAATGTTGTCAACTGTAATACAGTGGTCGTTTGTTATATTTCTCTTATAGTGAAACAAGCAAAATGAGAGATATATCCTGGGGGAGATGGTATGATAAATATTGAACACTAGCATATAGCCCGTCTTATGACGGGATCAGTAAAATTTTTAATTTTCCAGAATTGTAAAGTACTCTATGAGGCAGATAAAAAAATGGTTTGTTTTTTGACTAAGAATTATCTGATACACACTCAATAATTTGTTTATCTTCACACTTCTCTACACTCTCCCGCTACTGTGAATGCAGTTTAGAATCCCGTTGAATTCATTTAGAAAGATAATTCAAATTTTTCTTAGCTACGTCGAAATTATCGTTACGTTCTTCCCAATTTTTTTGCCACAGTAGTTAATGGAAGTAAAGAAATGAAAATATCATTTCTACTACACCCTGCAGGAGATAGAATTTGTTGTTAATTTGTTGTTAGTGCAAAAGTATTTATTAGTACTGTTATTTGTTATTTAAGTAGAAAATGTGTCAACATTTTCCCTTTTAAAATCTCAAATTGAACTGAAAAAAGCTTAGTGTACAAGCTTTAATTGAGGGACTGTATATTCTATGTAATGACATCCTCATTTATGCTCTTATTTAGAACTAGCATATACGCTGTCATATGACGGGATCAGTAAAATTTTTAATTCTCCAGTATTGTAAAGTACCCTATGAGGCTGGGAAAAAATGTTTGGTTTTTCGGCTCCGAATTATCTGGTACACGCTCAATAATTTGTTTATCTTCATATTCCTCTAAAGTCTCCCGATACCGAAAGCTGTGAAAATTTCACCATATACCTTTAATATCAACACTGTTTTATAAAATATAAATTTTAAATATATTCTTAAAACTTGCAATCAATGTTGTCAACTGTAATACAGTGGTCGTTTGTTATATTTCTCTTATAGTGAAACAAGCAAAATGAGAGATATATCCTGGGGGAGATGGTATGATAAATATTGAACACTAGCATATAGCCCGTCTTATGACGGGATCAGTAAAATTATTAATTTTTTAGAATTGTAAAGTACCCTATAAGTCAGATAAAAAAAATGGTTTGTTTTTTGGCTGAGAAATATCTGGTACACGCTCAATGATTTGTTTATCTTCATACTCCTCTAAAGTCTCCCGATACCGAATGCTGTGAAAATTCACCGTATACCTTTAATATCAAACACTGTTTTTATAAAATATAATTTTAAATATGTTCTTAAAACTTGCAATCAATGTTGTCAACTGTAATACATGTGGTGTTTGTTATATTTCTCTTATAGTGAAACAAGCAAAATGAGAGATATATCCTGGGGGAGATGCTATGATAAATTGAAACACTAGCATATAGCCCATCATATGACGGAATCAGTAAGATTTTTAATTTTTCAGAATTGTAAAGTACCCCTATAAGTCAGATAAAAAAATTTTGTTTTTTGGCTGAGACATATCTGGTACACGCTCAATAATTTGTTTATCTTATACTCGTCTAAAGTCTCCGATACTGTGAATGCAGTGTCAGAATTATGCTGAATTCATTAGAAAGATAATTCAAAGTCTTCTTATAACCCTTAATTTGGCTAAGTCTGGCCGTTACAGGACATGTATATTTATAACTACTATGTAAATAATTTAGTGTATACAGCGGACATTAATTATCTCAAAAAAATGGAAAAATGATATATATTTTTTATATATGTTTATTTTACAGAGATCCTAATGTCTATACAGACATGGAAAAATAACAGAAATTAAAAAATATTTGAAAAAACATCTTGTTAAATTAAGGGTTAAATCGAAATTATCGTTAATTATAGTATATATTATAGATGTAAAAGAGCTGTTTATTCAAACCATAGATTGTAAAATGTTTGATTTTCGTAAGTTTTAGTTTGAGAAAAACGTATCCCTTATATAATAATAGCCTAAGTTATCTGTCCGCCTGTCCTGGAATTTGTGATGTGGTTGGAACTGGAAGGGATAGAGGCATCCATATTGGATTTTTGATGTGTTAGGGTTAGCAAAATTCAAAGCGAGTTTTAAAACTTCAAAGCGAGTGAAATCCACCCCTTCCCCCCTTTTAGAGCGTTTAATGCCATTATTTCAAGCTGTATTGCCCCCGGTGAAGAGCAGGAGATTAAATTTATTAATTTATCACACATAAATTGGTAAAAATAACATTTTTTCCCAGCATTATGACGTCATTCCATTAACCATCTCATTTAATGAGTTCTTATTTTAAATTATTTAAATATCATCTGCATTATTTTCATACCTTTTATTCGCGGACTAATAAATATCTAGCGTTTAAGCTATATATCTTTGAAAATTAAGAAGTTTGTTCGTGAAGTTTGTGGGTTTGTTTTTCATGCATAACCACACGGTTTGTGATCGATTCGCTAAATTTTGGACAGCATTCATATTTACCGCCAAATAATCACTGTCAATATTAAAACCTCTGCTGTCCATCCTTTCACGTAATATGACAACATAAATTAACGGTGGCAACTAACATACGGTCAGTAAATATAAACAAATTATTGAGCGTGTATATAATTCTCAGCCAAAAACCAAACCATTTTTTACCTGCCTTATAGAGTAATTACAATTTTAAAAAAATTATGGGGAACCCCTGCTATGGCTCGACGATGATGAATGTAGTATCCGCAGGGATCACCACATATATATATAACCATCCTCAGAGGGGATTTGTATAGTGCAGTTAAAATAGCACAACTAACTTCCGGCGTACGCATTAATTTAAGATTATATAAACAATAAACAAACAAACAGCAGCACCCTCGATGCAACCGAGCCTCCGTGCTACTGGCACGCTGACTCTTATGTAGTCAGGCAGCATACAGATAATTTGCATATTTACAATGGTGTGCTGCCACAAATAAAACTACAATAATAAAATTTTACAAATATGAATAAAGATCAATTCATATTACAAAATGTCAGGATACATTACATTACAAAATACTTTATAAAGACTAAAAACATACAAAACATTGAGATACGACATATGACGTCAATCATCGCCAAAATTGCGTAATCACCACAAATTAAAAAATTTACTGATCCTGGCATATGACGGGCTATATGCTAGTCTACATACATTTTTCTCCTTTGCAAACTATTAAGAGCTTTGCTTAAAACATTTTATTTCCATAAATTTTGTGTATTAACTAAATATTTTTTACTATAAATTTTATTTTACGAGTTATATATTCATTTTCACTAATAAGTACTAGAATGACCCCTGGCATAAGAACAATAAATTTTTCGTTCTATTAATTTATTTTAACACCCTAAGTGTTAAACAAAATTTCTTTATATTAATAATTTTTAAATGACGTGTTTAGGCTTTTTAAGCCTGAGATAAGAATATTTTAATATTGGGAAGGCAGTAATCTCCATAAAATTCTACTTATTTTAATACAAAGTTTAACATATAACTGCTTTTACGAATCTGATAAAATGGCCTTCAAGGCGTTGCTGCATTAACCTGCTCTGTAATAACCAAATTACTCAGCAGTTAGAAATTACTTGGGATTGAGAAATTACTATTTGAGGTTTATTCAGGAGCGTAGGCGAACAGGAAATTCACTTTTACTCCGCACTTGCGTAACACAAATACGTTCACATTGTGTTGGCTAGCATTATACTTTTTACTCTGTGTAGCCTTTTAAAACCTTTTTTAGCTTATATGGTAACACTCTTTCTGTAAAAATGAATTGTCAGTTACAGAATGAAATTAGTTTTGGTGTAATGAATGTTCATTGCATTATCTTTAAAAACTTCCTCTATTTTCGAAACTGTTTTACTCTTTTGCTATTTGGGACAAATCGGTTATTGATTACTTTCCTAAAATAGACATTTCGAGTTTGCTATTTTTTTTGCTCCCATTTTTTTCATGCTTATATGTTTTAAAGATATAAGAAGCATGTACATATCTGTGTATAAGCTGTTTGAAGTGTTTTACTACTAACTTGAAATGATCTTCATGATATTATTTTCAATCGAATTAAAATTTTTAAAATCTACTTATTAAAGAAGGCTTTAAACATATAAAACTATTATCCACTATTCCGTCTAGGTATATATAATTACTTACATCACATGGTCTTTTGAAACATATTGCAGTCTAATTTAATCTCGGATACATTAAGACGTATAAAAAAAGCATTTTTTAGCAATATTAGGCGATTAATCCTTCCATTCAGCCAATAGACTGGTATTTGTATATCATAATCACATTCTGTTCTCATGTTTTATGTAAAGCAAAACTAAAAGTACAATACAGGTCAATTTAAGAAGCTAAAAGATATGGCAGAATTAGGGTACCAAAATCTGATAATAATTACGAAGAATTTAAAGGCCAATTAAACTTTCATTCAAGCTGTTGGTTTGACACAATTTTCATTATATCTGTATATAAAGGTCACGTTATAAATTTTAATTTATTTTTAATATAGAAAACGTTATTATGGCTTAAATAAACGAAAAGCTAGCTATATCATGTCGCTGACTTAGTAGGTTTGGAGTTCTACTGTCTTCTTTTTTTGCTATGATAGGGCTAATGAGACCAATACCCATTTCTTAAAGTAAATTACGAACGGCTACAAACATC
>CM063503.1:25729645-25742145 GCA_032207245.1 Pardosa pseudoannulata | reverse complement strand
CATCAGACGAAGTGAAATTCGAAAATGGGTTGAAAGACTGTAAATGGCTAAAAAAATATCCATACTCCGTCACGGTTACCTTTCTCCTCGGTATTTTGCTCAGAGCGAATGGCATCATAAGAAAACCGTGCTACTGATCAGAAACGATCAGAAATGCTTCCGGTTTTTGCTTCTTCCGTTCACCCAACGATTGAGGCAAACGTGAGTGGAATTTTTCAGCATGATTCACCGGTAAAAGCAGTAGGTCTGTACTCGATGCCGTATTTCTAATATCGATAAGTATTGATTGTAAGGTTATTTAATTCAAAGCTATATTACCCTGTCTGGGGAAGTTATGACGGAAAGGTATAATAAAGTTAAAGAATAGTAGACTCTTCATTTATTTCTCATTTAAAGGGACATAGTATCTTTCATTACATAAAATACTCATCATAACAAAGAGTCTTTTTTTTCTATTCCTTATAAAACAAAAACTTCTGCTTCTTTTAAAATAATCTTTTCATAAGTTATTTATTAACATTCTATCCTTAAAACTATTATTTAATTTTATCGTTGCTAGAACTATATATACATAAATATATACACCAAGTAAGAAAAGGATATATATATATATATATATATATATATATATATATATATATATATATATATATATATATATATATATATACATATATATATATATATATATATATATATATATATATATATATATATACATATATATACACTTATCTGCAAGATAAATTATGAACTATGAAAAAGTTCTACTTGATGAATTTTCCATATAACGATCTTTTTTAGAGATCACAAAGCACATCAAAGATCTTTATTTCTATACTCTGTATAGATAAGAAGGTTTGTAATTGAATATATCATTTTAACACTAGATTTACGGACCGAACCAATTTGACTCATTAAAAATTTGATCACTATATATATATATATATATATATATATATATATATATATATATATATATATATATATATATATATATATATATATATATAAAACTTTAATATCACTTTTCAAAAACATACGTTGGTTTTTAGTTAAGTAATAAAATATATATAAACTTTCATTCCTCTTCCCCGCAGACCCCTTCATTTCGCATTATCAAATGTGGTATACCTATTTTCACGATTGTGAGCCAATTTGACTCATAGAATGGTTTAACAGTTAATCGCATAACATGAAATTTATTGGTCCTATCAGGCCTGGGATATTTTCCAATTGGCTGAAGAGCTAAGAAGTAAATATAGAGAAGAAGTCGAGAACACTTCCATTCCAATGACAGAAATCCATGCTACTGACGCACTGAAGAATTGTCAAGTTCAACAATCATGTAAAAGACACAGATGCAGAAACCATTGTACTAAATGTAATAGAAATGTTTGCGGCAAATGGGTTTCAAAAACAGATTTTAAATATAAAAAATGTTATCCATGAATTTTTTGATAATGAACATTTCATTTAAATTAATTTGGAACTATTTTCTTTGCAAAAAACTTCAATTTTCTTGTATGAATCAAATTGGCTCACTTCAGTAAAAATTGGTATATGATCAACATCCGTAAATCTAGTGTTAAATAAAGGTTATTGTAAAGAGTAATGGCAAAATTTTCTTTATACGATTTCGTAACGCTAATTTTCCCAATGCAGATGAACCTTGAAATGGTATAAATGTATTCATATGTATGTGTGCGTGTGTTTCAGAGAGGTAGAGAGAGAGAAACTTAGAATCTTGTAGAATAAATTCTTTTAAAAGGGAATATGGATGAAAGAAAAGGTCAAAAGAAATATTGATTCTAAGTTTCAAATTTGCTGAGCTTTGTGAGTTTATGATGTGTAATTTTTAATGTAATAGAACCTTGGAGAGTAAGTGCATGAATATATGCATATCGATATTTAAATAAAATATTATCAATAAAATATAATATGGTAAATAAAATATTGATCCTAGATCTCAAATTCATCAACCTGTGTATGTACAAAGGTTATAAATAATTTTAAAATTCAATTCAAGATATAATTGTTGAATTAGAAATCATTTTATTCAATTAAAGTACATAATACTATATTCAAAACTAAACGTTTATATCTTACAGACATAGTTCTTTTTTGTGCAGTAATTTGTGTTCAGTAATATACAGATATGATGGTAACACTACAAACAACTGAATTACCAAATTATAACTAATTTTCTGTTTTTTTTTTCTTTGTTTATTCCACTTTGATAAACATCATGCTTTGCAGAACATTGATTCTAAAACTGTCTTGGATATCATAATCTTTTGTATAGCAATAAAATTCTTTTCTTGTAGCTAAAATTTATTTTTAAACATCCTAATGCATGTTAGATTAGAGACAAGTACATTAGTATTTCCGAGTTAAAAGTTACAAAAAAATCAATAAGTCTATGGTACATGAAAGCATTGTACCTTGGTCTTAACACACTGTGTGCGTGTACATTTAGCAGCGGAATTGTACGGGGAGCGGGTGTTTTGAGAGTAAATTTAGTTATTCAATTAAATCTCAATAGATCGAAAATTATTTAATTTTTTAACCAACTTTTCGTATTTTATATTGAAATATATAAACAAATACATAGACAAATAAACACACACACACACACACACACACACACATATATATATATATATATATATATATATATATATATATATATATATATATAATATTTAAATATACATATATATAATATCATTTTCGCAAGCATAAATAAAAAGTTAATTTTAAATCTAAATTGATTTTTTTAATCGACCTTCCCGTTCTGTGGACATCGACTCATGTAAAAACTAGTTTTTATTTGTCTAGATTTTTCCTGAATCTATGTATTAGACAAGAATATTCGGCTTCGTTTTCCTGTATATACCTTTATTTTTGTACCCATAAACAAACCATGTTGTTACACTAACCCGTATTAGTACGTGACCCTTGAACAATTATCAATATTCGAAAAACGTACTAGTACGTGTCCCGCATACAATGTGTTAATTCAAATTTAATTGCTAATGCTGAGAAGCATAAAAGTATTTAATATTAAAACTCTAATAAAATTACCTGTACTCAGTAACAACCTATAGTACAAAATAATGTGTCGATAATTTTATATGCCAAATGAAAAAGGAATGCAGCAAATTCTAAAATAAGGCAAAGATGCAATAGCTTTCCCTACATATATGAAAAAAATTTCTTCTTTACACCCACAAAATTGATTTATTTTGCTCTTTGATTCTGGTCAAAAACCAACGGTTTTTCCTCCACCTTTTGAAGATTATGCGGAAAATAATGATTTAATATCTATCACTGAACACATCTAATTTTAGAACTGCATTATATATTTTAATATATAACTTTTAATGTTACCAGCTTAGTGTGTTTGCCTTTAGTCAACATCTGCCTTCCAGCTTTTAGTTGGAGAAGATAAAAATTTCTCTTACGTTAGCAGGATTTTTAGAACTATCTTAAAAAGAGTGATAACTTTATCGTGGTAGATAATGATCTCTTTGGAAACAACGGCTTGACGTAATAGTCATTCGTTGGGTTCTTTAATCGCTCAACTCAAAGATTTTCGAATATCTCTGATAAAATTGCTCCTTTTTCACTACTTCTGTTTTTTTTCGCTATGGCATTAAATTTTTACCTATATTGTGGGGTTCTAAAGAAGTTCATTGAATGTCTTGTTTATTTCCTAAATCTAATTTAACTAGGGCTTAGTAAATTATGCCATAATGCGAAATTTCGAATAATCTACTAATGTCCTCATAATCTTGAATTTTTCGGACAATTTTATTCCTACTCTACTTTTCTATATATGTAATTATAAAATTTATTTTAAATGTTTGTAATATTTTTCATTGATCTTTTTTTTAAAACAAACGTGTTAATCATCTCCTCACTTTCTTTCATTGTGAGAATGAACCCAAAGAAGTGTTTCACAAAATTCTAGCAAAATTGAATATTTACTATTACCCAGTACTAGCTGTGTCCAAAAAATAAGGACCAAATTTATTCAACTTGGTTTTAATTTCATGAAGGTTGCTTGTTTTGACCCAGACCAAATGACCAATCTGAATATTGATGACAAGGTAGTGTTAAATATTTCAAAAATTTATGATTCATCGATAGGACATAGGTCTGTGCCATACATGAAGTTTTTAAAGCAATGTTTTGGTCCTGATGTAACCAAATTCTGGAATTTAGAATCAGATTCACCAAATTTCCAGGACTAGCACAAAAAGTGTTGTAAGTATTTTCGCTACAAATTTCTGTAGACTACGAAAGAGCAATATCATGTTACGGTCATATAACTTTCAAAACAAAAACATACTTTAAAGAAATTATCAGCTGTTGGATTAATATCACTTCACTTTAATAAACTGATTTATAATAATGACTTTGGATATATTTCAATATTAAAATATTCTGTTAGCAGTAATTGTTTATAACCATAACAAGGTACAGCAATAACTTTTCATTCCATTTATATTGGGTTTATCTATATATTTCGTTATTTTCCAAGTTGTGATGAGGCGATTTAGATCTGATATATAATTGCTTCATTCATAAAAGAAGTAAAATGTTCGGGATCTAAATCTGACCTCATCACATCTTTGTAGGTAGACCAAGGGCCATAAATTTCGATAAAACGGATATTGTAGTCAAGTTACGGCTGTCTCGGGCGGGGTTCTGATTCCAGTCCCAGATTAGAATCCCGTCTCCGTACTTGACATTAAATAAGAATGTACCTTTGTGGAGTATTTATGAGTCCCTAAGGGACAGGGCCAAATTAGAGGGGATAAGGTTGTTCACGTTGGTGGTCTCAGGGCGGGGTTTGCTGAGACCAATGACTTTCTGGCAACTATCCCGATTGGAAGACAAGAAGAAGGAGGGGACTAAGTTTGAGACAATAAAATATGAAAAATCTAAAATAGGAATAGGAGAGGGATTAGAAGGACCCAGAGAGTTTGGTTCGAAGGTCCCACAAGAGAAGTTCGGTTCGGAGGTCCCAGAAGAGATTGGTTCGGAGGTCCCAAAAAGAAGTTGCTTGATACTCCAGCCAAGTCCGCCAGAAAGTTTCCTGCACAAAGTAGTACGGCCGCACCCCAGAGACTCAGGAGAAAGCCCCTGACGATGTCTATAACAGATCAACGGATGATGTAAAGATTCCCTCTCATACCCTTCAACCAGAAGTGTTCCGGGCCCAACACTTTAGACCCACAAAGGTACCCATTTTTTTGCATTACATTTTGAAATCGAGATTAGGTCCTCTCTCTACTTACAAAATTTTCCTAAGTGTATATAAAATTTGTCAGAAGTAATTTGAATAGATTGACTAAGCTTACTTATTTACTTATTACTTATTACTGTTTTTTTTTTGTAAATAGATGTATAAATATTTTATAATAAATCTACTTTTTTATATTAAGCTAGTCTCAGTTGCTATCATTTTAGCGATTAGTTTATTTTTCATATTTATGTCTGTAGTTGCTCATAACCTGTGGTTAAATTTTAGTAAAACAAATATTTAACACAACGCAATTTAAAATAAATCCCACTATACATTTGATCACAGGTTGATACTTAAATATATAACGAGGACTACACGACACAAGTCATATGCAATATTACAATAATTGTTGCTCACTATTGCATAGGTTCAAAAATATGACCATATAATTCCCTGGGCCCAAACTATAATGAACGATGGCAAAATGTTACATGTCATTAAATAATGTTATTTAATGTTATATGGTAGACTAATGTTATTTGAAGTGAACAAATAGGAATACTGATGTTGAACTTAATATTCAATCGTAAGCAGTAAATTCAAATTCTTCTTTCAAAATCTTTCCATTTTTAAAAAAAGCATAAAAAAGAAAAAAAAGAAAATTTAAAAAAGAAATATTTGAGTAAAAAATTAAAAAAGCATATTTGAGTAATTTCAGGTTTATAGCGGGTGTTCACTAAAAAATCGAACTTTTGAAATAGTGAGTTAGCCAGTACAAATATAGAGTAGCTATTACTGAGATTCAAGTTTACCGAACTACAGTCGCTGAAATGAACACTTTCATAAGCTGTTCGACATAAAGTTACTAAGTGGCAATGAAAGAGCTTGAAAAACAACGTTTGTGTGCTTGTGAAATTTTACTACAAACTTTACAAAACTTTTACACCTATATTAATTAACCACGAACTGTGTGCGCAGTGTGTGTCAAATACAGTTCAGTGAATTATTAAACACTTTGAAAGAAACAGGATGTCAGTCAGTGAATTCCCAGTCAAACATAAAGGTGATGTTAGTTGTGTCTTTTATGGTTGGAAAGGTAATGCCCGTCATAAGTTTGGGCCACTTGATCAGATGATAAACAAATAGTTGTGCCAAGGAATTTTGCCGAGTTTCAAGGATTCTGAATTGTAGGAAAACTTATAAAGTTGGTACTCCTCATCCGCAGTTATCTGCTAAAAATCAAACTCTCGATGTGTCCTATAAACCGTAATCTTTAGATCTTACCCCTTAGACCTTTTTCTGTTTTACAATCTTAAAACCACAAAAGGGCGTCATTGCAAACAATAGAGGAATTTCAGAAGAATGTGACAAGACACCTGCATAGCATCTCAGAAAGTGTAGTCCAGTAGGCTTTTCATAACTCGAGTAAACTTTGAGAACAGTGTTGTGGACATTAAAGAGAACTATTTTGAATGGTAAGTACTTAAAATGCTGTTAAATTATTAATACATATGCTATCGCAAAAAGTTTTGTTTCTTTTTCACACATCTCTTATTTATCACAGCATGTTTCTTGTGCAACAGTTTTAAATCCAGAGTAACCCTAGCATACATTTCTAAAATTCAAAAATAGAAAATTTTTGTACCCAGGACCAAAATGTGTCTTCAATATTTAAAAATATTTTCTGTTTCACATTCTTAAGCAATTTATTAGGGAATGATCCCATTTACCCCAAAATTTTAATTTACACCTTTTCATTATTCTGTCATATTTTACATGCTGTTTTACGGTATTCTAGCATATTCTATGTAGTGATCATAGCAGTTTTTTATTTTTAATAAAATAATAAAATCTGTACAAATTTACTTAGTAAGAGCTGTCCATAAAGAAAGGAAATAATAATTCATATTTAAAATAAATAAATTTTACTTATGAGTAATCATTTATAATATTGTATAACATCACACTTCTTCTCAAATTGATACCACAATTAAATAAAATGTTAAATATATATATATATATATATATATATATATATATATATATATATATATATATATATATATATATATATATAAATAGATAGAGAGATAGATACACAATGTATTTTATATTTTTTCATGCTATATTATATTTTATTAATTATTAGCACACGATCATGCTTCCATTAGAAATATGAAAATTGCTCCATTTAATCGGAAAATAATTATTTTTAGCAAGTAGTAAAGAAATTTAAATGAAAAAGTGCTTTAAAAATTCTATGTTGTGAAGGCTTTTTACTTAAAATAGTTTTTAAATAAAATAGTACTACTGCTTTATACTAAGAACTGCTCCCTGATATGTTCATCACTACGTGTTTACAGTTATCTGAGTCTTAATCCCTTATTACAGCTAAATCTTTATTTATCAATGATATTCGGAACATTATCACGTTAACAACATAGTTTTGAAATGCTTATATGTAGACTCACGTGGCTTTTAGAAAAAAATTTAGGATTTTCTCAGTTTTAAACCATTTTCAATAAAAAAATAATTCTCAACCTTTATTTTGCATAGTCAAAAATAAACAAAATATTTTTATTAAAAAATTTTCTTATAAGCAAATACTGAACATGCTCTAAAAATGATTTTTTAAACGCTAACACTGAAATTCATTTTACTTTTTGTTTCAAAATCTGTGGTTGGATGAACACAAGCTCTAAGAGGGAATCGTGTTTCGCGTGGCGCAGTTTGCCTATCATTGACTTAAGGTGGTTAGGCACGAGTCATAATGGATTGCTTTAGCTCCATGTTAATCTATGGGGAAGATGGTTCTATTTTGGGGAGGTCTGTATTTGCAGATTTCTTTAACACTAGATTGCCCGAGATTTCTTGTATACCTATATTGCCCCAAAACAGTCAAAATGACTGCATTGTGAAAAAATAACAAATATGTAAAGAAATTTGTTTAAAATTAATTTTTAATATTATATAATAAAGGAGGGTGGAAGTAACTACAATTATTCATAAACCCATTTATATGTTATAGAAAAAGTCACCAAATTCTAAGAAATTGTGTCATTATATTTCATAATTGTTTTTCTAATTGAAACTAAAAAACAGTCAAAATGACTGCCTTGGGCAATCTAGTGTTAAACAAATTTCACCACGTGTTAGAACTGAAAAATGCCCTGGGTTCTGTGCGACTCTTTTCAAAATTTATTTTAGTAAAATGGCATTGCTTGCGTTCAGAGAAGACTACATAATTTTTTTTTCAAGTAAATTAAAATTAAATGTATATTTCTCGCTCTTAATAAAAGTTTAATCACGCATACCCCTGGAGAATTTTTTTCTTTACTATCACAGGGTAAAGGTCGTTTAAAGAAATCTTCAAATTTCACGTGTCCAAAAGGAGAACAATTTCTCTTACAGGTTAACATGGAGCTAGAGAAATCTCATATAGCCAACCACCTTGAAGATTTTCCAACCACAAGAATTAAGTCCCAGTTTAGTGAATCATCATGTCGTACGAAAATTCCGAAGATCTACAAATTAAACATAAAACCGTTATATTTACCTAACCAACTTGCAGAACTAGGAGGTTTATGGCAGTTTTTCCATTATTACCTACCAGAATAAATCTCAAGGATCAACTTTTTCAACTCCTCTTCTTAGCCCACTCTCCTGTTTCTAATCATGGATCTTGTTGGTGCTTCAACCACATTTGGCGAAATTGGCGTGCTTGCAGCTTGCGTGCGTGGCGTGCTTGCAGCGTGGCGTTTGAAATCTGGCAAGGGGATCGTAACTCAACAAATTGATACATAAACAAAAACAACATTTTGAGGAAAAATTTTACAAAAATTGAATATTTAAAATCTAATTGAATTAACAAAGAAAACACAAAGGAAACACATAACATTCATACTAAATAGACTGAAACATTCACTTAATCACAAATTAAATAAACTGAGTGTGATTTTCATCACAAATTTGTGATTTAGTGTAAATTGTAAAATTAATTTAAAAACTCTTTGACTTAAAAGAAACTGTATTTTGAGTGGAGGTTGAAGAGGAGTTGTAAAATTGAAAATTTTTTTTCAAATCTCTTATTTCAGCCTCAGTTCAACAGTTTCACAGAACTACTCACCACACATTTTATTTACATTTCAACACATTCGATTTTTGGTTTGGTTTGGGGCGCTACGGTCTACTGCTTTGCACACGAGGGCTAATGAGACCGGGACCTACAGTTTAAAGCCGATTCCGAACGGCTACGAACATCCATGCCATCAGCGGGATTCGAACCCACGAACTCCAGTTCCGAAGAGCAGCACTCTACCATTCGGCCATTCAACACATTCGAGCTCTGAAGAAAATTAAATTGATACGTTAAATATTATATGAGAGTCAGCGACAAGTCGTAAGTAAAGATCAATAATTTTACCTGGCAATAGGAAGTAATATAGTGCCCTAACCTCTGAAGAAATTCAAGATAAATTATAATGATAATTAGTCCGTTTTGGAGTACTAACTTTGGGGGGTGGCATCAACCATCATATACAAACAAAACAAAATTCATTTTAAAACCGAAGCACTACGTGTATATTTATATTTCATTTATTATGTACTAAAATACATATATATATACACACAAATATGTATTTATATATATATATATATATATATATATATATATATATATATATATATATATATAATTTATTGAAAACTGGTGTGCAGAAGAAATAAACACTATTGTGTAATTTGCTGAAACAGAGAGAGCAAGGCTAGTTACGTAAGTACCATAGAAACGGTTATAGATCAGAGACCTTGCCAACATTTTTAGGCTTCTTTCCAGGCTTATTGTCGGAAAATAATAATTTATATTTACGAAAGACATCGCTATATCAGGTTCATAATAAATGAGCATTACTGAATAATACTGAAATGTATATAGTCGCACATATCATTTTGCATACATATATAAAAAAACCAATAATGTTAAGAAACAGTATACCGTTATAAACATATAGAAAGGTTATAATATGAGTCTGGTCGAGAAGTTTTCAAGAAATTGTGTATAGAGTTTCAACAACGACGACCTAATTTTAATAAAATAACGTATTAATATTAATATCATTCAGTATCGTTTCATTTTGTATTTATATATTATTAATACTTTACATTGAAATTAAATTTAAATGTTAAAATATTATATTCATATATACATATATATCTGTGTGTATATATACACATATATACATATGTGTGTCTGTGTGTATACACACATATATATATGTGTGTATGTACATGCATTATATATATGTGTGTGTGTATGTATTTACGTAAGTGTTTGTGTACACACATTATATACACATCTCACACACACACTCACATATATATATATATATATATATATATATATATATATATATATATATATATAAATATATATATATATATATATATATATATATGTAATCCAATAATTATAAAACTGCTGGACATTATAGCCCCTATTATTTTTACTTGCTCGAGCCACTGGACAAGGAGAAATTAATCAGCTAGCAGTAATAACGAACGATGCAGTCTGGCCACACTGAAGAGAACGACACAAGTCTAATTAAAACTTTATTTTAGAGTTGCTAAAACGGACATCTTTACTAGTCAACGACAAACAAAAGAAAAACCCAAAAATCACTCTGCTCGAACAGAGGTGCACCCAACAGCGAAGACAGAAAGAATTTTCCCAAGGGGCAAGAAATTTACTCAGCGAATTTAAGTGTTAAGATCAGGAAAAAAAAAAAACGGAGCCATTTGCCGGCGATAGCTAGTAAAAAGTGTTGAATAGACAGAAAATTTACATCTATAGGATAGAAAGCTTTGGGAAATGGATCGGAAGAATTTTAAGTCGAGATGACTCCTTTTATTAAGACATTTAGAGGCTGGGAAAAAGATTTTAAGGTATTAGAATGGGAGAGAGGTGGTTTTAAAGGAAATATTAAAGTTAAATAATTTTGATAGATTACATATATATATATATATATATATATATATATATATATATATATATATATATATATATATGTGTGTGTGTGTGTGTGTGTGTATGTGTGTGTAATAAGACGGACTTTACGATGGGTGGTTGCAGTCATGGCCCATAAAAATGACACCGTTTTAGATAAAAGACCTTTATTAAGATAACGTTGGAGGACGGGTTCCCACTTCATCATAGGGACAGAACGATGACCGATTGGTTAGGGTGCTGGCCTTCGGTACCGGAGTTCGTGGGTTCGAATCCCACATTGGCATGGATGTTCGTAGCCGTTCGGAATCGGCTTTAAGCTGTAGGTCCCGGTCTCGTTAGCCCTCGTGTTGCAAAAAGTAGACCGTAGCACTCCAAAACAAAACAAACAAAACAAAACAAACCAGGGACAGACAAACTGAGGGGTCAGCTAGTATGAAGTTATATATAAAAAAGCCCTTTAACACCTGGTCAACATCTGTGGGAAAATCTCTAGAAAAATCTGCCTCAGACAGCGTGCACCTCCTTTTTGTTTGGAAATTTCCTAAATTGTCCGCTAGGGCCATGTAGAGTTATAATTGGTCAGATCCCTTCTCTGAGGTCGTAAACTGTAGCCCTAGTGATCAATATAGGTTAGGGATTAAAAAGGGGAGTGCAAAATGACGCGGAAATTTTTAGACCATAACGTCAGATTTGAAAACCCCTAAGAATTTTCCTTACACACACACACACACACACACACACACACACACACACACATATATATATATATATATATATATATATATATATATATATATATATACCTTGCAATATTTGTTCCCTCATTAATCGTTCTATTAATTTAGTAACGAATTAATCCCCATAGAACTGATGCTATTTTTCAGGTATTATTCTATCCTGGGATGAATACAGTATTTTATTTTTCCGAAACTATATCCGTTGAAACATTTCGGTACGGTTACTTTTTCATCCCGGTGGTACTCTTTTTGTAGAATTTAAGATAACTATGAAAATAATCTATACTGTACATAAGAATGGATGGCAAATAGATTTCAGGCTCATCGGAAACTTTTATAGATCGCTAAAACATTAGTATCCTAATAACTAGAGGGGTGACAAAAGTAGAGGAATTATGCACAGACCAGAAATAAGATCATGATACAGGGAAGGGAATGAAAAGAATGAACTTGAATTAGTACTGAGGTATTCTGAAGTACACTAAGCTTTGTCAAAATT
>CM063503.1:25672145-25724645 GCA_032207245.1 Pardosa pseudoannulata | reverse complement strand
TGACAGCAAACCCAGTACTAGAGGGCTTGACCCAGGGAGTACTGTTGCCAATTCGTCCTATGTGGCTCCTATGTGAAGCCGCATTCCAAAACCTATAGATCGCTCTATGCGGTGTACCCTATATATCGCATGGAGAGATGTACAGGGAGGTAGTCTCATGAAGGTGGATCTATGCCGTACCCCAAGAGAATTGGAGATGTTGAATGAAACTACTTTACCTGACTGGCCCCGCTATGAGGTTGTTGCAATTTTAAGGCTTTTTACCAGAGCCGTAACTAGGACGTGGCAAAGGTGGCATTTGCCATGGGCGCATCAGTCTTCAGGGCGCCACACCATGAGGAAAATGGGGTCCAAAAGAGGACGATTCGCTCCGAATAGAAATAAGGAAAAGGTAAAAAATAAATTTTTAGCTATAAAATCCAATGTGTTTAAAATTATTATTTTAATAAATTTTCTTATATTTTAAATTATTTCTAGAGACTACTCTTGTTACGGATTTTTATAAAATATTTACCAATTTTTTAAAAATTATTATTTTAATAAATATTCTTATATTTTAAATTATTTCTAGAGACTACTCTTGTTACGGATTCTTATAAAATATTTACCAATTTTTTAAAAATTATTATTTTAATAAATTTTTCTTATATTTTAAATTATTTCTAGAGACTACTCTTGTTACGGATTTTTATAAAATATTTACCAATTTTTTAAAAATTATTATTTTAATAAATTTTCTTATATTTTAAATTATTTCTAGAGACTACTCTTGTTACGGATTCTTATAAAATATTTACCAATTTTTTTAAAATTATTATTTTAATAAATATTCTTATATTTTAAATTATTTCTAGAGACTACTCTTGTTACGGATTTTTATAAAATATTTACCAATTTTTTAAAAATTATTATTTTAATAAATATTCTTATATTTTAAATTATTTCTAGAGACTACTCTTGTTACGGATTCTTATAAAATATTTACCAATTTTTTTAAAATTATTATTTTAATAAATATTCTTATATTTTAAATTATTTCTAGAGACTACTCTTGTTACGGATTCTTATAAAATATTTACCAATTTTTTAAAAATTATTATTTTAATAAATTTTCTTATATTTTAAATTATTTCTAGAGACTACTCTTGTTACGGATTCTTATAAAATATTTACCAATTTTTTTAAAATTATTATTTTAATAAATATTCTTATATTTTAAATTATTTCTAGAGACTACTCTTGTTACGGATTCTTATAAAATATTTACCAATTTTTTAAAAATTATTATTTTAATAAATTTTCTTATATTTTAAATTATTTCTAGAGACTACTCTTGTTACGGATTCTTATAAAATATTTACCAATTTTTTAAAAATTATTATTTTAATAAATTTTCTTATATTTTAAATTATTTCTAGAGACTACTCTTGTTACGGATTCTTATAAAATATTTACCAATTTTTTAAAAATTATTATTTTAATAAATTTTCTTATATTTTAAATTATTTCTAGAGACTACTCTTGTTACGGATTCTTATAAAATATTTACCAATTTTTTAAAAATTATTATTTTAATAAATTTTCTTTTATTTTAAATTATTTCTAGAGACTACTCTTGTTACGGATTCTTATAAAATATTTACCAATTTTTTTAAAAATTATTATTTTAATAAATTTTCTTATATTTTAAATTATTTCTAGAGACTACTCTTGTTACGGATTCTTTATAAAATATTTACCAATTTTTTAAAAATTATTATTTTAATAAATTTTCTTATATTTTAAATTATTTCTAGAGACTACTCTTGTTACGGATTCTTATAAAATATTTACCAATTTTTTAAAAATTATTATTTTAATAAATTTTCTTATATTTTAAATTATTTCTAGAGACTACTCTTGTTACGGATTCTTATAAAATATTTACCAATTTTTTAAAAATTATTATTTTAATAAATTTTCTTATATTTTAAATTATTTCTAGAGACTACTCTTGTTACGGATTCTTATAAAATATTTACCAATTTTTTAAAAATTATTATTTTAATAAATTTTCTTATATTTTAAATTATTTCTAGAGACTACTCTTGTTACGGATTTTTATAAAATATTTACCAATTTTTTAAAAATTATTATTTTAATAAATATTCTTATATTTTAAATTATTTCTAGAGACTACTCTTGTTACGGATTCTTATAAAATATTTACCAATTTTTTAAAAATTATTATTTTAATAAATTTTCTTATATTTTAAATTATTTCTAGAGACTACTCTTGTTACGGATTCTTATAAAATATTTACCAATTTTTTTAAAATTATTATTTTAATAAATATTCTTATATTTTAAATTATTTCTAGAGACTACTCTTGTTACGGATTCTTATAAAATATTTACCAATTTTTTAAAAATTATTATTTTAATAAATTTTCTTATATTTTAAATTATTTCTAGAGACTACTCTTGTTACGGATTCTTATAAAATATTTACCAATTTTTTAAAAATTATTATTTTAATAAATTTTCTTTTATTTTAAATTATTTCTAGAGACTACTCTTGTTACGGATTCTTATAAAATATTTACCAAACACCCCCCCATATGTTTTAATATAAATTTGGGGTACTCGTTTTAAATTTTGAATTTATTAAAATTGTTAAAATTAAGTTTCAATTTAGAAATTGGCCACTATTTTTATGAAAATTAGACGTCTAAATAAAAAGATATTCCCCTCAAATAAACTATTCAGTTTATCATCAAATTAATATACCCAGAGTGTTCAAAAATATTTTTAGTTTTAACAAGGCAAAAATAGAAGAAAAAATTAAAAATTAATAATATACTAGGAACATTTAGAGAATTAACAAAATATTTTGGAGTTCATTCTGAATATATGATATAGAAAAAAAAAACATGTTTATATATTTTCTCGCTATATTTGGTGGTAGAGGCACAGACCAGTTTTTGGCCACGGGCATTAAAGGACCTAGTTACGGCTCTGCTTTTTACACACAGCACGACTGCCTGGCTGGACACCTTTTTAAAATTGGTGTCTCCTTGAGCACCTTTGTAACCTTTGTGCGGATCATGTTATTATGGATGGGGACCACATTCTGTATTACAGATCCCTCCATGGAGCTGCCCTGGTCATGTGGTATTAGGAATCAAGAGGACGAATAATAAAAATGGCAATTTCAGTGTTTTTTCGTTTTCCTTTTTGTATTTCATTTTTCTTTTGTATATATCAATTATTCTCTACCATTAAAAATAAAAAAAAACATATCGTAATTTTTGTGCAAGCATATTCTGGTGTATTTGCTCTGAATTATATTCAGGATTGGCTTCAAAAGCTTTATTTACAAAGCTTTATTATATTAAGCTTTATTTATCTTTAAATACAATTAACCCTTAAATACAATACATTTTTAAAAACAAATTAATCCTTTACCTATTCTGTACATCACATATGTTATACACATCTAATGCTTTCTAGGTTTGTATATCATTTGTGATGTACAATGAATTATATTTTAAGTGCAAATAATTTGGTGTATCGTCTTAAATTTTATTTTATTTTTCAGTTAGACGTATGAAATACGAGGTATAAATATTCTCTCATACGGGGATAGCCAAAAGGTTAAAAAGTTAAAGAATTTGAACTTTGTGACAGACAGTTTTGGACAGAAAGAACTTCACTTTTCTGATTTAAAATTAACAATTAAAGGTGTTTTGTAGTGTAAAAATAGGTGCTTTAAAAATTATTTTTTCTTGCCACATTTTCCATGAATGCTCACGGAAATTACCTTATAGAATACTAAATAAGAATTAGTTTAAATTAATAGTTTTTGTACAGAAAGGCTTTCACTTTTCTGATTTTAAAATTAACAATTAAAGGTGATTTGTAGTGGAAAAATGGTGCTTTAAATATTATTTTTCTTGCAACCTTTTCTACGAATGCTCACGAAAACTACCTAAATGCGCCTATTACCCTTATAGAGTACTAAATAAAAGTTAGTTTTAAATACAAATTAATCCGTTGCCCTTTCTGTACATCACATATGTTATACACATCTAATGCTTTATAAAAGTTTAAACTAATATATTTTGAACTCAAAGACCTTCTCTTGTCTCATTTTAAAATAGCTAGTAAAACTGTTTAGTGTTGAAAAAAAATGGGTATTTAACTGTTATTGTGTTTTCTTATAACATTTCCACGAACGCTTACGACAAAAACTAAATTTTATTTTATGGTCTAAAAGATATTCTATGAATATACAGTCAAACCTGTTTATATCGAAACCTGCTCATCTCGAAAACCTGTCTATGTCGAATTTTTTCAATTTCTCTACATTTTCAATAAAAATTTAACGTATTTTCCAAACCTATCTCAAATTATTTTTTTCCCAAACCTGTCTATCTCGAATTTTCTTAAGAAACACAACATTCCAGTTTAGAGCCTTATTGGGTTGACAACCGCACAAGTTCCCATTTCCAGGAAATACACTAATTTAATCTCTTGGGGGGTTGTTTGGTTAGGGACTGGGTGACAATTGTACTAAAAATGCACAATCTGAGAACATCACCTAAAAGAAATCGAAGAGCAACGGGCCGAGGAAACTGATGAAATGGATGAAAGAATGGATGATTATCAGAGAGAAACTGAATAGTGACACTTCATTTAAAGATTTTATAGAAACAGATAAATCAGTGGTAACGAGCGGAACATTATTAATTGATTCCGAAATTTTAGAAAACGTTCTGGGAACTTCTGGTGATGAAGAGGATCATGACAAAGAGGACAACATCGATGTAGAAAAAGTTGTTAAGAAAAAAAAAAAAAAAAAAGCAGAAAAAGTCATTGAAACCCTAAGAATTTTCTTGAATCAAAAGAAAATAATGATAAGGATTGCTTCGCCACTGTGTCAAAACTACAAAAAATTGTCCAGTCTAAAAAGGTTTTGCATCAAAAACTCCTAACGGATTACTTTCTGTAAGGTATGTAAATAAAACTAAAAGTACTTCAAATTTTCAATCTTTTGTATTGTGTAAAGAAATTTTCTTAGTCTATTTTCATAAAACCTGTGTATCTCGAATTTTTTATTTACTCCCAAGAGATTCGAGATAGACAGGTTTGACTGTAAATGATGGTGTCTCATATAAAAGATATTCTGAAGAAACATTTTCAGTAGAGCTACTTTTGGAACAAATGATTAATAGCTTTTAAAGTTACTGATAATCTACCTTGAAATTTTAGACACTTTTACATAAGTATACTACTATTAACAAAAAAATTTCAAACAGATTGATCGCCCACAGTAAACTTAAACATATATCTTTTAATTCTACAAAATGAGTTTTGAAAAGAATTTTAGTGATTAGTCCTATCAAATTCCTTTTCTACTTAAATAGATATTCAGTTTGAGGAGACAAAAGAGGAATTTATTTAAATTCAAAGGGACTAATTGAGTTGGAGGATCCAATTATAAATCTTGGAGCTTAAAAGAAGTTATTCAGAGTCAGTGCCAATAGCTGTGCAAATAATTGCATTGAAAGGAAAACTATAAGATCAGGATTTCAAACTCTGTAAGGTTAATCTTTATAATGTGTAAAAACTACACTTTTTTTTAAAAAAAAAGTCAATAATTTTCCTTTATATAGGGGTTTGAATCATCAATAATATATAATTAGACATTCGAAGGAAAATTGGGAGAAAAAACTCAAATGCTTGCAAAGACAAAGCCTTGTTCAATATCTTTACAAGAAAACAAATTGGAGCAAAAAATTCGAGATTTAAAGTAAATTCAAATTGAAAATGGTAGGCAGAAAGTTAGAATACTTTTATTTATTTTTTTAGAATTTAAGATTCATTACATATATAGATTAATGATGGGGTCATGAATCATCAATAATATATAATTAGACATTCGAAGGAAAATTGGGAGAAAAAACTCAAATGCTTGCAAAGACAAAGCCTTGTTCAATATCTTTACAAGAAAACAAATTGGAGCAAAAAATTCGAGATTTAAAGTAAATACAAATTGAAAATGGTAGGCAGAAAGTTAGAATACTTTTATTTATTTTTTTAGAATTTAAGATTCATTACATATATAGATTAATGATGGGGTCATGAATCATCAATAATATATAATTAGACATTCGAAGGAAAATTGGGAGAAAAAACTCAAATGCTTGCAAAGACAAAGCCTTGTTCAATATCTTTACAAGAAAACAAATTGGAGCAAAAAATTCGAGATTTAAAGTAAATTCAAATTGAAAAAGGTAGGCAGAAAGATAGAATACTTTTATTTATTTTTTTTAGAATTTAAAATTCATTACATATATAGATTAATAATGCAGTCATTTTTAAGTTTTCTTGCATTCGAAAATTTGCAAATGATTTGAGTGACGTTATGAAATTGTGTAAAGAATTTTTTTTATAATTATGTTTTTGCTATCACCTTTGTTTAAAATGATATAATTGATTCAGAACCTCCTTTTCTATAAGACTATAGAAAAATAGATCTGGCTATTGCAGGGAGCATGTCTCCTCCAAAGCACTCACCGAATATATAAATATATATATATAGTGGAAACTGACATATACAAAGACATGGGGAATAGATAGTTCTTTGTCTAAGTAAATACTTCGTAGATTTGAATTCGTATTATTGTGAATAGTAGTCTTGTAATTGGGATTCGTATTATCATAAATAGTAATTCCTTCCACTTATGACTGAAAACACTACTTTGCTGTTTTTCTGGTTTTTAATAAACAAACGTAGTTAAAGGTAAATATGATATTTATATTAATATCTGCTCACTGACTACAAATTTATTTTATTTTTTGTCTACGTTAAATACAGCAAATTTCTGTACTTATTAAACATATACATAAATACCTAAACCACTGCTTTTTCAACTCCTCTTCTTAGCCCACTCTCTTGTTTCTAATCATGGATCTTGTTGGTGCTTCAACCACATTTGGCAAAATTGGCGTGCTTGCAGCTTGCGTGCGTGGCGTGCTTGCAGCGTGGCGTTTGAAATCTGGCGAGGGGATCGTAACTCAACAAATTGATACATAAACAAAAACAACATTTTGAGGAAAAATTTTACAAAAATTGAATATTTAAAATCTAATTGAATTAACAAAGAAAACACTTTGTTAACTCTTTGACTTAAGTACACAAGTCAAAAGCCGCCTACAAGTTTGGTAGGCGGGATCTCATCCAGCAAAAAACTCTTTGACTTAAAAGAAACTGTATTTTGAGTGGAGGTTGAAGAGGAGTTGTAAAATTGAAAATTTTTTTTCAAATCTCTTATTTTTATTTCAACTCCTCTTCTTAGCCCACTCTCCTGTTTCTAATCATGGATCTTGTTGGTGCTTCAACCACATTTGGCGAAATTGGCGTGCTTGCAGCTTGCGTGCGTGGCGTGCTTGCAGCGTGGCGTTTGAAATCTGGCGAGGGGATCGTAACTCAACAAATTGATTCTTAATCAAAAACAACATTTTGAGGAAAAATTTTTCAAAATTTGATTATTTTAAATACTTTTAATAATAAATTTTTAATAAATTAAATTAAATTAAATTAAATTAAATAATAAATTTTTAGATACTTGGTAAATTCTTTTTCCAATTTTTAAGTAAATCGACCGATCTTTGCAGAACACGTTAGATACTTATTTTTTATTTCAATTTTTCAAGTAAATCGACCGATCTTTGCAGAACACGTATTTTGAGTGGAGGTTGAAGAGGAGTTGTAAAATTGAAGTTTTTTTTTCAAATCTCTTATTGTAAAATACTTTTAAACTAAAATTATAACACTTTGTGAAACTCTTGTGGCTTCTGCTACTTTGGCTTATGTTTGTAGCCTATCTATTCGACAAACAGCTCTCCAAGCCTTTGAATCGGTTACATGACTTTGTGAGGTGTTACACTCATTGAAATAACGCATCTACTGAATGTTGATCGTCTTTTTCCGCTTTGTCTCTCATTAAATTGAAAGTGAAATTTCATTCCTTGCCACTAAAACGTCGTTTTTGTCGTTAAAGTCAAAATTTGCATACTCACATACTCCAGAGTTGGAAAACGAAAATTATTTGTATTTAAGACTCTTCTTAAATTTTCTGCTAAACAATTTTCGTTTATATCGTTATTTTATGCAAGACTTACAATACCCTTTAATATTTTTAACTGTGTATATACACAAACATATATATGTGTGTGTGTCAGGTATATGCCTGAGGGATGAAGAGGCATAATAATTTCTTCTTAAAACATTATTTATTCACATCTTAAGAAAACATGGCGTAGGTCAGTTGGTGGGCATAGGCTAAACAAAGGAGCCCTACTAAACGAGGGTTCATGCTACAACTCTTTCTCAAGACACTCTCTCTCAAACCTTAAGCGTTAAGGGCTTTCATAATGAGTTATTAAAGATTCATGAGCCTGCATTAAAAGAGTGCGCTGCGTTTTTTTCTTTCAAACCCCTAAATTTTACGTTTTCAAACCTGACATATATATATATATATATATATATATATATATATATATATATATATATATATATATATATATATATATATATATATATATTTATATATATATATATATATGTGTGTGTGTGTGTGTGTGTGTGACACCATGAAAACACTAATTTGCTGTTTTTCTGGTTTTGAATAAATAAATCTAGTTTAAAGGTAAAGGTGACATTTATATTAACATATCTTCATATATATACACATACAGGGTTAGCAAGAAATGAGTCCCCCACTTCTGAGGACTCTAGAGTAAGTTATATTAGTCCAAATGAGCTACTATTGGAACTACAGATAACTCAAATGATGTGCTTGACATTTATTACATAAAAACTTTAGTACAAAATTCCGCTTATAGGGGAAGTTGTGATACTCATAAACTCATTTAACATGCTTTATAAATGCTAAATCATATTAAAAAGTAGTATTAAAAGTGATCAATATGTCCTCCTTCGGGTTCAACAGTATGCCGTAGTCGCATAACCATATTTTTCACAGCTGACCAGAATAAGTCAGCCGGAATATCAAGAACATAGTGCCAAATGCTGTCCTTCAGATCTGGCACAAATGCTGGCATTTGACGTAATCTCGTTCTTCGAAAACCCCACAACCAAAAGTGGAAGGAATAAATCTGGGAACGACTTAATGAAACTAAATACCATATGCTTTATAGCTCCACCTATAGGCAGATTTTTGTACTACATTTTTTATATAATAAATGTCAAGAACATCATTTGAATTATCTGCAGTTCCAATTGTATCTTCTTTGGACAAATAGAACTTATTCTAGAGTCTTCAGAAGTGGGGAACTTATATCTTGCTAACCCTGTAAATATATATATATATATATAATATATATAAAAAAAAATATATATAGATATAGATATATATATATACATATTTAAATACTATAGTAATAACGATATAAAAAATATACGCTCTAAGAAATGTATTAACGCTGTATTAGATTCCCATAATCTGGATGTAATATTAGAACAAAAATGAAATACATAACATATATATATACATATACGCTTGTGTATGTGATCATCCATGCATGTTTAATAATTTATGTATATATACTTTTATTTATTTATATGCGTGTGTTTATTATACATATTATTTATGCACCGGTTGACCTTTATAGCAGAGCAAGTAGAAATGTTCCGAGTGTTCTAGTATTAATAAAAATTTCATATCTAACAACATGCGTAACTCATTAATTGATAACTGTATTTAATAGCGATGTAATTGAAAAATTAATAAATTCTATTAAACACATTAATAAATGAAATAGAAATAAATGATATAGAATGGATTAAATTTTAGTCATTTAAATATTAATAAGCAATTAAATATTAGTTAGATTAATAAGCAATTTTGGCTAATTACCTGTTAAATCATATAAGAGTTAAACTGATTAAAAATGAAGGCCAATGGAAACATTTTATCTTTAAATATTATTCACTGCTATGATATAGAAATAATTTTAATCGTGGTACAATTCAAAGAAAATTTTATGAAATTCTTTGTTCGATAGAACAAAATATTTGACTACTTTTTTTCAGCAGTTCTGAAAGGATAAAATAAAACCCTCATGAGTTTTGTCATGAATTTAGAGACAGCATACTATTTTCACAACTGTGAAAGTTTCAAAACTAAAATTTGAAAACTAAAATTCAGGGAATGATTGAAAAGCTCATTATATCCGGTTTCTAAGGTTTTGGAAGTTTCATATAAAAGATAAATTAGAAAGAAAAATTGTAGGATATTTTTTTTAGCTTCCAGAAATTTTTGTTCATTAATTCCGGAAGTTCGTTATAAGCCAGTTTTGTTATAACGGGGTTCGACTATATAACCAGATATGCACCATGCACCTTACTGAATCTTGATTAACTTCCCTGCTTTAAATGCTCGGTATACAGTTTAAACATTTGTAGAACCTTCTAAAAATACACACACACATACATATATATATATATATATATATATATATATATATATATATATACATACATATTTATAAGTACATGTATATGCTGATTCTGTATATATATATATATATATATATATATATAATATATATATATATAGCAATAAGAGGAAGTAACCTGGTTTTTCCTGATATTGATTTAAAAGACCTGTTTTAGCTTAAATTTGGCAATTCCCCAATACACATTTTCTATTAAATATCGGTCAGTGATAGTAAACTTCTACATTATCTCAAGGCTGAATATTAATTAATAGAAAAAAAGGTTGAAATGTCTAGAATACATGGTTTAATAAATTTACTATATTATTGAATTAGCCATGAGGATAGCTACAAAGTGACCGGGTTCAATTTCGATTTTGGCATTGTATATTTGCAATATTAAAGAATATCCAATAACGTGTTTGATTTCAATTCTTAAATTTCTGCTGTGCAACAAAATGTGTAGAAGTAAAGAGTGTATTACGTTATACATCTTTCTTTGAGGAGCAGAAAGTTAGTCGAATAGGTAGGACGAAGCTCTTCGGAAGAGTTCATAGACATTCATAATCGACTTGAAGATGTAGTCCCAACCTCATTAAACCTAGTGTAACCAGAAGTAGATGGTAATACTCCAAACAATTTTACTTTGGGGTCTCATTTGGTTTGGAGTGCTCTACTGGCTAATGAGACCGTGACTTACAGTTTAATGTTAATTCCTAACATCTGCAAGCTACAGTGGGATTTGAACCCACGAACTGTGGTATCGGATAATAGCACCTTACCCATTCGGCCATTGATTGGATAGCGCTTCAAGTAATGCACACAACAATGGAAATACCATTCCGATCAGACAGCAACGATGGCAGCTTCTCGGAATCTCATTAAAGATCTTAAAAAAATAACTTTTATAATAATAATAAATATATTATTTCAATATATTGACTGCACTAGATACAGCCAAAGAATTTTTTCTAAATATGTTGTTGTTGCTACTCATCCATCTGGTATAGAAAGGCAACACCAGGTCCAATAGATCCATTGCATTAAGAGTTGGCCCATGGCTTTGAGCAGTGGTTCTCAACGGGGGAGGTGGGACGATGCTTGGAGGCAGTGAACTTGTTTCAAGCGGTAGGGCGGCGATGTGGGTGGGTTTTGGATTTGAACGTTAATCTTAAAAATGCTAAATAAATTTATTATATTAATTGTCTAATTTACACGATTTTTACTAGTAATAAAACAAACTTACGTGGTGGTACCGGAACCAGTTATTTCCATTCCCTATGTTCTGCTTGAACTTGGGCTGACATTCAGACAAATGTATTTAATCAACAGCATTAGTTTGATTTTATCTGGGGCGCTACTGTCTACTCTTTTGCAATACGAGGGCTATTGAGACTGGGACCAACTACTTAAAGCCGGTTTGGAATAGCTACGAAAACAACTACGCTCTAGTGGGATACAAACTCACGAACTTCGGAACCGAAGATCAGCGCCCTAACCTTTAGGCCATAGCATTCCTTTGAGAGTTGCATCAGTGTGTCTACAAGAATTTGGTTTGTAGATCTATTGAAGAAAATTACTTAAATATTTCGCTTCTTACAATTCAGTACTTCTCCTACCCTATGCTTTAAATTACGAGATTTTTACAAAGGGTGGCGTTGCACATATTTCGGTTCCTTAGGGGGCCTTGAATTTATTTCAGCTCCGTAAGGGGCGGTAGCTCAAAAAGATTCAGAGTCACTGGTTTCGGATAATATGCAGCTTCACTTGAGCGAGAAAACACGAGGACTGGTGACTGTTCAACCTTAAGAATATCTCCTCGAAATTTTGAATCAGGGCTAAGTAGAAGACCCCCCCCCAGACTTGGCCGGCCACCTCCAGAGATATCGTTTGAGAACCTGAGGACATTTTGACTACGAACATATTTACATACCTCCACCACCGTTATGGCTATACGTGGTGGATCTTTACCCAACTCGAGCCTCGATCCTGCTACCCATTTCTGAAGATGTAAATCTTTCAATAGAAGCTGTTAAGTTTATTAAACGCTAATAAACTACAGTAGGTCGTGTCAAAACCATGGGTTGCATTATAGATAATGCTAAATTATTGTTATATTATTGTAGCGGCTGGCTAGAGAAGCTTCACTAAGCTAAAACTTATTATACTTACGGTCATCTATATCTCAATACATAATAAATTCTTTGGTAATTTTATCCACAGCAAATTATATTGCAGCGATTACAAGTAAGAAAGTACCATGCAAATGTTACAGTGATGGTGTACAATCACATTGAAACATTTTAACATAAATATTTCATAAAATTCTAGAAAATGCTTTTGTAAAAGAATTTCGGTGATCATTAATATCAAATTCCTTTGTTACTAGAATAGTTGTTTGAATAGCAAAGGAATTCTTGATTTAAAGGTCAGAAGAAAAAAATTAGGTAGGCCATTACCAGCCTTTTACTATTAAGACTGTATGAATATACTTCTATTAAGTTTATACTGTCTAAATACTTCTTAAGGAAAATGATATTATTTTTCATTGTTTATAAAAAATAATATAATCAAAGAACTCATTTCTATTTTTTCTTTTTTCTTATTAAACTTTTATAAATTGTACTTAAAAATAGCACCGCTATACAGGTTGTCTAGGAGGCAATTAATCATATGGCCAGCCCTGGTAGCGCAGTACATTTACCATTCAGTAATGGGACCATTTGTAAGTATAATTGAATCACGTTATAGCGAACATGACAGACAGCGAACAACTGCGTATAACGAACGAAAATTTGTCCTTCCGTTTACCTGTGGGTTTTTAGACTATCTCTTCTTTTATAGCAAATCTCCTTAGAAACCTTAAAAATTGGATATGACAAATTTTTTCAGCCGTTCATTGATTATAATAATAATAATAATAATAATAATAATAATAATAATAATAATTAGTAGTAGTAGTAGTAGTATTAAATTTTTTTTCGTTTTGAAACTGTTCCGTGATTTAAAAAATAGTATTTTATCTCTAATTTCCCTAAAAAACAAGAGTGAAGTTAATATTTTTTTGCCCACATAAACATAAAAAGAGAATATTTTGGAATCTTTTGCCGTATCCCTCAAATAAATTCATAAAATTTTCATGGTATCAGTTTACGGTCACAGATTATTTCTGTATAAAAACCATGAGTGACAGTTAAAAGGAAAATTAATTCTTTTTTAATGTGCTTTATTTTAAGTCAATTTCATTGTTGTGTCGACTTCACAGGCAATTATTTGAAATGTCTTATTTAATTGAATAAAATTCAATCGATAAGTTATTATCAAGACTTAATTGACTAAAATTTAATTAGATCACTATTTAATATACTTACCAATTAATTAGTTATACTTTTCGTTAGATATAGCACTGGACTGAACTGATCGATATAGTGATCGTGAAATATCGATATAACGTGCTGCATCGTTGCACCGATTTCCCAAATATTTAAGGCTGGTCACACCAAAGTCGTTTAACGGTTAACCAAGACTAATCTCTGTTTAAACGGAGAATTGCGCCCCACTATTGGTTGGCTCTATGGATTAATCGCGATTAGCCGTTAAACGACTTTGGTAAGACCGGCCCTCAGTTCAGTGATGTATTACAATTTGGAACGAATATTGATATTAATTACTACTAAATACTGATATTCTCGATTTAATCTTTTCCGCCGATCTCCGCTGTGAAATTATCTTCCCGATATCCTGACTCAGTGCTAGATAGTAACAGTGTTTGCGCTATATAGTGTTCCAGATATACAAACATCGTCTTTTCGATTTCCCGACTTTGAGTAATAGCACATGCGCGATATCGCCTGATCACGGATTTATCTACATTAGGAAATCGTTTCCTGATTGCAGACACGTAAAGATGTTATATAAAAATTTGACCAATAACACATAGAAAGATTTTTTAATTGAGGAGTAATTTCAAATATAGAGATTCATTACTGCCAAAAATGAAGAGCTATTTGTATTTTTATCCATTTGTTTATGCAGAGGCTGTTCACACATTTTTTAGACGATGTATATTGTACTCGTAAAACTAAATTACATAAAATTCTTGTGTTTGAAATGTTCTATTTGATAGTCCTTATTCTGAACTATCTTGAGCTAGCGTAATTTCCAGGATAATAATGCCTTTTGAAGTGTCAGAAGAGGTATTCTATCCCATTCCTCCTGAACAGCTTTCCAGAGTCCTGTAAGGGTTGCGGGACGATGTTCGGATAATGCAGATTTTAAAAGTCCGAAAACACAAAAATCCATAAGTGATACATCGGCAGATTTAGTATTGATATTAGTGAAGGGTATGATCTTGATACTGGTTTTTTGTTCCCTTTCTTTTAGGAAATTTACTGTGGATTTCGAGGTGTAACTGCTAGCTTTGTCTTGACGGAGTTCCACAGATTGGTGGCACTGCGGGTAAAGTGATGGTATTTTATTCAGAAAAATTGGCAATAAAATATGTTTCTCATAGTATTTGGAGTTAATCTTGACATTTTTTTCAACTCTCTTTATTTTTAACTTGCCATTATATGAAAAACCAGCAACAATCATGAATTCCTTAGAAAAACATTCTTTCGATTCTTTGAAACATGTACTTTAATTTTTCTCCCCTTTTATGATAATAAATGGCCCTATTTTTGTTGCAATCATTTAAATACACCATTAATCATCTATTGTGACACTTTTTTTTCATTTTTCTTTGGATAAATGTTTCTCATACAGAATTCTGCAGCGTGTCCTGCGTTCAGCGATATGCTTTAGAGAAAGGCGATGCACATTGCGTTTTTTCGCTTTCTTAAGATTTAAATCAACATTTATCATTCAGATATACAAACATCGTCTTTTCGATTTCCCGACTTTGAGTAACAGCACATGCGCGATATCACCTTATCACGGATTTATCTACATTATGAAATCGTTTCCTGACTGCACACACGTAAAGATGTTATATAAAAATTTGACCAATAACACATAGAAAGATTTTTTAATTGAGCAGTAATTTCAAATATAGAGATTCATTACTGCCAAAAATGAAGAGCTATTTGTATTTTTATCTCAAAATAAAAATCATCTTCAAGTATTTTCTTCTATATTATTATACCATATCAGTGCACAAAAATTTGTTTATGCAGAGGCTGTTCACACATTTTTTAGACGATGTATATTGTAGTCGCAAAACTAAATTACATAAAATTCTTGTGTTTGAAATGTTCTATTTGATAGCCCTTATTCTGAACCGTAATTTCCAGGATAATAATGCCTTTTGAAGTGTCAGAAGAGGTATTCTATCCCATTCCTCCTGAACAGCTTTCCAGAGTCCTGTAAGGGTTGTGGGACGACGTTTGGATAATGCAGATTTTAAAAGTCCGAAAGCACAAAAATCCATAAGTGATACATCAGGAGATTTAGTAGGGATATTAGTGAAGGGTGTGGCCTTGATACCGGTGTTTTATTCCATTTCTTTTAGGAAATTTACAGTGGATTTGGATGTGTGACTGCTAGCTTTGTCTTTTTGTCTTGATGGAGTTCCACAGATTGATGGCACTGCGGGTAAAGCGATGGTATTTCATTCAGAAAAATTGGCGATAAAATATGTTCCTGATAGTATTTGGAGTTAATCTTGACATTTTTTTCAACTCTCTTTATTTTTAACTTGCCATTATATGAAAAATCAGCAACAATCATGAATCCCTTAGAAAAACTTTCTTTCGATTCTTTGAACCATGTACTTAAATTTTTTCTCCCCTTTTATGATAATAAATGGCTCTTTTTTGTTGCAATCATTTAAATACACCATTAATCATCTATTGTGACACTTTTTTTTCATTTTTCTTTGGATAAATGTTTCTCATACAGAATTCTGCAGCGTGTCCTGCGTTCAGCGATATGCTTTAGAGAAAGACGATGCACATTGCGTTTTTTCGCTTTCTTAAGATTTAAATCAACATTTATCATTTTGTTTACAGTGGACACCGAGCATTTTAATGATTTTGCAACTGTCCTTTGACTAGGGGAATTATCTTTTAGCATTAAACAACGTACCTTTAAAGTAGTCGAAGATGTTAGTTTTATCCTCGGATACTTGTTTGGAATTTTTGCCCCACTTGTCCAATTTGAAGTTTTTTCTCCTTCTTTTTGACGATATTACCTATCGACGCTTTAGACATCACAAAACTATGACTCTCACATCATTTTTGGATAACGGAATATGAATATTTCTCTTCCTAAAGAGCATAAATATAGCCTTCGAACCACTGCTTCGTTAAAAACCCCATTTTGGATAAAAACAAACCTCTCAAGCCGAATATGATAATTTTGACTTTTAAAAACATAGTACAATTGCAGTTATTTATTTTGCAGCAAACATTTTTTTAATACCGTTAACCATAATCATCTAAAAATGTACAAACAGCCTCTGTATTTCTTGTTTCTTCATTAAACTTCATGGTGATCAATTTTAAATTATTTTATAGAACAACCATTTCTATCAAAGGAAATTTCTTTTGAAAATTTTTCTAAAATGCTTTATTTTAGGCATATTGTGTAAAGATATATATATATATATATATAATACAGCTCAAAATAAGCTTAAAGAATTATCAAAATGTATTTTTATATGATATATCGTTAAATTGCGATATAAAGATAGGTATATATAGCGATGTAAAATTATCAACATCTTCCAGTCCTACTAAAATCAGCCGAACAATGACTAAATGGGAGAGAGCTGCTCTTCCTACCGGAGAGTCCCGTTGATGGCATGGACGTTCATAGCCGTTCAAAATCAGCTTTAAGCAAAGGTCCTGGTGTCATTAATCCTCGTGTAGCAAAACAGTAGACCGTAGCGCTCCAAATCAAACCTAGTAAGATATAATATCTGTCGTAATGCTTTGGATGTAGTGAACAATTTGATATAGCCACCAGAATCGTTGGTTCGTTCTAGTTCGTTATAACGAGGTTTAAATGTACATCTTGTTTACCGCAAATATATCTTGTCATCTTAGCAATGAATCCGAATTTCATTTTCATGGCAAAAGTGAGGATTTTAAAACGATTCTTCTAGTAAAGCGTAACATATTTTCATCTATCAAATGGTTTTGTTTACTATGACCTTGTCTTTTTTTGTTTGTTTGTTTAGTTTTGTAATGGCACTAGAAGCGAAACGCATAGTTTTGCTGGAATGCAATGAACTGTAACGGCATCGCATGACAGAGATTACCAAATCTTTAACATCATCTAGCAGTTGCTGAACACTAGAATCAAATATTCAAATACTGTGAGCTCAAATTTACGATCTACATTTCGAATTATAAAACTAAACCGTAGCTAAAACAATCACACACATAGATTGCTGTGAGGAATTAGATTACGGATAAATCAGGGGCAGGCAATCTGATAAATATGCTCAAGTATGCTAAATACAGTTTTATTATTCCTTTTAAAATATTATACAAAAATTTTTTATTAAATAAATCTGTTGTTTTTCTTTTTGCCAATCTTTTCCGTCTCGAAGTTATTGCTTCCAAATAATACGTAATCTTTAGTGCTTGGCGAATAGACTATTCTGTTACTTTTCTGCCATTTCTTTATGATAACACTAACATGTGTTTGATAAAAATGTCTTATTGGCATAAAATTCAGCTGCAGTACTTTTTCATATTACAGAATAGACTGTTCTGATTTATTTTCATTTCTTTACAGCTGTACCTGTAACACGCGTGGAGACTTCACTGAGATTTATAGAATATCTGGTAAATTTCTGAATATTCGTCTGCAATCATGGCAACCCGTTTCAGAGGTCTAAGCTGAAATCAATTCATATATTGAGGAATGAAGCAAATTTTAAAAATTCTCTGACAGTAATTCCGGGTGTAAAATACATAATTTAAGGGAATAGAGTACCCTTTCAAATATTTTATATTTTTATCTTTAGTATTACAATAAACACTTTAAATCTTTTTATTTTAGAATTTAAAAAATCGTAGATAAAAAAAGAAACCTCTTTCTTTATGCATTATAAGTACCCGCTCTAGGGGAGGATAACCAGGGAATTTTGTAGGGGCGGTCTTTGGTTGCAATGTGTGAAAAATATTGATATTTTAAATACCAAATAAATCAAAATGTATATGGATTTTTTCACCTAAAATTTATAGTTTTTAATATCACTGTTTGTATAAAAATGCTGAAAATGTTTACAATCCTTATTTCTAAAAAAATGAAAGCAAAAAGCGATATGATTGATTAAATAGTAAAAAAAATTATATCTGTGTATTTTATACATATTCAAGGTAGAACAGAAAATCTCGTCATCAATTTTAGATTGATTTCGCAATATTTAAAGATTCAAGGTTATGGAGAATCGGTTGGCTGGTAGCGCTGCTGTCTGTGTTTTTGCTACATGATTGCTAATGAGCTTAAAGCCGGATCCGTATGGCTACAAGAATTCATTCCAGCAGTGATTGTAGAATCTACGAATTTTGGAACGGAAGAATAGCGCCCTACTCATTTAGCCCTTTATTGGCTATGATAGTTTTGAGAGAGTCTTTTCGTCTTTCTTGATGTTTATTTTAAGGTTTTTAATAAATGTGCTATTGTTGTTTCATTTTTTGCAAGCAAGAACTGTTCAAATTTCATAGGTTTGTAGCTATTAACAATTTATCTCTTTTAATAATAATATGTACCGTGAAGGGAGGGGCGGAATTTTACATTTTTGTCCAGGCAGTAAAACTACTAAAACCAATCTTGTTCCTTTGTTTTGTGTAAGCATTCATTCAATTTTCTTTATACCCTATAAGGCCAGTCATTACATTTTAGTATGTGTTTGAATCACTCTTCTGCCATAGATATTTGTAGCCCTTCAAAATCTGTTTTAAGTAATAGGTCTTGGTCTAATTAGCTCTGGTGTAGCAAAATGTAGATAGTGGTGTATCTGTAGTGACTGGCTTATTGATTAAAAGGTAGTTTACTTTTTACATAAAACATTGTTTACAAAATAATTAACATTTTGGCCTTTTTCATAATCAGTTGAATAAAATAAATTATTAATAAATTTATTTCATTTTATATTTTGATGAACAGATTGAAGATGAGTTGAAGGACAAATTGAAACTCCATCGGGTACCACCAGATCTTGCTTTGCCCTAGATTTCACATTCATTGTTTCCGATATCAGGAGGCACAAATGTGCTTCAAACCCTATTACCAGTCAAATTTTATCTGAACTTCTTCGACGTATTTTTAAATAACGTGATATAAAATTAAAACATCATAGAAAAGAATTTTAATCAGTTGCTTATTATGCGTATCATCTATAATTGCGAAAGAGCTTTTATACTTCACGAAGTGACCATGCATAGACGATATTCCCGAAACTGATTATTTAAAAAGAAATGAAACAGTTTTGTTAAATAGTTAGAACCTATACTCTTCAGTTTGAACATCATGTAAGTTGAATGTTAATTAAACTTACAACAGATCATAATGCCTGTTAATGCGTTATGACATTATCAACAATAGTACAGTAACATTCTACTCTAAATTTTTCTTTCGAATTATGAAGAATTTTATCAGCATTTTCATAAAGAAACTGCCGAGACCTCTTTCAAGTTAGTAGAAAATTCGCTATCAATAATTACGTTCAATGCTTCAATTTTTGCCTCTTCAGGAAACAAAAGATTCTTTTGATTTTTTTAAATTTTAAAATAGTTTATTAGAGATAATAAGCATTCATTTATATTTATGAATTTTGAAGATGTTTGCTAGATACTTCGATGTTCGTTAAAATATCGTACCATGTGCATAAGGATGGGATGATGTTTTTAATCTTTATTTATCTAATTTTTCATCTAATTTTAATGAACTTCTTCGACGTATTTTTAAATAAAGATGATATAAAACTAAAACATCATAGTAAAGAATTTTAATCAGTTACTTATTATGCGTATCATCTATAGTTGCGAAAGAGCTTTTATACTTCACGAAGTGACCATGCATAGACAATAATCCGAAACTGATTATTTAAAAAGAAATTAAACAGTTGTTAAATAGGTAGAACCTATACTCTTCAGTTTGAACGTCATGTAAGTTGAATGTTAATGAAGCTTACAACAGATCATAATGCCTGTTAATGTACTTATAACATTATCAACAATAGTATAGTAACATTCTACTCTAAATTTCTCTTTTGAATTATGAAGAACTTTATCAGCATTTTCATAAAGAAAATGATGAGACCTCTTTCAAATTAGTAAGAAATTCGCTATCAATCATTACGTTCAATGCTTCAATTTTTGCCTCGTGAGGAAACAAATTAAAAGATTCTTTTGATTTTTTTTTTAAATTTCAAATAGTTTATTAGAGATAATAAGCATGCATTGATATTTATGAACTTTGAAGATGTTTGCTAGATATGTCGATGTTCGTAAAAATATCGTACCATGTGCATAAGGATGGGATGATGTTTTTAATCCTTTGTTATAATCCATGATTATTTCCACGCATATTGGATCTATTATCGAACCCTTTTTTTTCTTAACACTACGTTTACGGACGTTTCTTATATACCAATCTCTACGAACACGCATCTATTTGAAGCATGAACGAATACATATAATAACACTCAGTAAGTAATTATACACTATATGTAAAAAATGAAAATATGAGATAATATTGAGGTTCACAATAATATTACTAATTCAAAAAATATTCTAGTATTTTATTTCTGAATACTCGAACCAAGCAATTGAAACCTTCAAAATCTCTTCACACTCCGATTTCAATTGACATTCAGCGTTTCGTTCTTTCTACTGTTGCTTACTGCTTGTTTCATTTGAGATAACAAATATCGGATAACGTATCGAAGTATTGTCGGTACATTCTTATTTATTATTGTTTTAATGTTCGCATGAGTAGAAATAATTTACTGAACATTTTGTCTAAATTACGATCGCGTCCAATTGACGCATATCCGTAGAGATAGGTATACCACATAAAAAATTTAAATATTTCAACACTTTCAAAGAAAATAGACTTAATATATATTTACCTTGTTCAATGGATAAGAGTCAGTACAAGAGATAAAATAAAAGTGCAAAAGGTTTTTGTAATTTTCCTTATAAAATTCGAAATGCTTCAAAATGACACATCTAGTGTGATCACGAACCTAGTGTTAAATAAATAAGGTTTATTGTCTTTTCCTAGTAAATTTTAAAGGTAAATGATAAACCTTTGACCTTTAGGATCATACGCTGGACAGAATTCCAGAAATTCTCACGATCGTATGTATATTTTTATATGGTCTTTTACAAATAGAACTGTAAATGTAATTTATTCTACATGACTTATATCAAGTATGTAGTTTACAATAAGAAATATTTAGCTATTTTTAAGTTTTTTATAATGTTTTATTGCAAATAATCCCAATAAACAAGCATACAATTTCTTTTGAAAGTGAATTCCTAATGAATAAGGAAATGAGACTTTGTTGATTTTATCTTAACATTATTGGTTTATTTAACACTAAAACTGCCGGACATTTTTTATAAGGGCAAAAATAACGAAATATGGGGTCATTTGACCCCTCTTGGTAGATTTAGTGTTAAACTTATGGAGTTAAACTTTGCAACCATTTCCACCTCTTTTAAAAATTTGCCATTGTTGTCGAACCTACTTTGATCAGCAAGATCGCCGGATATCTCTCCTATTGAGCGCGTTTGGAACATTATGGGCAAGGCCCTCCAACCAGCTCGGGATTTTGATGATCTAACCCGCCAGTTGGACAGAATTTAGCGCGATATCCCTCAGGAGGATATCTCCCACCTCTGTCAATCCATGCCAAGCTGGATAACTGCTTGCATAATGGGCAGAGATGGACAAACGCGTTATTGAGTTTTTCACTTTGTAAAGCTGTATCACTTGGATAAATCATCCAATTTTCCTTAAATTGTAATTATATAAACTTATTTTCGACATGAAACACCAAGCATTGTAATCCTAAAAATTGAATTATAGCAATAATGCGTTTTATTATTTCTGTCCAGCGTTTCTTTTCATATACGAATGTTTTTCTTCACATGCTTCGATGGCCTAGTTTATCATCTTTCGATTTAATAGTTCAAAATAATTTTTTTAATTCTCCGTATGATTTAGTGAAGTGTCATGTTTGCATATATCCGTATTTCCAACCTGAATAACCTACTAGATTCGTAAGTTTTATTTCTTTTGAGCCATATATTTTACATTAGAAACAATAAACTACAAATGATTCAATGGAGAAAACCAGCCAATTTCTTTGGGCTTTTCTTCCATTTCGCAAAATTCGTTAATATTGAGATGCATCAAATGATCTGTTATTGTTATGAACAGAAAACTTGAATGTAACATTTTTGTTGTTGTTTTTTAAATTAAAGGACAGTAATATGTATAATTCTGTGGCTCAATACAGCTGTCCACCTTGATGGATCGTGAACTGTAATAGAAGTTTCAGTTAATTTTCGGTTTGTTGTAATATTTGTTCATTATTATCATTTATATTCAAAAAAATATTTTTAATGTCTCAGTCTTCTGATGATGAATGGCCTTCACCGTAGTGTATAACTTCGGAAATTAAGAAAATGCTTAATGAATGTTGAGGTTTAGCTTCATTTACTTGCAGTGCCCTAGTTCTGGTTTATTTTAATAAATTTCAATTTCAAGTCATGGAATGTTCTCTTCCGTGTTCCAATTTCCACCTGTTGTTTCTTTTACCCGAAAATGGCCCGATTTCATCTTTTTTTGTTCTTGAGACATTTTTAAAAAGTAATTGTACATACTACTGATTTGTTTTATAAGTGTTTTATTGAAATGAAATATCAGCGATAAGAAAACAAAAGGATACGGCAGGAAATAATGCAGAACTGATATCTTCGATTCTCAGAGTTTCAACTCTGGCATCGTGCTATTTTTGAAAGGGGTAGTGATTATTATACAAAAAAAACTTCTTATACGTAATCTGCGATTGGCTAGGCAAGTGCATCCTTTTCTACAATAGCATCCTTTTCTACTATGGAACATAGTGTGACGCCTTCAATGTTCTTGAGTCAAGAGGTAGCGTGAAGAAGGATCACAGACATAACATAATTGGAAATCACTTTTATTTCTGGAGTAAATACTGGCTAAAAAAACAAAGGGATTCTATAATCCCAAAACATTTCGAAATGTAAAGGGTGTTTGCTTGAATAACATATCCACTATGATCACAGTCGTAAAAAAATGAATTAAATATTCTCATACGATAGGGAGGCCTTTCCAGGGTGCAACGCGAATCCAAACTGTCCCCCGTTCGGGGTCCGAGACCCTGCAGATCCTTATATGAGCGGACCTTACGAGTCTCCCGAACGGAGTTGCTAAAAAGCTGGCTCCGGTCAAAAATCGCGGAAGCCTCCACGAGGTCAAAACACCTACGTAAAAAATGTCGAAAAGCCCCGAATCTCGCAGGATCTCGCAGGAAGATTTCGCAACAGAACTTCCTGGGCCAAGCCCTCTAGTTCTGGAGTTGCGAATAATGGTATTGCATCAAACTATGAATATTATGTTTGCTTGACATAAGACCCCAGTCGCAAAATTCTAGGCTTTTTATACCTGGGGTCAGTTACGGTCCCAGTTACCTGAGAACTCCATTTAAGGTTACAGCTGAACAAAGCGTTAGTGTTCTGAACCAAGGGGTCTTCACAATAGGTAGAATTCTATTATTCTATTAAATAGACTATAAAATGAGTATATAGCGTTAGTTCTCAAAACAAGCACATCATAGTTCGAACCTGAAAATAACGAACTTTTAAATGTGCAGTTGTAGTTTAATTCATCACATGAATATTATCATTATATTAGTTGTAAACTTTTTTATTGTTTTATAATAAACTATATTGGCCCGCTTAAGTTTTTTTCCTTGCAAAAAACTAACATATAGAAAAAGTGCATGTTTGTAAACAAATAAGAGTGTTGACTACAACTCAACATTTCGTTGGCTTGTTTTCATTGTATCTTATGAGCTTCGATATGAATCGCGTATACAATAAAACTTAATTTTATTTAAGGGAAGGAAACATCAAAAACTGGCTAAAGTAATTCAAAATAGATTTTTTTAGCACTTACAAAATTATATATTTTTAAAAAAAAATTAAACACTTTACAAAGTACTATTAAGTATCATAATCAAAGTATAACTACTTTGATTATGTTAACAGGCACAATAAATTATTACATAAATAAGAATGTAATAAAAATGTACAAAACCTGACCATTTTAAGGACAAAAAATAATTACATTTATAGGTACAGTACTTCTCACAAAAGCATAGAAAATACATTAGAAATAGGAAAAAAAAGCTTAGTAATAATAAAAAATTTTTAGAGCATAATAGTTTTATATAATCTATTACATTATAGTAAGGTTAAAGCTTTATAACCATTCTGAAAGTGTTTGCCGCAAATTCTCGAAGAACTTGGAGTCCACTCTTGCCTTTTGAAAGCTTTTATCCAAAGCATTCGCAATGTAGAATCTTTAGAAAAGCAATAAAATCTAATATTTTCACCTTTTTTTTTTTTAAAAAAAAAAAAAAAAAAAAAAAAAAAAAAAAAAAAAAAAAAAAAAAAAAAACTCTTAGTACAGCCATACGTACAACAGCTTGTTACCATTTTCAGATAATTGACAAAATTAAGACCCCAATAACAAGAACAATCCGTAGGAAATTCAAATGTTTTACCAACGAGGAAGTTGAGCTGCAACTTTTGCTGTACCTGACGTCATGTGCACATTCTCTATTTGTCCATTACTGCCCTTATCATTCCTTTACCCATAACCACATCTCTATACACCTCACATTTCCCCCCTGTGGTTTTCACATAGCCATATATTCTTTACATTAAAAAAAAAACATTGCAGAACGAATTTCAAAGCCGACAGGATTTTCTGGTCTTAAAAACCTTTAGCGCAAGATTTACACATGTCAGCTTTCCCAATACGGACGTTTCTATTATGACGCATTCTTTCGTCATTGCAGACGAGGCACCGGATAAACAGATTAGCGTCCTGAGTCGAATGCGGGAATTATATTATTCCTAACTTATTTTCTAAATACTTTCGCAAACGGTAGAACCTATAGAAACCATTGCCATTTATCAAATAAATCTTGTTTTAGGGGGCTTGGGGAGATCTTAGGCCTTGTTAATTTACCGACTTTTTCTTTTTTTTAGTAATTCATTAACCGTCTGAGTGCTACGAAGCTTGTGATGGAAGATATCGTGCTTATCTTGTTCTGTGTCAAAAATACATGGAAGTGTGATCGCACTGCTGTATTTTACTATAATTTTCACATTAGAGATTACGTCTCATTTTTATTTCAATTAATGGGAAAATTATAGTAATATACAGCACCATGATCGCACTTCCACGCATTTTTGACAGAATATATGAGAAGAGTGATAGCGCTTCGCCGCACTCAAACGGTTAAATTAAAATCTGAATACCGAAAATTTTTCCCGAAAAATAACAAAAAAGTAAGAAACAGGTACTAAATAAATATAACTTTTAGTGTGGACACTTTAATTTTTAAAGACAAAATTCTAGATTATAATTAAAGTAAAATATAAACATTCAAATCTAAAAATATATTCAATAATAAAAATTTTTAAGTCAGTTTATTACAATATTAATGAAAGGTGAAAAAACGCTATGTTTGAAATTTTATATTAGAAATAATATATATGTAATAATTCATTTTTATTGCTTCACATTTTTTAAAAGTGTTCGTTAAAAGATTGTCTAAAGTTTTATCTTTAATAAAGAATTTTGATTCAAAGTAATCTAACTGCTTCAAATAATCTAACGGATTTCACACTCTTTGGTTAGATGGCTTTATGTAGTATGAATATTGTAAATAAAAACTCAGAATACATATTTTTTAATTAAGAATTACCAGTAAAAAATTTTAATTTACCGGTTTTTATTTATCGATATTTTATAATTTACCGGTAAACTGTTTTTTTACCGGTAATTATAAACTCTAGTACTTTCGAAAGGCATAGATATATTAGCATATTTATATTGCCCCATCAAAAGTTTAAATATATATATATATGTATATATATATATATATAATATATAATATATATATATATGTAATATATATAATATATATATACATATATATATTTATATATATATATATATATATATATATATATATATATATTATATATATATAATATATATATATATATATATATATATTAAGTTGATTCGAGAATGGTTTAGATTCACAATTTGATTTGCTAGAAAATGTTTTTTATTAAAAATCCAGAATTGCGTGTTTATTGAGATTATTAAAATGCCGCTTGACTCTTCACTACCAACGTATCTGTGGCGCTGCGGTCAGCGCAACGAGCATCAATACGATAAGTCCTAGGATCGAATCTTCTTACAGATGATGTGGGAATTTTGACTTAATGTAATTGCGTTTATGATGACTACGTGGTGGCTTCAAGTATTTTTAAAATAGTTTTTTTTTCTTACTTTTCTATAAAAATGGTCCAATTTATAATTTATTTAAAAATATTTTACATTTTTTGGATTTACAGCATTAAAACAGGATAACGTCTCTCGGGTAGTCTAGTATATATTAGTATATATTTGTGTGTGTATACATATATAATATATATATATACACACACACACACACACACACATATATATATATATATATATATATATATATATATATATAGAGAGAGAGAGAGAGAGAGAGAGAGAGAAATGAGAATAACTAAAAGTAGAATATAAATATAAAAAATGAATAATGTCTAAAAACATAGATATGAGAATTAATTTACTACTATAAAACGATAGTTTATAAATTCCTGAATATCCAATAATGTTTTCGAATTTTGTTGCCATACGAGGTATGTTATTTTATAAAAGAAAACTAAAAGGATGTGTCATTATTCCTTTCTCAATACTTTTTCCTAGTTATTCATAAAATTAATGTATTTTAAATTTGTCTAGTAAATACTGGAGAAATATGCTCCAGTATTTAACGGGTAAATTTCAACTTGGTAAAAACTTAAATTAACAGATACAATGTGGTTGGAAATATGTTTTTCAAGATACAATGAGAGTGCATGAAGCCTTGTTAATCCGTTTTATGACATATTTATATATGCATACAAAATTATAGATTTACAAAACGCATGTATATATGTACTTTGTATGTGTTTAGGTAATGTAAATTTTTTATGAGATGGTGTGACGTATCCGCCTCCTGTTTCAGGTGCCACAATGAAGAAGCAGGGGTTTCTTGATTAAATAATTTATTTACCCCTTGCAGCTATATATACATTTCCATTTATAAACAATACAATTACAGTTCACAATTACTTATGAGATAAAATAGGTTTAGGCCTGAGTAGAGACTACAAATATTATTACTGCCGAAAGGTTTGAGAACCGACGGAAGAAAACAATTCGTGGTAGCTTTGCGTTAATAGTTCTCGGTAGTAAATTATGAAGACAGCACAACACTGAGAAGTAATCTCAATTAGACGAGGGTGCTTTGCCGTTGTAATAATAGATATCTTCGAAGAAGATAAAAATAATGTAAAATATTCTTAGGAGGAATATAGCTGTAATCGATCCTGAAGAGGAATCGGATTAGAAAAAAAACCCAAGGCACAGGGTATAGCTAACAATCACTGTTCGAGATTATTCCAACTTAGGATTATCACTAAGAAAACTCTCCGATGGAGAGACTGGTCAAGACGACTTCCGAATTAGCTGGCTACTCGCTAACTAACTAGCTAACTAGTTAAAAATCTCATCTCGTCTCTTTAGGAGATTGGCCTCTAAGAGAGGGGGCATCACCAACAATTTCTTTATCGGATCATCTGCGATGATCTCACTTTTAACCGACTTCATTGGTCTGGGCTAGATAATCACCAGCTGCAAACACGGGAGTGTCCGGAATTTCGAAAGATCTAACCAGCGTATCTAAAGTAAACCAGCACACCAATCTAATATCGCACAGAGCCTTCACAAGCACGTCGAAATTCCACGATGCGTCGTGGCATGGATTCAACTAATGTGGGAAGAAGTCTTAGGAAAAGTTAACATGAACCCTGCAGGATAGTTTACTAAACCAAGGAAATATGAAGTTATGGAGATCTCTAAAAGGCTGCGCATTGCAAGACATCATAGATAAGCTCTATAATGTTCATGTCTGAAAAATTAGGTGACCTGTGGAGGTAACTATTTTCAGATGAGTGCTCCTGGAGTCACTCGGTAGCTACTCTAGACATGCAAGGGAAGTTAACGCATTATCCTGTTGGAATTGTCCAAATCGTCAGAATTCACACAGAACATAAATGAATGTAGGTGATCAGAAAGAATGTTAACGTACCCGCCACCTATCAGAGTCATGTTTAGGCGTATTAACGGTCCCATATCATGCCAACTATACAGGCCCCATTCCAATACAGAGATTGCACCAGCTTGAACAGTCCCCTGTGTGAGTGAGTGATTCATAGATTCATGAGGTTGTCTCTAACCACTACTTTCCATTAAAAATCACTGAACTCTTGATAATCTACCACTATAGCAACAAGAACCAATCTAATAGTGTCCTCAAACACTTGTTTTATATATGCACTGTCGACATGATCGTATTACGCTGTGGATGACATACCTTCATCATTCGCATATGTCCAGCTTTCCAGTGTTTCTAGCTCTTCAGTATGTATTTTATGTATATATATATATATATATATATATATATATATATATATATATATATATATATATATATATATATATATATATATATATATATATATATATATATAAATATGGGAAGAGTTGAGTTCAAGTAAATTCAAGTGGTTAAACCCAATTAACTCAAGGCACAACCTCTTGACATCACACGCATTTTGAAGGAACATTACATTTATAAATTACATTGAACATAAAAATACAGTTTGTGTTTCATCTGTCGTCTTATAAAGAGGGCAGTTTGTCGTCGTTCCTTACACTCTTCCACACAAACGTCGTTCTGGTGTGTGTACAGGTAGTGGGTGATGGCGACGCTAGCGCCACATTCATTAGGCGCTGCAGGCCGTTACCACATATACACTCATAAACAAAAGAAAAAAGACGCAGCAAGAAGGAGTATTCCTAATAGAACGAAAATCGGTAGATGTGTTGTACATGTATTTAAAACAAATGATTACAATTTGGGAAAAATTGGATGATTTATTCAAGTTATAGAGCTTTACAAAGTCAAAAGCTGAATAACGCGTTTGTACACTCTGGCCCTTATGCAAGCAGTTATCCAGCTTGGGATTGAATGACACAGGTGACGGATGTTCTCCTGAGGAATATTGTGCTAAATTCTGTCCAACTGGTGAGTTAGATCATCAAACTCCCGAGCTAGTTGGAGATTTCTGCCCAAAATTCTCCAAATGTGCTCAATAGGAGAGATATCCAGTGAACTTGTTGATCAAGGTAGCTTTCGGAAAGCACGAAGACAAACAGTAGAAACATGTGCAGTGTGTGGCCGGGCATTATCTTGCTGAAATGCAAGCCGATAATGTCGTGACATGAAGGGCAACACAACGGACTCAGAAGTCATCGACGTACCGCTGTTATTTAAGGGTACCACGGATGATAACCGAAAAGGTCCTACTATGAAATGGAATGGCAACCCAGACCATCACTCCTGGTTGTCGGGTTGTATGCCGGAAGACAGTCAGGTTGGTATACCACAGTTGTCCGAGGCGTCTCCAGACACGTCTCCGCTGGTCATCGGGGCTCAGTTTAAAGCGAGGCTCATCACTGAAGACTATTCTACTCCAGTCAGTGACATCCAGTTCGAAATACCCGACACCACTGCAAACAGGCTCGTCGTTGTATAGAGATCAATGGTAGTCGGCGCAAAGGGCATCGTGACCTCAGCCCCCTTTCTGTCAGCCACCTATGAATGGTCCTTTCTGTCACTGAAGCACTAGTTGCAAGTACAATCGATGATAATGATGCATCTGAGGCTGTGAGGGCCACTCTGACGATTGTTTGATCCTCACGTTCTGCCGTTTCTCTAGGCCGACCGCTTCCTTCGTGATGCTGTGTTCGGCCATGGTTCACCCATTCCTGCCAACATCATCTAATAGTAGCATCGATCCTGGCCAAATGTCGAACGATTCGTCAATTAGACCAGCCGGCTTCTTTGAGCCCAGCTACACGTCCTCGCTCAAATGCTAACATCTGCGCATATCGTTCGAGTACCTGTATGCATATCAATTAGTTACATTTTGTTGGTGCGTCGTTTTTATCCTAAGAGCGTATATAAACGTGAACTCTATCCAATAAATATGCGAACTGACCTACTAGGATTCAACGACCAAACACAATGACTCCGAGTGATAGTTCCGCAGCCCAGGTTTATGTCAGCTTCAATTGTAGTCCTCAATTCATCCTTCGGGGTTCATTTCACCCTCACTAATTCCGGAGGCATAAGTACGAGGTCATCTAGAGCATCCAGCCTTATTCTATTTTCATTCCTACCAATCGAAACTCTGATTCGGGTACTCGCTCATAGCGCTTGCGGTGTGATGTATGCGCGTCAGGCACTTGGCGAGAATTACTGTTTGGAGATGACTAGTATTTGCTGTCTGCCAACCACCCGCTAGGAAAGCCTGGAGAAACATCATAAAGTTCCAAACATTAGGGTGACTTTGTTCCATGTGTTTGTCCTTTATGTGGCCAAACTTCCATAAATCATCTCAAGTGGCCTCCATGACCCTAGAGGTGTCAAAAAGTTTTTATTCAATTGCCTAAGAACTGTATAACTTCTATAGTGTAATGGATAATTTAAAGATCATTGTTTCTGACATCAAAAAGGCTATTAGCATCGCAAAACTTATCGATTTGGAAAACTTCAATTCAAACTCTGGAGACCCAAGCAGAAAAAGCACAATTTTTTCAGAGCCTGCCCCAAAAGAAATATATATATATATATATATATATATATATATATATATATATATATATATATATATATATATATATATATAACGATCATAGAAGACAGGTATAATAGCTGCGGGGTGAGTGTAATTGCTAGCAAGAGAGCCTTTGGTCGTACGCTATTTTAATTACAACACTTCGCTCATATTATTACGCGTCTCCTCCCGGTGACACTACTAATGCAAGATGTCGGACTGGATATCGTTCCCTAATTCGAAGAAATGAGGGCTTGGTAGTGCAGTTCCAATTAACACGACGTGTTTACGACGTGTCGACGTGATCTGACTATCTTCTTTCTCTTACGCCGTGACACCGCGTGAAAGATATAAAGCGGATTATTTAAAGACTTGAGCTTTACATTTTAAAACCTGATATGTGCGTGTGCGTGGTTGTGTAAAACAATATAATATGCTAATAAAAAGATTAGGCAGGTTGGAATCATTTTAAATTATAATAGTATCTGCTTCGTTAGACTTTGTTATTCAATAACCGATAGACATTCAAATCGAGTTCATAGAATGTACACAAACTACGTCGAGTGTTCGAACACTTGCATACGAACTACGGTTGGCTGAAAAAAAGGAGAATGTGCTTCCCTTCCTTCCCGAATTCCTTTCCCTTTTTTTGTCACAGAAGAGAGTGTTAGTTGTTACAGTAATATACAACATCAGTTAGTTGAGGATATTTTTTCCAGAAACTTTGTCATTCAAATTTAGTGTTTTACAAATGGAGCTATCTTGTTATAAAAAAAATTCTACCACTCCAAACAGCAAAGCTCCAACAAAAATAGATTTGAGCTTATTATCTTCTGGGGGTTCACTAACCTTGAAGCCAGAATGGAACAGGAAAAGAACTTTTGGTCTGGAAAGTCCACGAGTATGCTTAGTCACTAACTCTGCATTCATTTATATTCATAGAGTTAGTGCAGCGAAGTCATTTAGTCCTGAAAAATGAAAAAGAAAAGAAATTTGTAAATCCTGTTATGCCGAGGATAAGAAAAATCTGTTTTGATTTTCGTCAACCTTGACATTGTGCTAAGATTCTTAGATATAAACGAACATGTTTTATACAAATGTGAGGAATACTACTTCTAATTTTTTAGAGGAAGTAACAAAATTTAAATTTTCCCAAATGATTTTGGCATTTGGGGGAAAATACGTGATCCATTTAGTTAACTTCATTAATTTATCACTTTTTTTTCAAAATAAAAGCTTCAGTTTGAAGTTTCTGTATTTTTTAACTCTATTCTAATGCAATACTACTCTGTATTAGTTCATTATAGTAGAACTTTACACTCATAAAACTACAAATTCGATATCCTTTCAAACTGTTTGAGAGTTTATCAACTTTTTTTTTAATATCATGAGCGTCTTGCCTATATTTTCTCCGACATCAATTTATTTCTAATAAATTGATAAAGGAAATCATGCGCTTTAAATAATGTAAATAACATTTTTTAAAACGCATGATTTCCTTTCCTAATGTCATGCACAGTGACCGTAAAGTGAATCATAAAAATAAAGTATTTAAAGACTAAAAGTATTCACTTGAAGTCTTCTTCACTTAATGTTAAATCACAGTCGAGGAACTTCATTGACTTTCTGTCACGTTAAGTATGCGAAAGACGTAAATGTTCCTGGAAGCCAATAAGAACAATTATTTCCCCGACACTGCAAAACAATTATTTCCAGACAAAAACTTTATCATCTTCATATTTTTTTTACATTCATTCTCCTGTTGTCTATCAAACAGTGTTTACAGGCGTATATATGACAGATGACAGTATTTTAAGAAATGGATGTTATGGTATGTTAATTTTATTCTTTAACTTAGAAGTGAGGCACTGAACCTGCTACGTGTTTATCATTTTAAAATAAAGTTGATATTTAAAAGTGAAATAAACGCTAATTTTTAATATTTTTTGGTTGAAGACAGCTCAAACATTGTAATTGTGATAAAGACTTTATATATTTTTTACTCATAATATAATTATTCTGATTACAGTGGTTTAATTTTAAAAACTGAAACCAAAAGCTAAAGAAGGAAACATTTAATCACGCAGCAGCGCCACGCAGCGAGCTGTACGAGTATTATTGACTAATATTTCAGAAGTAATAAAAGTGACGTCACATCCGTTGGCTCCCAGCAGACGAGATCTGTAGAAATAGGAGTGTAACTAGCCTTCTTTCACTGTTACCGGTATTTTGCGGTTGTCTGCGTCGTCCTGATCTAGTCCCTCCTTTTTAGGTATGTTCTTCATTTCCGCTGAAATGTTTCGGATTTTATTAACACACCATGTTGATATTTGATTATTTTTCTAATTTATAAGTTTTTGAGGAAATAGTAGAAACAAATCGAAAACGTGCTTTAATTGATTGAAATATCCGCCATCTTAGAATTCAATGTATTTTTATTAGCGTGAAAGTTTCTATATATTTACTAGTTGTGCTCAGTTGTTAATTGTAATAAGCTAATAAGTATCATTAATCAACATTCTAGTTTTCTCTCTTTGTGTAATACTTGGTAAAATTTACATATTTATGTTTTTGGCCGTTTAAATAGAAGGTTTTTCTGTCAGGTACAAAGAAACTGAAATCGTTTCTTAAACTGTATTGCTTGTTTTACTTTTTATTTAGCGAGGTAAATAATCTTCATTCTTCCTTCATAGCAAAATTATTAGGCCATTTTGGGTTCTGAAAGATGATAAACCTTAGAAAAATGTTTAGCTGGAAGCTGTGTGCAGTTTTATTAGTATAAATTTAATACCCCTTTCGTGTCAAATATTACCAGTGTAATAGTATCAGTCTGTTTGAACATTCGTTGGTCACCGATGTCTAGCATAAAGAAAAATTGGAGTTTTTTATGTATGTGTGCGCCTGGAATGGTGCAGTTTTAACGTCCTAATTATGCGAGGATGTGTTAACTTATTAAAATAATTTATTATATAATCTTACTTGTAAAATTTGAACTGTTCTTATTAATTTTTCCCTCGTAGTTTTAATTCAATACTTAATTATTTATATGGTGTGTTGTAGCCTCACCCCCCCCCCCATCTCATTGGTACTTAACTTTTTTTATGTAAATCAGTTATATGTAGTATGTACCATACATTTTGTTTTCAATTTAAGAGGGGGAAATTCTGATGAAAGTTAATCTGTTGAATGCAATATGACATGTGTGTAAAAACTTAAGAATTCAAGCAAATCAGTCAACTATAATTCTAGGTTTGGTTTAAATTTTCTTCCCATATATAATTATACAATGAGTTTAACCATTTAAATGCCCCAAAATTGTTTTAAATGCCGTAAATAATGTATGTTTCATGTCCATCTTCCTAAGTATAAAACTTGCTTATATAATTTAAATTCCATTTTTTATTCTTTATTCAGGTATATTAAATTTCATTTCTGTAAAGGAAATGGTTTTTAACATGTAAAAATACTTTCTGAAGCATTAAATGGACTTAGAAGGGAGTGGTCTTCTGCACTGCAGGTATTAATGCAGCATTAGTAATATAGCAGCATCCAAGAGGAAATTTCAGGATTGCACGTATATGCAATAGCATAAAAGTAAACATACCATTATTTAAAATTATGGTGGAATTAATTACTCTAATTTTATATATTACTTTAAAAGATTTTATTATTGGTACACTTTCACTTCTGAGAAGTTTCGCTCCTGAAGCTTTTAAGCTTAAAATCATTTATCAGGTTAAAGATTTAAATTGTGGAATAAGTATTTGTCTCATTAGTAATTTCAAACATAGTATTATAACCCGCATGGGTCTTGATATACTTTTTATTATCCATTTCAGTAGGCATTTCTGTTACTTGTAATGTTTTCAGTCATGCATTATTCACTAAATACTGTAATCTCAACTCCTAATCAAAATTTGCAGTCTCGACTAATGTTGGGGTCAGCCTCCAGATTAATGTAATTTATCATGCATTTTTATATAATATTTGGTAAGGCATGGATTAGTATAGTGATTTTTTACTTCAATATGTATTTTTTGAAGGATGGAAAGCGAAATTCAAAGGATTCATATTTTGTGCCACACCTTCATTTGGGACTTCCTGATAATTAAGTTCTTATTCTTATACAGCAAATTGCCTGCTCTATGAGTTTAGAAGATGGATCTATAAAGGAATATTGTTATAAAGTTTGTTCAGCTTTTTATTTAAATATACATTAATTACTATGTAAATGATAGTAATTATAGTTAGGGGAAAGATTGGATACAGTCAATGAGTATAGATGGCAGCACTTCTGCTTAAAAAAAGCAAGATTCAAAGTTTGTAGTGACATCTAGTGGGAAGAATCTAAAATAGTGAAAGCTTTTTGTCATATTGCATTCACATACTAGAAATAGAAGTCTGTTTAAAATTTCTAGTTTCCATAATTCTGTATACAGTAGTAAAAAGAAAATTTTTAAATTTTACAGTAAATATAACTATTTTAAAGTTTTCTTGAACTTGTTATTTCTATTTTTAATACATATTAACGATAATTAGTATCATGGGTTATATTAATGTTTTTAAATTCTATCCTTACATATTTTTTTTCTTAGAAAGTGTAGTGAGAACATTGTTTTATAACCTTAATCAAAATCCTTTTGTATCATAACCTTTGATTTAAATTCCAATTGATTGTTCATAGTACTTTTTCGTCTCCTTATCAGATATTCTGATCTTATGTACATAAGTCACTTTATGCAATATAAATTACCAGCATTTAGTCATTTTGGTTCAATAATTTTGCATGTGTTACAGCATTTACTCTAAATTTAAACTTTCTATCCAGGAAATTTGTCTCTAAAATGGAGAAAGAAGAATTAGTCCAGAGAGCTAAGCTTGCTGAACAAGCTGAGCGGTATGATGACATGGCATCAGCAATGAAAAATGTCACTGAGACAGGCATAGAGCTTACAAATGAAGAAAGAAATCTTCTATCGGTTGCTTACAAAAATGTAGTTGGTGCTAGGCGTAGTTCTTGGCGGGTAATTTCAAGTATTGAGCAGAAAACTGAAGGAAGTGAAAGAAAGCAACAGATGGCCAAAGAGTATAGAGAAAAAATTGAGAAGGAGCTCAGAGAAATATGTTATGATGTGTTGGTAAGTAAAGATTGAAACATGCTTGATTAGATTTAATTTACATATAAAAACTTTCAAGTTTCTTGATAAATCAGCCTGATTTAGTATATCCTTTTAAGTTTGTTTTTTTTACCAGTTCAGGGGTTTGTATCCCACTGTGGCATGGATATTCATAACAAACTGTAGGTCTCGGTCTCATTAGCCCTCGTGTTGCAAAAAGTAGACTGTAGCATTCCAAACCAAATCTTAAGTATTTTAGGTACATTAACCATTTTTTATCATCTACAAATTTCGTTAGCCTATTATAAAAATGTTTGATGGCTTTTGAAGTTTGGCATGTATCACTACTGCAATTTTAGTAGTGTTAGAATTTTAAATATGGTTTAATGTAAATTTAAAGAGGAATTTTTAAGGAAATGTCTTGGGATTGTTGATTACTTTCCATAATTGGTACACAACTTTTTTTTCTATGTATTTCTCTCCATTATGGTTCATAATTCTTTTTCTTAAATTTTACTTAACGTAGTTATATGTTCATACATTTGGTATTTAGATCTAGTTTAAATATTCAAAGTTTAGCTTTTAAATTCTGTGCTCATGTTTGAAATCAAAGTTCTGTTTTAGCTTTTTCAAGGTTCTTTTCATCTGTAAAATTTTACTTGGCTCCTATTGCACATTAAGTCAGTGATGGCAAATAGATTATAATCCTGTTGATGTCGATATTAGCACATGTTTGGCATCTACTTTAACTCATTGACTGCTGCATTTCCCATATTCAGATGATGCTTATTTGATTACTTGCAAATGATTTCATATATATTTGAAGAGATATTTCACAGGCAGTAAAAAACCTATTGAATTATTTTAAAAGAATATGAAAATGGTTTATTAAGAAAACTATTAAGTCATGTAAAAGCTTTTTGTTCAAGGCTATTTGACTCACTAAGATACGTTTTCTATTTTCTTGATATTTCAAAGAATTAAGCTAAAGATTTTAAATTGTATCATCTTTACTCTGAAAAAATTCACTCATCGTACAAAGTGATGAGATAAGAAGCATATGCAAAGTGATGAACACAAATAAACAAATGATATTATGGAAACATATATTGTTCTTGCAAACATCAGTGATTCACAATATTAAAATATCAGTGAGTATCTAGCAGAATATGCTCTGTACAGTGGCATTTGTATACTGAATGAGATTTCACTGTAAACGTGCATAGTAATCACTACGTTAAGCAGTAGGTCCTAATATAGAGGTGGGCAAAAGCTGGCCCGTTGAAAATTCCTGCATGCAATTTTTTTAATCTCTTATATGCCATTTTGTTGAAATCAACAGTATTTGTATGCATAGTGTACATATAAATAATGAATTTTGTGTCGTTAATATATAAATATAAAAAAATCTTTCATTAACTGATTTATTTAATGACCATTAATTTAATATAATGGATCATATTTCTTTAAAAATTACGTGACATACTTTACTGGGCACAAATTGTTCGCATATACACCTAAGTAAGACTATTATTACTATTATCTTTTATTAATTGTCAAATTTCTCTGTTCAAATGCTTTATAATGATACTTATAGTGTTTTTGTCAAAAACATTTCTTGGCCAGGGAAAAAACTCAACCCAAAACATTTGCATGTGCACAGCATATGTGGTATAGTCCTCTAGCCTGAGAGACATTTTGAAAATTTCATTTTGACCCGCACTTAAAAGTATTTCCCCACCCCTGTCCTAATAGCTCTACTATTGTAAAACAGTAGATCATAGCACTTCAAACCAAATTAAGGCTTATTTCATATTTTTCTCCTATTAAACTTAAGTTCCTCTATGGTTTAATATCACATTCTACATGTTTAAAATTTATATCTGTATAGAATGCTATAATTCATATTCTTAGAGTTCTGTTTTTGGAAAAGAAACTACAAATAAGTATAATTTTTCATCCAACATTTAATGTAGGGCTAAGGGTCTTTGTTTCTAAGCTAGATTTGCACTTAAGAAGCAAATTCTTTGTTAGCGAACTATTGTAAGTACTACCTTGGTGATTGTTTGATTTCTTTTTATGTTTATAGAAATCTGGAGGAATTTTATATTTGTCAGTTAGCCTCCTATATTATAGAATATTAATTATAATAAAAGTTTTTATGACATAGTTTATTAGCTATGTCCCCCTTCCATTTCTGTAAAGGTAAAATTTTCTAAGTTGTAGATAGCTACTAGTTTTACTCATTTGTGACAAATTTATAATTTTCATCTTAAGTATCTATTGCCTTCATGTGTTATTCTCATTGCTTTTACGCTATTCTTCCAGAATTACATCTCTATGCTTTTTTCAAAATTTTAGTCTACTCGTATTTGAGCTATAATTAGTGATGGTTAATATCTTAATGTTTGGCTGGAGTAGTAAAACATTTTAATTAATAATGCTGGATTTAATTTTTATATATATTATACATTATATATATAATGAATTAGATTATCCTAGTTCCATATTATATTAAAATGATTTGAACTTAGATCTAAACTATTTTTCATCAAATGTACATAAATATACCCTCAAACTACTATGAATTTTCAGTTATTCTGAAAAGTAATTGTATACACTACACATCAGTGCTTAAAAAAAAAAAAATATGCATTTTATAATTCTTATAGTAAATTTCCCTGAAGTCTGCAAGAGAATATATACATGCACATGTGGTAGAAGCATATCAATATTTAGGTTGTGGTGCTGCCCATGATGCGAGATTAAGTGTTATAAATTAGTAGCCTATGTTGAAAGGCATGTATTGATCTTTTTATAGTTTGTTTTAAAGAAGGGGTTTGGAATTGGACAGACTCATTCAAAATCAGCTATAAGTTGTAAGTCTTGATCTTATTAAATTAGCCCTGGGTGTTTTTTTACCATAATTTTCTAAACCAATCGCATGTTTCTGTATATGAATATATAACCTGGGGATTTATATAACTTGTTGGATAAACTGTGTTAGCCTAATAGAAATGTTCATAAGTCTGTGTTACAAATTACTTTTTCTTTTAGGGTCTACTTGACAAATATTTAATACCTAAAGGAAGCAATGCTGAGAGCAAAGTTTTCTATCTCAAGATGAAAGGCGACTACTACAGATACCTTGCTGAGGTTGCTACTGGGGAACAGAGAACAAGTAAATTTCTTTTGGATACTTCTGGCACAGTTAATTCAATGTTATTGATTTATAAAAAATTTTTAATGCATGTGAACTTTTAATTTGTATTCTTAAAGCATGAGCCTGCTGTAAAGATGTATGTTGATGTATAAATTTAAAACCTGTTTCTTGTATTTAAGGAATGCATTGCAATAAGTATTAAAATACACATTAATATAAAGTAGACCTTCAGATTTTATAATATGTCTCTGTAGCTGGTGTTTTCAAGTGTTAAGGGTGTAAATGTTTTAACAGTAACATATCTAAAGAAATCTGCAATAAGGTATTAGAAGTAAAATTTTATGAAGCTGAGGTTTTCACTTTTATGATTTTATATAATAGTTAATGCAGCAAATGAATAACTTATATTCTTCAAAAGTAGATTCTTCCTTTTCCTTCTTTGGGATAAATGAGAATCAAATATTAAAGCCTAAGAATTGCTGAATTTTTAATTTTTATGGACTAGGATTAATTCAAACTTTCTAATGAGATATGTGAGTCATAGTGATGCATTGACAGTTTATTTTATATTTATGTTTAGAATAAGATTAACTTGTTAAGTTGTCTGCATATTGAAAAACTAGGTTAGTTAAAATGTATAAAATCTAACATTCTAAGTTCTATTTGTTCTTAAGTGTGGTGTGTTTGCAAGTCTTCAAATGCATATGAGCTAAAATATCACTAACCTTTCTAAATTTTCAATTTTAATATAACATCTGACAGATTTTGGATAAAAAGTCTAATTTGGTTAATTTAAATAAAACTTTTGAAATAGTAGGTATCTGGCTGAAAGCCTCAAATTATGTTTGTCAATTTTGGTGTGCTATAAATTAACTTAGTTTTCATCTCTACATGGTATTTTATTTGCTTACCAGAACCTTTTTAAGACCTTTTATGTATTAAAACAATATTAATTTTTATAGCACTTTGTACCTCATTATTATGGGATAGTTAGTAGTAATCAGCTTTTACAAAAAATCTAACTTTTAGTAACAATGCTGATATTAAAAAAATTTAAGATTCTTAAACATATGAAATTTTAAATATGCATAAACATTTAAAACATTGATTCAGTTTTATTTCATAAACTATTTTATGAATTATAAATCTATATTCTTAAAATAGTCTGTACTGACATCTAACATGATTTTTTAAGGCACATTTACTCATGTTTCCTTGTTCTGTTCTATGAAATACTTGCTTTCATTGTTTGAATGTGAGGTAGATAGAATTTTAGTATTCATTCTGATTGTTTTATGTTTTTCTTAGGTGTTGTTGATGAATCACAGAAAGCCTATCAAGAAGCATTTGATATCAGCAGAAGTAAAATGCAACCTACTCATCCGATAAGGTTAGGTCTGGCCTTAAACTTTTCAGTGTTTTACTTTGAAATCCTCACATCTCCAGACAAAGCTTGTCAACTAGCAAAACAGGTAATTTTGCTGTTAAATTTGTTAGTATCTTTTTATATTTATCTCTTTGTTAGTATCTATATTAGAGTTCCCTAGGTAACTATTTTCTTATATAAAAGCCAGACAGGTAGGACACTGGAATTTTTTGGTAACAGTTCAGAAGTTTAATCTAATTGCTGGCATTGATATTTGTAGCCATTTGGAATTGGCTTTAGATGAATTTCCTGGTCTAAGCTGCAGCATAACAGAAATTGTGACTAATATTGTTCCAAACAATCGTCTAAAAAGAATAAGCAATTTTTAGAGATGCTAGAAGAAAAGATTGCTAACTTAAGTAGATCACTAAATCAGTTTTTACAGGATTGTTGTGGACGTGGTAATTGAATAAAAAGAATTCCTTGAACTAATATTTCGGACATAGCACACATTTATTTTTCAACATATGAACAGAGATGGGAAACATACATACATATATATATACAAGCAACATTCCAATTCATTTAAATTCAATCGTATTGCGCATGACATTAATCAGATCGATACAAATACCACGAGATGTAAAAAAAACATGGATAACAGTTTTGAAGTATATAACAGAGGTATTTTTTTAGTTAAATGGAGGTGAAAACCTATTGGGAGAAAATCTATTTTCAAATGTATGCTAACTTGGAGTAGATCATTCATCTACTTTTTAAATAAGAGCTCTTTGGATCACTGTTTACCTTAGTTTTCTGTTATCTATTTACCTCAGTCTGTTATAATTCAGTTTTCAGATTAATTGGTTTACTTATCTCATGTTCTCAGATTGTTTTTTTATATTTCTTACATTTGTGCTTCATCTAACATTTTATAGAAATCTGTAATCAGCATTCTTTAGATGAATATTTGGTTTTTAAATTTTAGACATAAAAGTTGTATTGTATAGGTAGGCCAAATTATGAAAGAATATTAGGATGATATAATTTACTTTGATTTGCCAAAATATTTTGGCATCTAAAATCCTCTTGGTTAAGACCTTATTTTAAGTCTCAGGAACTTTAGGGGATTCTTTCAGAATTTAGAAATCTGAACTTATTTGTTAGTCACAGTAGTTCAGTCTGCAAATGCATCTGTCTTGTAACTGGATCATTACAGGCTCCAGCTATCCAAATATCTATGTTCATAAATGGTGGGTGAGGTGTGCAAAATAAATTTGTGATTACAATGTGCTCCAAATTCCCAAACAATATCTCCTGGAGGTAACAAGTCAAGCCTGGGGGCCCTTTGCTTGATATCTGCTTTTAAATTGTAAGGATCTATTTGATGTTTAGTTGGTCTTCAGCCCTCATCATTCTTCACTGAAGTGAAGCTACATATTATCCTTAGCAGTGGACCGGTCATGTATTATGATGAGGTCTATTGGACCTGATACTTTCTTAGGCCAAGATAATCATGAGGAACACAAATTTGTTCATAAGTTTGTATAAAAATAGCAAATTCTTGACTTATGTTCTGTAGTTCTATATTAGTCATTTTAAATTCTCATAAATTTAATTCACTTGAGTATATTTGAATTCTAATAATTAATTTTTTATAGAAGAAAATTTTTTTACATATTACCCATTAGTTTTTCTCTGTGGTTAATATTTGTCTTAACTATACATAGGTATGAATAAAATATTTTTCTTTATGTTAGTATGTTTTAACTTTCATTTACAGTTCCTTTCTAATGTCTATTTAACAGGCTTTCGATGATGCCATAGCAGAGCTTGATACACTAAATGAAGATTCTTATAAAGATAGCACATTAATAATGCAGCTTCTCAGAGACAATTTAACTGTAAGTTAACATATACTTATAAATATATTTGCTTTTTTTATTAGTTTAAATCAACTAGTTAAATAATATAAATTAAGGTTTTGTATGTAACATCTATGGTTTGGTAGAACATTAAACTGTAGGATTCTGAACCAAATCAATTGTTTAATTGATTTCTATTTTGAAACTTTTATAAGCCTTATTTATAGTACAGAATTGGTAGATCATAAATTGTTTGATTAAAACAAATAATTTATAGTAGTCCTAAAGTCAAATTCATTTCAAGTTTTGAATTTAGTACTTGTCATTTTCCTGATCTTTTGTTTTCAATGCCTTAAGTTTAAAAATTCCACATTAAGGACATAAGTTAGATGAATAACACAATTTCAATGTTGAATTGTTCTATTTTTCCATAGAAAATAAGCATTTTCCAAATAAAACTTTGTTGATTAAAGTTTAGGTGATTTCAAATCCTCCAGTAATGACTTTATAATTGCATTCAGTTTCTTTGGTTAGTTTGACTTTCAGTTTGTATAACTTGTGTGATCATTCATTTTTCAGCTCTGGACTTCAGACACACAAGCAGAAGATATAGAACATCAGGATAATGCTGATAGCTAATATGTGAAGTCCATTCCTCATCTCGGCTGCAACCCCGATGAAGCCTTTCATTGTTATACATTGCACAGTCATCATGGAGAATTTCAGTTGAATCGGGAGTCAGCATTTTCATTAACTCTAAGCTTAACTCATTTTTTTAAAAATATTTGTATTTTGTTGGATTCCTTAACATAAGTATTTATCAGGTCTTAACTTCATAGACTAAATGCAGTTGAATTTGATCTAAATCAAAATTTCTTTGCATTAGATCTCGGCATGCTCATTTCATTTGAGAAAATTTATGCAACAAGTTCTAAAATTCAATGCTAGAAAATAGCTTCATGAATTTGGAAACTTTAGTTTTTGTATACTTGTGCTGAATGTGTTTTTATAGGTCTTTTCTGCATGTGCAAATCGTGCATGGCTTGTTTTGGAATTTTAAATTCTACAGAAGAGGTCCACTTTTGTGTCTGTGTGCTGATTATACTTAATTCTCGATCTCCATACAGTGCTCAAGTCATTACAGATTGGTTCATCTTCTCATTACAGCTGATTTGTTTTTGAAAATTCATGAATTTGAATTTTCTATTGTGATATATATGTAGAACTGTTCGGCAATAACTCGCTCAAAACTAGTCTTATTGATAATGCACAGATTTTAAATTTTTTTTCTCCTTAAGCAAAGCATGTCAACATCTTTGCACTAGATAGTTGCTGTTAAACCAAACATTTTATATAACTGTCTGGAGCATTTGTACATGTATTTCATTGTCTGTTTTCCATGTTTTTGCTAATTGTTTAATAAATTTTCAAACTCAATTTTGCAATTTTGTGCTTTTAAAAGTGCTCAAATGTTGGTAATGTATGTAACTTTTTAATGAATAATTTATTGATAATTTATAAGTATAAAATAGTCTTTCTTTTTGGTGAAGTGCTCGGTTTTCTTTTTTTTTAAAGGGGGGAGGGAGACAACAATAAGACAAATGTTTTGTGCTCATTTTGATGATGCAGTCTACCATTGTTAACTTCTCAGTACAGGAGTTATAAATCTGATTCTTATGTTATTTAGTTGTAATATTTCCAGAAGTTTGTAAAAACTTTAGTTGCAATATTTCTATATTTATATTTAGTGTTTTTGTCAAGAGAATAATATATTTTGTTATCTTGAATTATAATAAATTTACCTAAACCTCTTATTTTTGTTCGTATTTTTTCCATTAAATCTGCACAAGGATGTTGACATTTACTTATCCAGCAACACAAGAAGGCCATTGGTACACCTGACATTGTCAGTGATATTGTGGTATCCTCATTTACATAAACCTCATTTTAACCTTTTAAACTAATGGTGTAAAATCCACTTACAAAAATGTTTTTGACTAGAATTCCTAATTGCTCAATGTAAACATTTTTGCACATAAGCATGCATTAATTCAAAGTAGAATCTTATCAGATTTTAATTAAACTTATGTCTAGCATCCTTATATATACAAGAAAGCCTATAATTTGTTTTCTAATGGTGAATTTTTCTTTTCTGTTAAAATAAATTGCAATCCTTTAATTCTAAATTTTCAAGCATCTACTATTTATGGTTTTGTTATTTGGTTTGATATTCTAAGATTTCTGAAGCCTCTTGTATAAGCTTGCTCATATATATATATATATATATATATATATATATATATATATATATATATATATATATAGTTATATATATATATAACTGAAATCATAAGTGATCTATCTGTTAAGCTTTACTTTATAGTACTACATTTATGAGTATAGGCATCTCATATCACTTGGTTACTGAGATGCTGTTAAAGAAAAAAAAAAAAAAAAAATCTTTATTTAAATGAGAGCAGATTGCTGAACCATGCTGTATATATTTTACTCTGTGCAGTCCACGTCTTAAATCTAAGATATTCATCCATATATATTTGGCAGAACTGACCGACATTGATAGGTTTTTTGTTTTCCCTCTGTACCTCTGTGTTACTGGCATACTTAAAGGTTAGACCCTCATACATGCTCATATATTTTCAATGTATGCAGCATTGTAAAATACCTTTTTAAGCTTATTAAAATCTTCTATACATCACTAGTGTCTACTGCAAGTGTAAGTTTTTAGCCATGGAAAGAGTAAAAAATTTTTTTGTAATAAACTGGTCACAAGATTAATAAATTTAGTATTAGGACATGTTTGAACAAAGGTTTGAACAGCATAGCCTTAAAGGCTAAAAGAATTTATTACTATAAAATACTTGTGAATTATGCTGCACTACTTCCAAATCTTGATGTACAATGTCTAACTTTTTAAAAATATTAAAGGATTTATTGTACTTTTCTCAATATTCACTCCTAGTCATTAATAAAATTTAAACTAATTTGCTTGTTAACAGTAGAGGGCAAATTAAATGTTCTATTATATACTAGGCAGATTTTAAATCTGGTGAACATTTGGTCTAAATTAAGACGTAGTTGCAAATATATTTTTCAAGATATAATGGAATTGCATTCATATTGCTGATCAGTTTTCAGACAGTCATGTATACATGCAAAGCCATGGATGTATGAGACTTATGTTCTGGGTGTGTAATGAATATTTTTTTTTTTTATTATGTTGAATGATTACTCTACTGTAGATTAAAACCTTTGGAACCTCCACCATAAAAGTCTGCCGTTATCACTGTTTTCCATTATAATTTTCTACATTGTTTGGATTTTCCAGAATTGTTAGTAGAGCAGAAGTGTTGACCAAAAATAAAAATTTAGTTCATTTAAAAAAAATTACAATTTTTTTGCCTTTAAATGACCTTAATAAATCTTAGATACATATTTTATATAAAGCAGTTGAGTTTATTGTGTAATGAATTTTGTGCTTTATTTTTATACATATCAATGAACCTCTCAAAGTTCTGGCAACAGTAGAAAAACTTCATAATACATGTTGATGTGTTGTTCACTTTGAAAAGATGCTGATTTAGTCTCCATTCGTTTCAGTATTAAAAGTTGTAAATTCTAACTCTTGAATTTAATACCTTGATAGAACCCTACTGCCTAATCTATACGCATTACATAAGTTTGATTTCAAGAATTCTTCAGCATTAATTGTTAGGGAGGCTTTGAATTGAGTTTGAACAATATTGATATTTATATGCAACGCTGACTGTATTTTAAACTTTATTTCTGTTGGTGACTAAGTTACCATTTGAAAAAAAAAATCTTTTTAATTCATATTTTTCTAAGGAAATAAAATATTGAAGAGATTAAGTTCCAACTTGTTATAACTTCATGACATCTGTGTTATGACTGAAGCAACTCGAAAGGGGAATATTATTCATGTTATCTTAAAAAAACGCCACGAGATGGCGTTGTATGTAAATAAGTTCTAAGTTTTTAGTTTGACTGACGGCGGGCGCATCTTGAAGCTCCAACAAGGAGGGAAGTGAGTTTGATTCGTTCTCGCTCGTTGTCAATTTCATGCTCGCTTATAGAAATTTCAGGATTAAGAGGTTTGGCCGCCCATAGAATCCTGTTGATCTATCTTCCTACTGGTCCTGAAACATGATACATATACCATCTAAGTAATTCATACTGACCTTCATAAGGAAGGGGGGGGGAGCATGATTTAAGCTGTCAAATTAGTTGAATGTATTGGACATTTGTCATGTAAGTAAAATTCCATTTAGGTAAAGGCTAATAACTTAAATATTAAATTCAATTTTAGTTTTTTTTTATGTGCTGTTTTAACATGGTTAGTTTGGAACGCTACGTGTTTTAGGATTATTCCGCTGCCTCAGTCCTTGGTCTGTAATTGTACTACTGCCTGCATGCCCTTTGTCGTTTGGAATCGTCTTTAAACAGTAGGCCCCGGTCTAATAAGCCGTAATGTTGCCAAAATATTGAACCTAGTACTCCAAACTCAAAAGCTACTACTATTAAAAAAATAAGATCTTATATTTAATCATATTTTGCAAAGTAGTTATTTTCTCGTTAATAAATTAATAGTAGCATAATTATTGTGTGTGTGTTGCGGGGAGATGATTTTAAAGAATCTCTCCTCTCCTCTGTTTTTTCCCTCCCAGCTTGACTAGCTGCAATTTTTCTTTTTTACTTTTTGCGTTCGGCAGTAAACACGTTAAGGCTAAGGCGGGCCCTGAGTTTGCCTGGTGTACTCTTATCGTTAGCCGATTACTGAACCACGTTCGTTCCCTCCACCAACCATATGTTCAAATAAATTTTCACAAATCCTCGTTAAATTCTATTCATAGGTAAATGAAATTGTCATCCATGAAATGTTTCAGGAGAGATGGGGTTGCAACCGAAAATGCCATCATTGGGTCAGCAGTTTCGCAGAAAATGTAGCAATCACTTGATATCGAGCATTTTCGTTTCGCACGCTCTTTGTATTTCGCAACAGCGTCCGGGCCTGCGGTTAAGTCCAGTCCCATTTTCCCTCTAAGCTCTAGCGCCACCTATTTGTTCTGTTTACGTAAGGTTGCATTCGCAAGAAATTAGTATTTTTGGTAATACTGCTGTGCGCTTCTCCGCTTGTAAGTGATCCTTTCTGAAATTTAATTGCAAGCATTTTGGGGCTTTAAATCCTCAAGGGAACATCCATTATATTTTGTTTTTTTCCCTCCTTTTAAGCTAACCTTCGGAGTTGTAATTTCGATGCATTGATCTTGTTCGTATCAACGATCTTTGAGATGTTTAAAATAGATTTTACAGGGATAAGGATTAAAGCTTGCGTTCTTCAGATATTAATTCGTGATTGGACAGAATGTTTGTGTGGCTGGAGAAGCAGGGTAGCCACCTGTGAGAGCAATGTTATCTTTCGAGAACATTCCCGGGCTTAATTTGAGAGGGGTTTAATCCCCCTCTAAAATTTTTAAAGGAGGGACAATTTTGCTATTTTGTCCCTCCAATTTTTTTTAGGTTTTATTCGTATATTAAATTTTTGATTTGACCTTTGCCCCCTCAGTTGAAACGACCAAATCGGGAGGGCCAAGAGGATCAAATTACCCTCAAATTTTTAAAGGGGAGTAATTTTGCTGTTTGGCTTCTTGAGGTTTTAATCATGTTTTAAATATTTGATTTGATTTTTGCTCCTCCCGTTGAAATGGCCAAATTGCGCCACTGAGCACATTTATTCTGGGAGACAGCTCTACTCAGTGACTTAGTAAGGTCTGGTAGTACCCTGTACGGAGTTTAAACTTACGGAGGTTTGCCATTTCTATGTCCACAAAAATATAAAATGAAATTCATTGAAAAGGAATTATTTTTATTCAAATAGTTAATAAAAAGTACAGAATGCTAAGTATTTTGTAAAAAATAAATTTTAAATAAAAAAGTAAAATAACCTTTGTACAAAAACCAGTTTATTGTACAAATCTTTTACACAATAATAGTATGTAGTGGATAGCTTAGTTTTTTTTTAATTTTTGTTAGATTATAATTCGGTAAAAACTCAACTGTTCAAAAGTTTCATTCTCTAAGGTCTAATCTAGCAAAGTATAGTTAGAAAAAATTAAAACCTTTAAAATTTAAATACATTCTGATTTTGATAAAACACATGAACGAATAACTTTTTAAAAATATTTTTTTCATTTTTATGTCAAAGAAATGCAATAAGTCAATTCTTCATCGAGATTTGTAAAAATATTAATTACAAATTTTTTAATAATTCAAAAAGTTAAAAATTTTGATTTCTGGAGGTGAATTTTCGTTTTGTGCCCAATATTTTGAAAACTATTGGTTTTAATTAAATATTTCGAAGACAAATCAAACAAAAATATATTGAAGAATATCTATACAAAATTTCAACCATGTAGTTAAAATAGAAATTGAGATATATCAATTCGAACTTAAAAAATACTAAATAAATGTTTTAAAAATACTAAATAAATTTATTACATTAATTATCTAATTTACACGATTTTTACCAGTAATAAAATAAACTTACGCGGTGGTACCAGAACCAGGTATTTCCATTCCGTATATTCTGCGTGAAATTGGACCGATATTCAGAAAAATATATTTAATCAACAGCATTCGATTGGTTTGGAGCGTGTCTACTCTTTTGCAATAAATGGGCTATTGACTCCGGGACTTACTACTTAAAGCTAATTACGAACGGCGACGAACATCTATGCCCCAATGGGATTTGAACCCACGAACTCCGGAACCGAAGATCAGGGCAATAACCATTCGTTTGAGCGTTGCTTCGGCGCTTCTTAGTCACAAAAATTTGATTTGTAACTCTCTTGAAAAAAATTACTTAAACATTTTGTCTCTTATAATTGAATACTTCGCCTACCCTACTCTTTAATATACGGGATATTTACAAAGGGAGTCGTTGAACACATTTCGGCTTCATAGAGAGGCGTTCAGCACATTTCGGGAGGCGGTAGCTTAAAAAAGGTTGAGAATCACTGCTCTCTAATGCATTTATTACGAAAATTTGAAATCAATATGTAAGATTTTTTATTTACACTGCGCTCAAGTTGAAAAAAATACCATTTTCAGTAATATGCATTTAAAGTTTTTATAGTTGCCTGTAAAACTATAATATTAAATGCAAAGATTGTATAATTTTACAGGTTCTAATTCAGATATTTCAATGGGGATTGTTTTAAACGAATCAGAAATGTTCAGATATTTTAAAAATATAAAAGTTAAAAATGCGAATTTTTGAAGTTTTAAAAAGGTGATATGTTTCCTTAATATATTATTAGCAGCTTATCTTTTATATCATGTACAAAGATTGAAAAATAATTGCTGCGGGCATTAACTAAATCAGATTTACAATTCCAAGGCATTAATCGATTCATCTACAGCAAATAAATAAATAAATAAAATACTTCAATCAATAGATTAATAAAAGTATGAAATTATTATGTTTCAGGCTTCTAAGCTATAAAGAATTATATATTGTAAAATATTTTTATGCATTTTTCTCCTAATAATAAAATATACGTTTTAATGTTTATTTTATTATTAGGAGATAAATCTCCTAACAATAAAATATACGTAATAAAATATACGAATGGAAATTCGTTTATACGAAACTCGTGTATGTGAAATATTCAGTTATACGAAGTACTTTTCGTTCTTCTTTAAAACTCTTATACGACCTATGTAATAAATTATTCACTTATCCGAATTAATTAATGTTCGATTCCTGTGTAAATTTTCGAGCTTAAACCTTATTCAGTTATACGGAGGGAGCATAAATATTTCGCAGTCAGACATGCATTGTGCATATGAACACATCGTTATGATTCTCTTCATTTTTCTTATAGAATTTTTGTGTATATTATTCTTCAAAAAATGAAGAGAGTTTGTAATTCGTGTTTTTTATTTCTCTTAACATTTAACCCCTTAACGTGCACGTTCGATTTAACTCGAGTGCTCTAAACTGGCCAAACTGTGCGCACTCGAGATAATTCGAGTGGCATTGTACTTCATTTACGAAAGGTAGTGTAGGGCCATTTGGCCATCATTCGACAACATACGATTTAGTATAGGAGGTTAGTGCATTCAAAACTCACTGCAGCATATTCGTAGTCATTTGGAATCTGTTTTAAGATGTAAATCTCGGTATAATTTGTTCTCATGTAAGGAGAAAAATTAACGCAGCGCTCCCATACCAAACCAAATCTATAATACAGAAAAAAAGAGCAATTTCAGTTCTTCAGAAATTAATTTTTGAGAAGTTTTGGCTATGCTTTTAATTTTGCAGTATTAACCCCTTAACGTGCGCTCTCGAGTTAACTCGAGTGCGCTAAACTGGCCCCACTGTGCATACTCGAAATAATTCGAGCGGCGTTGTACATTTGCAGATATTGCGCTGTGTGTTGTGCTAAAAGAAATAGCAAAGGAAAAATAAAAAGAAAAGAGAGTCGTTACATGTGTAGTAGTTGCAATGTTGGGCTATGTGCTGCACTTAATTTCGAAATATATCACACAAAAGAAAATTTTGATTAATTTTATAAAAAGTAGTATTGTTATTATTTATGTTTTAAAAGTATAAATAAGTATTTTTACTGATAATGTTTATTCTGAAATGGGAATTCGAAAAGAAAGATTAAAAAAGGTCGATGTGCGTGTAATATTACAATATTCGACTATTTTCTGCAATGTTATCAAAATCCAAAATTGCAATAAAAATTTTGATTATTTTTGTAATTTTTTTTGGTAAGACATTAAAAAATTGAATTTTTTTGGCTGGCCTTTAAAAAAAAACTGTGCATTAAGGAGTTAATATTACTTTAGTTTAAAAGTGTTTCATAAAAAGTTACCGTTGTCTGTATTTAAGTATGCATTTAATGAATATAGAGTCTTGCTGCATTTCGTGTAGGTGGTAGAATTAATTTTGCTGTCATAGTTTGCAGATATTAATTTAAATATTTTTTTTTTATGTGTGAACTACGTTTATTTATTTATTTATTATAAAACCCAGAAGAACAGCACAGCGGTGTTTTCATGTTTTCATTGGAGGAAATGACTCTATTAACATATCCGAAGCATTCTCTTGTACGAAGAAATATCCCTTCCCATGGTCTATGTATAAGCGAGTTTCTACTATATTACAAATTTGAGCCAAAATACCGCCTCTAAAATTTCTCGCCCCGCACAGGGGGAAGGTTTGTACGACCCTAAAGCTAACCCTGTAGTGGCACCACTCCCTAAAAAAGAGGTGGTTGTGGTAGTGGTCAGTACTCCCTTCGGGTCTTTCTTTTCATACATTACAGATACTACGTTCTTTTTTCGAAGCAGCTCCTCCCGTTGGGGGTAATGA
>CM063503.1:25577145-25667145 GCA_032207245.1 Pardosa pseudoannulata | reverse complement strand
TTAAATAGAAGTAAAATTGGGGTATTTTATAAAACCGCACTCTTTACAACGAGAGTGACTAAATATACAACTTGAAATGTTTCAGCAAGTTAACTCCTGTTTATCCTTGCATCTATTATGCAAACTGCAATAGGCGACTCATTCGATCTTTATTAGAATTCGAACATAACGTTTTGCTATAACAGGGGATTTTGCTATGTATTAACGAGTAATTCATTTCGAAAATAGAGTCAAATTGATTGGGTGCGTGTATATTTCTGGGCGTGTTTGATGAAGGGTTAAATATAAGAAATGTTGAGGCATTTTACAGCACTCCGTACAATGATAGACAGTAAACGTACAACTTGGAATGTGTCAGCAAGCTGAATCCTGTTTAGCCTTGCATCTATTATGCAAAGTTCTTCACTTCAGCCAACTACTAAAAACTGTTTGCAACAGTGCCAACGACCGATGGTTGAGTTTGTGTTGCAACAGACTAATTATCTGATGTGCGAGTGAATTCTGCTCTGAGTTAAAGAATAGCTACAAGTTGAAAGAAACAAATCCAACAGTTTTGGCTTTTGTTCTACTTAATGTTCAACCTCTTGAGCTGTCATAAACATTTACATTGTATTTCCAAGCTGTTAAGGGAAAGAATTGTTTCTTTTTTTAAAGGTAGTATAAAACGAAATTTTGCAGTAATATGATAAAATGGAAGAATCTTTTTTTTAAATAAACTAATTTATTCTGATTATATAACCCTTTAATGGCTAGTGTCTCATTTTAGATACGGCTAAAAAATAGCCTGTAGAATGTTTATGTTTTCTTAGAACAAGTTTTCCTTCTGAGAGTAGGTAGAGGTCAATCTTATAAACAATCTTCAAAATTTTCAATTAATTTCTATAATTTATAAGTTTTTCAGTTGGATCGACACTTTATGATTTTTCGAAGAGCGCACATAAATTACTTTTTCGGGAGATACATAAACTGAAATCATGACAAAATATCTTTATCTATTATAAAACTTCATTTTACAGTACTTACTATATATGTAATAACAAATAAAAAAAAATGTTCACCAAATTTTTCCTTTTTCATAAATGGCATCCTATAATGTTTAAAACGATAACTGATCACTAAGTGTTGTAGTGTTCAAAACTGTTTAAACTTCATATTTATTTTCCGGGGTAGTCTGGATCCTTCCCAAAATGTTTTCAATATATGCATTAGAAAGTTTATTAAGCTTGTTAAAATTTGTGCACAGTACTAGTTTCCACTGCTAGTGTTGAAAGATCGTTTTCAACCATGAAATGAGCAAACATTTCATCGCATTAGATATGATCACAAGACGTTGACAAATTTAATATTACTTTCAGTGCATATAGACATGACTGTAAACGCGGATGAAGCTTTAAGCAAGTATATCTCGTATTACGTAAATTTATCATGTGTGAGGAGCTTGCTTCCAAGCAGGGGCATAATTTGGGCGTTTCAACTGAGGGGGCAAAAGTCGAATCAAAAAATTAAAATATGAATAAAACATGAAAAAATTCTGGGGGGCATTTGACCCCCTTTGCCCCTTTTAAATTACGTCATTGCTTCCAAGATTCGAATTAATAAACATAACATTTGCCGAGTAACATAAAGCATACTATATCTGGCAGATTAGTAAACTTGCCAAAGTGTTAAAAAGGTTTTCTCTACAGTAAGCTCTGGCCCTCAGCTGCATTCGAAGACCATTTTTTATATTATAAAAACAATAACAGCAGATGTTCCCGAGTCAGCAAAATGGCTAATCAACGAAAAAGGGTGGACACAGAAATTTTATTTATTTTTCAAAGCGTTCGCGGGCCTCTAGTTGGAAACTCCTGAGCTACTCGTACAGGGTTAAAGTCAATCTTCACTTCCCTTGAGCGTTAAATATTTAACTCAAACGTTAAACCATCTAACCTCATAAAACAAGTTTTACTTTAAAAAAGAAATCACTCTTTTTTTTCTCGAGTTATATTTCGCCACATTTTATGTTCCATAATGTTAACTAAATTATTCAAGATGATAAGTAACAAAGCTGAACTTCCTGTTAAGCACGCTTGTAGAATATATTCTTTCCCCAATCTTTCTTTACTATTAGCATTCGTACCTGTAGGGTAATTAGATTGGAAAGGGGATGTCGGTTTAGTAGCTGTTATCTGTACATGATTACCGACAAAAACAGAAAATCGCAAAAAAGTGTCACGTGCATTAAATTGCGCAGAAAACGATCGGAGGAAATGGTCGCGAAAACCGGATGTTATCGAAAAAAGAAAATAAAAGGAAAAATTTTCGATCAAAAAAGTAAACTTGTTTCCTCGGGATCATTTGATCTTAGAAAATGTCCGATAGAGATTAAAATCTAAGGTTGGTGGGAGATTTCATAAAAGTTTTATTTTTATGAAAATAAACGTAAAGTCGTTCATCAATGGTAACTTCTGGAGTAGTGTAAAGGGACGGTGGACTTTGTAAAACGTTTTTGGAACTTAAAGTTTTAAAACTTTTTACACGTGTATGTTGAAGTATAACCAAACAAATTGCATTTAAAAATATTTAAATAATCAAATAACTTTTTATAATAAAAATTCAATTTTTTGAAATATTTTATTGATTTTTACACTGTTTCTTGCGAACTAATTTTAATTTTTCTCTTTTATTTTTACCTTATTACTTTAAAATATTTTTTGAAAAAATTGGAGCATTACTTTATCGATAGATTAAACAATTTTTTTCTAATGTGAAGACACTTGCCTTTATTAGCAATGGTTTGTACAATGCCACTGATTTTGTTGATCATTTTATTATGGGAGCACCATATAGGCCACCAACATTACTCTTTATTAGGGGACAACACAATCACATCTAAGTTTTACCCGGGAATCGAGCCTAAACTCATTGAGTTGAAGCACAATACGTTAACCACGATACAATCTATTAAAATATAAAATTATTGATAAAGTAATAATGGAATATTCTTTTATTTTTCTTTTACAAAATTACATACCTTGTCTGACAACAAGATTCGAAAACAATATGGCGTAATCAATAATTTCTAAACTACCGTTTTATAATAGTAAACTAATTCTTCTAACAAAGGTCAACTTCCCAAACCTTCATCTGTATTTATAGTGATTCTTATAAGCACCAATAATAATGGTAAATTTTCAGCCCCTTGTGACCAGTTTTATAGTGAAGAATTTGTACTCGACGTGGCTGAAAACGACCTTTCGACTTTTGTTGTAGAAACTAGTGATGTACACAAATATTAATAAGTTTTTTAAAAATCTTGTAATGCATACACTGAAAATATTTCGGGGAGGGTGTAAACAATCCAGATTCCCTCCTCCCCCCATAAATACGTCCTTGACACGTGGTATATATTTTTAAAATTCTTTAAATTCGAGTCAACCAGAGTGAATTTTATTTTTCACAAAGGTTAACATCGAACAACAGAAATACAATATAACAGAAACAGACCAACTTTAATGAGGAAAACATTGCCTGGGAATAAAGAATGCCCCCTGTAATTGTTTTCAAAAAAACTGTTAGGGAGGAGGAGGGAACATATTCTATAAGGTTGTTCCCCTTGCTTTTGTCTACAAACATTGACCCAGAGGCATTTTTTTCAGGCGCAGCAAAAACTCTCTATTATTTTCTGAGGAACTAGTTTAGATAGAATCATTATTTTCTTCACGATAAAAAAGAATTAAGCCTGAAAAAAAAAGTTAATTTTTTTAAAGTTTAGAACATTTGTAATTATCCCGAAATATCTAAATTTCGAAAAAAAATTTCGGTGTGCATACATCCAGGGCCACGCGAGATACTATCTACTTTCGCTGTGTACTTTCGCGTGGCCCCGATATGTTCCTTTGCACCTCCTCTGGGTACGTCACTGGGAAGGACACATGTTAGAAAACACTCACACATAGGTATTATTTTTACTAAAGATTCCTGGGATAAATTAATGTTTAATTATTATATCTAAGTTTAATCCTTTAATGCAGTATAACCTAGATGTCCCCCTCCCATTTTTTTAACCACCGACCCCTTTACAAAAAAAAAAAAAAAAAAAAAAAAAAAAAATTGAACGCCTCCTCTTTCATAATGGTTAATTATACCAAATATTACAATATTGTTGTATACTATCCATATCTATTTTATCTGCCTATCTGTTAAGAATCTCAAAGTAGATATGAATTTCAGCGGCCATTAAATGTAGTAAAAAAATGTTTGTTTATAAAATAAAAATAAGCTCAAATTCAGTCAATGAAAAATAGTAATAAGAGGGTTGATGGTGGGGGAATTGTAGCAATTTGTTAACACATTGTATGTGGGACACGTACTAGTACGTTTTCTGACGACTGATACTTGAGCACGGGTCACGTACTAGTATGGGTTAGTGTAATAACATGATTTGTTTGTGGGTACAAAAATAATGGTATATACAGGAAAACGAAGAAATATGTTCTTGTCTACTACATAGATTCTGGAAAAATTTAGACAAATAAAAACTAGTTTTTACACCAGTCGATGCGACTGATGTAAAATTAAATAATTTTCGACCTATTGAGATTTAACTGAATAACTAAATTTTCGCGCAAAACGCCCGCTCTCGGTACAATTCCGCTGCGAAATGTACCCGCACACAAGGTGTTAACATTGGGTTCCAATTTCGCTAATATCATTCGTAAATCTCCCCGTTTAGTTATGGTTCTTTTCAACTAGCAGCTGCACTGAGCCTATGTTTAGCCAAATACGATAAAAGAAATGTAATTAAATTTGTTAAAATTAGGGAGCAAACGGCGACCTGTGGCTCAATTCACAAATCGTGTAACTGAAAATAAAAATCGGATTTATTATGGTAAATATACAATATTATTCGATTTATTGATTATCTCTATAGATATAATGTATATTTTAGTAAATGTTTTGTGTACTGGCCATCCCTCTTGTTTGCCTCTGAACGCGGTATCGCCCATGGTACCCATGGTATGATCCGTTGTTTTATAATTGTTGTTTGTAGTTTGCACAAATAGCAGTATCAATAGTTTTACTTACTATTTATCACAGACAGCATAACCTTCGTTGACCTATCCCCAAAATAGAATTCTGGATAGTGCCTTGTATCTGTCATCACAGTGTTCTTATCATTAAACGTTATTTCATGAATGAACGTCATGAAATATGTGTCGGATGTATTTCAAGAAGTGAAAATACTTATCATAAAAATATTTATCCAAAATTTCACTCACTGCTGTTCATATCCCACAAAAATGTTTATCGTATTTGAACAATTCCATAAACTTAGTCACTCAGATAACAGAAGCACAAGGGTATCTTAACTTTCATGTAAGTTGCAGTTTTTCAGGTAACATTTAACACTGTAAATTAGTTTAACTTTTTTGATTTTAGGGGCTCTTCTTGAATTGAAATTTTTCCAAGACATATATCAAACTCCAACAAGTACATAGTAATTAGTTGTGCTGCATTTCAATCGTGAATGTTTAGTTAATAAAATATAGTGAACATCAATAATTTTTGTAGATGTTAGTTTAAAATAATGGTAACGTGCATTACAGTAGTAGATGTTCATACACAAAGCTTATTTGGAACATCCATTGCCGTTAGTTTCTATTTAGCACAAAGTCCAAATGAACGACATCATCTTTATGATTTTTATGCTTCTTTACATTGGTTGATTATGTCTATCTTTTAACTGTCCCAACACCGATCGCTGTTTAGTGAAAACGGATTCCTCTTTTTAAATCATGGATAAAAATTATTTCTAATGCACCAGTTTATTTCCAACAATATACTATTATTATAAATACTTTGAGAATGTAATTATATGAAATGCAAACTGCATATTAGTCAAATGATGTGTTACAAATTTTATTTGATTCCTAAGAAAATAATTACGCTAAATATCCGATAATATGTGGTTGCTTTTAAATAGTTTCTTGTTTTTCTACGTTTATAGTAATGCCTTTGGATCATAACACTTGTTGCTTACTAGAACGACAAGTATGAAACTTATGGGATTAAATACTCTATTTGTAATAATACTTCTAGAATATAATTACATGAAATATCAACTTTGTTAGTCCAATGACACGTTAATTCATTGTGAGTTTTCTTGGATTCCTAATCAAATAATTACGCTAACTATCCTAACGGTTCAAAGTTTACGTCTGTCGAAGGGCATTTGAAGGTCGCCGTAAGCAGCTGTCGGGCTTTCCTTTGTGCTTTCCTCTCCGACTTTTCACCTTGCTCCGCTAGTTGTAGCAGACGCCCGACATCCTTTTATTTCTTTACTTTTCCCCCAACCCCCTACTTTCCCCCCTTTTTTCTTTTGTGCTTCCAGATAAGCCAGGTGATTTGAAAACTGCGTGCTCCTCCGTAGGATGTGCAAGACCTGAAGGGTAGGGGGAAGAAAAGTCTGCACATGTTTGGAATTCTTTAATGCGAGTGTGTTGTGGGTGACATTGTGATACGATCTGAGGATAGCAGTGGGTGGTTTGGTGCTCATGCTGTTGGGAGTCCGGTGAATTTGACGGAGTAGCGTACTACGACGGGGATACCGTGGCCTTGAAATGCTCTCAGCTGTTTAATTAGCGGCTAAAGCGTAGTTTTGCGGTTTGTTTACATGCGTATTCGGGGTTTGCATGCCTTTAAAATTATATGAGTTACTTGCAAACTTAATTTTGTTAACTGTTCTTTACGCTCTTACGCCAAAGTCGTTTTTTTTTTTTTTTTTTTTTTTCCAAAACAGTTTTTAGTGTTTGTTATATTTTATATTTTTCCTTTGGAAGTTACCTACACTTTTTCCCTGAATGATCTTTTCGTTACGTACGAACACGCTATGTCTGGGAGTGAATACATCATTGGAGGGAATTCAACATCAACAGGAAGGTATTCCGGTAACTAATTCCTCGAGTAGCAAAACAGTAGACCGTAGCCCTCCAAATTAAATCTAGCAATTAATTTACCATTAAGTTTGATATTGTATTGGTTTTAAATATATTTTAACGCTCAAAACCTTGAAAAATGATATAAATATTTAAGCTGTCTTCTATTTTTGGTGCGAAATTTTAAAGTTGGTGTATCTTTTTAATGGTTAAAGTTTTTAATCCTATGAAAATTGTGAAATGCTCTCAGCTTTTTAATTAGCTGCAACAGCGTAATTTTGTGGTTTTGCTTATGTGTGAATTCGGGGTTTACATACATGTTAATTTTTACGTATTACGCCTAAAAATTACGCATTTTAACAGTTCTTTATGCTTTTACGCAAACGCTGTTTCTAGTAATTTTGAGTTTCTATTACGTTTTATATTTTCCTTTGTGAATTACTTACAATTTTTCCCTCCAAGCTCTATTCTTTACGATCACGTAAAGTCAATGATGTGAATGCATCATCGGTGGAAATTCAACATTAGAATAACATTCCACTCATTAATATATTTGCAGTTTACTTTTGATACCACATTAATTTTAAATATTTTTCTATTATTCAATATTTTTAAAAAGGAAATAAATGTTTAAGAAGTTAGAAACTTCTGCTCTGAAATATTAAAATTGGTTGTCTGTCTTTTAAATTATTCAATTTTTCAACTCTATGGAAATTGTAAAATCTGCAAGTGTTAAAAGCAAGTTAATTAAATTAATCAAAGTTTATTTGTAAGGTCATTATATATAGCATCTTAAAATCCAGTTATACTTTTGCAGTGAAAAGTGTTATTTATGAATTGATGTTAAAATATTTTGGAAAAATATTGCTTAAGCACAATTCTACACATTCCATTCTTCTTAGGTTGACAGGTCAAGTATTGGTTTGTAAATGAAAGTTTATTTTACACACCAGGAGTGGCTTTAGGGCCGGAAAAAAAATTGACTCCTGTCCAGGACGGCAAATTAGAGGGGGTATTTTTGCACGAATTCGTAAAACACTTTTCCATTAAGAAAATATTTACAAAATATAATTTTTTATAACTTAGAAGTGTAGAATATAATTGTTTTACATTATTTTCTATTAGGTTTAACTGAAATGCCAAACAGTAGGTAAAATTTGTAACATACGAGTGCATCTTTTTAAAGACAGATTGTGCTACGTAGCAGGGCCCGATCAAGGCAAAGTTGTGTGCCCAGGACCTGGTAGTCTTTCGCCCCCCCCCCTCTACCCTCCTTTCAAGGCAAAAAAATAAATAAATAAATAAATTAGTTTATAAAAGAGGATACAAACGATTATTTTTGGAGGAAAGTTTATATTAATTTTTTTTATGTTTACATACCTTTGTAGTACAGTTGAATGCCAAAAATCTGTGACTGGAGAGATGTAAATAAATAAACTGGAGTGTGTTTTAGATAAAAATGTCAACATTTTAACCGTTTTTATTTAATTTCTGAATAGCCGAACGATGGCCGATTGGTTAGGGTGCTGGCTTTCGGTACCGGAGTTCGTGGGTTCGAATCCCACAGTGGCATGGATGTTCGTAGCCATTCGGAATCGGCTTTAAGCTGTAGGTCCCGGTCTCATTAGCCCTCGTGTTGCAAAAAGTAGACCGTAGCACTCCAAACCAAACCATTACTGAATAAGGTTTCATGAAATATTACTTTAAGAATTAACAAAAGACACTTTCAAATTTTGTTAATTAAATTATTTAAAATTTAATAATTACGCACGTACCAAATTTTAGGGGGCCCCTAATATTAGAGGGTCCAGGGCCTAGGCCCAGTCGACCCGTGCTTTAATCAGGCCCTGCTAAGTAGTGATTTGTTGCGATAAATATGTAGTTTTTTTAAATACATAATAAAACCTTGGTATACAAATACTTAGGCGAACCAATCGCTATAGAGGCATATATCGTTATATCAGGGAACGATATAAATTCAGTTTGATCCTAGAACGTTATTGTTTTATCAGTAATATCTACAAGACAACTTTTTCAAAATTAATTTAAAATCAAGAAAAGGAAAGAACTACAAACGCTTTTATTTAAAAAGATTTATTGCACAATAAAGTTATTCTCAGCTTTTAATAGTTTATTCCAATTACAAAACGTTTCCGAGTTGTAAGGATACCGTTCTATTGTTAGAAGACTTAAATGAAAGTTAGTTTGATCAGCTTATGACACATTAGGAAAAGCTGTTAAAAATTGTTCAATTATACAAACATCAAATAAAAAACCAGACCCGGAAAAAAATCCACATACCTTAGAAACTTATTTAATTGAATGAAATACATTTTTTCCCTCTTGCTTATTCAGGTTTTTCACTGTTGAATGAATTAACAATGTATGCATAGAGTATAAAATACGAAATGTATTTTTTCCCGGTATTTCAAAATAGAAATATTAGTGCAAAGAACAGCATCGTTTTACACACGTTTATTCGAATATACTTTAAATTTGAGGGGACATTTATATTACATATTGTATGCAAAATGAACTTTGACCGAAAAATAGCATCGTTATAGATGGACTTATCGCTATATCGGATATTGTTATAGCGAGGTTTTTATTGTACACACACACACACACACCTATATATATATATATATATATATATATATATATATATATATATATATATAAGTGTGTGTATACTAATGTAATATTTAAGCAATATGCCTTAATTTCATCATCGTTTGGTTGATTTTCTGTTATGTATTCTTTAATTACTTAAAACTGGTTTGATCCTATGATTCTATAAATCCAGTAAATTATCTATGGATTTTGGAGAAGATAAATAGTTTTATTCATTTTTCGAATGGCAACTTGGGCGGGTGAATCGCTTTCTATTGTTGGTATAACATGCTGTCAATTGAGATTATTTCATTGTTTCGCTATTGCTCTGATAAGCTATGTTTTTTTTTTTAATATAAATTATTTTGGTTTGTTTGACCTTTATTTACTATGCCCCTAGGGTGAGAGCTGTGACCATGTTAAAATGATTTAAGTCCATACTGAAGCCCCAATCCTCCAATATTATTAGTAAACATAGTATCCATTCTAATCTTTTTTCATTGTTGTATGACATCATGTCCATTTTTCGAAGTTTTAGATTCTGCTTTTAGGTTGCCTTATTTCTATGACTTTATATATTAATAATCAGGAATTAGCACATTTATTCTGAGGAACAGGTGGTTGGTAAAACCTTTGCTTTTTTCCCCTTCATTAGTGTGTTGTGTTGGTGTATGCTTAAATAACAGTATACGTTAAGTTATTAATTTATTTATCTGGATGTTAGTTTCATTATTTCACGATGTAACATCAGTAGGACTTGTAAACTTATGAGACGTATTTTTTTAGAGAAAAACTTTATACAAAAATAAAATGTATACTTGCAATACATACTCAAAAATAATCCCATAACTTTAAAAGATTAATTTTATAAAACATATTCATCTATCATAGTTATTCTTGACCACACGGCATAGTGGCAAAACAAAACTATTAATGGATTGGAACAAAAAATCAATTAAAACAGTTATTTCGTAGGCATATATAAAATATGTAATAACTAAAACTTTCAATGAAACTTTATTTATTTACATATAACAAAAAATGAAAATATTCTCATTCAAGTTTTAAATATCGCGTATATTTCTGTTCTGTGGACTTTATTTTTTCTGATCATGTATGATATGTTAAAATAGAGGAATTATTATAGTTTGAACTCAGGTTAATTTAATATTAAAAGTATGTAATAACTAAAAATATAATTAAAAATATGCAATAACTAAAAGTTTTAATGAAACCTTATTTAATTATAACAAACAATGAAAATATTCTCCTTTAAGTTTTAAAAAACGCATTTATTTGTTTTCTGTTCGCATTATATTTTTCTGGTCAAATCTGATATGTTAAAATAAAGGAACTATTATGTACCGAGGTTAATTTTTATATAGTTTTTCAACCATTTTCGTCCCAGTCTTATCTCATTAATTAGGCTTTATTTCTATATTTAGGTAAAACATATTTTATATGCTGTGGACTGGAAAGTTAAGATACGAACCAACTGATTAATTCATCGTATATAATACACTGGGAACGAATTAGAAAGGAGATATAATTATCTTCCAAGTTGAAAAGTCTTCATTATAATTCAAGATAAAATTAAAAGGTCTATTATGTTAAAAATAAAACATTTCCTAGATCATTATTAAGTGGCAAACTTTATAAAAATTATTTAATTTTGATAGCTGACGCAATAATTTAAAAAAACAGGAAAAATAAACACCAAGTAAAAAAATAGAAATTCACCTGCCGGCAAAAAAAACTTTTGAAATTTGTAAACTAGAAATTAATTTTTTATATCATATAGAATCCAACTATCTTTTTTTTTTTCCATTATGTGAACCTTAATTTTACTAATATGAGCAATATATTTCATTTTATAGCGTGATGAAAGCTAATACTTTTAAAGTTTGCGTACGTTTTTAATTTTTTTTTTCATATTTTAAAATAGCAAATACCTTTAAGTTTTTAATTTACAGAATAAAGCAGATATTTTACCTCCATTTAATATTAAAACTTAATTTCCAACATATATATTTCCAAAGTTATATTGCGAGTAAGTAAATTACATTTTTTTAATTTGGTATATAATTTTTGTTATTTTTAATTCTGTACTACTTACGCTGACACAGCTAAATAATTTTTAAAAAGCTAGATCGTTATTAAAGAACGAGTAAATATTTATTTATTAAAATTATTTATTATTTACATAAAAGTTATTAAATTATAAATCAAAAAACAGCTCTTATGATGACTATAAGTTTCTAAACATACTAAATCCCTTAAATAGCAATCTGAGTAATATTGTACACACACACACACACACATATATAATGTAATGTAAGCAGTATGCCTTAATTTCATCATCTTTTGGGTGATTTTCTGTACTGTTTTAATAACTTAGCCTGAGTTAATGTTACTACAATCAATAACGTAGTCAGCATTTATTTTACCATGTTTAAATCTGCCTTGCAAAAGCTAAAAGTTATTTAATTTACGCATCAGTATTTACCAGACGAATTTAAATTAATTTTATGAATAACTAGGAAATTATATAAAAGTGTTGATTAAGGAATTATGACATACCATTTATTTTTCTTTTACGAAATTACTTACCTTGTATGACATCAAAATTCGAAAACAGTATGGCATGATCAGCAATTTAAAAAACTATCGTTTTATAATAGTTAAGTAATTTTAGCTATAAGCTAGCTTGTTCAAACTTTCGTCTGCATTTATAGTTATGGCTTTTGTATAAAGCCTTTAGTAATGTTAAATTCACCAAGAAATTTTTTTAGTCTTTTCATGGGTGAAAACTGCCTTTCAGCACTTGCAGTGGAAACTAATGATGTGCACAAATTTTAATAAGTATAAAAAAAAAAAATCTTGTAATGTGTATATTAAAAACATTTCGGGGAATATTCAAACCTCCTGCTCCCTCCCTATAAATACGTCATTGGCTGCAATTAATTACTTCTACTACCACAAAGAAAAAATAATTATATCCCCGTGTTAGGAGCAGAGATTAACTAGTAAGTTTTAAAAAGAAAAAAAATTCCTCTCCTTCATATAAAGAAATGCCTGTAGATCTGCTCTCAAGGTCATACAGGACTCTAAAATTTGTTCCTCGGAAAAAAAAATAAATAAGGGGCTAGTTTTCAACCTGCAGTAGTTTCATGGTCAGTGCCCCGCGAATATTTCCCCCAAAGTAGGGAGCATTGAGTGTAAAGAGAATTCACCCACTAGAGTGGGAGAGTTCCTTAACCCCTGGCTTGCCAGCTCAGTAATCACGTTCAAATTATACGGTATCTATTTTTCTTTTTTCCCCGGCTAGGAATTGTTAGTTGGGCAATCCCAATTATAACACCTGCCTTTTTTTTCCCTTCATGACTGACTGTAAAACTCCCTGCCTTTATTTTAAATTCAGATTTCGATTGTTTTAACTTTAATTGCGCCATCTGTTTCTAGTTTCATTCGGACTTGCTTTTAGACTTTAATATGGTAACTTGATAACTTAATGTAAGCTGGGTTTAACATGAAATATGTTATGGCTTATATTATGTAGTATGTATTAATACTGCCGGATATGATGAATAAAAACTTAATTTTCTTAGTTTTGGTATTGTTTTTATGCTAATTTAGTATTTTATTGCAAATCTCGGAAATAATAGAAATACGAACTTTTTGTTTTAGTTTTCCAACAAATATTTAATTTTTTTTGATAATTTTTTCGCAGTTGTGAAAACTAAATTAATTTTTTATCGAATTATTTAATAAAATGATTGAGGTATTGTCAAAACAAAAAGGTAGAAAAAAATGTATTGAAGTCGATCTGGTTAGATTAGATAAATAAATTCATAGAATTTCCGTTGAATAGACATCATGTCTGCAAAAGATTACTAATTAACTGTATCAAAACCATGAGCAAAAAATAAATAAATAAATAATAAAAAATAAATGAATAAATGATAAAAATAAATAAATAAATAATAAAAATAGCTAAATAAAAATAAAGTAAATAAATAAATAAAATAAAAATAAAAATAAATAAATATCATACGTTTTTATTTCGGTCCTTTTTTAGGCTTCGGTCCTTTGAAGTTCGTCATACCTAGATTCGACTATATTTACTTTTTATTTCAATCTGTTATGAAAAAAAATTAAAACGAGCAAAATAAATAATTGTTGACCATATTAGAAAGATTTAAAATAAAGATTTTAACCTGTTAAATGAAACAAAATATCATTTCCTAATTTTGATATAATTATAATTCTTAAAACCGATTAACAAAACAATTTAGAATGAACTTAGAAAATATTTCCTAGTAATGTATAGCGTGAAATCGTTTTCCCAACTGAGGACACTGGCAAATATTATAGAAAAATTTGACCAATAAGACAGAAAAGTTTAATAATTAGACCTAATTACTAAACCTAGAAGTTCATTATTGTCTCCAAATGCAGAGTTACTTTCATTTTTGTCGCAAAATAAAACTTATATTCATGTATTTTCTGTTATAATATTCCATATTAGTGCACAAAATTTAAATGTTTGACTCGCTTATATTTCTTGCTTCATTTCACCTCAAGGTGAGTAATTCTAAATATTCTATAGAATATTAATTTCTATCGAAGAAAATACTTTAAAAAACGCCTATAATTTTCTAATTTTTTTAAATTATAGCGTATTGTATAGAAACATAAAGTAATAAAGCTTAAAACAAGCCTAAAACATTATCATAGTCTAATTTCTTATATCGATATACCATTGTATCGCAGTATAAATCTGGTTATATATCAGGATGTAAGATTTTCATCATCTTGCAGTCCTAGATAATACCTTATTTTTCAAGAATTTTTTAAAATTAGTTGAAATTTCTAAGTATTAATAACGATTTAGAAACTTTAGGACTAAATTTCTCTACACTGATCTTATTGAAATTGGGAATCCCTTATATGAAATTCAGGTGAGAAATAGGTTTAAGAGCATCATGTATTTCATTTCAGAATAGAAATAGATCAAATATTTACCATTCAATACACATATTATATATATATATATATATATATATATATATATATATATATATATATAATATATATATATATATATATATATATATATATATATATATATATATATATATATATATATATATATATATATATATATATATATAAATCAATCAAAATTTTTTAATTTTAATATTTCCTTAAAAACCTCCTCTCTCCCATTCTAATTCCTTAAAATCTTTCTCACAGCCTCTAAATGTCTTAAATAAAGGAGCGTAAAATTCTTTCGATACAATTCCCAAAGCTTTCTATCCTATAGATGTAAATTTTCTGTCTATTCAACACGTTTTCCAGCTGTCGCCGGCAAATGGCTCCAGGTTTTTCTGAACTTACACTTAAATTCGCTGAGTAAGTTTCTTATCCCTTGGGAAAATTCGTTCTGCCTTTGCTCTTGGGTGTACCTCTGTTCGAGCAGAGGGATTTTTGTGTCTTTCTCTTGTCTGTCGTTGACCAGTAAAGACGTCCGTTTTAGCAGCTCTAAAATAAAGTTTTAATTAGACTTGTGCCGTTCAATTTAATGCGACCAAAGTGAATCGCTCGTTATTACTGCTAGTTGGTTAGGGTTCTAAAAGGGCAAATAAAAATAATAGGGGCTACATAATTATTGTAACTAGAGGAAATAATATTACACACACACACACACACACACACACACACACATATATATATATATATATATATATATATATATATGTGTGTTATACACATTATATATGTAATAAGACGGACTTCTCGATGGGTGGTTGCAGTCATGGATATAAAAATGATACCGTTTTAGCTAAAGACCTTTATCTCTGTAATAAAACAGACTTCTCGATGGGTGGTTGCAGTCATGGCTATAAAAACGATACCGTTTTAGCTAATGACTTTTATTAAGATAACGTTGGAGGACGGGTTCCCACTTCATCATAGGGACAGGACAAACTGAAGGGTCAGCTAGCATGAAGTTCTATGTACAAGACCCTTAACACCTGGGTCAACATCTGTGGGAAAATATCTGCCCAACGACATCGTGCATCTCCTTTTTGTTTGGAAATTTCCTAAATTGTCCGCTAGGGCCATGTAGAGTTATAATTGGTCAGGCCCCTTCTCTGAGGGCGTAAACTGTAGCCCCAGTGGTCAATTTAGGTTAGGGGTTAAAAAGGGGAATGCAAAATGACGCGGGAATTTTTAGCCCTTGATTTAAGTTTTGAAAACCCCTGAGAATTTTCCTTACATATATACATACACATATTATACGCATTATATTGTTGTTTCGGATGCCACCTGGTCAAACCAAGCATGATTGTGCCATACTCTACTCGTGTCAAGGCAATTGGGGTCATTTCGTTTTAACGAGTGGGTGAAAGAGGGGGGGGGGTTCCAAATTACCCACTTTGCTGAAGTGAGTACTCGGAATTTAGAAGCAGGGACCAAGAAGATCATAAGTTGGCCTGCCATCCCCCAGACGTATTGATTGAGAATTTGGAGGACATTTTAACCATGAACCTATTTTACGTGCCCTAGTCACCTTTAACGAACACGGCGGATCTTAGGCCGGCTTGGGCTCCGAACCCGCAACACTTAAGTTACGAGTAAAAGTTATATAAATAAGTTAATTGGGTTTAACTTTTTATTTATTTTCAAAATCTTTGAAATTCAATGTCAGTGAAGTAAATTTTTCTAAAAATCTATTCAGTTTACCTATAGCAACGGTGGCAGAAATTGGGTCCTTGGACAAAAATAAGCATTGCTTCTACGTCAGAGAATTAATTAGATTAAACATATTTTCACAGGAAAAGTTCAAACATGCGAATGAAGTTCAAGACATATCTTTAAGTATTTTCAATGCCACTGCATTTTTATATTTCATTGTAGGTACTATTACAGAAATGCATAATTTTTTTGAACTGTAGAAAAATTGCATACTACGGAATCCTTATTTTACTTCAAACTTTTTTTTTATTGGAAGTGTATATATATATATATATATATATATATATATATATATCTATATATATATACTACCAACAGCTGCAGGGATTTGGTTTTTAGCTCTATGGTCTACTGTTTTGATACACGAGGGCTAATGAGACAGGGACCTACTGCTTAAAGCCGATTCCGAACGGCTACGAACATTCATGCCAGCAGCGGGATTCGAACCCGCGAACTTAAGAACAGAAGAGCAGCGTTCTAACATTCTGCCATCGTTCGACGGTTTCGGGGGGGGGCGGAGTGAAGTCCTGTTAAGGAACTCACTATGCAATCTTTCACAGACACAAGGATGGTTACACAGCCAGAGTGAATCAAGTTCATTTGTTCTTTTGTAAAATAGAATTGTTTGCCAGGGTAATAGTCTTATTTCATATGAATGTGAATGCACATATGTGACACTACACACTAATTATTAATCCTCTTTTAAAATAAATTTAAATTTCCTTGAATTAACTTTAAGAAATTTTTAAGACTCAATTAATTTCTATTTGAAATAGATTTTTTTTTTCTTTGGTTGTGAACATCTCATATATAAAGAGCCACATTTTTTCGGGAAGTAGGGGAGGGGGCTGCTTTTTATGGTTTTAGTCAAAATATAAGTTAAAACTTCTAAATGGAATAAAATTATACACTAATTATTAAAACTTCAGTGATATTCAAATCGAACAGTAGTTATTAGAAAATAAACTGAATACATATTGCTACAGGAAGACGGTCCACATAGAATATCTTCGCAGGCTGTAGGTTGCCCACACTTGTTTTAAACCATTTATCTAAAACTTGTCAATAAATATCAATTGTCAATAAAATTATACAGTAATTATTAAAACTTCAGTGATATTCAAATTGAACAATAGTTATTAGAAAATAAACTGAATAATATTGCTATAGGAAGACGGGCCATATTGAATATCTTCGCAGGCTGTAGGTTGCCCATACTTGTATTAAACCATTTATCTAAAACTTGTCAATAAATATCAATTGTCAATAAAAATTATACAGTAATTATTAAAACTTCAGTGATATTCAAATTGAACAATAGTTATTAGAAAATAAACTGAATAATATTGCTATAGGAAGACGGGCCATAAAGAATATCTTCGCAGGCTGTAGGTTGCCCACACTTGTTTTAAACCATTTATCTAAAACTTGTCAATAAATATCAATTGTCAATAAAATTATACAGTAATTATTAAAACTTCAGTGATATTCAAATTGAACTAGTCCTAATCTTGTTTTCTTATCTTGTTTTTGCAGTTACTACGAACACAGAATGTAGGTCGATTTTGCAGTTTTATTCCTATGAAAGTGATACTGTATAAAGACATACGAATTACATTATCAAAATGCATTTTTGCTTTGTTTCAAATATTTAAAAGTGCAATAATTAAAGTGTTCTTCTGGTGAAAATCGGTGGATTGAAATAGAGAACCCGTGACGATTTTAATGTCTTGCTGTAGTTCATTGACTGAGGAGGTAGAGCAACTGAATTGCTGAACAGATGTGCTTCGTGATGGAGTAGTGATGTAACACCTGCATAACCGAAACATGAGGGCGTATGAAGGTTAAAAGTTTCTAGGTCATAGGACCACACATTTTACGTTCGTTGAGGCGTGTTTATGTTTCGTAATTCAACGATGAATTGTTAATGTTGTAAGGCATTTTACAGCTACCCACGAATAGAAAAATATCAATGGTTGGGACTCACTATTCGTGTTTAATCCTCGCTAATGCTCTTTATTGTAAATTACTGCAGTTGCAAAACGCCCAGTGAGATAATAAAACAGTTTAGTTTGCAGTTTTAAAATGTCATAGGACTAGAGGTGTGTATTATTTTTTTCCTTTAGCAATTTATCAAAAAAAAATTTTTCTTATTCCCTCAAAGGCCTTACGTCAATATATACGCGTTGAAAATACAACAGATTCACTTTAGGATTCTTTCCACCGTTGAAGAATACGCGGATTTCTCGTGTTTAAGCGAAACAGTTTGAACCAGTTAAGGCTATTATTATTTAATATCAATCAAGTTTAATTTTAGTGAGTCGCGGTGGCTCACTCTGCAAAGGCGTTTATTTCATAACCAGAGAGTTGTGAGTTCAAAGCTCGAGCTAGCCAAAAATCCACCGTGTTCATTAATGGCTGCTGGGTCACATAAAATAGATTCGAGATCACGATGTTCCCTAAGTTCAAACGATATTTCTGATGGTAGCAGGCCAAGTCTGAGGCTTTCTGATAGTCCGCTGCTTCTAAATTACGAGAACCCAGAGGAGCAATGTTACCCTCATCCGTAGCATTTCTTAAGATACACGTGCTCCTCAGGTGGTGCTAAATGAGTAACAGCTTTGTAGCCATGTTTGAAATAAAGATATATGTCTGTTTGCCAGTTGCATTGGCATAAATAATTAATTTTAGTATTCGAAAAGCAATCAATAATTTTCCAGGCTATGTTTAAAGTAGGTAAAAAAAAATCGCTGCAAAAAAGAACGCGGTTAATTTTTATTTTAGATATCCTTACTATCTTGCTCCACTTCTAAATTCCCTTCACTTTCTGAAAAATAATTTTATTTTTGAAAAATATGGAGAAATTTTGCCAGGTACAATAACGAAATAAAAAATGCATTCCTTTCCCATTATTCTAATTCTCTTAAATATAATAAAAACATGAAAATCGGGTATTAAGTTATTTAAATTCAGGTATTTCAGTGACTGACAATCTAGTTCCTATAACAGGAGATGATTGTTTTCTCTAACCTTCCTTCAATTTTTTTTTTCTCGCCGCTTTCACTATTCTACGAGATAGTAGGTGTGACAGTGAAAACGTAGATGAGTAAACCAAAGGTCAAATTCGATTTATCAGTTCAATAACCGTAAAGCATGTGGAACTCGTTAAGTTATAAAATGATTCTGTATTTGTATTGCCTCATCAGAAGTTTTCTAACACTACATTTTCAGAGTTGTATCTACCCACACATAACTCCAGAATTTTCCTACACATTCCTAAATTATAGTATAAACACATTTATTTTAACTGCTGTTTATTCTGACAGATGTTCTTGCAGTCAAAAGTAAAAGGTTTTAGCGATAGCAGGTATCAATACGTGAAGAGATCTTGTATTATTTCAGGGTTTTCTGTTATTTATTTATTTTTTATTTTGAGCAATGCCTAACAGTTAAAAACTGATAAAAACAAGTTATGTTCATGTTGGTAACTGCATTAATTTTTCTCTCTTTTAGTGTGTGTGTATGTATGAATATTTGTTGAACATTTTATATTTTAAGGATAATCAGTATTGTTATTTGATGTCTCTGTAAAAAAATCTAAAACTTTTAAAAATGAATTTTAACACATCTTAAAAATTGTGTGACGTGGTTTAAACACATTTCCTTTGACTGACTGTGACAGATGTTCTTGAAGTCAAAAGTAAAAAAATTTTAGCGATAGCAGGTATCAAATCGTGAACAGATCATGCATTATTTCAAGGTTTTTTTTTTTTTTTTTTTTTTTTTTTGAGCAATGCCTAATGGTTAAAAACTAATAAAAACAAGTGATGTTAATGTTGGCAACTGTATTATTATTTTAGTGTGTGTGTATGTGCGAATATTTCTTGAAAATTTATATTTTAAGGTTATTAAGTATTGTTATTTTATGCCTTTTTTAAAGAGGCTAAAATTTTTAAAAAGGATTTTAACAACATTTATTAAAAATTGTGTGCTTTTTATTTTAATAAAATAATTTTGTTTATATATAATTCTCGAGCCAGATTAGAGAGAGACCGTAATTAGCTGCATCTAACCTTCGGGCTGTGGTTTGCTCGCATCTAATCTAGCTCTTTGTGGGTTTTGATTTATTGTGTTCCCAAGGAGACAGAAATACACAGACAACCACATTTCATCCATCCAAGTCATTGCATTATTTTGAGTTATGCGGAGAATCTCACATCAAACTCATTATACCTTCTTGGTTAGACGGGACAGCCCCACCCACCCACTTCAAAATTCAATTTTTTTTTCGTATATACGGGTATTTAAAACGCCTGCATTCTAGAAAAATTCACGAATGAGTTTTAGATAATTACAATAATTTTTCTGTACGTCGTACAAAGGGGGAAAAAAGAAAATAACGAAATTAGAATAATTTTGTCAATCATATCTGAGTAAATTTCACTTGCTTGAACTTAGGCGTAACCATGAAAATTTTAAGGAAGCACACAATTTAGTTGTAGAAACTTTAAAAATTCTGTCATATCCCTAATCTCTTAAATTCCTCATATGTGAATGTGGCCGTGATCGTTGAAATTATAGCCATTCTTTAGGACGCAAGTAATGCCGTAGTTTACATAACAGAAAGCTAATCTCAGTAAAAAAAAAAAAAAAAACATTTTCATTTTAATAGGAATGCGTAAATTATAGAAATTTTCTACAGCATGAAATCTCACGTCTTTTCTAGTTATTGTGGGACATCGCTTTTTTTCTTCTGAAATAGGAGAACTTTCTCTGTATGTTTGATCTTATCTGCTCAAACATATATTTAATGAAATGAATAGAAGGAAGGGATCCAATTGAAAGCAGCCAACGCAGTTGTTGATTTACCGTGGAAGAACATTACAATGAGCTTCCAAAAGCCAAGTGAAAAACCAATAAAAAATAATCTTTTTCGTAGTAAACCAGCTTTTAGAAAAGTGCTCACCGAGATGCAGGCTTTTTCAGTTTTAGTAAGGGCTCTAATAAAGAATATGCACATGACGTCGCGGCAGCAGCACACAGGTGTACCTCAACTCTTTGGAAGCAAATAATTTTCCTGTTCAGCATTGCTTCCCTCGGGGTTATGTTTGAGTATATATTTTGAATAAATATGTTTTTTTTTACTTATACCTTTTTTCAGCAAAATACATATAAAGGGCAAAATATGTATTAATTACTGTAAGTAAAGATCACATTTTATATTTATACGATTTCATTTCGCCATCAAAATCGGACATTTTAAAAAATTTGAATCATTATTCTTACATGCTACAATATAATTGAAAGGTTTTTGTACTTTGTGTTTCAGTCTGGAAATTTATTTCAGATATGACTTGATTTAGTGATAGTAACTGCTGGTCACAGAGTCTAGTCTCTTTTCAATCCATAATTATATCCAATCATCAATAATAGTAATTATACTATTCGGCTTAAGGTGACAAGGGACCTTCAAAATGATAGATTTGGGGAAGAAATATGAAATGCTTTTTTGTAATGAAAAAAAATTATGTTTGATGTACACTTCCTTATTAAAAAACATTTTTCCAATAACACGATTATTTTACTGCACTTAGGCCTGTTTTTGGTCATACACCCTTACTTTAAACTTTTAAAAATATTTTCCAGCTTGACAAATTTCTTATTGAATTAGTAATTTTAAAATGCTCCAGATTCATTACTTTTATGTATTTCTTATTCAAAATTTTGGAGTTTCTCTATTAGTGTATTTGTCATTAAACTGGGGTATGCTTTTGAAAAACACGAAGTACAGTGGACACCGCTTAATGTGATCGCGGTTAATGTTATCAATCGCCTATCAATCGCCTATTATCGAAATCACTTGGTCCCGATTTTCTGTATTCATTTGTATGCTAAAATTATTGCTTTATGTCAGGGGTCGGCAACCTGTTTGTCCTTAAGGGGCCGCTGGACTCAGAAAAAAACCCGTACGCAGTGAAAACAACCCAAGAAATTGCAGGCGGTGGGAGGTAACTAGTTGAGCCTTTCTGTCCAATTAGAAAACTTTACATATTGACACCCCGTTATTTATTACTGTTTAAAAATCCCTATTTCCCTACTGCTTTCTGAAGTGCGCTAGATCTATTTTTAGAACCCCCACTGTAAAACAAGTTAGCAAGAAGGTTTGGTTTGGTTTGGTTTGGAGTGCTACGGTCTACTTTTTGCAACACGAGGGCTAATGAGACCGGGACCTACAGCTTAAAGCCGATTCCGAACGGCTACGAACATCCATGCCACTGTGGGATTCGAACCCACGAATTCCGGTACCGAAGGCCAGCACCCTAACCAATCGGCCATCGTTCGGCAAGTTAGCAAGAAGGAAACGTAGCCTCCGGGTAAAGGGGTCACCCCTCGTGTATTCTGTAAGAGAGTCGAGATAACAGAAGTAAGGAATGTATGTTTTCGTCTGTGAATGGTAACAGAATAAGAGAAATAGTGAGGGCAAGTGTTTTTACTATGTGGCTGCTACAACTTTACTGGGTACTCTGGAAATCGTATACTTCAAATACATTTCCAGGTGTAGGAAATGAGGTTAAAAACTCATAATCGTACAATTTCTGTGTAAAATAAAATTCTTTAAAACCTATAAAAAGTGATAAAATGTAAAATAATAATAATAATAATAATAATATACAAAACGATAAATAAATATTACGGGCGCAATACTAAATTGGAAAATCACCGAGGGCGCATATTTTACAGATAATCAACAGGTATAAATAGGCATTAAAAAAACATATTTTTTATAACTTTATTTTGTTGGTGTCATGCATAATGATACATATAATTCAGTGTGAAACTTGGGTGTCCATATTTTCAGCTAATTTCTTATAATTGGGGATATATTTAGAGTTCCCGGTCCTTAAACAATTATCTAAATGTAAGTCATTAATCTTTGTTCGGTAGTTTGATTTCAAATTTTTCATATTTGAGAACAAAGACTCGTAATTGTATGTTGCACAATATGAATAAATTTTTATCGCACATTTCCTTAAAATAGGATACTTATTTTCATCTACTAAGTTCCAAAACATTTTATCATTACTATGCGCTTTTAAAATAATATCACTTTGCAAGTTTATTATTTCTAATTCTAGGTCTTCGATATTATGTAGCTCGAAATACACTGAAACTAATTCAAGAACATCATCTTCAGTAACATTGAATGGATTTATGAAAAATCTTAGAACGGGTTCTAATGCTGCAAAATCGTCAAATCTAGAAGAAAGCTCTTCTATTAGCTTATCTATAATTTCTAAATATGATGTAGCAGTAAAATTTTCTTTATTCAAATTTAAACTCTCAACAGTATATTTTATATTTGGGATATGTGATAATGATTTTTTCAATACATGGGATTTCAACAACACTAACTTGCATTTGAATGTCCTGAACTCAACTGAATACTTGCTGTATGTCGCCGTTTGACAAGAGTAAGTAAATCGCTCTGGCTATCATACATTTACATTAGTTCAACGAGGGCGCATTAAAAATCGATCGGGGGCGCCATGGCAACCGCGGGCGCCGCGTTGCCTACCCCTGCTTTATGTGATTGTTACATCGGTTAATGTTATCAATTTTCAACCTCATTTTAGCTGGCAAAGGAATATTCACATTGTATTCAGAAGGAACCCATTCTTTTTTTCCCTTCGATGTTGTTTGAAATTCCGAGAAATCTCTCTCTTGCACCTAGGTAAATGGGTAAAGCAAAGGAGTGGGTTATTACATGTTCCTGGTATTTTTAAGAAATATGCACACCCTGCTGGTGGTCAATGGTTGTCAGATAAGCCGAAGACAACACATTTTTATTGGAACTGAGAAGGAGCGCATTCACATTTTATGTCTTTCTCGCTTACATGCAGCTTGTCAATATGGAAGCCAGAAAGCAAAATGATTTAACATAAAAACACATCGAAATTGTAAATCATTATGACAGGTTGATGAAGCTAATGAGTCAGATGGAGAATTTCTTGATATTGAGCCACCTCCTACAAGTGCTGAAAGGAGAAATGCATTGAAAGTGTTGAAACGTGGAATTCAACACCGATCCGATGATTAAAAAAAAACATTATGATTACGAACAATTTATCAATGAGCTTTTTAGAAAAAGCTGTAAACAGCCAACAATTGATCAATTTTTTTTTATTATGTATACAATTCTTATGTTTCAAAGGGTAATATACAGTACATAAATATAATTTAGGTTTATTTTATTTTATTTTGAAATTTAGTTCGTGTGAATTAAAAGGGGGGGGAATTTATCTAATTTTAGATATCGTTTATTGTTATCAATCGGTTAATGTTATCAAAATCACGGTTTTACAAATTGATCTTGCTTGTAAGCGGACAAGGCATAAATTGTTAATAAGCTCCTTCACATCTTTTTTCAGACTGTTTTACCTTCTGCTTATCTGACAACCATTGACCACCAGCAGGGTTTGAGTATTTCTGAAAAATTCCAGGAACGTGTAATACCCCACTCCTTTGATCATTCCCCATTTCCCTAGGTGGAAGAGGGAGAATTCTCGTTAAATTAAAACAGCAGCGAAGGGAAAGTAAAGATTGGGTTCCTTCTGAATACATTGGGAATATTCCTTTGCCAGTTAAAATGAGGTTCGAAAACTGATAACATTAACCGATGTAATGATCACATAAAGCGATATTTTTAGCATACAAATGAATAGAGAAAATCGGGACAAAGTGATTTCGATAACAATAAACGATTGATAACAATAACCACGATCGTATTAAGCGGAGTCCGCTGTATTATGATTATAAAATTATCGTTAAAAATTTTAAAAATTGAAATTCAGTGTCCCTTGTCCCCTTAAGTCAACAAGGACGTTAAAAATCAGACCTCGAATTTTTAACATTAGAACAGCAGGATGGGTCGTTTTGACTCAAAAACTATTTTATGTCCAATTTTCTCAAAAAATTATTAAAAAAATTAAAATAAATTTCTTGACTTTTCCTAATGTTATACACAAAATCTATGAAAAATGATATTGAAGAATCTGTGCATAAACGAAAAATGGTTCATTAACACTTGATTGCCCGAGATTTCTTGTATACCTATATTGCCCAAAAACAGTCAAAATGACTGCATTGTGAAAAAATAACAAATATGTAAAGAAATTTGTTTAAAATTAATTTTTAATATTATATAATAAAGGAGGGCGGAAGTAACTACAATTATTCATAAACTCATTTATATGTTATAGAAAAAGTCACCAAATTCTAAGAAATTGTGTCATTATATTTCATAATTGTTTTTCTAATTGAAATTAAAAAACAGTCAAAATGACTGCCTTGGGCAATCTAGTGTTAATAAGCTTCCAAGCGCGGAAACAAAACTGTAGATATTTGATCTAACTGAAAATACCGATATGTATAAGCCGATGGCTGAATGTTTAGCGGCTGGCTTTCGGTGTCGGAATTTGTGGGTTCGAATCCCACTGTAGCAGGGATGTTCGTAGCCGTTCGGAATCGGCTTTAAACAGTAGGCCTCGTTCTCATTAGCCGTTGTGTTACAAAAAAGTAGACCGTAGCGCTCCAAACCAAACCGATAGGTATAAAACGTATTAAATATATGTGTATATACATAAAGTTGCTTAAACTACGACGGAACAGTGTAAGAAACTAAACAGTTTTATTGCAGCTGTCTATATATTTATCTAACTTTATATACGTTTTGAAATTGTAGCATATTAAAATTCATCGCAAAATTCATTTTTCCTGTTTGGTATTAACTTTTCATGTAATTTTTAAAAATGCATTACGTGGAATGTCAAACAAATTTTTTTATGTAGATTTTTATTAAAGAACTTGTAAAAAGTTTATTTTAAAAGAAGCAGAACTTATGAATCGAAAAAAGACACCTAAATTTTAAGACTCAAAATGTACTTTATCTACTTAATGAACCTTAGTTTAGAGACATAGTCCTTCTTATATGAAGAACACATTTTTTTTTCACATGAACAGACGAAGAAAAATTAGTTTTACAGTAGATATGATGCAAGCTAAAACACAATGGAAATAATGTTTAACTAGCAATGTTTTGCCATCAAATAACTGAGATGTAGTCAGCACTCAGATTTGTTTTCAAACATGCACATTCTCTGTACCTTCTAAAGAAGTCTTGTTACATGATTAAAATGAGTCTGTTTTAGCTGGCCATAAGCTTTGAATACTTAATAAGATTATACAAATATTTGTGAAATATTTAATACCTGTTTCAACTCTTATAAAATTATGAAATTATCCCTCTTAATTAATTACAGTAAAATACAGAACAATTGCTGTAGATGAATTTAAAATATGATATATTACAATCCATAAGATTTAACAAATTCAACTCAATAGATAACGTTATTTCTTTTCTGTGTTTTTAGCTGCATTATCTATAGAATTAATTAATATCATTTAGAAAAACATTTAATAATTAATTAGTTATTCACTTCACTTTAAGTTGTAGGTAGGTAGAAATAACTATTTTCTAAATTAAGTCATCTTGTGGACCGTTATAATGTATATAAACTTTTCTTTGGAAACTTTTAACTGCTCTACATTTTTTATTACAATCTTGATTATTTATTATATTATATAAAACGGGTTTATTTCCTGATTTTATAAGACGGGAACCGATTTTAAATGCCTCACGAATCTTTGTATAATTTTATTGAGCATTTTAAAATTTATAATCTATTAAAACGAATAAGCTTTCAGCATGCATCAAGACTCTTTTATAGAAAGTACGAAACTCTTCAAAAGTTCAAACAGAAAGCAGGGTTCATAGAATGGATTGTCCACCTACCTCCACGTCAAGAAAAGGCGGAAGTTGCTACTGTCATAGCAACAAATGTATTAGGCCGGCATAAAAGCAACATAATCTGAGAACGTGACAAGTATCACAAACAAAAAGCGAGCTCCCTTTTTTTTTTTAACTGCTATCCGGAAGTTACGAAGATTTAAGCTATACTGTCTACAAAATATATAGGAATTGATTGTTCCTCTTTATGTTAATTCTCGTAGCACATCAGGGGGTGATGCCTATGACATCAGCCTGTGGATATGGCATAAAAGAAATAAATGGTTTGTTTTTACGGAAACTTCGAACATGGTTCACACTAGCAGTGGGCGGTGACTTTCCTACCAGGGGATGCTGCTAAAAAACCGAACACTTCATTATTTAAAATAATATTATTCCAGAATTTTTTTATAACTGCCTTAGAAAATTTTTCATTATTTTTTTTCAAATTTAACATTAGAAGTTATATTACAAATAATATTTTAATTAGAGCAGACTGTCTTTTCAATTTAACTTCCTCTGGTGAAGCCGAACGATGGCCGATTGGTTAGGGTGCAGGCTTTCGGATCCGGAGTTCGTGGGTTCGAATCCCGCTAAGGCATGGATGTTCGTAGCCGTTCGGAATCGGCTTTAAGCAGTAGGTCCCGGTCTCATTAGCCCTCGTGTTGCAAAAAGTAGACCGTAGCGCTCCAAACCAAACCAAATCCTCTGGTGAATTTTTTTCAAACTCTCATATATTAAAATTTCGTGTTTTTCACATTCAAAATACCTTCTATATTTTCTCTTCCAAACTTTTTTAATTATAAAGTAGAGGAACTTGAAATTAAGAACATAAGTTTCTTTTGAGCGCTTTATCCAAATTGTTTAGGTCAGAAAATCTATATTTATTCCACATACTTCTAGAGCAGTGGTTCTCAAACTTTTCCACCATAATAATCTTTTCGGGCTAAAAAAATATCATGGCAGAGCTATACTTATAGTGGTTTAAATACGAAGGAAAAGAGAAATTTAAATTGCAAGTTTAAATCTCTTTGTCTTTATAAGACGAATGAAAATTTTGAACGCATTTTTCATTATTTCCTTTGTGTCTAGGGGAAATTTATATAATTTTACCTTCAAATCTTTTGAATGATTATTGCCGGGTTCCTTGGCATGCGTTCGGAGTACCCAGTATGAGATCTGTGGTTCTAGATCAGGGATGAACAAACTTTTTCGGTCCCGGACCAAAAATCGAAAGAAAATAAATTTGCCGGGCCAAGATAAATTTTTCTAAAATTTTAAAAACAATATACAAGTACCTAACGGTTTAAATACGTTAATGAGATGAATGAAATTGCGATTTCATTTTTAAAAGTTCCTTATATTGAGGTTCGAAATAAGATGTACCGATTTTAAGGAACGATGCTAAATGATCATCTGTCAGTCTACTTCTGAAATTATTCTCTCTAAGGTTCAAAGTTGAAAACTCTTGTTCACATATAAGAAGCAAATATACCGCTGATCTTCTGGGCGTGAGATAATAAATTTGGGATATATTTAAGCAAAGTAGAAAAGGAGATGGCTATATAATGTATAAATATATATTTCTTTTAATTTGCCTCGGACCGGCAACTTAAAATTCTATCCACGGGCAGTAGTTTGCCCATCCCTGTTCTAGAGAATCAAAATGCCAACAGGATAGCTTCAGTAAGAGTACATACACAAATCCAAGAAATAGTTTTCTTATATTTCTCTATTAAAATGTCTTTTGAATATGGTTTTCATTTCCGGAATGATATTTAATGTTAATGAGGGATTATGGCTATTAGGAATAATCTTCATGAAACGAGACAAAATGAAAACGCTTTATCTTATAACTTCATTTAAGTAGTTGCAATTATTATTATCCTCGGTGGGAAAGTTACTTTCACTTCTTTTGGATGTCCATATATATTAAAAGCTATATAGAATGATAATCTCATACGCAATGGAACAATAGAGTAAAATAATTAATGTAGTTTAGTTAAAAGCTTAACGGGAAAAAATCAACTCATTATTACGAAAATTATTAGATTTTAAAGGAAGGAACCACCATTAAGAACTTAGTTCACGAAAATATCAATTGACAATTTTTTCCAATCCAACTGGGAAATCCATAAAAACATTGCCGAGAACACGTTCCACATCCAAAGCCTTTCAATCGTTATATTTATAATGAAAATGCAATGGACGACACAACTATGCATCTTCGAAGAACCGTAGTGAGCATGCGTGAAATAAGCAAACTCGAAGTTTGCATACATACAAGTACCTGAAACAAATATGGGCGACTCGCGAAGAGTATCCTGTCACCATGCTATGCCACTTGAAAGCAAATAAAATTTTTGACGTATTTTGAAGTTCTATAAGCCATAATCTTGCAAGAATAATATAAGAGAGACAAAGCGAATTAAAGGGAAATACAGGTAATTAAAATACAATGCGGTATAAAATTGCCTTCATTATTTAATTTTTTAGGGAATCGGCTTAATAACAGCATGCATGGATCGCACGCCACTGGCTCCCACTTCATTTGATCTTTGCTTTAATCTTTTCTCAACTTTTAAATGACACCATCAAGTGTTATAAACTATTTTAAAATCTATTTTGGTTACACAAAACAAGAGGCCCAGGCTGTTTATGATATATAATACAGTAGAACCACGATCTATCGATCCAGCGTCGATCGTTCAAACCATTTACTCCCGAATTTTTCCCATAGAACTAATGTTACTTTTCCCTTCATTCAAAGTTCACAGATTCTTTGATTTCCCGCATCTATCGTCATAAAATTTTAGTCATTCAATTCACGCAAGTACCGTTTTTATGAAATTTAGAAGTGGGAAAATGAGTTTTTTGCTGTTGATAAAAATTCAAGGTCATATCGAGGACAAAAAATCCCACAAAGACCCAGTAGAGGTTTCTTATTAAACCAAATAACATACAGACCAGCTACACTTATATAACCAATTAGACATTTCCTCACTTTCAGTGCTTTGGTCGTACGTGAGAAAAGGCAATCTTTTAATTATTTTACTTTTATCCTTGCCACTTTTTAGCATAATTTCTTCGCTCTGGTAGCCATCTTGAGCGGATTAACAGTTTTATGTTTGTTAGATCCTTCATTTAGTATTAAAATCCCTGCTTTCATTTTCCACATTTATTCAGTTTCCAATTCTTTGAAGTATTGTTATTATTCTTTAATATTAAACCTTTGAAAAAAGTTCCTCTCTATTATTAATCTTAATTACAGCTCTGTTATTTTCTTCTTTTTCATTGCTATTTTATCATCGTAACTTTTGTTGTCATTTGATCATCCTGTTTTCTATCGATTAATATTTGTTTCATCATTTAGTTCCTATCATTATAGTTTTTGAAATTAAATTTATCATACTTTAGGTTTTTTGGTTTATCAGCATTTTTGCGTATGGCGTTTTTAGAATGAAGTAAGTTATCATTTTACTTGTTTTACAGGGTCAGGGTTAAACAATATTTTATGTAAAGAAAAAATATCTAATAAATCAGTCTTCTAAAACTCTGCAATAGTTTTTATTAGTCCTCTTCTAGGAGCATTCAGAGCTGAATTTTCTTTCCATCAAAGGTTGCAGCACTTCGCCTTGGGAGCAAAATGTGTTCTTGTTGAAACCTCTTGATTTAGTAGCTGTGATGACGTTCTAATTACAAATTTAGAAGCTGAATTAGTTTTTTTTTTTTTTTTTTTTTTTAAAGCAAAATAAAGTTTTGCATTGCCAAAATCACCATATTTTTTACACATGAAATCATTTTTGAAACACGTGGTTATTAGAAGCAGTGGGCTAGATTTTTTGACTCATTCTATTGGGAGATTATCAACAACCCTGTTAGGACCTTTGATCTGGCTCACTAAGATTTTCATCTTTTCGTCTCTCTGAAGCTGTTCATGAATGGGAAAAAATTTTCACCCGACGATGAAGTTCATGGTGTAGGCAAACAATCCACCAAAGTGGTGGCCGGAGCATTTTTTTTTTTTTTTTTTTTTTAACGGAGGTATAAGAAAGCTCATACCTTGGCCCACACGGAGTGATAACCAAAGGGGTAGGTTTGGTTTGGTTTGGTTTGGAGTACTACGGTCTACTTTTTGCAACACGAGGGCTAATGAGACCGGGACCTACTGCTTAAAGCCGATTCCGAACGGCTACGAACATCCATGCCATAGTGGGACTCGAACCCACAAATTCCGGTTCCGAAGGCCAGCATCCTAACCATTCGGCCATCGTTGCCAAAGGAGTAGGACACTGCTTTTTAGTACCAGATTTCACGAGTTCGACTCTCATTGATGATATTGATTTTTATAGGCATTAAGCAATAAATCCCAATCCAATTACCGAACGATTTCCAAATGGGTAGGGAGCTGCTTTCCGAAATCAGATATCGCAGGTTCGAATCTCACTGCTGGCACGAATGCTTGTAGCCGTTCGGAATCGGCTTTATTCCTGGTCTCATTAACCCTCGTGCTCTAAATCAAACCAAACCCAATTCAATTAGCCTTCATGTAACAAAATATATTTTGAACCATAACACTCCAAACTCAGCATTGGTCTCAAGGTGACTACGTTGAGAAACAGTGTTTCATGTACATTTAAGAATTTTTAAAATTATAAAAAAATACATTACCTAATGCAAAACAGTTTTTAAAAAAAATGAGTACTGTTATTTACCGGGCATGACTCGTAGTACTCTAAGTCAAGGGATACGAAAACGTTTTTTGTGTGAGGACCAAATTTCACTTACAAAAAGGGTTGGTGAGTAGCACACTGTGGAAAAAATCCCTCTCTAAAAATCTATAGCTAATCATTTATTTATATAAATAGGTTACAACTCAATATATATGTATTTACTATACAGTTTTGATTTGTCCCCATATTGTATCCCAGTGCCTAATCAATTCCTTTTTTTAATACTTTTATTGAGTTGTTTTATCGATAGTACAAGTGTGGCTAGTCCCAAAATATTTTAAGGCATACTTTTCCTGCAAAACAAAAATATTTATATTTAATACAATACACAAATATGTCTATGCTTTTTAAACATTTAAAACAAAAATTCCTTACAAATACGACGTACTAGATTATGATTTGTGAAACTACTTATATTTTGGCGATATATACTTCATACTGAACTCAAAAGATGTGTTAATTAGGAGTTTTGACAAAAAATTACTATCAGTATTCTAGATCTTAAATTTTGATTTTATAAGTGAAAAATTGAAAATGTTTTTTCACAAATAAATTAATAAAACCATTTAGTATAAGTGTCAATAATTAAGGATAGTGTTCTAAGGTTAAGCAAAATAAAAAAATTGTCTACGTTCAGTGATTTTCTTCCACCAAAATAATAACTATATGAGTATAAATTATTAATCACAACAATGACTTTCTTTAAAAAGTATTATCACATCAGATAAAAATTATATAATTACAATATTTGACCAAGCACTTGTTCACAGACCGCACTTTGGTAACCTCTGCTCTTAAGGCCTACTACAAGAAGTTCTTTCTCAGATCAAGTGCATACTGCATCCGATAAGTCTTCTAAAATCTCTCTTCTTTTTCACAAGTTCTTTGTGTTAGTATATGTCCGATAGACATCGAAAGTCATCCACAAAATATGCTTTTCTCTTACCGTAGCTCGTATTTCACAAAAGAACATCTCATGGATTGAGACCGCTCGTGATTGGTTAATGCAGACGATAAGTTACCTGGGAAAGAAATTTCAATTTTAATCCGTTTATCAAGTCATGAAAAAGTAAGGCCACCGGTGTGACTTTTTAAATTTTTTTCTAGGTGCTATAGAATATGTTGGAATGTATTACAATAAAAAAGGGAAATTTGCCTTTTTTGTAGTGAATTTCTAATACGAAGTTACGTGGTTTAACGTTTGTGTTAACATTTTCCTTACGGGTGGGACTACTGCTATCCCAGAGTTTCCTTGGGACTCAAAGAAATGTGTTACATTTTACTTAAAATTATGGATGGATGTATAAAATTTACATATGCATGTACTTTGTATGTGTGTGTAATGATCTTTTCACTGTACTTCGGATTAAAACTTTGGTCCCTCCCCGAAAATAAATGTGGCTACGTCACTGATCGTTAATCTCCCAATCATAATTCTTGAAAGATGACTTGCTATTGAAGGCCTTGAAACGATTATTGGCTAAGTAAAAAATAAATCAAAGTATTTATTTATAATATTCGGTTATATCTCCCTGTAAAGTTTAGATAATTTAGATTACACGATAAGATTTATGACACATCTATTACATTCACAGAAAGATAGAAGTTAATAAGATTAGAACAATATCATTTTATCGGATTTTAGATTTTGTTTGAATATTTGTGATTGAACAGCATTTTACTGTAAAATTATTATCACATTTTAGCTCAACCGTTAGACTATTAAATACGGAACTAATTGTTTTGCAGTGTTTCCTAGAAAAGAACGGTCAAGTAACTGGTTGGTGATCCACAAGATGTCGCAGAGTACAATGGGTTAATTTTAATTCCTCTCCAAATCCGAAACCTTGTTACTAGTGAAAATTTTAATTCTACGTGTTTCGGAAATTTTGTCCTTTTTGTTTTACAATGTTTTTAACTTCAATTTTATTAAACGACATTATACACTAATTGAACTTTGAAAATTTTCATATTGCATAGAAAAAGCAGAGGTAATTAGTGCCTTAGAAAAGAAGTAACTTCATATTTTGGTCATTGACGACTGGGGTAAAGATCTGAGGTCGTAATTTACAAAATGACCTAAAGTAGGTTAATCGAAATTTGGTTATCTTTTCGCTTTCGTGGTCATTATTCTGTGTGCACGTTTCTGTGAAATACTTAGTCTAAAGAGAAAAATTAATTACATTTGTGTTTAAATATACATTTTAGAACTATTACTTTGACCAAATTCGCTGATAATAAAAAGTTCAAGAATATATGTAATATGTGAGGACTTTCTGTCTGATTCGATTGGGACATCCTAAATCCTAAAAGATTCGCTATTTAGGTGAGTAGGACATCTACACAAAATGTGCCCCACCTGCTCGACTGCTAATAGGGCACTGGAGAAAGTCGAAACTAATAACTTTCACGGCGTGATGGAATGCAGGGGAGTTTCATCATCTCCCTTCAGACCTATCACTAAGCGTTTAAATGGCAGGAGTGGTTTTCTTTTTACTTGCTCGCCACACACACTTTCTATCTCGTCCATTCATCAAAGCGTGCTGAAGTACCACAACTGGGTTTTCCTCCTTTGCCTTTACTCTCCGATCTGGAACTGGGATCGTAAATTTTCGCAACTCGAACCACTTGCTGGCGTTACTTCACGTGAAGGGCAATCGTTTTACAAGCGGTGAAGCAATGCGCCGTGACTGGACTGGGAAAGAAAGTCCTTTCCCGGAGGGCAAAAGCCTGCGGTTGCGAGCGGTAGGGCACAATTCTGGGTGCCAGATTCGATTCTACACTCGCTCTCTTCAAAGAAATGGATAGCATTCGTGCATGCTGAGGATGATTTGACACTCACCTGACTAGAATGTAGTTTAGTTTAATTTCGTCAACATTTTCTTACGACGGTCGTCTGGAAGGATTAAAGCCACTCTCTCTTCAAGGATTACAGCCACAGGCAGTGACGCACCCACGGGGATGAGGGGTTATATATAACTCCCTATTCGGAAGAGGGAAAATGTCTACAGCATTTTATGTTGTGCTACAGACCGCAGCGTTCTTCCTCTAGTCATCACTATTTACATCGAACACTAAACTTCCGCGAAGAGGGGAGGGAGGATTAAGACTGATACTTCATCTTTCTTGGTTGGTCGGCTATTTGATTGTTCGAAGGGCTACATTCAAATTTTTTACCGAACAAGAGCTACTTTTACAAGGATTGGTTTGGTTTGTCGTACTACGCTCATTTTTTTTCTTCACAAGCCTTAATTAGACTAATTCCAACTTTGAACATCCATGCCATTAGGGGGATTGGAACCTTTTGACTCCGTCATCGGAATAGTCATAGTAGGAATTGCTGATTAAAATTAATTTAACTAACTTTGTATGTCTACTGCCGAATAAATGGCTGCTGAATTTTAGTTCTGGAGTCCGTGGGAATCAATCACACTGATGGCATAGGAGTTTATTGTTCAGCTTTTTGAGCAGCAGGTCCCTGTTTAATTATTCCTGGTGTAACAAAATGTACAAAGTCGTAGTACCAAACCGACCACCCTTTCTTATTTCATACGTATCTCTAGTACGTTGTAAAGTTGTCATTTGGTTAACGTCGTTGAGATACAAAACCCCGAATTAAAATACATTTCCACAAATGTATTATATAGAATACATTATTTCAATGATATAAGAAATAATTTAAATAATTGAAAATAAAAAAATGAAAATTTATTGACAAAATGTATATTTGCTACAAACAATACAAATTCTTTATAAATATTATAAATTGTTTGGAAAAGAATTAACTTTACATAACAAATTTGAAACTTATTTGTGACATATCTCTTTCTGGAGTTCCCACATTTTATGAAATTTAATGAATCTAAAATTTATTTCAGTAATAATCATGCACTTCTGATCAAATGAGGAATCAGACTTACATCAAGGGATCAAAGTGATTAAAACCAAAGTGATTAAATGTCGTATCGCTATTTGGTACGGATTTTAAGTGTAAAGTGGGGTAATTGCAGTATTGTTAGCAATCATAAAAAACTCTTTAAGTTTACTCTGTAAATCACATCAATTTTGGAGGATATGTTTCAAATCTGCAACCTGTTGTTACAAAGGAATAGTAAGCAAGAAGCAGATATTCAAGAAGAAAATCATGGTAGAAGGCCAGATAGGACCTGTGAGATATTTGACAGCTCGATGGATTCGTAGATGAAATTGATGGGTTCAAGAACAAGCTAAAGGATTCGATCCTAACAGCAGTTAATAATAAATGCAACGAGACGGACTCTGAAGGTCAGAAATTCGAATTAAAAAAATGAAGTCATAAATTTGAGAAAAGGAGTGGCAAAAAGTTAGATATCGATGTTTTAAAGTGGTGCTTAGATGTAAATGTAGATCGTAATATAACGAAATGCAAAATATATGTCCAAATTAAACACCTCAAATTTGGAAAAATTTAAACTTTTGTTTGGGATAGTTGAAAGAACATTGATGTAAAAAAAGCTTAACTCGATGGCTACTTCATATTTTATACTTTCTAAATATTTTTTAAGTAAAAGTAATCTCTCGTTTAATTTTTTTCAAAACTATTGAAACTTAAACTTTGCAAGAATGTTTTCCCCTTCTTTAGTATCGGTTAAAATTTAGGCCTGAAAATCATAAAAAATCTTGAATTTTCCTCTGCAGAAAATAGAAGAAAGAAAATATATAAATATGCATTATGAAGAGAGATAACTTTGTGTGGGAACGCAACTTGCTTAAACTGGTTAAAAAACTTTTTATAGCTGAAAATTTAGGAGTGAAAAATTGTCCTAGTTGGTTAAAATAACAAAAAGAGATTACTGACAAAGAGCAAAGCTTAATGTTAGAATGGGAAAAAAAGTTTTAACAAAGTCTGACTGAAATATTGAGCTGTTCCTTATTTTGAATTTGAAAATATTTGTATGCTATCGATGATAAATGTAAACATAAATTTTACGTTTAAGAATCAAAAGCAGGTAAAGTTGTTCAAATGAAATGCATTCATTTTTTACCTGTTATAAGATTTCAAAATAGTGCAAGAGATTTGTTCTAGCATTCCTTCGATATCAATTTCAAATGAAAGAAAATGAAGAAATTTCCAGTCACTATTATGGGTGTAGAATAGAACCTGTCTTTTGAATAACGGACTTGCTCTCCTCGACCCCATACTCAAGTACCATCGTTTTAGGGCCACTCTCATTCTATGATAATTCCGGATAATAAGAACCCCCAAATTATCTTTTCCATGCTGTGCTCTAGGTAATGTAGGTCAGCCGTCTTCCGCCCCTCAAGGTTTACTGAAATCCGTAACTAATAATTCTACAAAAAAGAAATTCGGAGACGATCTCATAAAAGTGTGTATGATGTAACAGACGAAGAGGCTAAAGGTGGGTGAAAATGCTGGGCCTCACTGTTTCAGGTCACAGACCTCGTACTTTTTGCACTGGCACCTTTATTATTTTGCTTCCTAAAGGGAATTAGGTAAGAGGAGTGCGTGAAATATATTTGTTGTTTACTGAAAACCGCTTCATATGAGTTTGCACGTATAATACCAGCAATGGAAAAGAGTTCGAGGAATGGGAAGGATTTAAGAATTAAGTTTAATCTAACTTAGTAATGTGACGAACTTTTCCCCAAAACTCTTACATTTATTTGCTGAAAACCAACAAAAAAGGTCTTTTCTCAGACAAAGTAAAATAATTGTAAATATTTTTCCATAGGTTATGATGTTTTGCTGAAAATATAAAAGTATGATGTGCGGCCATGGAAGAGGCTAAAGGTGGGTGAAAAATGATTGGCCTCACAGTTTCAAATCACACACTTCGTATTTTTTGCACTGGCACATTTATTATTTTGTTCCTAATGGGAATTAGGTAAGAGGAGAGCGTGAAATAAATTTGTTGTTTACTGAAAACCGCTTCATATGAGTTCGCACGTACCTGTAATAGCCTGTGACCTGTGATTACCTGTGATACATCTAATGGAACAGAGTTCGAGGAATGGGAAGAATTTAAGAATTAAGTTTAATCTAACTTAGTAATGTGATGAACTTTTCTCCAAAACCCTATACATTTATTTGCTGAAAACCAATGAAAAAGCTCTTTCCTCAGACAAAGAAAAATAATTGCAAATATTTTTCCATGGGTTAAGATATTTTGCTTTAAATATAAACGCATGATGTGACCACGGAAGACGCTAAAGGTGGGTGATAATGCTGGACCTCACTGTTTCAGGTCACAGACCTCGTACTTTTTGCACTGGCACCTTTATTATTATTTTGTTTCCTAAAGGGAATTAGGTAAGAGGAGTGCGTGAAATAAATTTGCTGTTTATTGAAAAGCTCTTTATATGAGTTTGCACATAATACCTGTAATGGAAAAGAGTTTGAATAATGGGAAGAATGTAAGAATTAAGTTTAATCCAACTTAGTAATGTGACGAATTTTTCCTCAAAACTCTTTACATTTATTTGCTGAAAATCAACAAAAAATCTCTTTACATTTATTTGCTGAAAATCAACGAAAAAAAGTCTTTTCTGAAAGAAAAAAAAAGCAGCAAATATTTTTTCATGGGTTAAGATGTTTTGCTCAAAATATAAAAGTATGATGTGTGGTCACGGAAGAGGCTAAAGGTGGGTGAATAATGCTGGGCCGTACAGTTTCAGGTCACAGACTTCGTATTTTTTGCACTGGCACATTTTTTTTTCTTAAAGGAAATTGATAGAAACGTATGGGATAAATTTGTTCCTTACTGAAAACCGTTTCATATGACTTTACACTTATAATACCTCTATCGAGTAATGGAAATAATTAAGAAAGTAAGTTTCTAAATTAATAACTAAACTAATTTAGTAATGTGGCAAACTTTACCCGAAACCCCTTGACATTTATTTGATTAGACTAAACGTACATACAAAGAGAAAAAAGCAAACAGATTTTAATAGTATGCAGATTCTATAAAATTTGCTTAAGAATTTACAAACGTTAAAAACTGTTCAGGGTTTAGTAACTGATATGTTTTCCAAGGAGAGCATTCACAGAGAAATATGCGAGAAGCTGAGCATTATCTAGTTCACGATTCATCAGAGCCGTAGGCGGCAAGAGGGGAGAGGGATCTTAGGGTTTGGACCTATCCCAAAACCGGTCCATAATAATGGCAAAACTTAAGCTAGGTAGAATAACAGATATTTTATCATCCTCATTTGTAATTTACCCCAAAACGTTCATGTGTGTGTTCATTACATTATTCCGTGAATCGGCCTAAATGACGCATCTTATGTTTTCACTCTTGTTATCAAAATATGTATTAATAAATACGTCTCCTCCACTCTATTAATGTTTCCAAAAGTATTTGACGGCAAGGACACATACCTTGGACATATATGCTCCTAATATGTGTCTGTTCATGATTAAACTAATTTTGAGTTGTTAAATATTGGTTTAAATATTTAATACAGTAAATTCGATTGCTTGATAATTAGTGGCGTACTCACGGACTCTTATCATTACACTTGCAAATCGGGCTTTTCCCAGGATTCCTAAGTCTTAAAACTAAGCTTCTAAATATTCTTTGATGTTTTTAGCAACACAATTTTTCGGCTATAAAATAAAAATTCAACAATAAATTGAACTTTTATTGTTTCTATCATTTTCTACAGTCAAGCTCTGATTTATGCCACCCGGATACACTGCAAACCCCCTTAAAGCTCTACATATGGGAATGAACAAAACTTACGTATAGAGCATTTAATGTTAAAAATCCATTAAGGCGTCCACTTGTTATAACGCCAGCTAGTATTTTCGACGCGTAAGAAATAAATGTCAGATTCTCTAAGATTTTTCTTTTTTTTTTTTTTTTTTTTTTTTTTTTTTTTTTTTTTTTCCCAACTGTATCATACTTTATTCCCTTTAAAAATCCTTGCCTGAATAGTGTATACTGTTTATCCCTTGAGCTTTTTCAAATAATATTAGGTTTAATTTGATATTTAAAAAGGCCTCTTTTGGTTTCAAGAATAAGCTACGAAAGAGTTAAAATACCGACAGATATTTGTTATCATTAATAATAATTTTCAGCAATGCCCGTCATTAGCTCTCTTGATTTCTCTACTTTCTCATTGTATCAATGTATTATCAATCGAGTAAGGATCTGTAAACCAAATTTCTGTTAGACGAATTTCACAAGAAATTAACTATCACTCATTATCAGCGTTCCTCAAGACAACCGAATACAGCAGCAAAGATAATTTAGTACATTATTTCAAGATATGACACACTGAATTATTAAAGTATGTGAAAGTTTCTATTAATAGACTATGAAGAAACTTAAATAATGGTGATAAAAGATTGACCCGTTTCTTAGTTGTAAGAAATGATATTGAGAAAAGAATTTAAACTAGAACATTTTAATCTTTCGATCAAAAATATTTAAATAAAACTAAATTACGTTAAAGTTCTAACCCATGTGTTTATGAATGAATATATTTTCAGGTTTTTTTTTTCATGTATCTAGAGAACGCCTGAAATCAAAAGAATAAATAAATATTAAAATTCAATTTTGTCGAAAGATGTTATAATTCGATATACAACAAAACTCGTTTTCGTGTCAAGTTCTTACCCGAACGAATGATAGTACTGTATCGGGGTTTGAGCTTATTTATTTTTTATGGGGTAAATGATTATTTCAATAATTAATTCCCCTTTTCCCTCATAACGATGGCCGATTGGTTACAGTGTTGCCCCTCGGACCGGAGTTCGTGGGCTCGAATTTCACTGTGGCATGGATGTTCGCAGCCTTCTGGAATCGGCTTTAAGCTGTAGGTACAGGTCTCATTATCCCTCGTGTTGCAAAAAATAGACCATAGCACTCCAAACCAAAAAAGAAAAAAAAAAACATTTTCCCTCGGCATATTTTAGAAAATTCTTAGCCAGCAAACTCCATTCTTAATAATATTATACTATATTGATTGGGATATATTATACAAAATTGCTTCTGTCTAACTTAATAAAATATTTATATACTATAAAAAAAAGTTTCATTTTCATGAACAGAAAAGAAATTATCATACTAACAACCTAACAGAATGAAAGTTATTCAGACGGAGATTGCTGCATAACTCTATAAACAGAAAAGTATGAATAAAAATAATTATTTTATAATGAAATTTGAAGATATAAAATTTTTTGTAAAATATATACATGCAGAGGGTGTGTAATTAAAGGATAAACTACAGTTTTATTACTTCCCCATTAAATACATTCCGTTAACAATAGGTCCCTAAATTGTTTTTTGCTCTGGGCCTCATATTATTATGATCGGAGCCTGCCTACACAGACTAATTTTATGAGATGTGGGGGGAGTTAGACTAAAGTGGCATACACGAATAAATCTTTGTATAGGATGACATTGATGATTTTGTCGAGTTATAATATTATACATTATAATTTGACAAAAATATAATGCAAGTTTCAAAATATATGAAACAAGGAGTAATCTTTACGTTAACACGCTGTGTGCGTGTACATTTCGCAGCGGAATTGTACCCGAGCAGGCGTTTTGCTCATAAATTTAGATATTCAATTAAATCTCAATAGATCTCAATAAATCTCAATAGAGAATAAATCAACGTTTAAAATAGTCGTCATAGTTTTTGTTTTTATTGTGTTGTGAACCAGACAAGCAAGACTGAATCCATGGACTTTGTTTTTTTAGGGGCAGAAAGAAAACAGCTTAACAGGGGCTGAAAAAAGTAGAACGTTGGTATGAACGTTGGTTAAACTCGATTCGAACTTTTTGATGTTCGTTTTTCTCTTAGGCCAGTCTGGTAGGGGGGTATAAAAAGACCAAATAAGGAATGAATTAGGGAAAAGTTGAAAATTGTTTTGATCCCTTCAGATTAGATTTGTAATTCACAAACAAAAATCAAGCTTTCCTATTAAGTAATTTTAAACCGCTTCCAGAAACATGTGCTTTGAAAGCAGAATAAAAATATCTCCAAATCAAGTACTGCTATAAAAAAGTGTGATTTTAAAAGTTGTAGGGCTTAAAATTAGAAATAAGTATCCACATTTTATACCTGTGCTGAAAATTAAGGACACAGATCTATTTCGTTTTTGCTGTGTTTACTACTAATAAAGTGCGTCCAGCCAAAACGTACCAAATTACTAGTGCTCTCTGCTTCCTATTAAAAAATGTCATGATGTATTATTGTTATATATGCAATGATAGAAAAACGCATAATAAATTATTAAATTCTATTTATTTTTTAAATTAACACACTGTGTGCGGTTACATTTCGCAGCGAAACTGTACCGGGAGTGAGTGTTTTGCGCATAAATTTAGTTATTCAATTAAATCTCAATAGATCGAAAATTATTTAATTTTTTAACCAAATTTTCGTATTTTATATTGAAATATATAAACAAATATATAAATAGAAATACATAAATAACAACCATAAGATTTTTGTAAACAAAAATATTTTTTTAGTGGATAAATTTATAATATTATCTTAAATATGAAAAACCAAATAGAAATAGTAGTATATAGTTTTAATTTTTTGGAATTATGTTATATATAAATATTTTCCATTATAAAAAAAATGAAAAGAGCAATCATAAAACTAATAATGTAAAAAATAGTTTTTAGTTGTCTAAATTTTTCCAGAATATTATCGTAAATATGAAAAATCAAATAGAAATAGTATATAGTTTAAATATTTTTCGAATTATGTTATATATATACATTTTTACATTATAAAAAATGAAAAGAGCACTCATAAAACTAATAATGTAAAAACTAGTCTAAATTTTTCCAGAATCTATGTAGTAGATAAGAACAATCGGCTTCGTTTTCCTGTATATACCGTTATTTTTGTACTTACAAACAAACCATGTTGTTACACTAACCCGTATTAGTACGTGTCCCTCGCTCAAGTATCAATCGTCAGAAAACGTAGTAGTACGTGTCCCGCATACAATGTGTTAAAAATTTATGTACTTTTCGTCTATTAGTCTATGAAGGGAGGTAATGCTGATACCTCACAGCGGGCCTCCTACCTTGACGGCCGTAAAGAGTCCTTTCGTATTGACACGCTAGATAATCCACGCAGTTTAGATCAGCCTCGAATCCTCACCAGAGGGAATTGTTTGCTCCTGATTCCGTATCTCTCCCACCTGCCAACCACCCTGCGAGAAGACGTCTAGAGCTACAGATTTAGCTTGCATGTTCTCTGATACATACACACATTAAGTACACCTGTCAGCAAGGACATATTTATAGTAAGGGGGGGGGGTCTAGGAGGTCTGGACACTCCTCGAAATATTGTCAATATATGCACTACAAGATTATTTTTTTAACTAGTTAAAATTTGTGTACATTACTAGCTTCCTCTTCTAGTGTTCAAAGGTCGTTTTCAGCCATGAAAAGAATGAAAAAAAAAATATTTTTTCGCCTTAGAATGGGCTACAGGAGGTTGGCAAATTTTCCATTACTTTCGGTACACATATGCATGACTATAAATACAGCTGAAGATTTTAACAAGCTGGTCTTAAAAGCTAGAATTAATTTAATAAAATAGTTTATAAATTACGAATTATGCCATACTGTTTTCGAATTTTGCTGTCGTACAAGGTATGTAATTTTGCAAAAGAAAAACAAAGGGATATGTCATAATTCTTTTCTCATTTTTTTTTATATTTTCCGATTTATCTATAAAATTACTTTATCTAAAATTCGTCTGGTAAATACTGGAACGTAAATTAAATATCTACCAGTATTTTCCAGGCAAATTTAAACCTGGTAAAGACTTAGAGCATAAAATAAAATACAAAGTGGTTGAAAATATATTTTTCATTATGTGTTGAAATTGCCTTGTTGCATTGTTGATTCGTTTTATAGCATTTTTGTAAGCTTGAAAAACTATGAATGTGTGTATAATATGTATGTACGTGCTTTGTGAGTGTTAATCAGATTGAAAGGTCATTGTACTTTGGATTCAGACTTTGGACCCTCTCCGAAAAAAATTCTGGTTACACTACTCACTCTCAAGTTCGTATCCGGCTTCTGGGACAGCAAGTTGACCACTAGACCATCTCGGTCAAAAGAGGCATACACAAGGGGTGGGTTGAACCCCCAACCCCTTCCTTTTTTACACCACTGCTAAAGATACTCTGAAGTAGTATTCACGTATCAGCACTATCTTTGTTGGTCCTTCACCTCAAAAATATTCTAGCTATAGTCTTGGCACTCAGAGTTTACCAGGCCAACCAATCGAAGATTAGCAGATTATTTACACAAATTTCAGGAGTAGCAAGTACTCACAACCGTACAAAATTAACTCATAGGTATGTTTTATATACATTTATTTTCGTATTACTGGTAGTCAGGAAATTCAAAATACCTTTGTTTGCCAGAAATAGCTTTAAAAAATAAAAATCTCATTAGTAACATTATTTTTGTCAGTTCCCACTGTTCCCAGGTTATTAAAATGTAACTTTTTATAAGGATAATCATTGAATGTTGCTGACAGATAGTTAGGAAATTAATTAGATATTCTCATATAATTATTTTTCATTGACAGTTATGTCAATGAAACAGACCTTATCACACTTCAATCTGTACACGTTTAAAAAGCAACAGATTCAGTTTAGAATTCCTCTTCCCGATGAAGATTTCTTGGGTGACATCGAAAAATTTTCAACCGATTTAATATTGGTCCAGGCTGGCATGAGATAAGGTTTTTAATCAGTTACAAATTTTTCACTATCATACTCGAAATCTGCGCTTTCTTCATCGGGAAAAGGAATCGTAAACTGAATCTGCTCCTTTTTCAGAATGTTACTAGGCTAGCGTGTGATAAGGCCTTTAGTCCTAATATATTAGATTAAGTTTCTATGGCATTAAATGTACCAGACACAAATTTTTGAGATCTGCCAATAAGCATACAATCTGTCTCATGTTTTACATGCCCAAACTATTGAAAACAGTAATAAAATTTAAAGCAGCGATTTCTAAGTGAATTTTTTGAATTATGTGATGAGAACAGAATTAAGCACCAAAAAGTTAATTAGAGTGAATGATCTTACACTTAAACAATTCTCATGATGTTTAATAGCACTGTGTTCTACTTAAACAATTTTTTGTTACTCGTCCCTTGACGCCTTGTGCACTCCGTCAAGATATTTTCTTCATAATAATAAATTGAATGCATCCAATTTTTATCCATTTGTTTTTGAGCGACGAATATTTACTAGGAAATGCTAAATTAATCATTCTTGGCAGAGTTAAAACTTACTTGCATTTTTGAAGATTAAACCTTTAAAGCACAAGTTTTTTTCTTTCAGAAAAACTGGTAAAAAAATTATAGTTTTTTTTTTTTTTTTTACAGAAAAGGAATATATAGTGTAAGTTATTTTATGAAATTTCAGTTGTGGGGAGTGACTAGAGAGCGGGAAATGGAGTAAAAGTTATTAAAAAAATTGTTATGCAAAGTGTAAACGATTGATTACATGTTTAGTTTGAATTTCGCCCATGACAGACGCGGGCAAATGCGTTAAGGGGTTAAACAAGAATAATTAAATTATAAAAATTATAGCTTTATATACACTCTCACTAATACGAGTATTTATCTTATAAAAGTTTAAAATTTGTTTATGATGCATAATTATATCAAAAATTTTGTACAACATATTAAAACCGCTATATTTTGTTTAAAAAAAAAAAAAATGTTTAGCATCTAAACGTAATTGAAATAAAGTCAAAGATTTTACTCAAATTGAGATGCAGTGAATTCATTAAAAGTTTTCTTGTAATTTAATACTTCTGGGCATTCATCAATTGAGTACAAATGAGTACAAAAGTACAATTGAGTAATATATATATATATATATATATATATAATATATATATATATATATATATATATATATATATATATAATGAGTACAATATATAAAATGAGTAAAAAAATAAACTTGAGTACAATTGAGTACAATGATTACAAATGAGTACATCCCTACTCATTTGTAATTAAAAAACTTTTGATTCTCTAAAATGTTGTTAAAAATTGAGTGTTTCATAAATGTTTAATCTTCATTATGTTTAATGGACATGTGTTTTACATAAACATTTTTCTGTTACTCTTGCATGACTCTTTGTGCTCCATTTGGATATCTTCTACACAATGTCAGTCTTTATCAAAATGATTTTTAATGACGAACATTTATTAGGAAATGCTAAACTAATCATTGTTTTCAAAAAGTTAAAACTTACTTTTTGTTTTGCAGATTGAAAAAGATTGATTAAACTATAGAAATTATTGATTTATATGCACTTTCACTTAACCGAGCTTTTATCTTGCAAAAATTTAAACTATGTTTTTTAAGCATAATTATATTAACAATTTTTCACAACGTAATGAAATTCCTGCATTTTGTAAAAACATAACGGTTTTTAAAACGTGAATTTGCTCTAAACGTTATTGAAATAAAGACAAAGATTTAACTCAAATTGATTGGCAGGGAATTAATTCATGCATTTTTTGTTACTCTTGCATGTCGCCTTGTGCTCTATTGGATATCGTCTACACAATAATATATTATTTGTCAATCATTATCAAAATGATTTTTAATGACGAACATTTAACTAGGAAATGCTTAACTAATCATTGTTCGCAAAAAGTTAAAACTTACTTTTTGTTTTGCAGATTGAAAAAGAATAATTAAACTATAGAAATTATTGCTTTATATGCACTTTCACTAAACCGAGCTTTTATCTTGCAAAAATTTAAGCTATGTTTTTTGAGCATAGTTTGCACAGCGTAATAAAATTCCTCCATTTTGTAAAAACGTAACTGTTTCTAAAATGTGAATTAGCTCTAAAGTAATTGAAATAAAGACAAAGATTTAACTAAAATTGAGTTGCAGTGAATTAATTCATGCATGCAATTATTATTCAATTGTTCTCAAGAGAAGAATACTTACTAGGAAAAGTCAAATTAATCATTGTCACCAAAGCGTTCTTGTTTTCCAGATTAAATAAGAATAATTAAACTATAAAAATTATTACTTTATATGCACTCTCACTAATACAGGCATTTATCACGCAAAAGTTTAAAATATGTTTTTGATGTATAATTATATTAACAATTTTGTACAGCTTAATAAAATCGCTGCATTTTGTAAAATATAACCATTTTTAAAAGTTGAATGGACTAAACGTAATTGAAATGAAGTCAAAGATTTCACTCAAATTGACTTGCAGTGAATTCATTTAATGAGTTTTCTTGTAATTTAATACTTCTGAGCTTAGAAATAAAAATAGAGAGCAAACGGAAATTTCTCAGTTGTAATTAAATTCCTACTCAATTGTTATTTAAAAACTGTTAATACTTTAAAACTTTGTTACAAATTGAATGTTTAATAAATGTTAATTACGTCTTCCTTGCTGACAGAGAAAATATTCAAGTGTACTTACCAATCCCAGTTAAGGCGCTGCTAATTAGTGTAAATGAAATGAACGAAGGTCCTAATTAAGTAAAAATGCTAAGCAAAAGGGCTCGCTGTTAATACAGCTCCTTATTTCTCAATGAGGGAACTAAATAAAGCTCTTTTCAACAAAGAATAAATCACACTAAGTAGTAAATTAAAACCTCTTTAGAAATGAAATGTTATCAATAAGTATTATAAGATGTGTAACACAGGGCAGAAAGTACGAAACCAAGACTTGGTGCTATAGTAAAGAATTTTTAAAAGTCTAATTTTAAATCTGATACAGCATTTCTAACCCTCAGATTTATTTAGAAAATCAATGAGGAACGTATTGATTTGTATATTTATACTGCATAAAGCCACTACTAAAAGTTTGGTCTTGAGGGATGCTTTGAGTATTTTTCTTCCATACAGGCTTTAATAACAGACTGCAATATAAGGTAGGAACTATAATTGCCCAAAAACATTTTGTATTTTATAAACATATATTACAGGAGTGCAATGCATTTTCCGGTAATAATTAAAGTAATTTAAACGTACTATGTATAGAGGGCTTATTTTGCACAGGGAGCAAAATCAATTAATTTTTTCCCTAGCTAATTGCATTAGTAAGATAAATTGCTTACAAAAGTTTATTGTTATTGAAAGCAGCCCAGTCCAACCCAAAAAACTTCCTGGGCTACACTGTTTGTGTATAATTGTAATTCTTTATAATATCAACTGTATGTGCATGTAATTTTAAAGAAATACTTTATAGTTTGCACTAAATAGTTTATATTATTATTACTATTGTTATTATTATTATTCATAAATTAACCCCTTAACGTGCACCTTCGAGTTAACTAGAGTGCTTTAACCCTTAATTTGGCTTAGTCTGGCCGTTACTCCGGACATGTATATTTATAATTACTATATAACATAATTGTCAGTGTTCGCCACAGCGGACATTAATTATCTCAAAAATGGAAAATCATATATTTTTTTGTTTATTTTACAGAGATCCTAATGTCTATACAGATATGGGAAAATAATAGAAATTAAAAAATATTTGAAAAAACATCTTGTCAAATTAAGGGTTAAACTGGCCAAACTGTACACACTCGAGATAATTCGAGCTGCGTTGTACTATAATTGCTACAATTTTTCCCACTCGAATGCAATCGAGAATTGAAAATAACAATGTAAAAGCAAAGAAAAAAAAACAATCGTCTAATTGATATTTATCATTTACACCGGATTGTAAGCGATATTTGACTATTTTCTGCAATGTTATTAAAATCCAAAATCGCAATAAAATTTTTGATTATTTTCGTATTTTTATAATTTTCTAGGCAAGACACCGTTCAAAATTGTGCTTTTTACATTAAAAAATTGTTTTTTTTTTTGGCCGGCTTTTTAAAAAAACCTGTGCATGAAGGAGTTAACAATAGAACAGCTAAACATTTAGAACTACGAGTATAATAATTAGCACAATAGTAATCAATAAAACAGTTGAATAATATTGCATTTACTATAATCAGTGCAATAATTCTTTTCGTTGTAAATTTCATGACTTTCGCCATGAATAGCAAAATTTTCAGGCAGTTAATTCCTGATTAAAAGCATTAAATTGAATCTGGATATTTCTGTCATGTTACGCAAATATAGGCAGTTAATCTATTTAATCAATTATAGTCATTATTGGTCACTTTTATTACTCATATTTATCGCGTTTTTTCAATTACATCATTATTCATTACATCTAACAACTATTGAGTTAGATATTATCTGATAGCTAACATTTTTCTCAACGGCTCGGGTGTAAAGAACCAAACTTTTAAACCCCTGAAGCTCGACTGTAGGATATAAAAGGTTCGACTGTATGTAAAAACAGCAAATATTTTCAATTCTTAAGGAGAATAAATCAACGTTTAAAACAGTCGTTATAGTTTTTGTTTTTTTGTTTTGTGAACCAGACAAGCAAGACTGAATCCATGGACTTTGTTTTTTTAAGGGCAGAAAGAAAACAGCTTAACAGGGGCTGAAAAAAAGTAGAATGAACGTTGGTTAAACTCGATTCGAACTTTTTGATGTTCGTTTTTCTCTTAGGCCAGTCTGGTAGGGGGGTATAAAAAGACCAAATAAGGAATGAATTAGGGAAAAGTTGAAAATTGTTTTGATCCCTTGTAATTCACATACAAAAATCAAGCTTTCCTATAAAGTAAACTTAACCCACTTCCAGAAACATGTTCTTTGAAACCAGAATAAAAATATCTCCAAATCAAGTACTGCTATCAAAAAAGTGTCAGTTTAAAAGTTGTAGGGCTTAAAATGAAAAATAAGTATCCACATTTTTTACCTGTGCTGAAAATTAAGGACACAGATCTATTTCGTTTCTCCTCTATTTACTTACCTCCTGATAAAGGGCGTCCAGCCAAAACGTGCCAAATTACTAGTGCTCTCTGCTTCCTATTAAAAAATGTCATGGTGTATTATTGTTATATATGCAATGATAGAAAAGCGCATAATGAATTATTACATTCTATTTATTTTTTAAATTAACACATTGTGTGCGGGTACATTTCGCAGCGGAATTGTACCGGGAGCGGGCGTTTTGCGCGTAAATTTAGTTATTCAGTTAAATCTCAATAGATCGAAAATTATTTAATTTTTTAACCAACTTTTCGTATTTTATATTGAAATATATAAACAAATATATAAATATAAATATATAAATAACAACCATAAGATTTTTGTAAGCAAAAAATATATTTTTTAGTGGATAAATTTATAATAGTATCGTAAATATGAAAAATCAAATAGAAATAGTAGTATATACTTTTAATTTTTTCGAATTATGTTATATATAAACATTTTTACATTATAAAAAAATGAAAAGATCAATCATAAAACTAATAATGTAAAAACTAGTTTTTATTTGTCTAAATTTTTCCAGAATCTATGTAGTAGACAAGAACATTCGGCTTCGTTTTCCTGTATATACCGTTATTTTTGTACCCACAAACAAATCATGTTGTTACACTAACCCGTACTAGTACGTGTCCCTCGCTCAAGTATCAATCGTCAGAAAACGTACTAGTACGTGTCCCGCGCTCAAGTATCAATCGTCAAAAAACGTACTAGTACGTGTCCAGCATACAATCTGTTAAAAGCTTTTTGAGATAACGTTCTCGTTACATGAAAAAAAACCCCCCACAATTTGAGAAAATTCATATAGAAAATTCATTCAAATAGAGAAAATTTATAATAGTATCTTAAATATGAAAAGTCAAATAGAAATAGTAGTATATAGTTTTAATTTTTTTCCCGTTCTGTGGTTCCGCATCGACTGATGTAAAAACTAGTTTTTATTTGTATAAATTTTTCCAGAATCTATGTAGTAGACAAGAACATTCGGCTTCGTTTTCCTGTATATACCGTTATTTTTGTACCCACAAACAAACCATGTTGTTACACTAACCCGTACTAGTACGTGACCCGCGCTCAAGTATCAACCGTCAGAAAACGTACTAGTACGTGTCCCGCATACGATGTGTTAATATTTTATCTTAATACATTCTGTAAATGTGTTCGATTCGACAGATAACGCCCTCAGAAAAACTTAAACTTCGTTTGGGACATTGAGGGGGATTTTCTGTATGTTCATCAAATTCCTTAATTGGAGGCTATGAGAGCGTTCGGCCCTTTCTTTACTTACTTCTCAACTAGGATGACGTTCTAACTGCATTAATTCACGTTTAAGCGCATTTGATCCTGTTCTTTTCCAGAAAATAAAAGTTCCTGCCTTGATTGCTGGTGTATTCACTATTATCTTCAAATCGTTGCCACAAATGATAAAAATGGATAAAAATATTCTTAAATCATCTTCAAATATCTTTCTTCTTATGAAGGTGACTCTCCAAATTTTTGCTTCATTTCATATATACATATCTATTTTTGAGATCTTCGTGGTATTTCTCTAATTATTTGAAGGCATAGGGAAAAAACAATGTAATTCAATGAATAGATATAGATAACATTCAAGGCGTCGGTCAACAGTAAAATTTATTTTAGTTAAAAAAAATCCAACCTATGTTTTTCGACTGTAATTCTATACACAGAGGATAAAACACTTCTAACAGGAGCCGAAAACTTACTATATTCACTATGTACCTAATCCGAAGGGAGTAAATTGAAAGCTGTAAATTGTTTTACAATTTACAGCTTTTCCCTAATTAGCTCATTCAACTCCATAAGGATGAATTTATAGAGGGCGTGTCCGGGGATCTAGAACCTTCCTTAAATTCCTGATTATGCCATATTGTTGTAATACAAGATATATAAGTTTGTAATAGAAAAATTAAAAAGATATATCATAATTTCTTTCTTAATCATAATTTTCACACAATAATTTTTTTCTATTACAAAAAGTTTCTTATTTATTCTTAAAAAATTACTTAAATTTGTCTGGTAAATACTGGAACATAAATTAATGTGCTCCAGTATTTGCAGAAAAATTTAAACCTAGGAGAAACTTTGAGAATAAATTAAAATATGTGAATGCAAATAATTTTTCAAGATACAATGAAATAACGTTTAGCATTGCTGATCCGTTTTAGGGTGTATTTATGTATGCATGCAAAACTATGTATAAGACGTATGTACGTATGTATATATTATGTATGTGTATGTGTGCTATTATTTTTTTTAGGAGATTGAAAGTTCACTGTACTTTGGATTAAGTCTTTGAACCCTCTTAAGAAAAAAGTCTGGTTACGTCACGGCAACTCTGAAAACATTGGCTAATTACGACTTTTCAGTATACTTGGAAAGATGCATTTTTATGAACTGACTTAAAGATCCACAATAAGTTATATATGACTACTGAAAATAAGTTTCTTCAACCCGGTAAAATGAGAAACAAGTCGTTGAGTGTATGTATATCGACTGCAGACAGATAAGAAATTTCTGATTCATTTTTCTTTATTCAGATATCTTTGAAAACAGCCTACTTCTTTAACATTATAGTAACTTTACAAAATATTGATATTACTAAAAATTAAGCTATTTTTTTTAAATTAACTAATCTGTGGAAGCAAAACTATGGACGTATAAAACGTATATACGCATGTATATACTTTGTATGTTTGTGTGTGTGTGTGTGTGTGTGTGATTAATTTTTTTCTATGAGAAAGTTCACTGTACCTTGGATTAAGTCTTTGAACCCTCCTAAAAAAAAGTCTGGCTACGTCACTGCAACTCTGAAAACACTGGCTAATTACTTTTCAGTATACATGGAAAGATGCATTTTTAAGAACCGACTTAAAGATCTACAATAAGTTATATATGATTGCTGAAAATAAGTTTTTTCAACCTGGTAAAATGGGAAACAAGTCGTTGAGTGTATATATATCGACTGCAGACAGATAAGAAATTTCTGATTCATATTTCTTTATTCAGATATCTTTGAAAACAGCCTACTTCTGTAACATTTCAGTAACATAACTAAATATTGATATTATTAAAAATTAAGCAATTTTTTTTGGTATTAACTAATCTATGGAGCATAATCTACAGTAGATCACAAAACTTTATGTCCAAGTTTTCTTTACATAACACACTAATAAATGATTAATTAATAATTATTAATCGACAATCATTAATTAATCAACAAAATACTGACAATTCTTGACAAAAATGTTGATAAATACTAATATTTATTAATAATTGATAATAATTATCAATTAACTATTAATTGTTTGACATGTACAATACGTTAAGAAAAGTAAAGAGCAGATATCATTTCTATTTAACAGCGACATAATCAATAGGACGCTGCTTTTCGGTACCGAAGCCCGCGGGTTCGAATCTCACGATTAGCATGAATGTTTGTAGCCGTGTAGGAACGGCTTAAATCCTATCATGTACCTAGAAAGCTATCCTGTTTTTGTTGAACGTTGTTACAATTTTTACATCTGCAAGACAGCTTATTTAAAATTTATTTTTTAGTCAAAAAAATTTAATATTTATTAAGTGATTTGGTTACTCTTCTATTTATATGTCTACAAATATTCATAACTCGCAGTCAGTAATTTTCATAACCGTTTTGCAATTTTCACTATCCTCAAGTACAGATAAATTTGAAACTGATTTTTACATTTAAGACTATATTTAAATATATTTTGCATGTATGTGTAAAGCTTTTAATTGGTTTCTTTATACTGTAACGATCAGTTACATGACCCTAACGAAAGAGGAGCGGAAGGTGACCTTTCGCAGCGGACAATTACGGTTAGCGGCAGGTAGAAACGGGTGTGCCTAACAATACACGTTTGTGTGTCTACTAGGTCCCGGACTTAATTGAAAACTGTCCGTGTGCTGGAGCCAGCGCGTCTGAGACTATTGAGTGAAAAGACTCGGGGAAATTATTGTAAATTGAGCTACATTATAGTGCCACATGTGCGCCCATTAGCGGTAGCGAAAATGGAAATTAAGTTGTTTGTGTAAGCTGATTTAAAGACGGCTTTTCGGCCCCATCTGGAAACGAAACAGCTGATTCAGGCGGGAAGTGACAGCAAGATTGCATCATCTTGGTTCTCGAAGGTTCCAGAAGAATCGCAAGAAGGGAACCGGGGCCGCTATAAAAGAAAGTGGCGGAGCCAAGACGAGGCTTTTTTTCTTGAGGCTTTCTTCTTGAGGCTTTTCTTCTTGAGAGCTTCTTCTTGAGAGTTGTTTTTGGAGCTGTTGTGTGGAGCTCGAGAGGAGTCCACTCGTCTCTCCGATTTCCGGAGTTTGCTTGTTTTAGAGACCGCCAGCGTCTCTGTTTGCTAAGAAGTCGACTTTCGACTTTGGGATCCCATTCCCGTTATCTTACTATTTTTTTCTATTTCGTGCATAGAAGTAGGTCGCTGAGAGTGACCCTTGCTCTCATTTTGGATTGTCTTGCATCCCGAGTTTCTCAACGAACTCCAGCGTGATATGCACTCTGAGCGTTTGAACCTTGGTGTGAAAGCCGACTGTACTAATCGTCAACCCGGATGTTATAGTGTCAACGTTTCGTACTGTCACTAATTAGCGAACTGTTAGAGTGATTTAGAAGACCTAGCCACACTGTACCCAAGCATCGTAATTGTGTGAATATTATCTCAGCACGAAATCCCAGAAGATTTAGATATCTACTGAACCTGTACATAGCTGTACATAATTTGTTCACCTGAATAAAATATTTAGTCTAGATTAAACAGTTTTCTAGCCGGTTTCATTCGAGGCTTCGTCTACCATATCTCCAGTACGTTACAATACATTACGAAAGAGGTAATTGGACACAATATGTCATTAAATTCTTAAAAGTATTAATGAAAATATTTTATTCTAACATAAATGAAGTCTTGCTCATTTCACAACAAAAGGGAAACAGATTAATTATAGAACTCTTAGTGAATTCAATTAATTCTTTTGCAATAAAATAAATTTTCATACTTTAAGTGAAGAAAATGTAATCGAATGATTCAGATGTAAAATGTGTTCAATTTATTTCCAATTTCAAAGCTTCTCCTTATGTTTCACTTCCGACGCTTGAAGTCAGTTTTTCGAAAAGATTTTCTTCTCTAATTTAATCAAAAAATAATTTTGTTTTGTTATTTCTGTCGAATGAATTTTAATAATTCTCCCGAATGCGAGAAAAGATGGCGTTTACCATAAGGAGATTAATTCAGTTTTACGTTTGGGCTAGAATTTGAAAATACGATAAAATATTTACTTTTCTTTAATGAGTGGTACCGAACAAACGTGTCATTTTGTTGCAGTGACCCAAAAATAGCACATGTCTTTTAGTATTTAATTGCAAATCTTTTCAAAATTGAAACTAATTTTATTCACAAAAACATTGGCTTTTGAAATCGTTGTATTTGGTAATCCGATTTTTATATTCTATAATTACAGAATTAAGCATTAGCAAAAAACATGAATCAAGAAGAAATTATGTTTTACAATTTAGTGTAGAAGATGACCAATTTATTCTCTTTTGAGGTCAAACACAAAATTATTTTCTGATTTCTTGCCAGTTATTTGTAGAAGCAATTTTTAAACGGATAATAGTTTAATAAATGAAAGATAACCATATGAAAATATACTTTTCTCATCGAAAAAATTAACACTAGATTTACGGATGTTGATCATACACCTATTTTTACTGAAGTGAGCCAATTTGACTCATAGAAGAAAATTGAAGTTTTTTTTGCAAAGAAAATAGTTCCAAATTAATTTAAATGAAATGTTTATTATCATAAAATTTACGGAAAACATTTTTTACATATAAAATCTGTTTTTGAAACACATTTTCCGCAAACATATCTATTACATTTAGCCCAATGGTTTCTACATATGTATCTTTTGCATGATTGTTGAATTTGACAATTCTTCCGTGCATGAGTAGCATGAATTTCTGTCATTGGAATGGAAGTGTTCTCGACTTCTTCTCTATATTTCTTTATACTATACTTTATATTTTATATTTACTTTATACTATATTTATTACTATATTTAATTATTTTCATATACATTCTATGAGTCAAATTGGCTCACAACCGTATAAATAGGTATACCCCATTTGATAATGGGAAATGAAGGGGTCTGCGGGGAAGAGGAATGAAAGTTTACATATATTTTATTACTTAACTAATAACCATTGTATGTTTTTGAAAAGTGATATTAAAGTTATATATATATATATATATATATATTATATATATATATATATATATATATATATATATATATATATATATATATATATATATATATATATATATATACAGATATATATATATATATATATATATATATATAGATATATACATACAGATATCAAATTTTTAATGAGTCAAATTGGCTCGGTCCGTAAATCTAGTGTTAAACAGTGGTTTTATTATGCATGAAGATTTTTGATAAAAGTACTCTGAATGCATAAGCTTATCAGTGTAAAACATCAGAATCAAATAATTAAATAAAACTAATTTTATCTTGAGAAATGTTTACTATTTCGTTTGGTTTAGATTGAAGCAGTACAGTACAGACTTTTTACTTCCTTGCATGCAGTAAAAAAGTACTGCAATGGTAAAAAATTCCAGTGCTTAGATTTCAACGAAAATACCCGTTTTAAACATGAATCAATCAGTTTTGACTAGTTTCGGCATATATTTGTATGTATGAGCTTTGAAACTTTAATTATCCACTTTAACTAATTTCGACATGACGTCTGTACATACTTTGTTGTTACAGAGTTTGGTAAAATATGATATTACATATTGAATAGTATACATTTCATAAAGAATTTCATGAGACTAATTTAACTTTTATTGCGGCTACAATTATGATTACTTAACTTATTTCGAAATATTTCTCTCATTTCATAACTTTCGATGTGCAGATCTCTTTTTCATGTTTCTTCTATGTTGATAAAAAATTTTAGAGCAAAATATTTAATAAATGTTTCAGAAATTGTTGCAAAAGTATAAATTATGAAATTTTCACCAATAAGTATTTGGACACCTGTGATAGAAAAGAAAAACTAACTTTATTCAAAATCAATAGTTGGTAGAGCGTCCACGAGAGGCAATTACAGCGTGAACTCTCCGGTGCATACTTTCCACAAGTCTTTGTATTAAAGCTAGTGGTATTGTCTTCTACTTGGTTTGGAGTAGACATACAAGTTCCTTCACCGATTTTGGACGGGTAGTGCATCCCTTAATTCAGCGATCCAACTCGTCCCAGAGGTTCTCGATAGGGTTCAGGTCTGGGCTCTGGGCAGGCCAGTCCATTCGATGAACTCCATTGGCACTATACCAAGCCTTGGTAACCTAGAAACATGACAACTGGCTTTGTCGTCCTGAAAGTAACAGGGGTCCAACCCGTAATGCTTCATTTATATATTTTGTTTTATAATGTTAGTGATTATTTATATCACACCATTGTTTTTTCAAGTGCAAGAAGGGCTTGAAGAAGGTTTACGTATATAAACTATTCTGTGTGCTTAAGTATCTATACTAAAAAAATCAAATTTCATTGTGTAGTCATTTATTTTACAGCCATTTTACATTAACATAATTAATCTTTATTTTAGTTTAAAATAATATAAAATATAACAAACGTTAGGTATTTCTTGAGACACAAGTACTGAAATCCAATTATCTCAGAATGATTTTTGCAATACAAGTAAAGGTCATTCTAGCATTTCCCGATATTCGTAGCTATGTCTCAGCTGTCTCATAAATTCTGCTCACTTGGGAAATTATGGAAGATACATTTCCTACCTCCTTACAAAATTTCAGAAAGCTGCGTTGAAAGTGCTTTTTATATCTACTATACTTTTATTGTAAACATTTTACTACGTTATATATGTACACGCATATTTTAGACATAGCTAATTTTATAGTTCTTATATTCTGCATTCGTTTTGAGTTCCGAAGTAATTTCTAGTAAGAATTTATAATATTGGAGTTTGCTTATTGTAAACTTTTTTCCGTTAATAAATTTGAAATAAAAATTGAATTCCAGACATTGTGTAATACTAGTTGATGTACTGACATGTATATTAATATATATATATATATATATATATATATATATATATATATATATATATATATATATGTATGTATAACATATTAGTGTGTATGTTTTAAATCAAAATTTATTGCCTCTAATGTTCTTCAAAATTCTCCCAATTCAGGTTCTATTTTTCAAGCTATTCATCAGCCATTAAATCAAGAATGTAATTCATTGAGATTGCACACTTCTCAAAAATAAAGGTTGAATTAATAACTCTTGCGTGTGGCCCTTCCTTTGCTTTTTTCAAACCCAGCTGTCAGTTCTCCCAGGAAAAACCGCAGATCCTTGCAATCTTTATGCCGCTGTATGTAATTATCTTACCAAGAATTGCTGATTTAAACAGCTGATATAGGAAGTTTTCCACGTGATTTTCTTCTCCTCAAGACGGCATTTTCACTAATTGGCAGATCCACAATTTGTATGTTGCAAAAATTTTTTTATTGAATATATTTATTAAAATACAAAATTTTGCAAAAATTTTGTATTTCGCTTTTGCAAAATGTGTCCGTGTGTTCTCCGACTTAAAAAGGAAAAATAAAGGGCTTTAATTAATATTTTCTCTGATCTTAGAGTAAGTTGCCTTCCACGCATTACTGTAATGGTATATTCTCTGTATGTATTCATATATGATTATACTTTTTCTAAAGGTTCTTTATAAATAGTAAAATTTGTAGGTCTAAGCAATTTTTGCAAACCTTTTAGAAGGAAGTTTTGCTGTGGAGAGATCTAATACAACGTGTTTAGTATTTAAATTTTTCCCCATCAGGGAAACTGAACCCAGAATTATAGTTTTTGCTGCTGGAATGTAAATATAAACTAGCTGGTATTTCGGCTGATAAAACCATGTTTCATAGCATAGTTTCTAGTACAGATACGAAATGCTAATGCATATAAGGAATATTCTCTTCCCCTCAGAATAGGGACAAATTTCGTGCGATTAAATACTCTATTTTGGGTAAGTTGGCAAAATTAATAAACTCAAAATTTAGACTTTAATTAGATCTTAGGTGATTAAAAAAATTCAATTCTTTTTGCAGATCCAGAATTTAGAGTCAAACAAAAGCAATGAAACTGTTGTACGTTCATTACGGCAACAAAGATTACCAACGCACGTTCAACAGATTTTATCTGTTGGTAAGGAACCTGAGTTATCTGAAACAGATGACAAAAGTCTTTTAGTCATTAGCGGTAGGGATAGAACATAAGGCTACTGAGGTCTCACAGGATCTCACAGGAAGATTTCACAACAGTACTCCCTGGGCCAAACTCTCTAGTACTGGAGTAACTATTAGTGGTAATGCATCAAACTATGAATATGAGTTGGCATGACATACACAGAAAAGTTAAATATAGGTACGAGGGAAAAAAGGAGAGAAATTGCTTGAGTTTGGGCGAAAAAATTAAAAACATAGTAAGTAACAAATAGATTAACCAGCTGAAGATAAAAGAGTTTAAACATGATACGAGATAAGGTGGTCATAAAATAGTACATGAATTAATACATTAAGAAGGTTAAAATTAAAAAAAAATTTTAAGCACAGAATGTAGGTAGAACTCCCAGATACTGTGCAAGCACAAAACACTGTTGGGATTTAGAAGCCGAAAAATAGGCCAATGGAATTTCAAAAGACCGATCAATGGCAATCTTAGGATTTCATCCTCCAAAATAGGAGCCCTAAAGTATACTGCTGCAGCTAAGGCTATCATAGAGAGAAGAAGGGGGTCGGGGAGAACACTAACGAGGCTACGGAGGTCGAATTACAGACATTACTTCTATGAGAGGAGACATCAAGAGAAAAAGTGGTGTGTATGTAACATAAGTTTTGTAATTCTTCATATAACTCTTCTTAGCACTATACTATTCATTTTACTAACCGGCTTTACCATTTGGACGTTTCGAAATTTCTTCCATCAGGTCAAAGCTTCTGTTACTCTATAGTAGAAGTATTTTAATTCCTCATAATATTTTGAGAAAATGTGGATTAAACAGTAATTTTTATTTTGACATCAGAAACAGCTGGTTGAACCCGGATGTCGAAACAGTATCACGATTTTTTTACAACGTGATGACACGATCGCCGATCGACCTGCTGACGCCAGTAACGACTCAAGCTGGAAGGTATTCTCATGCAAGCGTGGGTGATGTCGCATCAATCAAATAAGCTGGAATGATACTATCCATTGGATATACGTGACGTTTTTTACGTGACTTATCCCCACATTTGTGTGCTCTTAAATTTTATTGAAGTTGAAGCAGTGATATATGATACTCAAGACCTCCTCAGTAGAAGCAGACAGACTTCAAAATTGTAATACAATTTACAGCGGAACCTCCATTCGTTCTGAAAGGGAGTAAAATATTGTCCTTAATGCTTTCTTTATATTGCATAATTGCATAATTTGCATCTTTCTCCGCTCTACCACTTAAGTACGATATTGCTGTATCTGTGCTCTTAACACATTGTGTGCGGGTACAATTCGCAGTGGAATTGTACCGGGATTGGATTTGGTTTGGAGTGCTACGGTCTACAACCCGGGAGCGGGCGTTTTGAACGTAAATTTAGTTATTCAGTTAAATCTCAATAGATCGAAAATTATTTAATTTTTTAACCAACTTTTCGTATTTTATATTGAAACATATAAACAAATATATAAATAGAAATATATAAATAACAACCATAAGATTTTTGTAAACAAAAAATATATTTTTTAGTGGATAAATTTATAATAGTATCGTAAATATGAAAAATCAAATAGAAATAGTAGTATATAATTTTAATTTTTTCGAATTATGTTATATATAAACATTTTTACATTATAAAAAAATGAAAGACAAGAACATTCGGCTTCGTTTTCCTGTATATACCGTTATTTTTGTACCCATAAACAAACCATGTTGTTACACTAACCTGTACTAGTACGTGACCCGCGCTCAAGTATCAATCGTCAGAAAACGTACTAGTACGTGTCCCGCGCTCAAGTTAGTACGTGTCCCGCATACAATGTGTTAAATAAATTATTTTCATTTTAGCAAACCTTCGTGTGGGCTTCAAAAAAACTAACCATTCAATCGGACTTGTTTATGTTTACCTCCTCCCCTTTCTTGTGATCTTGCTTCTGATCTGTGCATGGGTCTTTCATTGTTATGGTTCCACCAGTTAAGTTAGTTACTAACTCCACCAGTTAAGCTGTTAAGTTACTAACTCATTGATAGTCTTCTGATGACCCATAAATATTTTATGCCGTCAACACGACTTTGAAACATTATCACACACACACACACACACACACACAAAAAAAAAAAAAAAAAAAATCCCCTAGTTACCCATGAAAATGATACTTCCGAGAAAAAAAAGTTGCGATTCCGAAATATTTCATTGTAAGATACGGAAACGAAGAATCCGGGAACAATGAATGCCACAAATGTACTATTGATTCTATGGGAATTAATGAGGAACCAAATTAATCGAACTATTACTGACGTAACAATAGATTAAATTAACCAACTGAATTATAATTACATTTTGAAATAAATTTCTGGCGATTCTATACCTAAAATGATAATTTTTGACGGAAATCTTATTTTCTATTTGAATTCTAGTAACTTTTGGCAACCTACTTAATTCCTGCTTGGCTAAACTATTCTATGACTTCTTTACGCAAAGACTTCTGACTTCTGACATTATGACTTTTTTACGTTTCAGTTGTTGCCATTTCTCACGTGGTATACTCTTAACATCTCTGATTCGGTAGCTTCCTTGAGCCCTCGTGGAATTATATAAGCGAATGTACAAAGTTTTAATGACAGAAGGCGAAAGACGGAGTGTCTCAATAAATTCTACATTTTTACTTTTAAATTTTTCTGTTTCTTTTTATGGCCCAATGACTGTTCTTTATGCAGCATTGATCTAATTCTAGGTTTAAAATGTTTCGTAAAAGACTGAAATCGTTGATTGGTTTGGTTTGGAGTGCTACGGTCTACTTTTTGCAACACAAGGGCTAATGAGACAGGGATCTACAGCTTAAAGCAGATTCCGAACGGCTACGAACATCCATGTGAGATTCGAACCGACGAACTCCGGTACCGAAGGCCATCACCCTAACCAATCGGCCTTCATTCAGCTTGAAATCGTTGAAGCAGAATTTTGAAGATATACACTTATTAGCTTTTTATACTAAATGATTTCATTGTTGAGTTAATAGTAATCATAGGATATTCTGCGCAACAATCAGCAAAGAATCCTATTAGGTAAGTGTTTTGGAAATGTGATAGTATTAAAATTACATTTAGGTGCTATGTATCTAAAGTCCGTCACAATAGAACACCATAAAACTGATCAAGTGCGTGTTCTCTAGTTAACCCCTTAACGTGCACGCTCCAGTTAACTCGAGCGCGCTAAACTGGCCAGACTGTGCACACTCGAGATAATTCGAGCTATAATGTTGCTATAATTTTTCACACTCGAATGCAATCGAGAATTGAAAATAACAATGTGAAACCAAAGAAAAAAAATACAATCATTTTATTGTTATTTATCATTTACATTGGATTGTAAGCTATAACACTTACTTATTCAAGTATAAAATATATATATATTTTTTCTACTTATCTCTTCCTTGTTTATATCTCTACCTTGTTTCGAAATATATCACACAAAATAAAATTTTGATTAGTTTTATAAATACTAGTGCTGTTATTATTTATGTTTTAAAAGTATAAATAAGTATTTTTACTGATAATAGTGTTTATTCTGAAACGAGAATTCGAAAAGAAAGATAAAAAAAAGTCAATGTGCGTATAATATTACAATATTCGACTATTCTATTTTCTGCAATGTTATCAAAATCCAAAAATGCAATAAAAATTTTGATTATTTTCGTATCTTTGTAATTTTCTTGGCAAGACAACGTTCTAAATTGTGTTTTTTACATTAAAAAAATTTGATTTTTTTTTTGGCCGGCCTTTTTTTTAAAAAAAAACCTGTGAATTAAGGGGTTAAATTTCTTTCTTTTATTTTAACCATTTCGCGGGCTGTAGGAAGATTACTTCCCACCTACACAATCTTACAAAATACACTTGTGTAAAGCGCAAAACCCATTATAATATATTGGTTTTGTTATTGAAACGACGGGAAAACTGATTCCCGCTTCAGTTTTGCGCTGTCATCAATTGTTTGATCGATTGAATGAAATTAGCAGCTCTGTTTTGAAAGTTTGGAAACGTGGAGTGAGAAATAAATGGCCCACGAAAGGGTGAAACTAAAAATATATGGTATCAGAATTGGCACCATAACAAATCCGGCAGGTCAGTGGAATTTCTTCGTTTATATCAAATGTTGAGGATAAGGAGAAAAAGTTTCAAACTCTACAATCAGTTTTTGGTTTGGCTTGGAGTGCTACGGTCTACATTTTGCAACACGAGGGCTAATGAGACCGGAACCTACAGCTTAAAGTCGATTCCGAACGGCTATGAATATCCATGCCACTGTGGGATTCGAACTCACGAACTCCGGTACCGAAACTCAGCACCCTAACTAATTGGCCATCGTTCGGCCCAATCAGTTTTTGTAACACGACTTTTAATGAGATAAAGACCTAGTGCTTTAGGGAGTTTGTACCTGCAATATTGGATGCCTCTAGCTGAATTTTAGTTAAATTACGGGGGGAGGGGACAAATTCCATCGGGCATACTCGCGTTTAAAGAATTCTTTAAAAAAAATATACAACGTGATTGAGCAGCAAATTATCTAGGATGTTATCTTGTTATGCCTATTAAAGGTTCTTATTTGTGTTTGCGATTTAAAAAAAAAAGGAAAAATATCTTCCAGAATTTTCTGTTTTATCCAGTGGTATAATTACTTTAAAGAATTCTTTAAATGCGAGCTAACAAGGAAATCCCCCCCCATATAGCCTAATATTGAACGAGAGGAAATCATTATAGAAGATAAACACCTTCTTAAAAAAACTGCACTGTATGTAATGATGCAAGAAATACATTTCGAACAAAAAATAGGTAGTCACAAACATTCCTTTTTTGCTAGTTACGAAAATAATTACAAGGGTTTCCATTCTTTAACATTTTTTTTTTAACAAGAAAGGAATAAAGCAAGTACGTTGATAATTCTGAGAAATGTTAAGAATACTGTAACAGGGATGATTAGCTACGGCTGTTCTCAATCCAAAAGTTTGCGTAAAAAGTCTAAAAGACTAGTTATATACTACTATTGTAAAACGGGAGCATTAACTCACACCACTGCAGACTACATTATTGTTTACACTAAGTTCGAAATTTGTGTATTTCGAACTGTTCCTAAAAAGAAAATAATGAGCATAGTTTGAATGCACCGAGAAGTGGTTTTGCCCCTTATTAGTTTATATCATTTTTGAATGCAGCTATTATGTCTTTCCCTGGATTTTCACCCCACTTAAAATTAAGATAACACGAATTGGAAATAGATTTCATACGAAAGTATTTCACTGAAATAGGGGAGTGAAATAAATGAATATGATAAGGAGTATATTTAATTAATGATAACGAGTAATAATAAGAAGTAGAGATAAGGAGTATTGGAAATTCTGCACAGCAATTTCTTATTTCAAGGGAATTACAAAGTGAGGTTAGGTTTATAAGTTAAATTTGAACAACTTTGTGATTTGTTATGTTTGATTTGGAGCGTTACGGTCTGCTGTTTTGCACACGAGGGAAAATGAGACCGGGATCTACTGCTTAAAGCTGATTCCGAACGGCTACGATGATCCATGTCATAGTGAAATTCGAACCCATGAACTCCGCACCGACGATCAGTGGCCTAACCAATCGGCCAGCGCTCGGCTTGTTATGTTTGAAAACAAAGAAGTAGAAATTTTAAGTTTGAGTTAAATATGAAAAATGTAATTTTTGAATTATTTTCTATTCTTTTTTACTAGCATATAGCCCGTCATATGACGGAATCAGTAAAATTTTTAGTTTTTCAGAATTGTAAAGTACCCTATGAGGCAAGTAAAATAATGGTTTGTTTTTGGCTGAGAATTATCTGGTGCACGCGCAATAATTTGTTTATCTTCATACTCCTCTAAAGTCTCCCGATACTGTGAATGCAATTTAGAATCACGTTGAATCCACTTAGAAAGATAGTTGACCACCGCAGAATGTAATTAGTTCAAAGATATAGGTTCGGAGAAAATCTTCCGAAGTTTGCCGAAATTCAACAGCGATACTCGGAAAGCGATGTCAAATAGTGAGGGGTACTGTTAAATCCCAAACAACGAGCGAGGTAGATCGGTGATACAGCTATAGCAATCAGCGGTGGGATTGTTTGAATGCCCGCTATAATTCAATGTACATTGATTGAATTAAAGAAATCTTTGAGATTGAAGATCCCAATTACAAGTCATTCCGGCTCACTGCTAAAAGACTGTGTTTCAAACATAAGATATTGTGAAGACTCCCCTTTGTTCACAGCATGCGCGAAATCAGCTGATAGAAAATCCCACCAGTTGACCAGTTTACAATAGCGTGTGGTCGCATAGTCTGGGATGTTGACAGTTGGATTGAATAGGCGTTACGCCCCTGATCGGTCACGTTAATGTCATCGGGAATTCCGGAACCGAACAGCTAACAAATGATAATTCAACAAAATAAAACTAGCTGTAACCTTATCTGGAATTCTCAGGTAACTGGAATCGTAACTGACCAAAAAACGGTTGGTGGGACCGTAACTGACCCCCAGGTATAAAAAGCCTAGAATTCTGCGACTCGGGGCTTTTCGACATTTATTTACGTAGGTGCTTTGACCTCGTGGAGGCTTTCGCGTCTTTTGACCCGAGCCAGCTTTGTAGTAATGCGTTCGGGAGACTCGTAAAGTCCGCTCATATAGGAGCAGCAGGGTCTCGGATACTGAACCTGGGATAGATTGGGTTGCATTGCACCCTGGAAGAGCCTCCCCATTTGTGAGATTATTTAATCTTTTATTTTCCCGACTGTGATCGTCGTGGCAATTCAGTGCCAGCCGAAAATCCTCTACATTTCTACTTGTTTTGGGGAGAATTAGAATCCCGTTGTATATATAACAGTATTTACTCCAGAAAGAATAAAAGTAATTTCCAATTTTATAGTGACTGTGATCCTTTTTCTCGCTACCTCTTCACTGGAGAACATTGAAGCCGTCACAATACGAAAGCGATCGAAATAAACATGCTCCGCCCCCAACTATCGGAACAACCATATGGGGAACCATTTTCCCTTATATATTTAATAAATATTCTTCCATTTTACAATTATGATGACTAACAATTATTAACTCTAAACTTTACTCGCTTTGAATTTTGCTAACCCTAACTCATTAAGAATCCAATATGGATACCTCTATCCATTCTAGGTCCAGCCGCTTCATAAATTCGAGGACAGACTGACAGATAACTTAGGCTATTATTATATAGGGGATACTGAAAATTTACCTTGAAAATTCTTTAAAAACGCGCATGGCAAAAATTGTTCAAAGCTACACATTTGAGCTATCTTTAAATTATAAATGAATAAAAGAGAGATTTTGTAAATGCTTTAAATGTATGATTTCTAAATACACGAGAGTTAAATAGGTAGGACGTTGCACTTCGATACCAGAGTTTAGGGGCTAGAATGTCACATTTGACATGGATGTTGAAACTTGTTCGGAATTCGCTATAGGTTGAGTATCAGGCATATTGAAATTTTATAGCGCTATGCTAACCTATAAAACACAGTTTTCTGATTCTAGGTGGTTCATATTTCAAGATTTTTTTAAAATAATTTTTTCTGTGGAATAAAGCAGAAAATTCTTCAGGGTTAAGTGTGAACCTTTTTTGAATTTACCTTGGTAAATTATCATTATATGCGTTCTAAGAAGACTGGGACAAAATATTTTAATAATAATATTAAAATATACGGTCGAACGATGGCTGAATGGGTTGGGCACTGCTTTTCGGTATCAGAGTTCGCGGGTTCGAACCTCGCTCATGGCCGTAGTCAGAATCGGGTTTAAATAGTAGGTCCCGGTTTTATTAGCCATCGTGTAGCGAAACGGTAGAGTGTAGCTCTCCAAACCTAACCAAACCAAAAATATACGCTTCTCACTTTTTTAAAAATGTATCAATGTTGAACAGTTATACAAAAATGCCTGTTCAAACTATGGTGACTCTACGACAAACTGTGTGGATTTGTATAAAGACCAAATATAACTCTCCAAACCTAACCAAACCAAAAATATACGTTTCTCACTCTTGTAAAAAGGTATCAATGTTGGACAGTTATCAAAAAATGCCTGTTCAAATTATGGTGACTCTACGACAAACTGTGTGGATTTGTATAAAGACCAAATATAACTCTCCAAACCTAACCAAACCAAAAATATACGTTTCTCACTCTTGTAAAAAGGTATCAATGTTGGACAGTTATCAAAAAATGCCTGTTCAAACTATGGTGACTCTACGACAAACTGTGTGGATTTGTATAAAGACCAAATATAACTCTCCAAACCTAACCAAACCAAAAATGTACGTTTCTCACTCTTGTAAAAAGGTATCAAGGTTGGACAGTTATCAAAAAATGCCTGTTCAAACTATGGTGACTCTACGACAAACTGTGTGGATTTGTATAAAGACCAAATATAGCTCTCCAAATCTAACCAAACAAAAAATATACGTTTCTCACTCTTGTAAAAAGGTATCAATGTTGGATAGTTATCAAAAAATGCCTATTCAAATTATGGTGACTCTACGACAAACTGTGTGGATTTGTATAAAAACCATACATACAGACATACATCCAATTTATACATATAGAGATAATCATACATTTTTTTCATTCAAAATGTGCTGTAGGATAACGAAAAAAGCCTTATAGACAAGTATTAAAACTCTGAATAAATAATTTAAATACAGTAAAGAAATTTAAATATAAAGATTTGTAATAAAAAAGCTAAGCCGTTCTGTTGAAAAAAAATACGTAATTCCGTATTTAAAATTAGCATGATTTGAGTTTTCTTTGTCATATCCCGTATATAAAAATAGTCTAAGTTATCTGTCCATCTGTCCTCGAATTTATGAAGCGGTTGTACCTGGAATGGGTAGAGGCATCCATATTGGATTCTTCATGAGTTAGGGTTAGTAATGTTCGAAATTCCCCCTTTCCCCCATTTTCTAGCAATTCATGCCATTATTTCAAGACCTTTTTTCCCCCGGTTAAGAGCAGGCGATTCAATTTATCCATTTATCCCATAATAAATAAGTAAAAATAACACTTTGTTTCTAGCATTATGACGCCATTCCATCTCATTTAATCATTTCTTATTTTAAATTATTTAAATATGGTTCTCATTATTTTCATACTTTTTATCATTGACCTTAGGTAAGACGTAAATAATTTTCATTTATATTTGGCTTAAATAATAGATTAGGTATCTAGGTGATAATTTTAAATTTAATCATCGATTATTTTTTCTTGCAATGAAAATTTTATCAACGGTATTAACAACAAACTCTATTTACCTCCAGGGTGTAGTGGAAATGATAGTTTTATTCCTTAACTTCCATTAATTACTGTGGGAAAAAAAAGGGAAGAACTTAACGAGAATTGCGATGCAGCTAAGAATTATCTTTCTAAATGAATTCAACGTGATTCTAAACTGCATTCACAGTATCGGGAAACTTTAGAGGAGTATGAAGATAAACAAATTATTGTTCGTGTACCAGATAATTCTCAGCCAAAAAACAAACCATTTTCTTACCAGCCTCTTAGGGTACTTTACGATTCTTCAAAATTAAAACTTTTATTGATCCCGTCATATGACGGGCTATATGCTAGTGTTGTAAGAGTCAAATAATTTTACTCTAAAATTATAACTAAAAACTATAAACGTTGGATTCTGAGGCAAATTAAAGTTGTTAAGCTTTCAAGTTGTGAATAATATTCAGTATGAAGAATTTTTACTACATGCTTTGTGAAATGTGATTTTTGATACTTTTTATGATGATTTAAAGTTTCTGTTTGAATGCCATGTCTTGACTTACTGGATTGGTCTTGCTATAAATAAGGAAAACTACCAGCTAAATTTCAGATTTCCTCCTATTTTTTCTTTCTTAAATGACCTCCTCCCCTAAATTAATAGCTTACTGTAGATAAAAGAAATTATTTTCTTTTGGCCTAGTTTTTTTTTCTTAATAGAACAAGAAAATGTGAAAAATATTGCTAGGAAGCATAAATCGCAAATATTGGTAGTATAACTGCATGAAACTCCATCACCGTTACGGTAATTGAAGATAAAGAAAACCAGTAAATACAGCTGACAAAAAAGATTGTTTTTCTTTGACTATAGTTATTGCAGAAATAGCTCGATTACCGTAGTTTAACACATAGTCTCTATAGACTCTTGCTTACGAAACTCTTAATATATACAGTGAGTGTTAACAGTATTCGTAAGTCTCTATTTTAATATAAAAAGTCTCATTTAAAAATGAGTGACATATTTAGAGCAATTTAATATATATTTACAATAGAACTTATATTTATGTCTGAAATTTAAATAAATAATATTACATTAAAATACAAAGAAAACATGAACAGTACATCATCATGGTGTAAAACGTATTCGTACAGTGTACAATATTTCGTATTTTTAAAGATAATTTTTAAGCCAATACTTTGTAACGGTTGCAACTAACATACGGTCAGTAAAGATAAACAAATTATTGTTCGTGTACCAGATAATTCTCAGCCAAAAAACAAACCATTTTCTTACCAGCCTCATAGGGTACTTTACAATTCTGGAAATTTAAAAATTTTACTGATCCCGTCATATGACGGGCTACTTGCTAGTTTAAAAAAGTTACTCTTCTCATTGCGATTAAATGTAAAATGTTTTCGAACTCGATGCAGTTATTTGCAGTTATTACTTTCCAATTTCATTACTTTCCTCTTTAGCTTTGATCTCGACCTTCCCTCCTCGCTATCATATTCGCGTTGAGTATGCTCTCGTATTGGCCAGGTCCCTTGTGATGCCGTATTCGAACATCATAGATTTTCAGTTTAAAATGAAGTAAATAGATTTCACCAGAGAAGAGCGCACTTGATCTGTTGCATGGTGTAATTCTGTGAAAGCTATTAGATACATATTACCTAAATGTAATTTTAATAGCGTCACATTGCTAATACATAATACCTAATGGGATTCATTACTGCTTGATGGACAGAATATGATATGCAATACTTTTCAGTATAAATTGTTGAAATTCAATCTAGTCAAAAGCAATTGTGTATTAGTTCTAGATATTACTAACAACGTAGTAAAGTGTAGGAAATGTAGGAAAAAGAGTGGTAGATTAAATCCGTTGCTTTTTTAACATATAGAGATTGACGTCTGATATGGCCTTTATTCTTAAAGTGTTAGTGTGATGAAATCATATTCACTTTATAAGCAATGGTTTCTAGTACAAAATGTCGAAATCAAAATAGTCAAAAGCAATTGTGTATTAGTTCTAGATATTACTAACAATGTAGTCTCTTTTAGTTAATTCTTAATAATTAGTACCAAAGATCACACGAGAAATTTTTGCATTGTTCACTAGGAAAAGGAGTCGTAGATTAAATCAGTTGCTTTTTTAACATGCAGAGATTGACGTCTGATATAGCCTTTACTCTAAAAGTGTTAATGTGATCAAATTATATTCACTTTATAAGCAATGGTTTCTAGTACAAAATGTCGAAATCAAAATAGTCAAAAGCAATTGTGTATTAGTTCTAGATATTACTAACAATGTAGTCTCTTTTAGTTAATTCTTAATAATTAGTACCAAAGATCACACGAGAAATTTTTGCATTGTTCACTAGGAAAAGGAGTCGTAGATTGAATCCGATGCTTTTTTAACATGTAGAGATTGACATCTGATATAGCCTTTACTCTTAAAGTGTTAATGTGATCAAATCATATTCACTTTATAAGCAATGGTTTCTAGTACTAAATGTCGAAATTCAGAATAGTCAAAAGCAATTGTGTATTAGTTCTAGATATTACTAACAATGTAGTCTCTTTTAGTTAATTCTTAATAATTAGTACCAAAGATCACACGAGAAATTTTTGCATTGTTCACTAGGAAAAGGAGTCGTAGATTGAATCCGATGCTTTTTTAACATGTAGAGATTGACATCTGATATAGCCTTTACTCTTAAAGTGTTAATGTGATCAAATCATATTCACTTTATAAGCAATGGTTTCTAGTACTAAATGTCGAAATTCAGAATAGTCAAAAGCAATTGTGTATTAGTTCTAGATATTACTAACAATGTACTCTCTTTTAGTTAATTCTTAATAATTAGTACCAAAGATCACACGAGAAATTTTTGCATTGTTCACTAGGAAAAGGAGTCGTAGATTGAATCCGTTGCATTTTTAACATGTAGAGATTGACGCCTGATATGGCCTTTACTCTTAAAGCGTTAATGTGATCAAATCATATTCACTTTATAAGCAATGGTTACTAGTACTAAATGTCGAAATTCAGAATAGTCAAAAGCAATTGTGTATTAGTTCTAGATATTACTAACAATGTAGTCTCTTTTAGTTAATTCTTAATAATTAGTACCAAAGATCACACGAGAAATTTTTGCATTGTTCACTAGGAAAAGGAGTCGTAGATTGAATCCGTTGCATTTTTAACATGTAGAGATTGACGCCTGATATGGCCTTTACTCTTAAAGTGTTAATGTGATCAAATCATATTCACTTTATAAGCAATGGTTACTAGTACTAAATGTCGAAATTCAGAATAGTCAAAAGCAATTGTGTATTAGTTCTAGATATTACTAACAATGTACTCTCTTTTAGTTAATTCTTAATAATTAGTACCAAAGATCACACGAGAAATTTTTGCATTGTTCACTAGGAAAAGGAGTCGTAGATTGAATCCGTTGCATTTTTAACATGTAGAGATTGACGCCTGATATGGCCTTTACTCTTAAAGCGTTAATGTGATCAAATCATATTCACTTTATAAGCAATGGTTACTAGTACTAAATGTCGAAATTCAGAATAGTCAAAAGCAATTGTGTATTAGTTCTAGATATTACTAACAATGTAGTCTCTTTTAGTTAATTCTTAATAATTAGTACCAAAGATCACACGAGAAATTTTTGCATTGTTCACTAGGAAAAGGAGTCGTAGATTGAATCCGTTGCTTTTTTAACATGTAGAGATTGACGCCTGATATGGCCTTTACTCTTAAAGTGTTAATGTGATCAAATCATATTCACTTTATAAGCAATGGTTACTAGTACTAAATGTCGAAATTCAGAATAGTCAAAAGCAATTGTGTATTAGTTCTAGATATTACTAACAATGTAGTCTCTTTTAGTTAATTCTTAATAATTAGTACCAACGATCACACAAGAAATTTTTGCATTGTTCACTAGGAAAAGGAGTCGTAGATTGAATCCGTTGCTTTTTTAACATGTAGAGATTGACATCAGATATAGCCTTTACGCTTAAAGTGTTAATGTGATCAAATCATATTCACTTTATAAGCAATGGTTTCCAGTACAAAATGTCAAAATCAGAATAGTCAAAAGCAATTGTGTATTAGTTCTAGATATTACTAACAACGTAGTAAAGGGTAGGAAATGTAGGAAAAAGAGTGGTAGATTGAATCCGTTGCTTTATTAACACATAGAGATTGACGTCTGATATGGCCTTTATTCTTAAAGTGTTAGTGTGGTCAAATCATATTCACTTTATAAGCAATGGTTTCTAGCACTAAATGTTGAAATTCAGAATTGTCAAAAGCAATTGTGTATTAGTTCTAGATATTACTAACAATGTAGTCTCTTTTAGTTAATTCTTAATTATTAGTTCCAACGATCACACAAGAAATTTTTGCATTGTTCACTAGGAAAAGGAGTCGCAGATTGAATCCGTTGCTTTTTTAACATGAAGAGATTGACATCTGATATGGCCTTTACTCTAAAAGTCTTAATGTGATCAAATCATATTCACTTTATAAGCAATGGTTTCTAGCTCTAAATGTTGAAATTCAGAATTGTCAAAAGCAATTGTGTATTAGTTCTAGATATTACTAACATTCTATTCTATTTGAATTAATCCCCTAGATATTAATAGCCAAAGTTATATGTTCGTCTGTCCTCGAATTTATGAAGTGGTAGCACCTAGAAAGGATAGAGGCATCCATATTGGATTCTTGATGAGTTAGGGTTAGCAACGTTCGAAAAGCACCCCTTCCCCCTTTTCTAGCATGTAATGCTAATATTTCAAGTCCTATTTTTCCCGGTTAAGATCAGGAGATTCAATTTATCAATTTATCCCATTTTTCTAGCATTATGACGTTATTCCATCCCATTTAACCATTTCTTATTTTAAATTATAGTCTGCATTATTTTCACACGTTTTATCACTGAACTAAGGTATTATTTAAATAATTTTCTTTTATATTTGGCTTAAAAAATAGATTAGGCACGTATATGATAATTTTAAACTAATCATGAATTATTTTTTTGTTGCAATGAAAATTTTATCACCGGTTTTAACAAACTTATCTACATACAGGGTGTAGATAGTTTCATTCCTTTACTTCCATTAATTACTGCAGCAAAAAAAAAATTGGGAAGAACTTAACGATAATTTTGACGTATCTAAGAAAACTTTGAATTATCTTTCAACATGATTTCAACATGATTCTAAACTGCATTCGCAGTATCAGTAGGCTTTAGAAGGATATGAAGATAAACAAATTATTGAGCGCTTACCAGATAATTCTCAGCCAAAAAACAAACCATTTTTTTACCTGCCTCATAGGGAACTTTACAATTCTGGAAAATCAAAAATTTTACTGATACTGTCATATGATAGGCTAGTGTTTAAAATAATAGCGCTTCTGCTTAAAAGGGAAAGTAAATAGGTCTACTATATAGTAATTGCATTTGAAAGATTTTAATCTGTGAATATAATATATCTTTAACCTTCCAATATTCGCTTCATAAGGAAGTACATAGATGGTTGATTTATATTCGCGGGTCACACGATTGACTTTTCCCATTTGCATTTCGGTTGTTAGGGTGAATAAACATTCGAAATATAAAATTTATTTCTTTAAACAATTGTTATTGAAACATTTGATTAACAATTATATAGGCAGCCAATCACATAAATAAGAAGCCGCGTATTTGAGAGATATGATACGATTATCGGAGGATTAATCATATATCTGCTCTTTCAAAGACAGTTTAGTATGATAATGATTAGATTTTCGCCCTTTAAGGCTATGGTAAATATACTTATCACCAAAGGGAGTATGAATAGCTCTGTCGTCAAAGGCATTGATCTCATAATTGGAGGGTTCTGTGTTCAAAACCCAGGCCGACCAAAGATCCGTCGTGTTTATTAATGACCGACAAGACACTTAAAATAGGTTCGTGGTCACAATGTCCTCCAAGTTCCCAAACTATACCTTAGGTGGTGACAGGCCAAGCCTGGGGGTATTCCTACATTATTCCTGCTTTTAAATTTCGAGAACTCACTATGATTGTGTGTCGTGTAGTCTTCGTTATATATTTGAGTAAAAACCTGTGATCAAATGTATAGTGGGATTTATTTTTAATTGCCTTGTGTTAAATATTTTTGTACTAAGATTTAACCACAGGTTCTGAGAAACTACAGACATAAATATGAAGAAAAAACTAACCGCTAAAATGATAGCAACCGAGACTAGCTTAATATAAAAAAAAGTAAATTTATTATAATATATTTATACATCTATTTACAAAACCAAAATGATGCTAATTTTCATAAGTAAGCTTAGTTAATATATTCAAAATTAGTTCTGACAATTTTTTATACACTTAAGCAAATATTGTAAGTAGAGAGAGGACCTAATCTCGATTTCAAAATGTAATGCAAAATGGGTACCTTTGTGGGTCTAAAATGTTGGGCCCGGAACACCTCTGATTGAAGGGTATCAATGGTTGATCAGGAGAAGGAATCTATACATCATCCGTTTATCTGTTACAGACATCGTCAGGGGCTTTCTCCTGAGTCTTTGGGGTGCGGCCGTACTACTTTGTGCAGGAACACTTCCTGACGGACTTGGCTGGACTCTCCTAGTCTGGACTATTGAGCACTTTCTTTTTGGACCTCCGAACCAATCTCTTCTAATTGGGCACTGTCCCTTAGGGACTCATAAATACTCCACAAAGGTACATTCTTATTTAATGTCAAGTACGGAGACGGGATTCTAATCTGGGACTGGAATCAGAATCACGCCCGAGACAACCGTACAAGACTACAATATCCGTTTTATCGAAATTTATGGTACTCTATCTACAACGATGTGATGAGGTCAGATTTAGATCCCGAACGTTTTACTTCCTTTATGAATGAATCAATTATAAAACATATCTAAATCGCCTCATCACATTGTGTTATCTCGTTTTAGAGAGTAATGTTGGCCACCTATATGGTGCTCCCATAATCCAAGGGCCAACAAATATCTGCGCTTGGCAACGGCGAATTCTATAAGAGCAAGTGCCCCTGCATTAAAATAACCACCAAGCTCACTGTCACTATTTTTAAATGTCTACGGTAAGCTATTTTATCACTTCTTATTTGATCTACCATTCATTAATAATTTCTGAAGTAACAAAGAATATTAATAAACACGTCAATTTTAGAACATAGTTTTAATAATTAAGATTATCTTTGGATGAAGAAGAGATTTTAGAGAACAATTAGGAAGCCTACGTCTTTGTACATAACTGTTTGTTCATTTCATTAATTTTCATTCATTCGATAAAAGCACTGTTTTAGATTGTAGCATTTTCAAAACATGAATAGAAATAAAAAGCATAAAATGCCTTACCTTTTAATAGCTCACATTGTGTAGTGGTAAGCATATATCTTGTCAAAAAATAAGTTAATTATCAAAAAAGCTTAATTTTATAATTTAAATGAATTTATGTTCTTAAACCAATCACAGTTCAAACAATATTTTAATAGACCATTGCTAGGAAAAAATGGTCTTCTAAAATGTTAACTGATGTCAGAAATATTACTAAACATTTACTTGAAAAAAAAAAAATAAATAAATAAATAAGACCACTTGCAGAATTACTAAAGTGAAGTGAAAACAGCTTTTCATTGTTCCCTACAATAATGTAACTTTAAATTTCCAAATAGTTTGTACTATAGTAACTCAATTCTCGATGTAAAAAATAATTTAAACTAATGAGATTTCAAAACTAGAATTGTTAAATTCCGTTTCCTTTTCGAAAACAATCAATTTAGTTTCAAATTCTTAACGATGTTTACAATTCTGGTAGTACATTTTCTGCTGAATATACATCCAACTTCCTTTTCATTATTTCTACGGCAGCGTTAAATTAGATTTTTATTTTTTCAAAAAATTTTTTTTATGTAAGACGCATGGATTAGAGACAGATCTGAGAGAAAAAGAGAGGGGATGAGGAAAATTGTTATCCTGTTCCTAGTGATCTTTTTTTGTCTGACGGAGGCGAGGAGAATTTAAGTATTTTTTTTCCTTTGAAGGCTGTTATGCCTTAATGATTTTTTTAAATCTTCAATAATTTTTTTTTTACTTAAAAGATTACGCCAGTCTTTCTAAGAACTGAGGAGTCTAAAGCCCCGTTTACATGTCCAGTCATGTACCCTCCACCGTAAAGGGATTTTGCTTGGAGGATCGGAGAAGCCCGTTTACATGGTCAAATATTTCTACCCTTTATTTCGCCGGGATCGTCGCTAGAAGTCACGTGATCATAAGGGACGGTAATCATCTGTAAGCGCAAAGGATGATGGGAAAGGAGAGTAAACTCTGCTATTACCCAGGTAGAAATGGGTTTCTTTCTACCCTCAAATTTTCCCTAGCTAGGGATAATTCTTGAAATACAATTCGCGTATCTACCCTGCATTCTACGCTGCTTTGCCACATGTAAACTTAAGAAATCACTGAGATGTCCTAGTAACTTAAATGGGTAACTAAACTATTAATGATTTGCCGGGACAGCTTGGGCAAGCAATTCGCAAAAGCTGACAGAATCTTACATGTGTCAAGTCCCAAAACGACACACCGTGATTCAAGCCCTGCATGCTGACCGTTGGGTTACCTCGCTCCACTATTAACTTTTGGAGTACAGTAATCCCTCGTTTTTCGCAGTTAATGAGGACCAGAACCTTCAGCGAAAGCTGAAAAACCGCGATGTAGGATTTCCCCCTAGGAATTTTCGTGTATGCGGGTACACGAATGTCTTAAATATGTAAACAGTATTTTTACTTTACACATTTAAAACAAAAACTATAACAGTATACGTATTTACTTAAACGTATCAGTACTAATAAACAGATGTTAATTACAAAATCTTATACAGTAATAAACATTAATCAACATTGCTTTCTGAGAGAGGTGAAGAGTCTTGTGTTGATGGCAGAGTAGAAGCTCTCACTTGACTAGTAGAAGCTTAAGACTCACTCTGAGACTCTTCTGCTGGAGGCGCTGACGGTAGAGCCTGGGGCAGTGTTGCCAACCTTTACAGGCCAAATTATGGATTCTGGGTCCTAAAATTATGGCATTGGCTTATAAATTATCGTACATTTTTGTAATTAGTTCAAAATAGTGTTAATAGAGGGCGCTTGTACGATATATTTTTAATCAATTGAATCTTAATATCAGATAGATTTTAAAATTGTGGAAGAACATAAAAATTGCAGAATTTTTATTATTTACCATTATGTAACTTTGTAACCGATTATTATTTAATAATCGGTTTAATTACTAAAAATACCATATTTTAGTGAAAATGCAATAGAACAAGTAAAATGCAAAATTACTTCTAATTATCCATAATTATGTAATCATTAAAAGAAATATCTCAAGTAAAATTGTGAATATTCAGTAATTTTGCATTTAACAATTTTATGTTTTAGACTGATTTAAATAATTTGAAATAACTAACAAAAACACTGGACATAACAATTTTTAAAATTCTTTATTTTATATTCGTTTCAAATAATATCAAACATTAGTACCTAGGTCATATTCAATTTCATAAATATGCATTTTTTTTTATAATTGACACTTTCCTTTCTTTTATTACACAGTACATATGGGCTTTCTCATCCTCTGTGTCAGGATTATTTACTTTCATTTAATGAAGAAGCATTTCAAAACATGCTCCTTAAGCTGCTGTAAAATCTACAATAATTATTTGATGAGAAAAAGTGATAAAAAATTAATTAGACATTCTCTATTTTTTGTTGTTGATCTTTATAGAGTTACAGTTAAATTACCCGTTCTTTTAATTCTCCATTAATCTAATGTTGTTTTATCGTACAAATCAGGAAATTATCGTACAGTTTTTCAGAATTATGTCACATAATTTTGAGATTATTTTTCATCGTACAGCGTCCTAAGTTATCGTACATATACGATAATTATCGTATGGTTGGCAACACTGGCCGGGGGCTTTACCTTGGACAGAAACTTATTGATGGGTAGTTGTCTTTGTTTTTTCTCTTATTGGTCGATGTCGCACCAGAAAACAAACACGCGCCTTTATGAGAGCCCGTGGTAAGTACGAGTCAACTCATCTTTGTTTGACATGCAGGGATCCTTTTCTCTAGCGCATCATCATGAAACAACTCTCCTTTCCGCAATGTGGCTGCCGACATGGTTGTATTTTTTCATTTTTATTTTTTGATGAATATTTTGAAAAACCCGCGAAGGACTGAAGCCGCGAAACATGAAGCTCGAAGTGGCGGGGGGAACACTATACTTTAAATTGAAAACTTTGATTTGTAGTGTTTATCTCACCGTGTGCGCGTGGTGAAAATACATGCTAAATTGTTTCCCAAAATTTTCTTGTTAGTGGATGATTGTGAAGGTTGAACTTTATTCGAGATAATCCTCTCTTTTAAATAATCTTTAAATACTTAAGATCCATCTTTAACCCTTTAATAATTTCATTTTTTTTCCAGAATTAGATCAATAAATTGTCCAATTTTTATTGTGTTTTTAATAGTAATTTTACAATTTTAAATAGAAAAACAGCCAAACAGAAAGGTTACATTTATAGTTGTAAGTATAAGAAAGTATAATTACTATTTTCGATTACAATTACATATACTTATCCTTTTTCTTTCTGGATTTGAGGATTATTACAATTAATTTTAAGAAGAGATTGTCTTACTTGACTGACGCCATCTGCACTGTTCAAAAACACCAGATCGAAGCCATCTAGTAAATTATCGATACTATCTGACTCATTCACAAATATTTCAGATTCTAATTACCAGTTACAGTTCGAATCACAAGATATTAGCTGCATAAACACTAAATCAGATGTTATTTTAAAGTCAAAATAGATCGTATGGATATAATTAAGGGATTAGTAAATTAAAATCAAAACACTAAGCACTGAAAAGTATGATACAAAATACATCTATTGATACAAAATATATGAAAAAAAGCTCGCGAATCAGATGAGAAAATACAGTAAAAAGCAAACAACCATTAATATCAATCGAATTGAAAATAGAAAACATATTGTCGAAACAGTATAAACAAGAGAGAGAAAACATTGTCCGTACGGCGTACGGCCAAATCAGTAGTGGCCCGAACATAGTGCACGTACAACATACGGGCAAAACTGGGAAGGGGTTAAAGACATGAAGCGGGTAAATTTTTTTTCATTTACTTTTTAAGTTTTATTGAAGACAACGTTATTACATTAGAAATAACTAAAAAGGTAAATAAAATTAAAAATTAGAAAAAAAAATTGAAAAAATCCAGATTTGTATTTTTACGGCGATTGTTACTTTATTCAAAAATTAGAACTATAAAGCACTTTAAATAATACCAATAATAATAATCAAATGAAATCACTTTATTAATCAACAGTCTACTTTCATGTGATATATGCGAAAACGTGGTACCATACATAAACCAACACTGCAGTCAGGGCATTGGTATCCAGATTTCTTGAAGTATTTTTTTTTTATCATTTTTCCTGACACACTCACGCAAAAAAAATGCTTTTGACTTTTATTGGTAGAGGTCACATAATCTGGACAACACGTACTCCAAGATTTTATACTCTTTCCGATAAAAAGTAAATACCAAAAAGAAAACACGTCCGTAATATTGCGAATTTGTTTTTTTTTTCACTAATGTTGGTAAACGTAATTTTACGTACCTAGACGTTAACTGGTTGAGTTGGTGAATTCTCCTGCAAAGGTATAATGATTAACGTCTAGATGGTCTATCTGGTTTCATTTTATACATTTGAAAATTTTAATATAGGTGTTTACAAAAAAGCTGCTGAAAAACCAGAATAAAAAAAGAAAAACTTTTTAGCTTTATGGATAATTATTGTCTGTAAGAAGCTATTAAGAAACACTTTTTGTAAACATTTCTATTTTCAAAATTTCATCCCTTCCATAACTTATAGGGGTCAGCTTGCGAACATTATGCGAGCAAACGATCAAAGTGACGTCACAACGAACGTGCGAACCGACTTGCAACGTCCAGAGGAAGCCCCATTACCGGAATGACAGCCGAATGGTTAGAGCACTGATCCTGGGTACCGCAGTTCGTGGGTTCAAACCCCACTGAGGCATGGATGTACGTAGGCGTTCGGAATCGGCTATAAGCAGTAGGTCTCGGTCTTATTATCTCTTGTGTTGCAAAATAGTATACCTTAGTACTCCAAACCAAACGAAATCTATAACTTATATCGCTTAGTTTTTAAGCCTGGACATATGCCTTTCTCTTTTATGACAACTCTATGATAAGCATTCGAGCATTTGCTATCAATAAGTTTAGACTGGCATAAGTCTTATTTTCTCCGTCATTCCGTTGTTCAGAGTCAGTGCTCTCTAGCCATTATTTTAAGTGTTCATACTCATAATTTACTTGTATTGCTAGATCTCGGGAATGTATTAGACTGTTTATGTTAGTCTTTGAAGTGGAAATTTTTGCTTAAGAATTTTTTCAGTTATCAAGTTCATTTCGACTCCACAGAAAAAGTCATCTTGCTTACAATAACAATAGCATGGTGACCTTATTGTGACTCAACGCAAGCGTTGTCTTAATGGCCTCAAATATTACCCAGCCATTATTGTTCTTCAACATCCGAGAACCACACAGTTTATTACCTTTCATAAGACAATCAGAGCAGGATGGGACAGAATATTAAATTGCGGAAACTGTCTTCAGGAGACTTTGGCGTCGACGTATAAACTCAAATACATCTGCTTAATAATTTATTTCCTGTTACTGTTATTTTATCCCCCACCTGGTAGTGGCAAATGTCCCTTAAAACTCTACCGATTGTCTGAAAATAAGAACTTCAACAAAAATTGATACCACAAATAAATTATCTCATTAAAAATCACTAAGATCAAATATTTATTTAGAGCAGCGGTTGCCAACCTTTATGCTACTTAGCCTTGCTGACTTTTTACCGCTCGTTCCTATATTTTATTTTTAATAGATAAAATAATATAGACTTATTTTACATACTTATTACAAAAAATAATGAAAACTACAATTAACAAAATAACAATGCTTTGATATAACATGTACAATCATGTAAATTTATTTTTATAAAGGCACCACTTTTAAAATCGTCCACTCTGGATAATTTTTATATGAGAATTAATTAGTATGCGGAGTTCGTGAGTTCGAATCCCTCTGTGGCATGGATGTTCGTAGCCGTTCGAAATCTGCTTTAAGCAGTAGGTCCCGGTCTCATTAGCCCTCGTGTTGCAAAAAAGTCGACCGTAATGCTCCAAACTAAACCTAATTAGTATGCTAAAAATCTATGAACATTAAAACAAACATTCATTAACTGGATTTTATATTGTAATTTACGATTTGAAGTTTTATTTATTTGCATATATTATGATATAAAAATTATCTTTCATGAAAATGTTTTCGCGCCTCCCAGGTTGGAGACCGCGGATATAGAACTTGTTAAAAGAAATATGCTCTATGTCACTGAACAGAGTCATAAATTCTAGCATAAAAGATTAGTATATTTTATGAAAAGACTACTGATCAGTGGGTGCATTTAATAGTGTATCACAGTTCAACTTAAATTTTACCTCTTTACAATAACATTAAAATTTCCAACAATATAAAAGTAGAGCAGACACTAGCATTTAGCAAGAGTGTATATAATATGATTTTAAACGAAGTATTTTCATAAGCTTTAAAGTTTTTAAGTTGCGTTTCTTTCAAAACATTGCAGCTGGAATAAACGCTTATTTTCAACTGTGCATTTTTAAGATAACATTTATATTGCCTTTGTGCTTATTTTAGAAGTCAATGTTGGAAAAGAATGACTGCAGATATTAAAACGATGCTTACATTATTATATTTTAAATATTTTTAGAATAAATTATCCTGATATTTGTAGCAAACCCTTATTATGTGTACTATATTTTAGATCCCGTTTTACATATCATTGTTCGTTAACGGTTTCAATACAACCAGATCATGGCAGTTTTTTCAAAGTGTTATTTAAAATGTCTGCGAATTGAAGTGAAGTAAATTTCATTTCAGGTAGTGAAAAAATAGCATAACAGGAAATTTTATTCACCTGCTTCTTTAGGTAATTTTATATTTCACACCGAAGAAAAGAATTACCAAGTTATTGTCCAAATAGTAAGCCACTTCTCAGGCGTTCTTCTGAATAAATATCCGATTTAGACCAGTAATCACAATAAAATTATATGTTTGACTATAAAAAATACGCATTTAGAAATGTAAGAAAAAATAATAAAAAAATAAATAAATAAAAGCTTACTTTTAGAAAAACAGTAGAGGTATTGTCTGTTAAAGTTGTTTTCAGAAAAATGGTCATTTAATTTAAATTGGGTACTTTAAAAGCCAACATTTCACGTTTACAAAAGAATCGAGGCTGTAAGAATGGTTAGTTAGTTTTGAGAGCTACAGTCTACTTTTTTCGCTACATGATAACTAATGTACTTAACTAAAATTATTATCTATTCATTTTTTTATTATTTGAAATTTGCCTTATTTTAAGCAGTTATGAATTTCAAATATCAGATTTTTTTTTCAATCATAATACGTTATATTTGTTAGTCACGGTAGCTCAGTCGGCAAAGGCAGCTATCTTGGAATTCAAAGGTTGCGGGTTCGGAGCTCGAGCCGGCCTAAGTTTGGTTTGGAGCGCTACAGTCTACTTTTTGCAACACGAGGGCTAATGAGACCGGGACCTACAGCTTAAAGCCGATTCCGAACGGCTATGAACATCCATGCCACTGTGGGATTCGAACCCACGAACTCTGGTACCGAATGCTAGCACCCTAACCAATTGGCCATCGTTCGGCTATGAGCCGGCCTAAGATCCGCCGTGTTCGTTAAAGGTGACTGGGGCATGTAAAATATGTTCGTGGTCACAATGTCCTCCAAGCTTTCAAACGAGGGTAGGCCTCTGGGGTAGCACTTGCGGTACCCCTGATACCAATTGGAGGGTACCTGTGGGTTAGGTAGGCCAAGCCTGGGGGTTTTCTTCTTGGTCCCTGGTTCTAAATTACGAGGACCCAGTGGGGATAATGTTACCGACGTCCGTAGAATACCTTAAGCTACACGTGCTCTTCGGGTGGTGCTATATGGGTAACAACTTGTATGGCATTAGGATAATGTCTGTATCTCCTGCTGCATTGAAAAAACCACTATAATTGTTGATTTGTTCTTTAAATCAACCTGAGCAGAAAAAATTGGAGCAAAGGAATAAGTCTTTAAATCTTGATCGAAAATATCCCCTATAGAATAATAGCCTAAGTTATCTGTCCGTCTCTCCTCGAATTTATGAAGTGGTTGAACATGGAATGGAAAGAGACATCCGTATTGGATTTTTGATGAGTTAGGGTTAGCAACGTTCGAAATCCAACCCTTCCCCCCTTTTCTAGCATTTGATGTCATTATTTCAAGCCCTATTTTCCCAGGCAGACGATTAAATTTATCAGTTTGTCATATAATAAATACGTAAAAATACATTTTTTCTAGCATTATGACTTCATTCCTGTAACCATCTATTTGATCATTTCTTATTTTAAATTATTTAAATACCGTCCGCATTATTTTCATACGTTTTATGACTGAACTTAGATAATACTTAAATAATTTTCTTTCATACGTTTTGTCGCTGAACTTAGATATTACTTAAATAATTTTATTTTATATTTGGCTTCAATAATAAATTAGGTACATATGTGATAATTTTAAATTTAATCATCGATTATTTTTTATTGCAATGAAAATTTTAACACCGGTATTAACAGCAAATTATATCTACCTCCATGGTGTAGTTAGGTTTGGTTTAGAGTGCTACGGTCTGTTTTTTGCAACACGAGGGCTAACGAGATCGGGTCCTACAGCTTAAAGCCGATTCCGAACGGCTACGAACATCCATGCCATTGTGGGATTCGAACCCACGAACTCTGGTACCGAAGGTCAGCACCCTAACCATTCGGACATCGTTCAGCCCAGGGTGTAGAGGAAATGATAGTTTCATTCCTTTAATTCTATTATTTACTGTGGCAAAAAAATTAGGAAGAACTTAACGATAATTTCGACGTAGCTAATAAAACTTTGAATTATCTTTCAAAATAAATTCAACGTGATTCTAAACTGCATTCCCAGTATCGGGAGACTTTAAAGGAGTATGAAGATAAACAAATTATTGAGCGAAGTACCAGATAATTCTCAACCAAAAAACAAACCATTTTTTTACCAGCCTCTTAGGGTACTTTACGATTCTTCAAAATTAAAACTTTTACTGATCCCGTCATATGACGGGCTATATGCTAGTGTTGTAAGAGTCAAATAATTTTACTCTAAAAATATAACTAAAAACTATAAACGTTGGATTCTGGGGCAAATTAAAGTTGTTAAGCTTTCAAGTTGTGAATAATATTCAGTATGAAGAATTTTTACTACATGCTTTGTGAAATGTGATTTTTGATACTTTTTATAATGATTTAAAGTTTCTGTTTGAAGGCCATGTCTTGACTTACTGGATTGGTCTTGCTATAAATAAGGAAAACTACCAGCTAAATTTCAGATTTCCTCCTATTTTTTTCTTTCTTAAATGACCTCCTCCCCTAAATTAATAGCTTACTGTAGATAAAAGAAATTATTTTCTTTTGGCCTAGTTTTTTTTTCTTAATAGAACAAGAAAATGTGAAAAATATTGCTAGGAAGCATAAACCACAAATATTGGTAGCATAACTGCATGGAACTCCATCACGTTACGGTAATTGAAGATAAAGAAAACCAGTAAATACAGCTGACAAAATGGATTGTTTTTCTTTGACTATAGTTATTGCAGAAATAACTCGATTGCCGTAGTTTAACTCATAGTCTCTATAGACTCTTGCTTACGAAACTCTCAATATATACAGCGAGTGTTAACAGTATTCGTAAGTCTCTATTTTAATATAAAAAGTCTCCTTTAAAAATGAGTGACATATTTAAAGCAATTTAATATATATTTACGATAGAACATATATTTAAGTCTGAAATTTAAATAAATAACATTACATTAAAATACAAAGAAAACATGAACAGTACACCATCGTGGTGTAAAACGTATTCGTACAGTGTACAATATTTCGTATTTTTAAAGATAATTTTTAAGCCAATACCTTGTAGCTTATTTTTCAGCTTTTATGATGGTCTGGAATCTCATTAGCATTAATTTAATGAAATTTTCTATTGCAGAAGTTTTTTTATGAAGTATACATATAACTCACTTTTATTGGAGATATGCCTGAATTTAAAATATCTTCCAAGAGTTTCCAATAAATGGTCAATTGTATTAAAGTCAGGCGACTGAGGTAAAAATGTCATAAATACCCAAACTTTACTAAATCTTTCCTTTAAATCTAAATTTCCCTTGATATTGACTACCCCGATTTGCATATAATTATATACATACACTCTTGAGCCAAAACATTATGACTACCTGTCAATAACGAGTTGCCCACCTTTGGCATGCAACACAACTTCCACCCGCCTTGGCATGGATGCCACAAGTCCTTGGTAAATGGCCGGAGACAGATTGTACCAGATGTTTAAGCAACGGTTACGCAAATCCGAGATATTGCGAATTGGTGGTCTTTGAACTCTGAGCTGACGTCCCATGACATTCCAAATGTGTTCTATCGGATTGAGATCCGGTGAGTTAGGCCGCCAGGACATTAACTGGAATTCAGCATCATGCTCCTGGAACCTCTCCAACACAATTTTAGCCTTGTGACACTGAACGTTGTCCTGTTGAAATAGTCCATTTCCAGCTGGAAAAACAGAGGCCATGTAAGTGTGCAACTGGTCCGCAATGATGTTCAGATACCCTGTAGCATTTGTGGTCTTCTCTACCACAACCACGGTACCAGAGACACACAAGAGAACGTCCCCCAAAACATAATACCGCAGCCACCGGCCTGTGTATGACCTACTGTACAGTGAGAGAGCAAATGTTCGCCTGGAAGACGGCGTATCCTGATACGGCCATCGGCGTGATGAGTGACAAACCGTGATTCATCTGACCAGGCAACTCTCTCCCACTGATCCATGGACCAGTCGTGATGTTCCCGGGCCCAGCGTAAGCGCAGTTGGCGATGACGCTTGGTCATCAAAGACACACGAGTGGACGTTTGAGGCGTAGCCCCATATCCAACTATGTCCGCTGAACAGTGTGCTCCGATACTATTCTACTTGACTCTGCATTGTATTGTGTTGTCAGCTGAGCCACTCTCTGGTTCCGGTTTTACTTCACCATGCGAGATAGTCTCCTACGACCTTTTTCTTTGATAGTGTGTGGACGTCCAACACCAATGCGTTTACTGTGGTTTCACCGTCATCCATCCACTTTGAATAAGTAATAAAACTGTAGATCGCGAACAACTCACGAGTCGTGCAGTTTCGGAAATACTTCTTTCGAGCCATTACAATCTGCCCTCTATCAAAATAGCTTAGATCCGCAGACTTTCCCATGGCACACAGAAGTAAGTGAAAGAATGATTCTTCAGACTCTCCAGCAGCAGTTAAATACCACTTCCACCTGATCACGTGCCTTCCACGTTATCCAGGCGAGTTTATTGCAAAATGTGGTCATAATGTTTAAGCTCTTAAGTGTATTTGATGTTTATCTAAAAGCGAAGAAATCAAAGAAGCCTTATATTTTATAGATTTAAAATCTCCAAACCTCGTTTCAAATTCATTTCTAAGGCTTAGCAGTTTAAAAAATCAGTTACGAAATTTATATTAATACTTTTGTTACATACCCTTACATTAAATGGGCTGTAAAAGTATTCGTCGTGGGCCACATGCGGCCCGCAGTTCACGAGTTTGACATCCTTGTTGTACATATACTTTTTTGTTATCCTTATTCATCACATAGCAGAAATTGGAACCACTGCTGCCCAACTATTTTTTTTTTCAGTCATTTTGCATCTGTTTTGTAGTCTTTTATGAACATGAGCTAACTGCTTACGTCACTGCTTTTAACCGTTGTTAAGTTGCTATAGCGATGATGCCGCGGGATTAATGAAGTGTTTTGAAGGACCAACTATCACTCTCTTCTATCTGAGGATGTTCTAGGAAAAAGCTCCGTTATCATCTCAAAGCACATTGCATCAGTGCCGAGATAATTTTCTTTCTATCCTCGTACTTATTTATGCAAGGGCCATAATTTAAGTAATGACCATCTTCTCGCAATGAAGACTTAAATACAGAATGTGCTTTTTTTTCTGTTTCTTCTCAAAACTTAAATTATCGCTGTTGGTGTGGTTTAGAGTTACAAAGATTTCGTAATTCTCAGAAAATTAATGCATAAAAAGAAATTTGAAGTTCAAATAGCAGTCATAATTCAATGTAAAAATGGCTTTTCTTAATCCATGAATGACAGATTTATATCTGCTGCATATTTATTGAGAAACTAGCGTATAGCCCGTCATATGACGGGATAAGTAAATTTTTTAATTTTCCAGAATTGTAAAGTACCCTATGAGGCAGGTAAACAAATGGTTTGTTTTTTGGCTGAGAATTATCTTGCAACAAAAAGTAATCGATGATTAAATTTAAAACTATCACATTTGTACCTAATCTATTATTTAGCCCAAAAATAAAAGAAAATTATTTACGTAATAACTAAGTTCAGTGATAAAACGTATGAAAATAATGCAGACGATATTTAAATAATTTACAATAAGAAATGATTAAATGAGATGGTTAAAGGAATGACGTTATACTGCTAGAAATAAATGTTATTTTTACCTATCTATTATGGGATAAATTGATAAATTTAATCGCCTGCTTTTAACCGGGGGAAATAGGGCTTGAAACAATGGCATTAAACTCTCGGAAAGGGGGGAAGAGGTAGATTTCGAACGTTTTAAAGACGACAGTATTTTTTGCTGTGATATGAAGCATATTTATACCAATTTATTTTAGAATCGGATTGATAGTTTAGGAGAAGATAAACTTTACTCGCTTTGAATTTTTCTAACCCTAACTCATCAAGAATTCAATATGGATGCCTCTATCCATTCCAGGTCCAACCGCTTCATAAATTTAGGGACAGAAGGATAGATAAGTTAGGCTTTTATTATATACAGGATTTATCTAAGAATTGTGTCAAAATTTTGCTTTTAAAATGTCAAATTCAACATAAAAAGCTTAGAGTACGAGGTTTACTTTGGTTAATTTTTATTCTGTTGATTGTAATATAGGACATTAAAAAGTACATTATGTTACGATCTATACCTTCCCTTTGTATATACAAAATCTGTATAAAAATGTTATTTGATAAAATATGACTTTATGATTATTCTTTGTAGATGTCAAAAATTAGTAATATTTTACTCTCTGGAGTCAACGACTATCGCTGAATAAGCAGAGTGATGCTTTAGTCAGTAGATTTGAATTCCCCTAATAGCATGGATGCACCTAGACGTTTTGAAATCGGCTTTCAAAAGTAGGTTCCAATCTGTTCAATTAGTCCTGGCTTAGGAAAAGTTCACTTTTTCTGATCAAAATTGGCAATAATCTAAAGAGAAAATTTTGGTCTAATTAGCCCTCTTGTGGGAAAAAATAAACCAGAAGCAACTACCATTCTTTTCAATTCGAATAGTTAGAATTTTTTTCTCAACAGAAGGAAAACATTGTATCCATTTAAATTGAAAAGAATACTTCATTTTCCATATTTTCTCATACATAATTAAGTCTGTATTTTTCAAGATTAATATCGCATGTTACACAAATAGGAATTGCAGTCCATTTTTTCCTCGTTTTGGCGGAGATTGAAAGTAAGAGTGAACTACTTATCCGACAATTATCGTGCTCTGAACACGGAGTTGCACTTTCGGGTCAAGGTTTTAGGTCACTACTTTATAACAAGGATAAAACACACGTGAGATGTATGTTTCCTTGATTTACCTGCCTGAAATCGCATTGTAAAAAGAGGAGAATTGTAGTCGCCAACATAATGCTGTGACAAAAAAGTTTCTGAGGAATACATTGTTGTAATTGCATTTTTTCTTAGCAAAATTGTTCACGGTCTCTACTTTGGTTTTCTAATCTGCTTCCGCTTTAAGTTATTACTAATGTAAACGTTTTTACCCATACCAATAACATACTTTTACATTAAGAAAGAAACTATTTTAAACTGGACGACATACCGTTTAGTGTTATTTTCCCGTCCATTTCAAATAGCCGTGAAAAGTTATCGACATATCCACTTAAATATCTCCGAGTATACAGTAGAGTAGCCAGAATTTTGGTCTGGACGTGGCTAGTGTTTAAATTATACTTTTAGTCGAGGATTATTTAACTTGAAAGACACGTGATTATAAAAATAATGTTACGTTGGCCTAGTATTTGAGAAAGAAGGAATTAAAACTCATTAAGAAACACATGGAAAATAGGCCCTGAATAAATGATTTTATACAATTAAATAAATGCCTAAGG
>CM063503.1:25512145-25572145 GCA_032207245.1 Pardosa pseudoannulata | reverse complement strand
GGTTCCGAGTGCGTATCACGCTGGGATTCGTGAAGTAAACACAGGATGCAAGTCGATCCAAAATTAGAGTGCAAAGTCACTCTCGGCTGACTACTTCTATGCAAGAAGTTAACTATCAATCAGCAATAACGGGGAAGGAATTCCCAAGTCGAATGTTCGACTATCTAGCAACGGAGACGCTGGCGGTCTCTAAAAAAAACAAACTCCAGACACGGAGATACGAGCGGTCCTCGATCGACCAGGCTCTAGCAGGTAGAAGCCTCGAGAGAAGAAACACAGCAAAAGCCCCCGTTCTAGTCCGGTCTTTTTCTTTTATACCCACACTAATACACTTCTCGGTCCTTCGAGAAACTTCCCGAGCCAGGGTGACGCAATCTTGCGGTCACTCCCAAGTCTCCGATCAGCTGTCCTGTTTTCCAGATGTAGCAGTTCTCAGATTCATCAACTTAACCAACTTAATGGTCTTTTTGTAACCGCTAATGGGCGGCAAGGTGCACTCAATTATGTACACAGTAAAGGTCCATTCAACAGGTTACAATGGCCAGACGGTTCGGAGCCGGCGACGCACCGTTTCAATTACGGTGTTTAGACCACCTGGTTCTATTATAGGCTAATCGTGAGTCCACGACGAAAGGTCACCTTTTGGGCTCCTTGTTCGTTTTGGGGTCATGTAACGGATCGTTACAATACATATATATATATATATATATATATATATATATATATATATATATATATATACATATATATATATATATATACACATATGTATATACATATATATACATATGTATATAAATATATATATGTATATATATATACATATATATATATATATATATACATATATTGTTTGAATCATTTATTAATGTTTTCTAATTTGTTTTGTTGTTTATCCTCGAACTCAATGTTTTACATTTTGTACTGTTATGTTTTATGCCCCGTGTGCTATGTTTTATTTTTGTAGTATAATTTAGTTGCATTTTTGTGGCAACACTTTTTGTAGTTTAGTTTATGAAGGAGAACTTTTTGCAAGTGATGGCCGCACGTTGCTGCTGGTATTATGATTATTAAAATAAGTTAAAAGACAAATGTTATTGTCTACGTTTTTTGTTTGTGTTATTGGTCCGCGTCGACATATATATATATATATATATATATATATATATATATATATATATATATATATATATATATATATATATATATATATATATATAATATATATATATATATATATATATATATATATATATATATATATTCATATATATACATATATATATTATATATACATATATATATATATATCATATATATATATATATATATATATATAGATATATATATATTCATATATATACATATATATATATATATATATTCATATATATACATATATATATATATATATATATATATATTCATATATATACATATATATATATATATTCATATATATATATATATATTCATATATATACATATATATATATATGTATATATATATATATATATATATATATATATATTCATATATATACATATATATATATATATATATATATATATATATATATATATATATATATATATATATATATATATAAATATTTCTTTGCAGAACGATAGCTGAATGGGACGGGCGTTGATCTTTGATATAGAAGCTCCTGGGTTCGAATCCTGCTATGACATGGATGTTCGTAGCCATCTGGAATAAGCTTTAAGTGGTAGGTCCCGGTCTCATTACTCCTCGTATAGCAAATCAGTGGACCGTAGAGCTACGACTCCAAAAACAATTCTTTTTGGTCTTAAATTTCTAAAGTCAGAAGTTACTGAAATTTCAATACTGAATTCAGTTACTGAAATTTCAACACTGAAGTCGATTTTCCATACAGTAGTTTTATCTTGTATAGCTTTGTTTCGAGAATAAATGAAAAATCATGAAGAAAATTGAGGAGCATCTTTTCTTTCCTTTATTATTATTATTAACATTATTTATAACATTTTTTTCCTTACTCTCATCACTAAGAGGACTTGAAGCTGGAAAATATAAAATTATCAACGTTTCTGCGCCATAAAGTAGTCATGGTAAACATAAATCTGCCCAACTTTGCTTCTCAACACCTGTTAACATATTTAACCCTAGACAGTTTATAACGATCTCTTGGGGGAAATTATTTAGAAGACAATCACCACGCCTTTTCTTACCGCATAACGCTACAGATGGAAAATGCAAGAAAGGTTTGTCATATATTTATTTTCCCCGTCTTCTTTCCCTCATTTTACCCTCTTTGCAGTTCCCTTGTGGGAAGTCTTGTGCTGCTTTTACCCTGTTCTAAATAGTTTATTCGCCCCTGCGAAGGTATCTTAAGCAGAAGAACCACACTTTTTCGGATTTCAGTTCCCAGTAAATAATACACAATGACCTGAGTCACTAAAACCATTTCAATTTTTATTTAATAATTTTAATTATTTTTTTTCCTATATTTACTTAGTTATTGATATTAATTATACATGTAACCGATAAAAGTTATTCTTTACCTATTACGCGATATAGCTCACATTTTTTAGTTTCCAGGGTTTACTTGGCAACGCAGCTTTAGTGCAGTCATGTTGTGGAAGGCAACGCACACAAACTTTAAAAATTAGGCTGACATTTATCGAAAGTATTTCCACCTTAAAATCGGAGAACTGACGCACTCCTTTTATAGGCAATAATAATAATCTATTAACTTTCATGCTTCCATAATTAAGGTGTAGGTATGGAAATCATAAACTCTTGTCTTGGTGAAACCTCAGACGTGAAATAAGGTAAACATTGTCAAGGGCAATTTAACTACATACTTTAATTTTACCTTTATTATCAGCAGTGACTTAGCGAAGGGAGGGATTTAGAGGTTATAACTCATCCATGAGGATTGCTGTATATATGTAAGGACTGCTGTATTAATTTCGTGAGATATGTGAGTTAAATGGGAAGAAACCGCCTCCACAGTGAAACATTTTCTTGTTACACCCTCGATTCTCAGAAATTAAATTACAAAAATAAATAAATAAGAAAGAGGGGTATTCGATTAATATACAGTCTACTTAGCATTTGTCTTATTCAAAATTAGAAAAATGGAATACAAGGTTGTGTGCCTTTCTCTTCAATGTGGTCCGACTGCATCTTACTTTATTACTGCCAGCTGATTAGTTTTTTCCTTTCCCAGTAGCCCGGGTAAGAAAAACAATAGGGACTACAATATTTTGTCATCGTCAGTTATTAGTTTGCTGGATTACATATATATATATATATATATATATATATATATATATATATAATAGTCAGGTCTAAAAAAGAGTAGTTGGAAATTACGTGAGTTATAAGCGATTTTAAAAAGGGAACTCTTTTATAATAATAAAATAAATGAAAAAGACTCACTCTCGCGTAAGCTTTTGGGATAACGCGGTCAGGCGGAAGTATTTTGGAAGCATTTGGTGAGTTTGTAAGCAGATAAGAGTCAGTCAGCAGGTGCACATGGAACTGTGAACACACTCTACGCGTGTCCTCGACGATAAATGAAAATGGCTCAAGCTTTGTTTAAATGAAACGATGATTTAATAAACTTATTATTATCAAGAAAGACTTTTCCATTCGCCTTAACACACACACACACACACACACACACACACACATATATATATATATATATATATATATATATATATATATATATATATATATATATATATATATATATAATATATACATACACACACAGTGAAAACCGTAGCGAAAAAAAATTTCTGTCCACTCGTTACATTTTCCAGTTATCCCAGGCGAATAGTTCACTCCTACAATGATTAAATTGCTCCAATAAAGCTGACACGTTAGCTAAGCTGCTGGTTTCTTGGGAAAAGAGTTCTTCTCACCTTTCCCTGTGGGGCCGACTTTGTATTTTCATGTATCCTTCCATACTCTGCTTTCGACAGAGAAAGATGTCTATTTCTTACATCTTAAATAAAATTAAGTTCCACGTCGGATTTGCTGCTCCTTTTCATGGAGCCACGACTGCCGATTATTTAGGCTCGCTCATTTCCCAGTATGCCCGGGCAATTAAAAATAATAGGGGCTTAAATTTCCCCGTGTTACACACACACACAATAATATTTTACAGAATAGTTAATAATAAAAGTATGATTTAAAATAAACTCGCCGTTAGGAATAAAATAGACTTGAGACGTCTTACCGAAAGATTTATATTTTAGAATGTCAAGCCTTTAATATCATTCAATTACATTCGTTATTTTCTATACTTAAAGCCCAGTAGTTTTGAAAATAAGTTTTTTGCGTGCGGCTTTCAATTGCAACCATATAAATCGAGGAAAATTCTGGGTAACGCATTGTAGGAGCTTGATTGCAATTCCTTTTAAAAGCAACCCTTTTCAGGGAGCCAAATAAAAAAGAAAAAAATCTTCCAAAATCAAGCCTGTACAAAATACGGCAGTGTTGCGAAAGAGCAAGATATGAGTTTTCGCATTAAACTTTCTTTTGAAAAAGGGACGCATCATACCGCCGTATCGATTTTACCCGAAGAATGGGGAGAAATTCTCTCGGCGGAAAAGGATAAAAATAAAGATGAGCTTCCATAGGAGGAGGAAGAGCGAGAACAAAATATTTCGCTCTTTCTTTTTTCGAAATAGCAAACATGAAGAAATTTTAGGCTTTTTTCTTCTTTTGTCCATGTTATATTTCCCGTGTACTGTGTAAAGAAAATGTCACGGTTGTTTGTGCACAGCGCTGGATTTGCTATGGAGCTAATAAAGTTGAAGGATTGAATGAGGCTTGTACGTCGACGGTTGCTTGCTGTTTTTTGGCGAGAGGAAGTCTATGGAAGCGGAGTATTATACCAGTTGCATAAAGGCAGATATATTTAGCGCAATACTTCCAACTTATTTAACATCTATGTATTTTAATGAAAATTATTTAAATATTAATGTAACCTTAAAATTGCGATGCGATGCCATTATGAATTACCAGCTAATCTTAAGTTTTCAATCAGTGTCACATGAAATTAAAGTAAGATAGAAAAAGATTATGGATTTATGAGTTTATCAACAACAACAAGACAATGGATACAGAGTAGAAAATTTAGGAATAGGATTTGTGTGGCACCAACCACTTAGAGCCGTAGCAGATAGTAAACTGGCAGTTTTGTGAAATAAAAAAATTCTAACTCGGATTTAGTGATCAATAAGTGAGTAGCAAGCTGTGTGCTATTAGTTGAAATTCAGATCCTAAGTATGAATCGCTATTTTTAACAATTTTCATATCCTTTATTATAGTTTTTCTTTCTTTTCTGAGTAGCAAGCTGTGTGCCATTGGTTGAAATTCAGATCCTAAGTATGAATAGCTAGTTTTAACAATTTTCATATCATTTCTTATAGTTTTTCTTGCTCTTTTTTGGCGAGGAGTAGTCTATGGAAGCGGAGTATTATACCAGTTGCATAAAGGCAGATATATTTAGCGCAATACTTCCAACTTATTTAACATCTATATATTTTAATGAAAATTATTGAAATATTAATGTAACCTTAAAATTGCGACGCTGGGCCATTATGAATTACAAGCTAATCTTAAGTTTTCAATTAGTATCACATGAAATTAATAGCGACAGAAAAATAAACACATAAAAGTAGAGAAATTAAAGGATGAAACAAAGATAGTATAATATACTGAGAAAAATCAACCAATTTTTAACTTAAGGGCATTTTTCTGTTTGTAAACAAGGACATCAGTTGACTCATTTGAGATCCTGTTTTAGTTCCAATCTTAACGATCAAAAGGGACTGAATACAGAAATACTGTAATATAGTTCAACATATGGATTTCCTGGGACTTGCTTAACCAAAGCCATGATTGATACAGTTTTTACGTATGGTTTAAAATGTTACGGTCTACCATTTTGTCACCTGAGACTACGACCTAATACTTAAAACTGATTCCGAACAACTCCATACTAGCGGTGAGATTCGAACCCACAAGCTCTACCGAAGATTAGCACCCTACCCATTCGGGTATCATTCGTCTACAGTTTTTAGGAGTTTTATAATATTTGAGAGATTTTTTTTAATAAAGATTTTATAAAACTGCACTCTAAATATTTCTTGGCCAAACGGTGACCGATTGGTTAGGGTTTTGGCCTTCGGTACCGGAGTTCGTGAATTCGAATCCCCCAGTGGCATGGATGTTCGTAGCCGTCCGGAATCGACTTTAATCTGTAGGTCCCGGTCTCATTAGCCCTCGTGTTGCAAAAAGTAGACCGTAAAACTCCAAACTAAACTAAACCTAAAAATTTCTTGCAAGAATAACCAGCATAGTATTAGTCTTTTCTTATTAGGTGTAATCGTATGGTATAATCGTCTAGATTTTTTTTATAAAATGATAATTTTTGAAGAAAATTTGGAAGATTGGTGATTCAACTTCACTTCTTTAAAAACCCGTCTACTCACAACAACCCCCCCCCCCCGAAAAAAAAGACCGCGCTTTAAAAGAAAAAAGGTCTCTCTGACTTTTCCGACGACAGTTTATTTAGAAAATGATCGTTAAATGCTAGAAGCCTTTCACTAACTCAATGGCTGCTCTTCTCAACCGTAAACTGAAATGTAATAAACAAGTACTTGTTCTAAATACAACATAATTAGAGTACAATTATGTTTGGACATCATTAAACTTCTGGACACTCATTTATGCTATTTTATGTTGTTTATTTTATTTTACTCTATACAAATAATTCTCCAGATTCTCACCGAAGCAGTGAGTAAACCAAAGTTTTTCTGTAAACAGTTTAAACAGGCATGACCAAAAATCGTGCGTATAATTACAAATAGAGTACAGTACACTATACAATTACAGTCATTTACTATTGGGGGAATCTGGTATAAAATTAAAACACCAGATTAGTTTACAGTATAAGATAATTGTGGAATAGCTATTATTATTTATCAAGTATCCAAAGTAATTGAAGTTATTAACTAGAAAAAAGGAAAGCTAGTTTAAGCAGAATGACCAGTTTTGCTTGAATCCTAATTAAATATTAAATGACACGGTTACTGGCACCTATTCAACCAAATAATGACTAGTGTTTAGTAGTATTAATAGTTTTTTAATAGCGAAATTAAAAAAATTATTATTGAAGTTTTCATTTCTTGGAACAACTTTCTCTTTTTTATTGAATATTGATGAAAGTCCTGTAAGCAATCTTACAAATTTCAAAGTATCTGTTATTATTTATAATTTTGTCATTTATGATTTATGGCATTTTAATCATATCGCAGGAATTTACGGTTCTGTCACGAACGTCAACTGAAATCCTGAGAATTAGTTATATCTATTATAAAACTTCACTTTTTTACATATGATATACATATTACATATATTTACATATATCAAATATCTTGTCATGAAATTTTTCTTTTTTTTAAATGACATCGCATGATGTTTAAAATGACAGTTTGTCACTAAGGAGGATGGACCTTAATATTCAAAGTTATTTAAGAGTCCCATTTCTTATAATCTCAGACGTCCATAATAATTTAGTTGTAAGATATTCTTCAATATATATTCGGAAGAAATGATTTGGGTATTAATGTATTAAATTCGTCATTTCTTCGTTTGGAGTTGATGTTTAGAACGTTGGTTAGTTTTCTTCTTTAAAGTTAAAAGAAAAAAATTATATAATTTCAGATGACCACGTATCCTATCACCACTAAGGCAATCAGTTAATCCCATTTTTTAAGGCACTGTTTTAGATTAAAGGAACTAAAAGTTAACTTCTTTTTATTTTGTTTGTAGATCGGGCGTTCTTTACGCATGTCGAAGTACGTTCCTTAATAGTTGTGATCGAATTTAAAAAGATAAGATCTTAAAATTTAGATTTTTCGTATAGATAAGATGTTAGGCTCATTAAAAACATTTTATTGCTTCTTAGTACTCACTAGCTAATAATTTTACTGTTTTGTTTTCATTTATCACTTATAAGAATAAGCTCCCTACATGTTAGCGTTGTAAATAGGTAAAAATGTGCGTATTTAGCAAAGATATAATTATTTAAATTTTTACTTAATAAAGTTAATGTTCTTGAGGAACCGCAAAAATCGATTTGAGGGCTGCTTATGAACCGCGGGCCTGAAGTTGTACAGCACTATTCTAGAGCACTGTTTACAGATAGCAAAACTTTTCTTAAATTTTTACTGCTGTTGGTCTCTCAGATTTTACCCCTAAGCATATTCCTCGATCTAAATAAACCATACTTTGATCCGTGCCTTTTTGGTATCTTACTACAGCGTGCCAAATATCACTTATAAAAATGTAAATTAGCAATTGAGATAAACAAATGAAGATAGTTTTATCTTACAAAATACATCCACAGTATTTAAAGGTGAACGTAAGATTAAAGTAATACTAGACTGAAATTTTCTTCCATGGATGCAAGCCGTTCCGCCACGTACTACTACAAAAAAATATATATATCTGTAGACACATGTGATATTTTATGTTGTTGTATCATCTAGTACCTCCTTATAACGTAGAAAGCTATTTAAAAAAATACAAGAAAAGGTTTTATGTACATCAGCGGTAGCCAATAGTGCTCCAACAAATTGTAGAAATAATTTTTCTCCCCTACCTACTCTTAAAAGGTCAGAGTCCTGATTGGGTTTACACCCCATTCTGCCCCTAAATTTATAGCTAGTCCATTCTAAATGTTTCATCGAAATTCGAAAACAAGTGGCCATACGAAGTACTGCACATCAGAAAAATACGGTGATGAATGTTATACGTTAGCCGATTAACGCTCCAAAATCTTGTTGAATGATTTTATTTCCTCCAACAGGTCAAGGGCCCACTTGGATTTACATCTCCTCTTACCCCTAAATCTGTTATCAGGCTATTCCAAGTGTTTTATTTCCCCCCACTTAAAAACAGAGATGCTTGGCTTGAAATTCCGTTAACGTCTGTGAAACATTCTTTGCGGATGAAACATATACAAGGATCATATCTACAGGACCGAGTGGTAGATTTTCTCAGTATGATGCTTGTCTTAAAAATTCCGCACTTTATATTTTGATTTCCCTGCTTATGCCATCTCTTCTGGTGTAGCCTGATTCGCCCACCTCTCTGTATCATAGTCCTGCATGGTCCTGTGATATTTCAAAATTAGGATAAAGTAATTGGCTAAAAATGAATTAGATTAGCTGGCGACAAGAGAGAGATCATAGCCGTGAAGCTGTTAACTTGCATGTTTACAAGATTGGCCTAAGATTAAACACTTTTTTAAAAATAGTTTAGTGAAAGCCTAGCCATTACAACATGGTGTAATCTCGCCATCTACAGGAGGAGAGTATGTCAATAAGAAACACGTGTAAATTTTCTTAATAGTAATAAATCTTTTAGTAAAAGTGTTGGTAATCAAAATAGAGGGTGAAGCTTCCCTCTTAAGGCACCCCATAGTGCGATCGTTTTCCTGTATCACAGCAGGGCATGGTCATGTATATCTATGAAATAAACGCTGTTGCAAAAAAATATGAGATTCATTTTCCGTTGTATGGAAAATAAAATTGACTCAACTATATTATGTGCATGTTGTAAACTGTAGCACGTCAACATGATGCTACAATGCATTTGAATTAACAATACGGTACGAATATTATACAAGGGGGTGTCGTAAACAGTTTAATTATCACTAAAAGTAATTCAGATGTAACCTTAACTATGATTTTTATTCTTAAAACCGTTCTGTACAGGCATCTACCTGAGTTATAAATTTCTTCCAGCAATTATTGTCAACGATGGTTGAATGGTAGAGAGCTGCTCTTTGGAACCGGAGTTCGTGGGTTCGAATCCCCCTGCGAGTATAGATGTTCGTAACCGTTCCGAATCGGCTTTAAGCAGTAGGACCCTGTCTCATTAGCCCTAGTGTGCAAAACAGTAGATCGTAGCGCTCCAAACCAAACAAATCCCAGCAATTGACTTAACTAAGGCATCCATTGTAAAATCTCCAGCGAGCCTCTGTTTTTTCCATATTGTGGGTTATATCAATCTATAGCTTTCTGAAACCAAATAAATCAATATTATTGGCTGTAATTTACAGCATTAGTCCCATAAGGCTTAATTATTATGCATAGTAAAAATGTGTATAATATAGATTTTATGTTGTTATAAATAGTATTCAGAATAATTATTGGTAGTAAAGAGTTAAAAATCGAACACAAATGTTTTGTTTCTGTATTCACATCTTCAACAAATTTGACAGCTGTTAACAGCAGCAATAGCAACAGACGCTGTTAAGAACGCTTATGAACTGTTATCGAGATCTAAATGCAATTTAAAGCCACTTATGAGGCCTAAATGTGCAAGAGCTCTCATTGGAAATAAAATTTTATTGGTGTTCAGGCAATCGAAAGGGTTTAATTAGCATCGTTATACGAAGAAAAAGAAAAATACTTCAAGGATCTAAATTACCTCTTATGTCCGAACATTTATGTCAGAAATGGAATTTTAACCCACGGGTCCCATTTCCGAAAATAACTCTATCCATTCGATCATCTCCCGATCAAGAGTCTGAAGTGTAAAGCGGCCCACACATTATCAGTTAAACTGCACAGTCAAACTGCTCAGTTGGACTGAGTAAAAAACTGAACAATGAACTTCTAGTGCGAATGTTTCTGTACGAAACGTGCATAAGAAACAACTGATTTTTCCCAAATCACTATTATTTCTGCATTTCTTCCTAAAAGCGGAGCTGAGGTTAATTTTTTCCCAACACCTTCATGTGTCGCATCAGGATCAACAACTTTCAGTTTATCAATTAACTTTGTTTTAAAACTTTTTTTTATCCAGTTTGAGTAACAAGCATTTTGTTTATCCCCTAAAGCTTAGAAAGAGAGTAGTAAGTTTCAATAAAAGCAAGAAGAATTTCTTTTTTTTTTGAAGTATCGGCTATGTCGAAAGCAGAGATTTAGAATCAACTGTTCATTAAACCAGTTAAATGTGCTGTTATCGTTGACATAAACATTCATTTGATCAGGATGAAGAACTATAGAAATACTGCCACAAACTGCATAGTTTACAAAACTTATCGTTCAGTTATGACGTCACACGACAAAACTGTACAGTTTAACTGATAAGTGGGTCGCTTAACAATTGTAAATATGAAGACATTTATGTAGACTTTAGCTTTGCATCGATAGAAATTAATGGCTAGGAAAAGTCGTAACTTGATTTGTTCATGAAAATTTCAACACTAGTATGCGTGCAACTATTATTTTTATTAAACTTAAGCAAAAATTATTTATTTTAATTATTTTGTTAAATAAACAGTTACAATTTAATTGCATCCCAACGGAAACTTTTACAAAAAAAGTACTTTCGGAGAGACGCATAGGGCTTAGAAAAATCTGAATCCAGGAAGTACATCAAAAATCATAAAACAGTCTTAAATCGAAAAAGTTTGGGAATCACAGCAATATGATACGCTGTAAACGGAATAATTAATCGGTCACAGAAATGTGCGATTGATTTTAGCGAGTCAATCATGTAAAATCTTTGGTCATTCTTCAGTTATGCGAAGAAGTTAAACTATAAACGAACTAAAATTGCTGGTGCGCAATACCTTGTACCTTTTGTCATTTCCATTGAAAGGAAGTAGAAATGTATACCTAAGATGCGTTTTGATATGCTTTGTGTTCAAATGAATAGTGATGGCTAACCTCAAATAATTCTTAGTGATACCATTTGTAATTGATTTTATTTAACATTTCATATTAGAAAACGTTTGACCTTGATAGCTGTGGCAAATATAATATTTTCTACTAATTTACCGTGCAGATCAAAGGCCATTATCTAAATTCATTCCTGACGAAGTATGATCAAGTAGATCATTGGTTCTCAATGGGGGCGTGGTACCTGGGGTACAATGGGGTGCGCCCACTGGGAGGCTGTACCACTCCCCAGTGGGTGCTAAAGCATTCCAGGGGGGCAATAGAGGGTGCAAAGACAAAGGAAGGTGTTATAATAGGCAAGGGGAGCGTCCAGTATACATAAAATCTATGAAAATCATCAATAAATCAATCGAATAAAAGTTTATTTCCAATAAATAATGCGATATTCTTTCAACTATAAATTTTGTTGATTGTCATTTGATCACCCCTGGGGATGGTTTGGTTTGGTTTGGTTTAGAGCGCTACGGTCTACTTTTTGCAATACGAGGGCTAATGAGTCCGGGACCTACTGCTTAAAGCCGATTCCGAACGGCTACAAACATCCATGCCACAGTTGGATTCGAACCCATGAACTCCGGTTCCGAAGGACAGCACCCTAACCATTCAGCCATCATTCGGCCACCCCTGGGGATATTAAATATTTTAATCGCATTTCCTTCATTATATTTGGTTGAACGTGTGCTTAATGCAGTAGCTAATTCACTGTATAAGAAAGGGTACTTTTGAGATTTACGACTGATGTTGACGAAATTGCAACATAAACAAATCATTAAAACACCAACAGCATCATCCATCTTGGCAGCCATCAAACAGACTCACCACGGTGGTACCATTTCATTACTTTTTTATTCCTTGTTGATTTTAGGCTTATTTTTAAATTTATAATAAGCAATTTTTTTCTACATTTACTAGCCATCTTAACTGAATTCTACTTTTCGATTTTTAATAAATAGATAGGTAGACAAAATAAATATAGATAACATGCAACAATACTTCAATGTTTAGTATAATTAACTATTACGGAAAAGGGGGCGTTCGAATATTTTTTCTTCTAAAGGGGGCAGTGGTCCAGAAAAGGTTGAGAACTGTTGAAGTAGATTGTAGCCATTTGTTAACTGTGTTTATGGACAAATTCAATATTCAAATGCTACTGCTGGCATAGATATTCATAGCCTTTTGATATCGATTTTAAGCTTAATTCCTGAACTAATATATCTTCTTGCTTTAAAAAGATGGCCATCATATTCACAATAAGCCAAGCGTAGTATAACCCACACACTTTTTCCGCATTTCCAAAAACAGAAAGTTGGTCTCTAATTCCCTATATTTGAGAATAATTCCACCTTACTTTTATTCATCTAAACTGAACTTCTAACTACTCTACATGTTTTGTCTTGATCCCTAGAAAATTGTGTAACGGTTTTCTCTAGTAAGCGATTTACCTTGCGCACTAGAGGAAATAAATGATCACTTGGTTGCTCATGGATTTTCTCAAGTCATGTCGTAGTGTACCGCCGTAAATGGCGTAGAAGTTCCTGTATTTATCCGTTTCTCCTAAACTGGGAATGAAACATTCTTTGCAGATGAACGGGTATTTCTGTGAAACAAACTGAAGTTAAAGAGCATTGCGGACAGGAAAAGAAATGCATCGTAAGCATTCGTCAAACCTTGGAAGGATTTGCAATACTTATGGAGATTTCTTTTAGCGTTAACCTTTTGTACATGGCATTTATAATTATCTTGCACTCGAACAAATTTTTAAACACTAGGAATTATTTTTCATATTCGATTAAGATGAAAACATTTTATGGTAATGGTAACATATCATTCTCAGCATGTAGATTTAGTAAGAAAAATATAAAAATTATAAAATATTTTCTCTGGTAATAAGAGATATACGAAACCCTCGTGGACAGGGAAAAAAAAAATTCTGTACGACATAAAATGAAAACTTCAATGTGTTTTTATACCTACCATCAAGTACAGGGTAGATATAATACTGACACCTCAAACATAATATTATAACATGTAAATAAAAGCAAAATAAGAAAGAAAAATTGCCTAAAGAAAGAAGACAAAAAGTGCAATACTATAATAAATAAAATAAATAAAAATGTAAGAAAATCCTAGAAACACTAGTAAAAATATAAGTATTATACCAAGTATATATATATATATATATATATATATATATATATATATATATATATATATATATATATATATGTAAGGAAAATTCTCAGGGGTTTTCAAAACTTGAATCAAGGGTAAAAATTCCCGCGTCATTTTCCATTCCCCTTTTTAACCCCTAACCTAAATTGACCACTGGGGCTACAGGTTACGCCCTCAGAGAAGGGGCCTGGCCAATTATAAACCTACATGGCCCTAGAGGACAATTTAGGAAATTTCCAAATAAAAAGGAGATACACGCTAGCGGAGACAGATTTTTCTAGAGATATTTTCCCACAGATGTTGACCCAGGTGTTACTTGTCTTGTACATAGAACTTCATGCTAGCTGACCCTTCAGTTTGTCCCTATGATGAAGTGGGAACCCATCCTTCAAAGTTATCTTAATAAAGGTCTTTAGCTGAAACGGTATCATTTTTATGGCCATGACTGCAAACCCCCATCAAGAAGTCAGTCTCATTACATATATATATATATATATATATATATATATACCAAAAGAAAATTATTAATGCTTACTAAACATAAGTAAAAACGATAATTGTAATCTTCCTATAAAATTCCAATGATATCAGTAGTACAATGTAAATAAGAAAAGCATTGAATATTAGCAAGCAAATACAGAAAAATAGATTATTAACATACGCGGATTCATAGGATAACGTTGGTTGGCCTTTACGTTTGCTATTTCAAAACTTTTAAAATGTTCCTGATTATTTATATTCGATGATTCTCCATCTGTTAAAATGGCTAATAAATCTTTATTAATTACCAAAACTATTAGAGTAGTTCTTTGAAAGTTCATATGATTATTACATAGTTGGATTATAATAGTGTTTTTAGAGTACATTTTCAAAGCATTTTCTAACTGTGAATCCTCCTTGTGAATGTTTTCTCATTTGGTTTTGGCCATTTTATACCCCTCGAATTTTTTACTGGGGAAGGACTAACCAAGTTTTCCGCAGGACCTGCACAAACATGATAAATGACAATAATGTCAATAATAAATGACATCTGAGTGAGAATAGCCTAAAAACAGTTATTATACCTATTAGTCCTGTTAAATTGGATTTAGAAGAAGCCAAATAAAAAAAAAATCACAATGAAAGAAGATGAAAGACATTAACAATTAGTTGAAAAAAGAAAACTAAGAAGAGAAAGGAAGAAAAACATGACAGAATGCACAAAATGTCATATTTGAGTTCATACATTGCGTGCAGGTGTGAATTTGAGAATGAAAAAACACTTTCACTCTTCAATTGTATGTTAATTACTTTTATTTTATTTAAATAAATAAATCTCGGCCTAATTTGAGAAACCAGTTTTTTAATTGGACCGATCACACAATTTTAGTATGCTATTTCTTACTTCCTTAAAGTGCATTTCTTACAAAGTTAATTACATTTCGAAGATAAACTATACAAAAGTTCTGCTACTTTTCCCTTTATTAAATTACTTGTCTGTTTGTTGTACATTGAATATATTTAAATGACCCAAATAAGGCAATTCTCCCGTATGTATTAATATTTTATGTTGAAACAAATTAATATATTATTTACATTACATAATATTTACATATAATATATATTTACATATAATTTTTACATTATATAATACTTACATATAATATATATTTACATATAATTTTTACATTATATAATACTTACATATAATATATATTTACATATAATATTTACATTATATAATATTTAATAAAAAAATTATAAAACATAAATTTTATACCGGATAAGGACCGAACTGGTACACTTACTTCTGAAATGAATGTTAGTCACTTGAAATCAGCCACTGTATGTAAACTGTTATGCTTAGTGCAGTGATCATCAGATTATTTTGCCGTCTCCATAATACAAGGAAGAATCAAATTATTGAAGCTGTTAGGAAAAAGTATTTTCAAAAAAAAAAAAAAAAAAAAAAAAAAATCAGTTTGAAAACTGCTTTTTAACTTATTGTGGATCAAATACGCAAAAAAGCGTTAAAACGAGGCGAAATTTGAAGAACTTTTTCTCACCTCCTCACTCTGTTCGTGACATTTTTAGTTTATTCCATACAAAGATATCACATAAAATTTAACTGTTTTATTGTTAATTTGTGAATAACAATTAAAATGATAATGCATTCTGTTTTAAAGTGTCATAATATACACACACGCGTACTTCCTCGTGCAATACGACCCTACGGAATAAAATGCAATTCCAAAGCAGCCCACGAAGTCTTTTATTTTAGTCTAGACAGTCAGGTTAGACAAGCATTTAGACATTTAGATATATTCTAAACTGCAAAATAAAGCTGAAAAGTTCGCATTTTCTGATTATTAGTTTCCAAAAAGGAAACTGCATATATTTCACACACTTTTAAAGCTAATTAACAAATTATTTCAAGCGTAATAATTTAATGAACAGAGTAGTCGTTATGCAGGCCTTAACAGGAAGCAAACGAGTCTTTTGTTAGATCACTCGCGGTTGAAATGAATGTTAGTCGTTAGGAATCAGTTATCAGCCATAGTTCTAGCTCTAATTAGTTAAATGGACAGAGAATTCGTTATGCAGATTTCAACGCGAAGCGATCTAGTTTATGATCGCTGACATATTGTATTTCAAAAACATATATATCAAACGGAAATCGGTCTACCACATCGAAACGTCGAAGTAGTAAATTACAATATCGTTTTTTTTGATTTTTAATTATTTCCATGACCTTCAAATTTTTTATTAATAGAGACTTATTTGCGAGAAAAAAAAGGCCCACGCTAGTATTAAAACAGCTTTGTAGCAGTAGTTTTTGAAGATTGATGTAAATTTTTAATAGTTTCATAGTCGAAGAAAATTAAAATACGCTCCACTGTTTACCAGACAAATTGATACTGAAATAAATTTATGAAAATAATGAATATGTATAACTAGAAAAATTAAAAATTATTGACAAAAGAAATATGACAAATCCTTTAAATTTTCTTTTACAAAATTACACACTTCGTACAACAAAATTCATAAACAGTATGGAATAATCAGCAGTATATAAACTTCCGTTTTATAGTAGTAAATTAGGTCTTCTAGCCTTTAAGGCCACTTGGTTCAAACCTTCATTACATTTATAATCATTCCTCTATGCACTGGAAGTAATGCTAAATTTGTCAACCAGTTTTATGACCAGTTCTTATAAGAGATTTTTACTGTTTTCATGATTCAAACGATCTACTAACACTTGCAGTGGAAATTAACACATTGTATGCCGGACATGTACTAATACGTTTTCTGACAATTGATACTTGAGCGCTGGTCACGTACTAGTACGGGTTAGTGTGACAACATGGTTTGTTTGTGGGTACAAAAATAATGGTATATACAGGAAAACGAAGCCGAATGTTCTTGTCTACTACATAGATTCTGGAAAAATTTAGACAAATATAAACTAGTTTTTTTACATTATTAGTTTTATGATTGATCTTTTCATTTTTTATAATGTAAAAAATATTTATATATAACATAATTCGAAAAAATTAAAGCTATATACTACTATTTCTATTTGATTTTTCATATTTACGATACTATTATAAATTTATCCACTAAAAAATATATTTTTTGTTTACAAAAATGTTATGGTTTATATTTGTATATTTCTATTTATATATTTGTTTATATATTTCAATATAAAATACGAAAAGTTGGTTAAAAAATTGAATAATTTTCGATCTATTGAGATTTAACTGAATAACTAAATTTAAGCGTAAAACGCCCGCTCCCGGTACAATTCCGTTGCGAAATGCAGCCGCACACAATATGTTAATAATGTACACAAATGTTAATAAACTTAAAAAATACTGCGATGTATACATTGAAAATATGTCGGGGAGGGTCCAGATATCCTGGAACCCCTTGTAATTACGTCCTTGGTTGACCACTACAATGCCGTAGGTTTTGTTGACCCTTTTATTACGGGATCACTATGTAGGCGTTGGCATTAGTCACTAGGAGGAGAAAACACAAATACATCCAAGCATTACTCGGGAATCAAATCAAGTCCATCGAGGGGAAGAACAGTATGCTAACCACTATATAATATGGGCAGCCCAAACTAAATCTTCTTCTTCTTCTTCAGTGGCATGACAGCCCAGGATGAGCCCTGGCCTTCTCAATAAGCTTTTTCCAAGACATCCTTCTGGAAGCCAAATTCTTCCAATTTTTTTTCTTTAAGTACCTGAAGGTCTCTTTCCAGGCAGTCTGTCCATCTCAGGTTGGGTCTTCCTCATCTTCGCGTTCCTGTAGGTTTTGCATCGAAGACCCTTTTTGTTGTTCGGTTATTGTCCATTCTGATTAGATGGCCTGCCCACTTTATTCTTTGCAATTTGATGAAATTTATTATGTCAGGTTCATTATATAAATTATATAGTCCTAAACTTGATCTCTTGAACTATATATTATTTTTTTGTATTCCTCCAAATATACTTCTAAGGATTTTTCTGTTAAAGGTCGCCAGTATCTTTTCATCTGACAAAGTTGTTGCCTATGTTTTACATGCATAAGTTAAAACTGATCTTATTAAACATTTATAAAGTAAAATTGTTTTCCTTTTTATTAATTTTGATTTTAAATTGAAAACTAAATCTACATGCATGTATAATCAGAAAAAAACATATCCATCCTGAAATCTGGTGAGCGATTTCCGAATGGGTAAAGCGCTGTTTCTCTGGTACCGGTGTTCGTTCGAATCCCACTGATGTGGCGTGTTTGTTTGTGGTCATACGAAATTGGCTTTTAGCAAAAGGCCCTAGTCTGATTAGTCCGTGTGTACCAAACAATGGGAACGTAGTGCTCTGAATCAAAAACAAACCGACCAGGAATCGAAACAGTCATCTTGAAAGTAGCATTTTATCACCAAGCCATCATAGCGTCCATTAAGTGATTTAGATAGACAACAACAATTAGATAACCGATATTCATTAAAAACTTGTTTTTTCCCTAATGCGGGGTCACTTGCTTTCATAGCATTCGCCATTACAAAATTATATATTTGCTATCCATGTTATTATGCGAGGATTTATATGCTGCTAATATTACTCGCTGGGACAGCACAAACAAGCAAAGTGGGTCCTCGTAATTTTAAAGCAGACACCAAGCATGAGACTCTCAGGTTTAGCCTGCTACCTCCAGAGATATCGTTTGGGAACTTGGCGGACATTAAGACCCTGAACCTGTTTTATGTACCCCAGTCGCCATTAATACATATGATGAATCTTTAAACCGCTCGAGCCTTGAATTCACAATCCCCTGCTTATGAAATCGATACCTTTGTCAAGTGAGTTACACCGGCTCTCGTACCTTATTTATAATGATGTTATTTTATGATGTTATTGTTCAGTGTATTGTCTTCGAACATACATCAGTAAGCAAAATTCAATTCTAATAGAGACTGCAAAGTTAGAGAAAAATATATTTCAAAATATATATCTTTATAGATGTAAAATGTTATTTAAATAAAAGTAATAAGGATTAATTACTTTAAAAAATCTTTTATAAACTCGGATACAAAATTATGAATGCAATTTATAAAATATTCCGGAATATACGGAAATATTATTAAATATTTCCGTATTTTCCATAAAAATACAATGAAAAGCAATTTTTTTCCAGAATAGTATGTTTTTTTAACTTATTACATTTATTTTCATAATTAATAGACCTTACATTCTAGTTTTATACGCTGCTGTTGACAAATAATGAATTTTTAAAAAGGTAAATTAAACAACTGTGAAAAAGGCGTCATGAAGCTTAAAACTCGTTATCGAATCAAATTAGTGGAGAAAACACAAGGGGAAATTTATTTATTCTGAGATCTATTTTCCATTCATTATTTATTTAATGAATACGATTATTCTTTCTCTTTCGGATTGTTTAAAGAAGATTTCCGGAAATTGGTTTTAAGTGTATAAGCTAAAAGTATTCTGAATGAATATTTTTTAACTGAAAACTCTTAGAAAGTTACAGCGTTTAACTATGATAGTCCATTAGGCAAGACCCTACTTTTAATGTTGGAGATAGTGGATTTGAACTTGGCTGGGCGATGGAGAGCGAAATGTGGGGGTGGGATTTCCTCCCCCCATAAGAATTACTGTATACATATTAAGACAGATTAAGACCATTTGCGACCCAAAGCTCCAATATATATATGTAAGGAAAATTCTCAGGGGTTTTCAAAACTTAAATCAAGGGTAAAAATTCCCGCGTCATTTTCCATTCCCCTTTTTAACCCCTAACCTAAATTGACCACTGGGGCTACAGGTTACGCCCTCAGAGAAGGGGCCTGGCCAATTATAAACCTACATGGCCCTAGAGGACAATTTAGGAAATTTCCAAATAAAAAGGAGATACACGCTAGCGAAGACAGATTTTTCTAGAGGTATTTTCATACAGATGTTGACCCAGGTGTTACTTGTCTTGTACATAGAACTTCATGCTAGCTGACCCTTCAGTTTGTCCCTATGATGAAGTGGGAACCCGTCCTTCAAAGTTGTCTTAATAAAGGTATTTAGCTGAAACGGTATCATTTTTATGGCCATGACTGCAACCCCCCATCGAGAAGTCAGTCTCATTACATATATATATATATATATATATATATATATATATATATATATATATATATATATCAGCCTCCTATAAAAAAGAATCAAGGGAATAAAATACACATTGACCACATTTTTCAAATAAATTATGATGTACTATTTTTTTTTATTCCAACGAAATTCTAATATATAAATTTATAGAATTTTACTTAAAATATAAATTTTAAAAAAATTCTCGCTTTTAGTGTTGCAAACATAAATTATCCAATCACAATCAAAACTATAGCGGAAATTACCCACTCTATAAAAAGGGATCACCTTTTTTTTGACATTGATTTTCTTAAAGTTGATGTGCACCTTTAAAAGATCTGAAAGCATCGAAAATTGCTCCCTAAAGTTTTTCAAAATTCTCCCAGTTCACGTTTTATTTTTCCCAGCCTTAATTTTTCTCAGTCATTCAAATTAAATAAATTACATGAATTATTTAGGATGCATTTTTTCCACACTTGTCAAAATCACAGATTGAATTAACTGATACACGTGGCCCGTCCTTACTTTTCCTAAATTAGATGTCATTTGAGAGGTTCAGAACCAAATCGACTTAACTCTTTTTTTTTCACGTTTATATTATCCATTATATTCAACTGTATCATATTCAACAAACCATATTTTGATATCTTAATTTTTTAGTATATTATACGAGTTTAAAGATTGTAAAAATGACTTCTGGCCAGTTAACCCCTTAATGCACAGTCCTTTTAAAAAGACCAGCAAAAAAACTTTTTATGTAAAAAAGAATTTAGAACGTTGTCCTGCCAAGAAAATTACAAAAATACAAAAATAATCAAAATTTGAGTATATTGGATATTTACACAATTGATATGATTTCTAATATTTAGAATATTATTATTATTGTGGAAAGAGTATATTGTTCAATTGGTAGGCACTCTACCAATTGATAGTATGATGTGTCATCCCTTGATGAGTAGGTATCAAATAGGTAACCCTTATGTTTCATATCTCAAGAATAAAGTATATAAAGTGACGCCTCGAGTCAAGGATGTCTTTACAGCCAGAGCTTAGTAATAAAATAGTTAACAATTATATTTTATTTTACATTATATTTTAGCAAAATATATATTGAAAAATGAGGGAATCAGAATCTGAATAGGAATACGCTGTCAGAAAGCGGCTTACAAGGAATAGATAAGTCGTAAGTGATAAGTAGAAAAAATATATTATATATTTATACTTGAATAAGTAAGTGTTATAGCTTACAATCCCATGTAAATGATAAATATCAATAAAACGATTGGTTTTCTTTCTTTCACATTGTTATTTTCAGTTCTCGATTGCATTCGAGTGTGAAAAATTATAGCAACATAAAGTACAACTCCGCTCGAATTATCTCGAGTGTCACAGTTTGGCCAGTTTAGCGAGCTCAAGTAAACTCGAACGTGCACGTTAAGGGGTTAAAATTCTTCGAGAACGTAAACAAATTCATTCTAACTCAATATTAAGCTATAAGGAATTGTTTTTTTTTTAATCCCGTTTGACGGTTTGCGATTAAAAATTACCTTAGAGCTTTAAAATTATTAAAAAGTGATCCAGAATATCTTTTTCCTTGATATTTAAATATAAAGATCAAAACACAATGTCATTCTGTGGTTAAATACCCAGCAATAAAAAAATTAACTAGTAAAAAAAAGAGAGTTAAAGTATTGCATTTATATTCTGAAATGGAAAGTCTGATAACTAAATAAAAAGAAAAGCTGTACTTAGTTTTATCTTTATATCCGCGGTTGAAAATATTACGGTTATATCTTGAACTGCAGTGTGCTGATAAAAGAAGTAAAAAAAAAATTTTTTTTTTCCAAATAAAACTTAAAATCCGTAATTGAGATGCATTTAAAATCTACTTCCTTCTTTTAAACACAAATAAAAGTTATAGTTGAAAGGGTACAAGTCATGAACTTGTACCCTTCAACAATATAAAACAGTGCTTTTAATTGACAATTTTATTTTATGAAAAAAACAAATTCAAAACATCGATAGCGTATAATTTATTGCTTACAGAGCTTCATTTTACTATGTATTTGTTTGAAATATTCTGGTAAAAAAACTCCTAAGACACGTGGTGAATTAAAGAAAAAAAATGCTGAATGAAAAGACACCCGAAAGAATAATCGATTGCATGGAAAAAAATTCTTTTATAACTCCTGAAGTAGATACAAAATTACAAATGAAATTTATAAAATGTGTTCAAGATTTGGCATTACATCACTCTCTTTGGCGACAGAGTATTTTCCCATTCGTTCAGTTTTAATGTAAGAACAATTTTACGAAGTGCTGTCGATCAGGTCGATCAGGCACAAAATATCGGATAATGTCCTACAAATCTTGATGAATATTTTGAAAGCCTTTGAATATCGGATATCAAATTTGAAATTCTTTAAAAGAAAGCGTATAAAGTTGTTTGTATTATTTATAAAAATATTTTTCTAAAAATTGAAATTTAATAACTTTTCCACTTTTTAAGAAACACATTTTTTCAAAATATTATTTTAATAATATTCAGTGATATCTGTTGACATTCATAAAAATAAAAATAATTTTCTTTTATCAAATTATATCTCACGACATTCATCATCATTTGATAACCATTTCTTAATATCAAAATGATATTCTGGGGTATCATTTTTTGGAGAAGGATCCATTTAATGTAGGCCCATATTACAATTTTAATATAGGCCAATATTTTTGTGTTACTTGGAGAAGGGAGCTTGTTTTCCATACAAGTTTTCGTATATTTGACTATCACTGTTCAGGCTTGGATCCGTATCCAGAATTGGCTTTAAGCAGTTTGTCTCGATTTAATCATCCTCTGTGTTTAAGAAAAAAAATAGTATATATATCCAAACCAAAATGAACTCTTAGAAATTTGGTACAAGATGTCGCTGAAATATCTGACACTTCAGACGCAGTTCCCCTTGGAAAGAAAATGACGATTACAAATTTGACAAAATCAACTCAATTATAACACTTCAAGATTTTTCAAAAGGGGTAAAAATATTAGCTTTCTACGATAAAATTCTGTGCGATTCAAAGAAAGGATTGCGTTGTATGATTAATTTGTTAAATTTTGTGATGTTATCAACATTGAAACAACTTTTTATTTAACTCACTTATTTTTCTAATATTTTGTATTAAATGTATAAAGAATTGCGAATTTATTTAATATTTGTCTGGGGTTTTTGTTAGTCCTTGGTCACAAACAAAATTTATATGTACAGTCAAACTGTACATAACTGTACATACACTGTATCCAAGTTTTTCATGTTCAATTTCAGAATTTTAATAGTAAAAATTCTAATAAATTTTTAATTTAATGAATAAAAACATTAATATTTTTACACAAAGTACTTTAAACTTCACGCAGTATTTCAACATTGATCAAATGTTTCGATGGATAAAGAAAAAACAGGGTCAAAGTTAAACTCCTACACTGTACAAAATTCTCAATTTTAGGAAGCATTGTTTTAAGTTTAATACTTTATTGATATCTTCTATTGTCCCCTAATGGGTATGCCGAGCGATGGCCGATTGGTCAGGGTGCTGGACTTCCGTACCGGAGCTCGTGGGTTCGAATCCTACAGTGGCATGGATGTTCTTAGCTGTTCGGAATCGACTTTAAGCTGTAGGTCCCGGTCTCATTAAACCCTCGTTGCAAAAAGTAGACCGTAGCACTCCAAACCAAACCAAACCAAACCTAGCGGGTATTTTTGTTATTTTTTTCACATTTAATACCTTAAATTGAACAACAACAACAACAACAAAACTAAAAAATCTAGTGAGTTTTACTTGATTTTCTTCATATTCACCTTCCGAGTAACTTCTAGGTATTAACTATTTTAAAAAATATCCCATAATCAAACTTCCAACAAAGGCTCCATTTTATCGCGAAAAACAGCAATTATTCATATTCTTGTAAACTTCCTTTTCAAATTAAGAGGTACAAAACATCAGAGACAATAAGCCTCGAAGAAATTCGGGGTGGCATAGATACGCAAAATTAACTCTTGATTTAACGTATTCGCTTGGGAATCACGTACCTAAAGGTCGCTCTGTAAGTTCCTCGGAAATTATCAGAAACGAGTTACTTCGTCATCCCGGTTAAAAGGTTGAGGTCAGTCTTTGTTGTAACCAAAGTTAAATCATGCCATTCGACAATGGTATGATTCATTTTCCAGTTTCTTTTGATTCCCATCAAGACAAATATTGTCATGCTGCTCATAGCCTGTTTGAATGATGTTAGTCGGAAATTTTTTAATGTCGGAGTAATTTTACAGTTGAGTAATTCCAGTGTGAAACGGAATCCGTTGAAGGTCATATAGGGAGATCGCGTGAAAGATAGAACGGGATAAAATTTTAAACTGAGGCAATTAGCGTATCGTGGACATAGAATGAAACGGGTTTATAAGACTAAAAATTCTTAGGAAGTAAAGTCTACTTTCTAATTTAAATTTTTATGTAGCACCAAAGTGGGGTAGAGCAGTAAATATTTAAAAAGGCGAAAAGAAATGAGACGATTATTCCTTTAGTTTAAATCAGCGGTTCTCAACGGGGGTAATACCACCCCCCAAGGGGGCTGCGAGACTATGCTGATGGGCAGTGAACTTCTTTCGGCGGCGCTGTCAGCAGGTTTCGGCTTTCAAACTTGATTTTAAAAACACTAAATAAATCTATTACATTAATTACATAATTTACACGATTTTTACCAGTAATAAAACAAACTTACGTAGTGGTACCAAAACCAGTTATTTTCATTCCCTATCTTCTGAGTGAAATTGTGCCAACATTCATAAAAATGTTTTTAATCAACAGCATTCGTTTGGTTTGGAGTGCTACGGTCTACTCTTTGGCAACACGAGGGATATTGAGTCCAGGACCTACTACTTAAAGTTGATTCCGAATAGCTACGAACATCTATGCCCCAGTGGGATTCGAACCCCCAAACTCTGAAACCGAATGTCAGCGCCCTAACCATTCGGCAACAGCATTCGTTTGAGCATTGCTTCAGCGTGTCTCAGTATCAAAAATTTGATTTTTAATTCTATTGAAAAAAATTACTTAAACACTTTGCCTCTTATAATTGAGTACTTCTTCCACCCTACACTTTAAATTATGGGATTCTTAACGGGGGCGTTGAACAAATTTCGGTCCCGTAGGGGGTGGTAGCTTAAAAATGTTGAGAATCAATGGTTTAAATAGTTATATAAAATAATGGTTTAATAGTTATATAAAATAACATAGATGCAGTTAAACAAAATTGCTTTCTCCTTGAAATTTTTAGTTTAATTATTTGATGCATGGAATTTGAGAAAATAAAAATCCATGTTGTGCAGAATTTTTTTCTTTTTTAACAATATTTTTCTTAATAGCCTGTACTCATATGTCAAATTTTTAATACTTACGAACACATTTTTTACATCTGTTGAAGGTATAACCAACTACATTACGTGGGACTTTAAATTAACCTATGTGCGCGTAGCAATTGCAATATTCGACTGTACTACAAAGGTATGTAAACATAAAAAAATTAATATAAACTTTCCTCCAAAAATATTCGTTTGTATCCTCTTTTATAAACTAATTTTTTTTCCTTGAAAGGAGGGTAGGAGGGGCCGAAAGACTACCAGGTCCTGGGACCAACTTTACTTTGATCGGGCCCTGCTACGTAGCACAATCTTTCTTTAAAAAAGATAGACTAGTATATTCGACTGTACTACAAAGGTACGTAAACATAAAAATATTAATATAAACTTTCCTCCAAAAATATTCGTTTGTATCCTCTTTTATAAACTAATTTTTTTTCCTTGAAAGGAGGGTAGGGGGGCCGAAAGATTATCAGGCCCTGGGACCAACTTTACTTTGATCGGGCCCTGCTACGTAGCACAATCTTTCTTTAAAAAAGATAGACTAGTACGTTACAAATTCCACCTACCGTTTGGCATTTCAGTTAAACCTACTAAAAATAATGTAAAACAATTATATTCTATACTTCTAAGTTATAAAAAATTTTTTGTAAATATTTTCTTTGCCTTGATCGGGCCCTGCAGGAGAAACTGAGCCAAGCAGCCTTAATTTTTGGCTGAAGATCTATTCGTTTTAAGGAGTTATACAAGAAGGTAAACAAGCAATGAAATGGAACTTCAAGTCTTCTGAGGAAAATGTGATATTGAAAGAACAAGGCCATTCATGCTCACCCTGCGATGCAAAGATTGTTCTGGAAAAGATAAAAGAGCTATGGTTGTAAAGAAGTCTAGGGGAATTAATACCTATTCTAATAATACACAAAGAGAATTTAATAAAAAGTGAGGAAGGGGTATTAGGGTTACGCGGCTTAGAGCATAAGAAATATATTTTGAATCCAAACAAGTTTGTACACCAAATGTGAAATATGATAGCCTCAAACGGGATAACGAGCAAGTCCTTTATCCCCTACCGGGATAATTTTGGTTTATCTCCTCAATTGGGAACACCCAGAATCAGGAGTCACCCTCAGGTGGACAAGTCAGGTTCGCGGGAACATTCTGTTAGTATATGTCCTGAAACGTAGTAAATAAATCGAGGAGCGCAAAATTACCAAAATAAAACGAGAACAAAAATTGCAACGGAATATCTGAATTAGAATTGCAATATTCAATCATTAAAAAAAAATTAGATTGGAGAAAATATATATATCATCAGTTTGATAAAGGCACAAAAGCTGTTGAGCGTACTTCGAATCCCAATAACAGAAATTTTAAACTAGCATTGCCATTTATTTTCAAGCTGCCAGGGCCGTAACTAGGTCCTTTAGCGCCCGTGGCAAAAAAACTGGTATTTGCCTCTACCACCATATATGAGAAAATATGTAAACATGATTTTATTTCTATTATATATTCAGAATAAACTAGCCAAATATTTTGTTAATTGTTAAAATGTTCCTAGTACATTAAATTTTAATTTTTCTTCTATTTCTACCTTATTAATACTTAATATTTTTAAACTCTTTATAGGTATTATTTTGCTAATAAACTGATTGGTTTTTTTGAGGTGAATATTTTTTATTTCAACATTGAATTTTCAAAGAAAATTGTTGAATTTCAAAATTTAAATTTAGTTTTAATAACTCTAAAATTTAAAACGAATACCCGGATTTGTATTAAGGAATAATAGGAGTGTTTGGTAAACATTTTGTAAGAATATATAACAAGTTTAGTCTCTAGAAGCATTTTAAAATTAAGAAAAATCATTAAAAATCATTTGTAAACACATTGGATTTTATAATAAAAAAATATTTTTCAACTTTTCTTTATTTCTATTCGGGGTGAATCGTTATCTTCCGGACCCCATTTTTTTCATGGTGCGGCGCCCCTAAAACTGATGCGGGCAGATGCCACCTTTGCCACGCCCTACTTACGGCCCTGCAAGCTGCATAACCAAAAAGTGAAACAAAATTTTTACTGTTATTTGCATTTTTATTGCTTTTCTTGTTAAATAAAAGCGATTTTTTTAATACTTTTTGTACATATAAATTATCATAATGCTTATATTTTCATAGAGACGTAATATTTTTTTTACTCTTCCACGTATGGGTTTATAGGTTAAATCCAACTCTGTAACCCATGTAATACAAAAATGATCCGAAATAAATATTTATTTTTTCGGTTCAGCTCCATTTTTCGTACGAGTTAAAAAGGTTTTTTTTAAACCATGTAGTCATTATAATTTATAATATATAGTTTATATTAAACTTCATATTATATTTTATATTACAGTTTATAATTTTGTGCAAATGCTCGTTTATTTTCAGGAACTACCATATAGCCCGTCATATGACGGGATCAGTAAAATTTTTAATTTTCCAGAATTGTAAAAAACCCTATGAGGCAGGTAATTTTTTTTTGGCTGAGAATTACCTTTCAACAAAAATAATCGATTAAAATTATCACATACGTACTTAATTTATTATTTAAGTCAAATAAAAAAGAAAATTTTTATGTAATATCTAAGTTTAGTGATAAAACGTATGAAAATGATGCAGACGATATTTAAATAATTTAAAATAAGAAATGATTAAATGAGATGGTTAAAGGAATGAAGTCATAATGCTAGAAAAAAATTGTTATTTTTACCTATTTATTATGTGATAAATTGATAAATTTAATCGCTTGCTCTTAAAATGGGGCTTGATAGAATGGCATTAAACGCTCGAAAAGGGGACGGGGTGGATTTCGAACGTCTTAAAGAGGACAGTATTTTTCGCTGTGATACGAAGCTTATTCATACCAATTTACTTCAGAATCGGATCTATAGTTTAGGAAAATATATACTTTACTCGCTTTCAATTTTGCAAACCCTAACTCATCAAAAATTCAATATGGATAATAATAAAAATTATAAAAAGTTGAAAAAATAGTAAAATTTTTTTTAAATAATAAAACAATTTTCGGAATAAGAATTTAAAAGAAAAAGCAGAAAATATTGAATTTATTAGATGTTAAAAAAATTGGCTGCCTCGGGGATAGAACCGTCAACCCAATGAGTATGACGATCAAGTGGGCGGACATTCTACCAAACGTACAACGCCTGCACGTTATGTGCAAACTAATTAGAGTATATCAAGATTTAAGTAGAAACAGTCCAGAAATTTAAATATTACTCTCCGCTTTTGCCATCCTATCAAGAATGAATTTCGTATAGAATAAGATGAAAGATAAAGCTTGAAATAATAGCATTAAACTCTCGAAAGGGAGGATAGGGTGGATTTCGAACTCGCTTTCAATTTTGCTAACCCTAACTCATGAAAAATTCAATATGGATGCCTGTATCCATTCCAGGTACAACCGCTTCAGAAATTCGCGGACAGACAACTTATGCTATTATTATATAGGGGATTCTAAAGGCCTTATCATACTTGTTAGACAAGCAACAGAGTCAGTTTAGGATTCATTTTCTCGTTGAAGAATACACAGATTTCTCGTGTAATACCAAAAAGTTTCAACCAAATAAATGACTTATCACAAGTCAACCTGAACCCAAATAAATCGGTTGTAAATATTTCGCTGAAACACATAAATCTACGTATTCTTCACCAGTATTAAGAATCATAATTTTTTTCCAGCGCGTTTATTTCCAGGAATTCTAAAGGCCTTATCATACTTGTTAAACAAGCAACAGAGTCAGTTTAGCATTCCTTTTCTCGTTGAAGAATACACAGATTTCTCGTGTAATACCAAAAAGTTTCAACCAAATAAATGACTTATCACAAGTCAACCTGAACCCAAATAAATCGGTTGTAAATATTTCGCTGAAACACATAAATCTACGTATTCTTCACCAGTATTAAGAATCATAATTTTTTTCCAGCGCGTTTATTTCCAGGAATTCTAAAGGCCTTATCATACTTGTTAGACAAGCAACAGAGTCAGTTTAGGATTCATTTTCTCGTTGAAGAATACACAGATTTCTCGTGTAATACCAAAAAGTTTCAACCAAATAAATGACTTATCACAAGTCAACCTGAACCCAAATAAATCGGTTGTAAATATTTCGCTGAAACACAAGTAATCTGCGTATTCTACACCAGTATTAAGAATCATAATTTTTTCCAGCGCGTTTATTTCCAGGAATTCTAAAGGCCTTATCATACTTGTTAGACAAGCAACAGAGTCAGTTTAGGATTCATTTTCTCGTTGAAGAATACACAGATTTCTCGTGTAATACCAAAAAGTTTCAACCAAATAAATGACTTATCACAAGTCAACCTGAACCCAAATAAATCGGTTGTAAATATTTCGCTGAAACACATAAATCGACGTATTCTTCACCAGTATTAAGAATCATAATTTTTTTCCAGCGCGTTTATTTCCAGGAATTCTAAAGGCCTTATCATACTTGTTAGACAAGCAACAGAGTCAGTTTAGGATTCATTTTCTCGTTGAAGAATACACAGATTTCTCGTGTAATACCAAAAAGTTTCAACCAAATAAATGACTTATCACAAGTCAACCTGAACCCAAATAAATCGGTTGTAAATATTTCGCTGAAACACATAAATCTACGTATTCTTCACCAGTATTAAGAATCATAATGGTCATGTGTGATAAGGCCTTTAGGAATACAGAAATATGAAATAACTTATGATTTCTCGAGGAAAAAATCCTCTTTGCGATACCTAAGCAAATTCTTCCCTGTAATTAAAACTACCTTTCAGACAATTAGTAATGCGGAAATTATATTTTAAATTTAAAATTATTTAAAACAAAATCCCTTTGAAATGTTTGTGAAATATGAATTGATAGGATGTCTAGACCGCTTCCTTACCTAAAGTACCACAAGTACCATATTCCCGAAAACAAAATCTAAATTCAAAACTTAACAGTAGTAAATTTATGTTTGAATAATTTTTTTTACCCGTACTTTATGCAAAAAAGCAATGTTCCGGAAATTTAAAAATATTGGATGCGGGGATATTGCTGCTACCGTAAAGAAAATATCTTGCATCATTCTCCAAAGAATGGCCCATTCAACTGCTGAAGAAAACATCTATTCTTCTCACAGCTATTCAATTTCTTTCTTACGCTATTCAAGAATGCAGTCTGCATTTATACGTATTCTCTGTTTTCCTGTAGTTAAGAAATTCGGTATGGAGAACAGAAAAAAAATTGCTGTTTTTTAGAGCACAAGTTTTTTATGTTTCAGAGAAACTATTGCAAGAGAAAATGATCAAATATTGAGATTTAGCAAGGTTTGGATGAAATTCTTGAGTTAAACTTTGAAGCTGATTTTCTGATTCGTCCGTAATAAATATTTTAATTTTTTTCTCACCTTTTTAAAAAAAGGTTAAATTTTATTCTCCAGAAATTGATTATACATCATAAATTCTTTCGCTAAACCTTTGAGCTTGAAATTAATTTTCGTCATTTCCAGTAGTTTGTCCAAATTAATGTTTGAGTTTCATCATTTTATTGCCTATCTATCAATTTTAATTGAGTTAAAAAAGTGTGAACAGTAATTTTTAATTTAAAAAACATGTCGAGACATAGTCTACGTGGTACCTGCAGATAGATATCGAGTCAGACTCGACATGGAGAGCAAAATATTAAATCAAATTTTGACGCTTGAAAAGCTCAGCAATGGAGGCAAATATTAAAGATCAGAAATCGGAAGCCTATTTTATTATCATGTAATAATTAATATTATTACGAAATGTTTATAAAAATTTTAAAAACACCGTTGAGCCTCACTCTACGTTGTACCTGCAGATAGATATCGACTCAGACTCGACATTGAAGTTCAAAATATTAAAAAAATTTTGACGTTTGAAAAACTCAGCAGTGGAGGCAAATATTAAAGATCAGGTATCGGAAGCCTATTTTACTATCATGTAATAATTAATATTATAACAAAATGTTTATAAAAATTAAAAAAAAAACCTTCGAGCCCTACTCTACGTTGTACCTGCAGATAGATATCGAGTCAGACTCAACATTGGAGCGCAAAATATTAAAGCACATTTTGACGCTCGAAAAGTTCAGCAATGGAGGCAAATATTAAAGATCAGAAATCGGAAGCCTATTTTATTATCACGCAATAATTAATTTTATAATAAAATGTTTATAAATTTAAAAAAAACCTGCTTGTTTCTATAGCATAATCCTTTTACACGGAAATATCCCATATGGAACTTACAATTTACAACTCAATAAATGTTCAGTTAAAACTTACTTGTAAAAATAACAAAGAAATGCATCTTGGTTGTTCGATTAATAACTACATACTAAAAATAAATTCTGTACTGTCACATATTTAAATTCCTAATTTCAAAAAGTATTTTGATTTCAAATAATCTAAACAATTTGTGGATGAAATCACTGGAGTCATTTGTATAAAAACTTTAAGAAAAGATATTCATAACTTTAAAATTATCTTTAACAACTGACTGTTTTAATTTTTTTCAAACCCATTTCCTTTTATAAGTACGTTAAAAAAATTATTATGAAATTTAAAGATATTTTTAGGATTAAAATACATAATTCTATAGGAAAAAAATAAAATTTAAGTCATAGCTATATGAAATTTCTGTTCAGAAGTCAAGTTTTAAGTGTATTTTCAACATGTCAAAAAATATAGTGACCCACCTAATTTTTCTTAAATTTCCATCATAGTGCAGCGTTTAAAACGCCTTACAACATTAGGTCATTTAACAACCTGCACACGCTGAAAGAGCAATGGATTCAGTTTAAAATTCTTTTTCCCGATGAAGAATTCGGGAAATTTTTCAACCGATTTATTTTGGTTGAAGTTGACTTGCGACAAAGCCATTAGTTGGTTGAAAATGTTTTGCTATTACACGATAAATTGTAATATGGTAGCAGCCTTTATCTTACCAAATATTAGAAAAAAAATTCCTTTTTTCGTATTGTGCTTTCAAATTTGCTTCTTGATTTGTTGTACTACGGTCAATTTTTTATATAGTAAATTCGAATGTGTACAATTGCTTATTTTAGAAAAATATTCTGATTTTAATGCTTCTTTCATGCTGATATAAGATCTGAAAAATAGCTTTCTGGATGATAACCGGATAGATAGTGCTGTCTTTTGGCACAAGAGTCGCTGGCGTAGATGATCATAGCGATGCGGAATCAACTTTAATAGTAGATCCTGGTCTGTAGATCCTGGTTATGTGCCTCTTTCAATTGATCGTAGCGCTTAAGGGGGCCAGAGGGGGATCGAGCTCACGAGCCCCCCCCTACCCATTTATCCCCCACTTCCTTAATTATGGATGAATTCTTTTCTTTTCAGATAGCCCCATACTAAAATTTTACCAAGAAAAATTTTGTAGTGTTATCAACATTGAAATAACTTTTTACTGAACTCATTTATTTTTCTGATATTATGTATTAAATGTATAAAGAATTGCGAATTTGTTTAATATTTGGTTAGGGTTTTTGTTAGCCCTTGGTCACAAACAAAATTTATATGTACAGTCAAACCCGTACACCAAGCTTTCCTTGTTCAATTTGAGACTTCAAAACTAAAAATTTTGACAAATTTTTAATTTAATAAATAAAAATATTAATCTTTTTACGCAAAGATCTTTAAACTTCACACAGTACTTAAACATTGATCAAATGTTTAGATGGATAAAGAAAAAACAGGGTCAAAGTTAAACTCTTACACTGTACAAAATTCTCAATTTTAAGAAGCATTGTTTTAAGTCTAATACTTTACTGATATCTTCTATTGTCTCCTAGAGGGTATATGCCGAACGATGGCCGATTGGTCAGGGTGCTGGACTTCTGTACCGGAGCTCCTGGGTTCGAATCCTACAGTGGCATGGATGTTCTTAGCTGTTCGGAATCGACTTTAAGCTGTAGGTCCCGGTCTCATTATACTTCGTTGCAAAAAGTAGACCGTAGCACTTCAAACCAAACCTAGCGGGTATTTTTTTTTTTTTTTTTTTTTTACACATTTAATACCTTAAATTGAACAACAGCAACAACAAAAATAAAAAGTCTAGTGAGTTTTACTTGACTGACTGAGTGCTAAAATGTGCCCCTACTTAAGCAATTTTCTCCATATTCACCTTCCGAGTAACTTCTAGGTATTAACTATTTTAAAAAATATTCCATAATCAAACTTTCAAAAAAGGCTCCAATTTATCGCGAAAAACAGCAATTATTCATATTGTAAACTTCCTTTTCAAATTAAGAGATACTTAACATCAGAGACAATAAGCCTCAAAGAAATTCGGGGTGGCATAGATACTCAAAATTAACTCTTGATTTAACGTATTCGCTTGGGAATCACGTACCTAAAGGTCGCTCTGTAAGTTCCGGATAACCGGATAGATAAAAAATTGAAATTGCTACTAACAAGAAATTTTAATTTAAATCTTTAATAAAGTGAGTACAAAATTCAATGCTACTCAAAAATTTTATGTAATTCCTGTCCTGCCGAATATGCAATATACACATTTACGAAAAACATACGACTTTAACAGCTTCCATGATTAACTTCAATAATTAAAAAAAAAAAAAAAAACTTGATATGTTTCCTGGAATTCCTTTTTTTTTTTTTGCATGCGTGGGGGAGGGAGAGAGTGTGTTATTTACATTCTGGTGATTTATTAAAAAAGTAAAAGAACTTTAATCTTCTATTGAACGATAATCTTTTCTATGTCTTCAGACAGTACTGAGAATAGAAATTTATTAGTCTGCTATAAAGTGCGAACGTGACTTTTTGACATCTTTTTGGATTAAAAACAATTGAAAAGGTATAAAAAATGTCTGTCTGAATAATTTGATGGCCTTTTTTGGAATTACGCTTTTTGTTTTGTTATGATACTTGAGATAAAAAAGGAAATGGTATTAGAGTTCAACTTTTTAGTTTTGTTTCTCTTGATGCAGTAACTAAAAAAAAATCTTGGTAGATTATGCGTGATTTTTTAAAATTTTCTCTAATAGGAAAGAGAAAACTTTTGGTTTTAATTTGCTATTGGGGGAAGTGATGATGTCTAAATAGCGTAAATTACTTTAAAATATTATAGCAAATGATTATAAGGGAAAAAGAAACTTAGCTGAACTTTTAAAGTAAATTTTATCAGAAAAAAATCGGGAAAACGCTCACAATTTAATGCATAGCCATTCCATGATCTTATTTCTCTGTCTGTATTTTTTTAGTTCTTTTGTATATCTTCAAAAACTAATTGTGATCTCAGTTAGACATGAATGTTCTAAATTCATTACATATATCTATAGTACTTTTTATTTTATTAAAAGCCAATGGCTGACGTCGACGCAGAATCTGAAAGAATTTGATTTTGCCATGACCTATATAATAATAACCTAAATTATTTCTCCGTCTGTCCTCGAATTCATGAAGCGGTTGGACCTGGAATGGATAGAGGCATCCATATTGGATTTTTGATGAGTTAGGGTTAGCAAAATTCAAAGCGAAAAAAGCTTATCTTCTTGTAAACTACTTATCCAATTATAAATAAATTGGTATAAATATGCTTCATATCAAAGCGGAAATTACTGTCGTCTTTAAAACGTTCGAAATCCATCCCCCCACCTTTTCGAGCTTTTAATGCCATTATTTCAAGCCCTATTTTCTCCGGTTACGAGCAGACGATTAAATTTATCAATTTAATACATTATAAGTAGATGAAAGTAACATTTTTTTTCTAGCATTTTCTAAAACGTCATTCCTTTAACCATCTTATTTAATCATTTCTTATTTTAAATTATTTAAATATCGTCTGCATTATTTTCATACGTTTTATCACTGAACTTAGATATTACGTAAATATTTTTCTTTTAAATTTGGTTTAAATAATAGATTAGATATATATGTGATAATTTTAAATTTAATCACAGATTATATTTTGTTGCAATGAAAATTTTATCACCGGTATTAACTACAAATTCTTTTCATAAAATCTAGGAGTGTATTTCATAGATTAATAAATATCTGGCGTTTAAGTTATATATCTTTGAAAATTAAGAAACTTGTTCGTTTGTGTATATTTTACACATAATCACACGGTTTGCAATCGATTCGCTAAATTTTGGACAGCATTCATATATACCACCAAATAATCACTATTGATATTAAAACCTTTGCTGTCCATCCTATCACGTAACGTAATGTGACAAGATAAATTAATGTTGACAACTAAAATACGGTCAGTAAAAATATACAAATTATTGAGCGTGTACCAGAAAATTTTCAGCCAAAAAACAAACCATTTTTTTTATCTGCCTCATAGCGTATTTTACAATTTTGGAGAATTAAAAATTTTACTGATCCCGTCATATGACGGGCTATATGCTAATCAAATGTATGTTTGGTTTGGTTTGGAGTGTTTATGGTCTACTTTTTACAACACGAGTTATAGATGTGTTATCTGTTCCGATAAATGATAAGCATTATTAGTGATAGCCGAACGATGGCCGAATGGTTAGGGTGCTGGCCTTCGGAGCCGGAGTTCGTGGGTTCGAATCACACTATGGCATGGATTTTAGCAACCGTTCGGAATCGGCTTTAAACAGTAGGTCCCAGTCTCATTAGCCCTCCTGTTGCAAAAAGTAGACCGTAGTAAACCAAACCATTATTAATAATAATTCGTTTCGTTCTTTTTTCCGGTAATCCAATTCTCGGATTTTATCAAGAAAATGTGAAGTTCATAAAAAAAATTTTAATTTTGCTCAAAGCTTTAACAAAGTTAAAAAAAAAAAAAAACAGAAGTATATTTGGAAATCCAATATTTACTTACTGTCTTGGGTAGAATCTAAGACGAATGGTCTAGAATCTACCTAAGACAGTCGTTTTGACTTTTCGTTTTACGACTTGTTTACTTCTTAACGTAACAGTGGTTTGCTATACTGGTTAGTATGTTACTGCACAAATGGAAGGAAGAGCAATTGTGTTACACATTAAATGTTTAAACGTGAATTTTTTTCTGTAAAGTGATTTGTCAAACTGCCAGACACGTTTGCATATCGCTGTTGGCCTACAAAAATGTCTGTGTACACTTTCCATAAAAATAAGTTATGTATACTATAAAACAAATATTGCTAAGAGCTGTTCTTCAAAACTAAGTAAATATTGACTAAACTATAATATTATTTAACTCTAGAAAGTTATTCTGTCCTTGCAGAACGTAGTTACTGTTGTTACACCTGCATGATAACTTTTTTAGTTTATTTTAAAGCAAGCAAAGGCAAGTAACACATACTTTCATTTTGAAAACATGTTTTTTATTTTCCCATTAGGTTTTTTTTTTTTTTTTTTTTTTTTTTTAACTTTTAAAGGTCTTTTTCCCCGGACTGGGCAAGGTTGACTCAGCCTTTCATCCCTTCAGTGGGTAGACAAACTGAGGATCAAGCATGCTTGAGAACTAAACACTGGGGGTTCCGCGTAAGGTTGACCACCTAACCGGAACATATGCTTCGCACCCCAGGGCCCTTATTCTTGGAATTGGAGATTGGCACCGTAGGCCCTGACCCCCTAGGGCAGGGGTGGGCAAATACTTTTAAGCACGGGCCAAAATGAAATTTTCAAAATGTCTCCCGGGCCGGAGGACTATACCGCGTACGCTGTGCACACGCGAATGTTTTGGGTGGAGTTTTTTCCCTGCCCAAGAAATGTTTTTGACAAAAACACTATAAGTATCATTTTAAAGCATTTGGACAGAGAAATTTGACAGTTAATAAAAGATAATAGTAATAATAAATTATCTTACTTAGGTGTATATGCGAATAATTTGTGCCCAGTAAAATATGTCACGTAATTTTTAAAGAAATATGATCCATTATATTAAATTAATGGTCATTAAATAAATCAGTTAATGAAATATTTTATTTTGATATTTATTTATATCTTAACGATACAAATTTCATTATTTATATGTACACTACGCATACAAATACTGTTGATTTCAACAAAATCGCATATAAGAGATTAAAAAAATTGCATGCAGGATTTTTCAACGGGCCGGATAAAGTAAGCAAAAGGGCCGGATCCGGCCCGCGGACCGGCTTTTGCCCACCTCTGCACTAGGAGCTGTTACGCCGAGGTTTTAGTTTTAACAGTTCTTTTTAATTACAACACGTCTCCGAGACTTAAGGATAGTGTTCTAAGTGACATTTTATTACTATAAACTAAACTATTCAAATGATAGTTCTAGTGTTGGCAATAAAATTTCCATACACTTATTGCATTTCATGTTGTATTCGGTATGTTAATATTGAAAGATTATAAATTATTAAAAAAAAAAGATTACGTTAAAATGTTTTCTCATTCATATGCAGTCAAACTCATACACTATGCTTCTCTGCTGAATATGAGATCTTAATAGTGAAAAACACCAAAAAATGGTCAGAAATTAGGATACCTAATAAAGAACGAAACTGTAAGCATCATGTTTTAAGTTTAATAAAATTGAGAATTTTTTGTATCGTGCATGAGTTTTACCTTCACTCTGTTTTTTTCCAAATCCATCTGAATAAGTGGTGAGTCTTTAAATATTGTGTAAATTTAGTTATTCGTTTCACGCACTTTATTAATAGCTTTATTTGTTACTAGCATATAACCCGTCATATGACGGGATCAGTAAAATTTTTAGTTTTGCACAATTGTAAAGAATGAGGGACGTAAAAAATGGTTTGGCTGTAAAAAATTGGTTTTTGGCTGAGAATTATTTGGTACATGCTCAATAATTTGTTTATCTTCAAACTCCTCTAAAGTCTCCCGATCCTGTGAATGCAGTTTATAATTACGTTGAATTCATTTAGAAAAATAATTCCAAGTTCTCTTAGCTACGCCGAAGTTATCATTAAGTTCTTCCCAATTTTTTTCTCACTGTAATTAATGGAAGTAAAGGAATGAAACTATCCTTTCCATTACACCCTGGAGGTAGATAAATTATTCGTTTTAAACTTTTCTCGCTTTGAATTTTGCTAACCCTAACTCATAAAGAATTCAATATGAATGCCTCTATCCTTTCCAGAAGGCTTCCTCTGGACGTTGCGAGTCGGTTCAAATGTTTGTTGGGACGTCCTTTTGACGTCAGCGTGATCGTTTGCTCGTATAATGTCCGCAAGTTGACTTCAAAGTGGCATCACAGCGAAGGTTCGAACTGAACCGCAACGTACAGAGTAAGGGCCCTTTTCTTTTGACCAAAATTTTGCGGAATGTAATTGGTTCAAAGATGTGGGTTCGGGGAAAATCTTCCGAAGTTTGCCGAAGTTCAACAGCGATACTCGGAAAGCGATGTCAAATAGCGAGAGGTACAGATAAATCCCAAACAGCGAGCAAGCTAGAGCAGTGGTAATGTGATCAACGATGGGACTGTTTGAATGTCCCCGATAGTTCAATGTACATTGATTGAATCAAAGAAATCTTTGAGATTGAAGATCCCGATTTCAAGTCATTCCGGTTCACTGCTAAAACACTGTGTTTCAAACATAAGATACGAAAGCGATCGAAATAAACACGCTCCGTCCCTAACTATTGGAACGATCGTATGGCGAACCATTTCCCCTTTTATATTTAATAAATATTGCTCTATTTTTAAATTATGCTGACTAAAAATTGTTCGTTTTAACACATTGTGTGAGGGTACATTTTGTAGCGGAATTGTACCGGGAGCGACCGTTTTGACGGTAAATTTAGTTATTTAGTTACATCTCAATAGATCGAAAATTATTTTCTTTTTTAAAAAACTCTTCGTATTTTATATTGAAATATATAAACAAATATATAAATAGAAATATATAAATAACAACCATAAGATTTTTGTAAACAAAAAATATATTTTTAGTGGATAATTTTATAATAGTATCGTAAATATGAAAAATCAAATAGAAATAGTAGTATATAATTTTAATTTTTTCGAATTATGTTATATATAAACCTTTTTACATTATAAAAAAATTTAAAAAAAAGCAATCATAAAACTAATAATGTAAAACTAGTTTTTATTTGACTAATCTTTTTCCAGAATCTATGTAGTAGACAAGAACATTCGGCTTCGTTTTCCTGTATATACTGTTAGTTTTGTACTCACAAACAAACCATGTTGTTACACTAAGCCGTACTAGTACTTGACCCACGGTGAAGCATCAATCGTCAGAAAACGTACTAGTACGTGTTCCGCATACAATGTGTTAAGACAGATTTGAGTTGTTCATCATCATGTAGAGTGGACCAAAGTTTCAGTCTGTGATAAATTATGTGCAGCTATAGACAGAACATTTTCTTAAACACTAATCAATGAATCCTTCATTTGTGAAGAAAATATTTGTTCGAAATGATGTAAACTGTATTTGTTTGAAAGTAAAGGAAGTCTCGTATTTATCTCACAAAATGAACCCACCATGAGGACAAATTAGATTTTATCAAAGTACCCAAATCCAAATTAACTGAAATGCAAATTTTGAGTTTTTCATCAATGAGTTCATTGTGTAGAGGGGTCCAAAATTGTCCCGCATACAATCTGTTAAACTGTACTCATTTATGAAGAATCCAATATGAATGCTTCAATCCATTCCAGGTCCAACCTCTTCCTAAATTCGAGGACAGGTGGATAGATAACTTAGGCTACTATTATATACGATATTCTACCGAAATTTATATTTACATTTAAAATTCTAAGGGCGGGAAAAATAGCCCCCACGGAACCTTTTTAGGGTTATAAAGAAAATTCAATTAGATACTCTGCTACAGAAAGATGAGAAACATGTTGCAGTTTCCTAGGGTCTGTTACATTCTGCATACATGTACCTGGTACTATTTTCCTTGATTTTTTGCTATATTTCCTACATGGTCTTTAGCAGAACGATGTTAGGGAGCTAGCCTTCGGAACCGGAGTTCGTGGGTTCGAATCCCACTATGGCATGGATGTTCGTAGCCGTTCGGAATCGGCTTTAAGCAGTAGGTCCCGGTCTCATTAGCCCTCGTGTTGCAAAAAGTAGACCGTAGCACTCCAAAACCAACAAACCAACCAACCTTACATGGTCTTTACTTGGAAATCCAACTTTAGCGTACGATTTATCAAACTTGCTGATTATCTAAAATTGCACACTTCTTATCGCTGCGCAATAGGAATTATGGATATATTTTATTACCAAAACTACTAATTGTTCGTATGTAATCATAACAATGTATAGTGTAACGATACTGAATCGTCTGGTAGCGTGTGGGTGTCGAAGTTGTAGTGACACGACGTACAGCTTAAAATAATAATTTTAATTCTGGACTAAATGTAAAACTATTTACAAAGTTTCCGGATGGAAATCACAGGGGCTCTGGATGAGATGGGTACGAACCCAAAAGTCCCAGGTTCGAGGTGAACTTAATAGAAATCTGGGGTCAGGTGCCAGTCAGATATGAAATTGTACAGGAGTACAACTTGGACGCCTTGAGTCCCACAAAAAAACTGGAGATCGGCTTTCTAAAAAACGCAACCTTCCGTTCCTTCGCTCTCTCCTCGTCTATCTTCTTCTGGCGAAAACTCGAGCCGCCTGCCGTCACCTTTCGCCTCTTCCTATTGGCTTTTCCATCTCGCGTCGCCGTCCTCCTAGCTTCGATTCCCTTCGACCTCTCGTTAGCGTCTGAGAGTCTGTCATTTCCGCATCGCGCTTGATCTTCTAATCACCTCGGACATGTCAAGGCGTGTCGAACCGAAAATCTTTTGTTGTTTAGTGTCAGTTTTCCAGACAGAATGTCACATTAGCCTGGGTTTTAACAAAACCTGTTTGTGAAGGTGTCGCGATGTCACAATAACATTAAAGCTTCTTTAATAGATATGCAATTAAAATAGAGTAATAATAGTAGTTATTTTCTCAGTCAACCGCATCAGGGCCTGATTATCACACAGGTACACAGGTCACATGCCCTGGGCACGAAATCAATTGATTAAAAAAATTATTAAAACTATAAAACAAAAATACTTTTTTACACTTTGAGAATAGAATACAAATAAGTTATTTGTAAAGAAATGCTCTGATCCTGATGTAATCAAATTCTGGAATTCAGAAATAGCATCACAAAGATTTCCAGGTTTGGTTTTGATTTAGAGCACTACGGTCTACTGTTTTGCTACACAAAGGCTAATAATAATGGCAACAGCATTAATAGTTTTATTTAGAATTCAAGTAAAACATGTATCAAGTTTTCAGTTTTAAAATCTCAAACTGAACATAAAAAGCTTATTGTAAGGGCTTTACCTTAGACTGTAAATAATTTTTTTCTCTCTCCTGTAAATTGAATGCAAATAGGTCTTATAATCAAGTTAGCAAGCGGAACAGTGATAAATAACTACTCCAACATATATTTTTGTGAAGATTTGAAACCAAACTGCAGCATTATCGATTCAAAGTACATTTGAAATTCAATGAATCGAGCTTAAGTAATTATAATTTCGTAATGGCGTAAACTTCTGTGTGAATTAGCGGAAAACTTTGTGAACGATTGTGTTGTAGCTAAACTAAGGGACAGGCCTTTTGTTATGGTTGATTGGAAAAGTAAAGAGGGTGAACAAAGTACACAGTGAATCAAGACTTGCACCAGAATAATTTTATCATCGCAAAGTTTATTTGAAATTTTTGATGTCCAGATTAAATAAATTGTTAAATAAAAATAAGATGAAAGTGCTACTTGTATAAATAAAACTAACTAGTAAAAGTTGTTTCAAAGCTTAACAAACTTTTTCTCAGCTATCCCTGTGTTTACATTTCAGGTTTTTACCAATATGTATGCTTTTTTAAACAATAGAAGGAGGAGTATGTTTAGATTTAACGTAACTACCAGTATTGTTTATTCTATTTCTGCATCTGATAAATTGTTTTATTAAATACTTCCACGCAAGTTTTTTCTTTTGTATATTTTATAATTTGCAATATGTAGCATTTTACCTACAGACACAATGAATTCTGCATAATTATCTAGTTTACTTATAAACGCATTTTCCTTGCGAATTGATGATGCTTATTTTGTGTATTCACCGTACAAACTGTTAACAGTGCGTATAAACATCGAATTGTATTCACATAAACATACTTTCTTACAAAAGATCATTCTTACTTTTAAAGCGATTTTGTATTTACGTTTCTTGTTATTATTTTTAGATAATGATTTGACGCATTCCGTATAATTATCTGCTACCATTGTTTGGATTGAAAAGTAGAATAAGATTTATTTTTAAAATAGCTTCTAAAATTGATCTAATACTCGAGGGCTACGTAAAGGTGCATTCATCAAGGAAAAATATTCATATCAACACATTATAAAGGTGTAAAATTCAATGTTATAACAGGTAAAAAAAAGTATAATATATCAATGAGTACATTTTAGCAATAGGTATGAGTACATTTTAGCAAAAGAAGTGTTTTTTCAGATTCTAATTAGGATTTTAATTAAGGTATTTCCACAATGAAGTTATTTTATGTGAAACTCTTAAATATTTATCCTTATCCGTTTCTACACATCCGCATAGTCCTAGTATAAGAAAGTGCACTAAGCTAAGATACAGAAACTGCCCTTTTACTTAATAAGAAGTTCCCTCTCACTTGATTAACCCTTTAACGTGCACGCTCGAGTTAACTCGAGCGCGCTAAGCTGGCCAGACTGTGCACACTCGAGATAATTCGAGTGGCGTTGTACTTTATGTTGCGATGACTTTTCACACTCGAATGCAATCGAGAATTGAAAATAAAAATATGAAAGCAAAAAAAACAAAAACAAAAAAAAAACAATCGTTTTATTGATATTTATCATTTACATGGGGTTGTAAGCTATAACACTTACTTATTCAAGTATAATATATATATATATATATATATATATATATACATTTCTAAATTCAGCGTACTAAATTGTGTTTTTTACATTAAAAAATTAATTTTTTTGGCCGGCCTTTTTCAAACAAAATCGTGCATTAAGGGGTTACAACTGCCATTTTTTGGTAAATACGCCTTGCCCCTTTTTAAAAGAAATGTGAACAATAGTATGAAAGTTTTGCAGATGAAGCTTTACTAAACATTTCGTTATCCGTTACACTTCTGGTTTTATGAGTAACAGATAATCAGGATAATCTGTAAACGCTGCTTACAAAAAAGAAAAGTGTATTATAATTATCAACTTTACACTTTGTCCGGACCAGATAGAAGAAACCATATTATAATTTTTTCTTCTATCAATTTCCATTCAAAATACTTCAATCTGATGCATATAATGAAAAATTATACTCGAGTTGAAAACAAAGTGTTTTAAACTCGAGTATAATTTTTCATTCAGTACCTGACTTCTTATGCCTCTTTATAATCTCATCTGTTGATCACATTTCAGCTCTTCCTTCGAAAAGCTCTCGGATTCACTCATTTATGCGAGAGTTTATTTACCGAAGAAGCAAAACCTTTCCGTGAGAACACTCACTGGTGCATATCTCACTTCAGCACTAAATTTACCCATGACGTCATCTAACAAATGATATCACGAAGATCTATTCAAGTGTGTCATTATTTTATACTCTAAAGCCAAATTTTTGTCTTTCAAATCTTTATACCAATGAGACGATCCAATACATATTTATCACGATCAATTATAACACTCTATAGCAGCTTTATTCGGATTTTTAACTCAGAGTACAATATACGAAATTTTTTCCGTAAAACTTGTTTCCATTCGGTGGGAGTTCCTACAGATCGTTGACCTTTCGTTTCTAACATCCAGCTTTGAAGCTATCTAGCTATTTCTATGCCTGTTGTCATAACCATCGCCTTAAGGCACTGTAATACTTAAGATGTTAAAAATTATATCTGCAAGATTCAGTTTCGTATACATTCATCACATTTTACGATTATTACAGCTTTTTTTTAATTTATCTTATACTCTAAATTTAGCAGTAATAATATAGATTCTACTATATCATAGTAGTAGTATCTAGTAGCATAGTACATATCTGTAACGAGGAAAGAAATGCTTGAGGTTTTAAAAGTAAACATCCATGACTGCATAAACTCCATGCCAATTACGAAAGCAGCTGCGATTGTTTAAAACGTAGCTGTTCTTATTTTTATTTTATTCGTTATATTCAAGTCTTTCTTTGCTATGGTATTGTCCGATAAAAATGGTTAGTTTTTCGTATTTTTGTTACTACAGTTTCATTGTGTGGATAAAATATCTTATATTCAAACAATTTAAGTTTTTCATTTTTGTAGGTACTTTAGTCCACATAAGAATGAAAAAAATGATCTTATTTCCCCCTTATTATTTTTAATGGTTTCCCCTACTTGTGTTAACTTCATAACAAACATCATATAATAGCTTACTATTAATTTATTTTACAATAAACAGGAAAAGTTATATCAAAAAGACCAAGTTATATCAAAAGTTGTATTAAAAAGTTTGGCCTAAATAAATGTCGTCACGTGTATGACATATAAGATACTAAAATGCATTAATTAAGGAATGCTGGGATTAATACTCGGGAGTTAATGCATCTTATTAGATCTAAATATATAAAATTAGCTTGAATTAAAAATCCTGAAATGCAAAATTTTGCTTTAGCTTATTTTGTAAAGATTTCATTTCATCGAATCTGTTTTTATACAGCAATCATTATGCACATAAAAGATCCTAATTATTCGATATTTTCTTTGAAAAAAATTAATTCCCTTTCGAAACACGCTTAAGTTTTTGGTAACGCTAATTGCATATTTTTTTCAAAATTTCAGGAAAGGTTTCAAATATTTCTTCGATATTCATAAAAAAATTTAATTAAGTTTTAAATTACTTTAAAGAGGAAATAGTTATTTTAAATGTTAATTTCTGATTCACTATATTCTTTTTTCTTTTTATAAAATAATTTCTGAACACGGTTCGACTAAAACAAAGTAAAAATGCAAAAAATTCGCTTAAATTATACCATAGAAAATTTTGTGTAGTAGTTTAAGTTATCAAAATAAAAATGCTTTTCAGCTGTTGTGTTCTTCAGAACTTAGATTATTGAATTATCCTAACACGTTGACGGACACTTGAGTCTGTAGCCTTCAAAGGGAAGTTCTTGTGGCATGTTGGCAATAGCCGTCCAAAATGAAACGGTCATTTTTAGACACTACGGCTATAGCGGCACAAATGTGCATTTACCGACATACAAGTAGAAGCCTATTGTTTTGGAAACAATGTTTTAGGTTGAATTTCGTTTTCCACCTGTTCGTTTTCCCCACCGAAAATAATGTGTAATGATTATAAAATTATACTAAAATTTTGTGACTATCTATTTTTGTTTTATTATGAACTAACATGTCGGTAAAACTCCCAAAAATACTTTGTTGCATACAAAAAATTGCTTATTTACGTCATTAAACCTGTCATTTACGTTTTTAAATTTTTGCTGTTATAGCCGCCTTCGTCCTATTACTTAGTGTCTAGAGAATAAAGTATTGTACGAAACATAATCAAATTTAATAAGAGTGCATAGTGGACCCTAGAATTTCAAATGTTTTTTTTTAAAAAAAAGCACTAAAAGTCCTACTAGGGAGAAATGTTTGTGCTGATTTACCAGATAATATGCATTAAAGCGTATCGTGAAGCAATCATGAATTTAACACGTTAACGGATATTTGCGTCTATAGCCGTCAAAGCGAAATTCACTATGTGGCATGATGGCAATAGCCATCCAAAACGAAACAATCGTTTTTAAACACTACGGCTATAGCGGCACAAATGTGCATTTACCGACTAACAAGTAGAAGCCTTGTGTCATGTTTTGGAAACAAATTTTTAGGTTGAATTTCGTTTTCCACCTGTTACGCGACTTGCAGCTTCAGTATGCACGTGGTTGTGAAAGGAGTAGTGTGATCGTGTTATCTCTTGAATTTATTTTTTTTATCATTTATTTATTTTTGTTTGATTATAAACTAACATTTCATGTAAAACTCTCAAAAATGCTTTGTTGCACACAAAAAACTGCTTATTTGAGTCATTATACCTGTCATTTACATTTTTAAATTTTTGCTGTTACAGCCGCCATCATTCCATTTCTTAGTTCCTTTCTACTGGCGCTGACAGTTATAGTCGCAATCTAATTAAAGGTGCTGAATTAATCAAAACTAAGTTTATTTAAGCAGAAAGAGTAAAACTATATTTCTAATATTCTAAAAATTACAAAAATATATAGTGTTAATTTTCGAACTTCACTTATTCCTATCATCTGTGAATGTGTTAAATACTTTTGATTTGATAAGGTTTCTCGGCAAAAGAAATAAAAATCGCTATAGTTCAGATTTTGAGTCACATTCTGGATTTATAATAATTGGAGAGTAATACAGTTAAACCTGAATCTGAAAGACTGTATAGTTATTTTATTTATACATTTCTCTAAATGCTAGATTAATTTCACTTTCTCTTTTTCTTAATCCCGAATACTTTCCTTGTAACACCTCTACCTCTAAATCTGAGATTCAGCATTCGCAAATTTGAATTAGAATTGTTTTCAACAATTAAGATGGTTGATTAGTTGGTTGGAGCTAAATTTGGAGGATGTAATTCTTGGTACTACATCCTCCTGGGATAAACTGTGACAGACACAAGGATGTAATAATATTATAGAGTTTAAAAAAATTAAATAATGGCAAAACGATGACGGAAAATAAGAGAGAACGTAAAGAATTAAAAATAAGAAAAAAATGTGAAAATTAATGTCACATGTGCGGTTAAAAACAAATGACTCTTTAAAGTTTCAAGATGTTGCGATGCATTTAACACATCTTTGAAATCAGGAATATAAGAGTTAAATAATTGTAACGTTGATTATTGATGAGAGGACAATGGATGAGGGTTTGTTTAACGGACATGTTTATTTTACAGTTATTGCATTTTGGAGCGGTGTCACCGAGTAAGAGATGAAGATGGGTGTACTGCGTGGGTCCGATAGAAAGAATATAATTAAGATAATAGGTGAATAAAGGTGAAATTAGTACCTTGGAACAGGCTGCTACCCTGACGGGTGCAAGGCATTCATAATGCCACACTGGAGAGTTCTCTGAATTTTGATCATACTGAAGATAAGGGTAATTTGCTTCTGATTCCGTACCTCTCTCTTACTTGCCAACCACATAGCGAGAGGACTTACAGACCTACAGATTTATCCTTTACTTTCTCTGGATTTACAGGGAGACATTTAGTGCGCCTCCTAGGCTGACCTGTTGGTCTCGATCTCATTAGCTCTCGAGTAGCTAAAAGTAGTAAGTAGAGCTTCATTCCAACCAACAAAAATCCGAAAAATCTTGCCTACTAGGTTGGCACCGAGGTAGTTTGAGACTACCTACTGGTGTTAGACCTTTAATGATCGTCTGAAATTTTATTTACAAAAAAAGAATTGATTAATAAGGGGAAATTATATACATATGATCGTGGTGGGCAGTCTTCAACATGGATCCAACTACATGGGTATATTGGCAAGCAATAAATTTTCAATAACATTTTAGGATTATCTAATACTTAAAAATAATTATGCGAAGCTCTCTGGCGTTTTAAGAAAGCCACTGGCCACTTAAGATGGCCTAGTGGTTCATGTGTGTGTGAGTGGGAGGGAATTAGAATCCTCGAGTGCCGGGTCCGAGCACTGGCAGATGCCCTCAAAAATCTTGCATACTAGCCGGAAAACAGCTGAGTCGCTACATTTTGGTAAAAAATTGGTTATAAAAAGTACATCCCGATCTCGTTAGCCCTCCTATGGCTAAAGAATTTGGCCGTAGGGCTCCAAACGAAGCCTAAATCCCTCTGCATGCGTAGAGAACCTGCAGGATAAATCTGTGGGTCTGGATATAGTCTCGCTGGAGGATCAAAAAGTGGGACACAGGTATGAGATCAGAAACAAACATCCTTCTTCTTAAAGGTGACCAAAATTGAGGAGAATTACTCCGAGGGACGACACACACAAAGTGCGTTTACTTTCCAATGATCAAAGATAGCAGAAAATAGGTAGAATAATATTTATAATCCTCATTACAAATTATTGACATCGCCATATATATATATATATATATACATATTTGAGAAATAGATAACTGGTCATCTGTCAAAAAATTACCCTATATGGTATATGTAACATATCGAGTTGATACATAAATGATTTTTATTAGCGGGCAGTCATTTTGCCAATAATTATCTTATATAACATGATAATTATCTGATTTTTGCATTTCGAGTAAATAAGCAAAAATTTAATAGTTATTTCGAAATCACGTGACAAAAATTTAAGATAATCCTAACACCAGTTTTATTCAAAAAAGTACTAATAAAATATCTCTTTCCCAAATGGGCTTTAAATAAGAGTGAGTTATTTGGTTCCCCTATTGCAGATCCTAGTTCATCGTTTGTGCGTTCGTTTCCTGCTAAGTATTTGGTGAACAGGTCGAATGCTTGTACTTGGGGACCCGTGAAAGGGTTGAACCAATTTTTTCTCCCTTTTTCGTTTCCCTCCAGTCTATCGTCAGGTGCAAATGACACGTACGCTATCGGGAGAAGTGGACCATTCATTCCAGCTCTTCGAAACTTTCCAAGTACGCTTCCAAGATGAAGCGATGCGTACATTTAGATACGATCAAATGAACTGCAAGGTTTCGTTCTCTTTGCCTCAGATTTCCGCGTACAGATCGAGTCTGCCATTCACAACAGTAATACCGCGTAAATTACCAATTCCTCTCTCTTTTTGTATAAGTATGTATATACAGGGTACATAGTAGAATTGAACGATGTTGAAATATATGTAATAAACTTTACATCACGTTTAATGATATGTGATAGGCTGACCAGATTGCCTAACGTAATGTGTTCCCGCACAATGGATTCTGGTTCTAGTCCCAAGGAACATTGGTTGCATTTGTGATGTACCCTCATAAGAGGTTATGTTGCCCTACCCTATATGGTACTCTCATAATTAAAATGGGCAACAAAAACCCAACTCTTTTTTTATTTTTTATTTTATTTATATTTTTTTCTTGACCAAGCCGAAATGTTTTTCAAAATATAATAAAGGCAAGTGCCCGACATATGAAGTAAAATGTAATATGAGGTATTGCACTTTGATAACTTTTTAAGCTTGCCTGAAATTTTATTACATTTCATTATCGATGCAGCAGGCAATACAAGCTGAGATCTTTATGACAAACACGTCTTTGGAGTAATTACTCATTTAATATCCCCGGGAACATGTTTCGCTTAAGAAATGCTACGGACGCAAATAACATTGCCCCAGGTGGGTACCCATAATTTAGAAGCAAGAACCAAACAAAAAAATTTTAGACTTGGCCTGTCACCTCTACAGATATCATTTGAACTTGGAGGTTATTGCGACCACGAACCTATTTTAAGTGATCTAGCTGTCATTAACGAACACGGTGGATCTTTGTCGGATTTGAGCCTCGAACTCACAGCCCTCTGGTTATGAGATCGATACCTTTGCCGACTGAGCTACCGCAGATCACTGAATTACATTACATAATATCCTTACATAATATGTCTAAAATAAAAACATTTAAAAAATTGAGTTTTCGAGCTGGTATTTTACTTTGACAGAAATTGATATTCTATAAAATAATTGAAAATTTCTTATCATGAAATTTTATGCAGAAGCAAGAATTATAAAAAAGTCAAACAAAAGTCAAAAAAGTTTATTCTATGGGCGATCAATGAGTAATAGGGAAGAAAATACTCGAATATAATTTTTATTTTGAGACACAAATCGTTCTACATTTTTTGGGCAGTAATGAAGCTCTTTTTAGTAATTAGATCCACTTAAAAGAAATTTCTGTAAGACCATATTACATGAGACGAACATACTGACAACTGTTTCGCTCGAAAAAGGAAAACTTGGAAGGAAAGAAAAAAACGCACAAAGTGGGCATGCAAGTTTTTTTTTTTTAATAAAAAAAAATTTTATATCCTTATTTCCAGTTTGCTCTCATTGTGATTGTACATCAAGTACGTCTTGAGGCTGTTCCTCTGATCTAATATTTTTATGTTCACCAAGAGCCTTATGATAGACTCATAAAGTGCTTGGATTGCCAGCTGCGTTACGGAAAAAAAATGATAGACTCATCAGGAGTCGCAGAATTTCCTTGTCTCTTTTGAAATTTTAATCCGTGAGTTAAAATATTATTTTTCTTTCCAAAATTGTGTTCGCAATCTTTGAGTTTGCGTGACACTTCAGCACTACCAAAATTAGAAAAACCCGAGACTTCACAATACTTAACATATTGTGTGCGGGTACATTTCGCAACGGAATTGTACTGGGAGCGGGCGTTTTGCGAGTAAATTTAGTTATTCGGTTAAATCTCAATAGATCAAAAATTATTTAATTTTTAACTAACTTTTTGTATTTTATATTGAAATGTATAAACAAATATATAAATAGCAATATATAAATAACAACCATAAGATTTTTGTAAACAAAAAATGTATTTTTTAGTGGATAAATTTATAATAGTATCGTAAATATGAAAAATCAAATAGAAATAGTGGTATATAGTTTTAATTTTTTCGATTTATGTTATATATAAACATTTTTACATTCCAGAATCAATGTAGTAGACAAGAAAATTCGGCTTCGTTTTCCTGTAAATACCATTATTTTTGTACCCACAAACAAACCATGTTGTTACACTAACCCGTACTAGTACGTGACCCGCGTTCAAGTATCAATCGTCAGAAAACGTACTAGTACGTGACCCGCCCTCAAATATCAATCGTCTGAAAATGTACTAGTACGTTTCCAGCATATATTGTGTTAATACTTCATAAATTACAAATTTTGTATTCTCTTACGGTACCGTATAAGCTTGGTGAATCGATGATTTTTGGGGGAAATTTGTTTTTAAAATAGAAATGATTAATTACTAAGAAAACAAAATTCAAATCGGTAACAGTACATTCAAATACACATGATAAATAGTTAAACACACAAGAAAGAATACCGGTATTTGAGGGGTTCGGAACCAATCTGAACCAATCCATTTTGAAATTGAGTTTCAAAGTGCGTCAATCATAATTCCTTTTAGCTTACATTAATTTTAGAAAATGTTTAATAATTAAGGTATTTTCCAATATGTACATATGCATATATATTAAATACAAGCTATTAACCCTTGCAAACAATTTCATTTCTTGAAAGAAAAAAAAAAGACCTGGTTCACTTTGATTGTGAGCCACGTATTTATGGAACAGAGTTCCAGGATTGAATTACTTATATGCTTGACTATCGAAGACTGAGAAATCAAATTGTGGGTTCCTTTAAAAGTTTTCTTATGTTATACGAATAACAAACTTTGTCTTATTTAAACTTCAGGGAAATCCGAGAATGTCACTTAATATTACTCATTTTCTGCGAAACTAATTTTTTTATACGCTTGAGCCTGAAAGTCGAGTGTGTTTTGGCCTCAATGTTGCTTATTGTAGCTTTTATTACATATCGCTGATTGGTACTACTTTTCATGACCTATAAAACCGTAAATGACTGCGCTTGGTTACCAAGTGCTGTAACTGCACTTTTTTTCACAGGAAAAATCAAAGGATCGTGGTTACATATACAAAGAGATTGTAAAAACAGCAAAATATATTTGCTTTAAAGTAACTAATACGTACGTTTCCGTTGTTATAATAGATTAGATACCCTCCTCCCGAATAAAAGGGATAATGTATCAGTATAAGCAGCCTAAATTATGTATTGATTAACTTAGTGTGATCCCACCCGATGAATTTGGAATCCCAAGTGAAGTTTGGATTTATTAGTGCTGCCTCCTTAAAGGGAGTAATGTTGATCCCCAATATGGTGTTCCCATAATAAAATGGTAAGAAAAATCTGCAGCTTTGTAGCGGGCAGTATAAATGAAAGTTAATGTCCCCGCATTGGAAATAGAAGTATCAGTATAATATATAAAGGCTAAATTACTTTCTTAAAATTTCTATGATAATGAAGCTACGGAGGACAATTTTGTTTCACTAATAAGGATTCTTAACATCTTGACATACACTAGCGAGTTAGGATCGTCTTTGACTGTAGACTTTGTCAAATCAAACTTGTTAAGATCTGTTCTCAATAGACTCTGCAGTATATAAGTAGATTACTCATTTGCTTCATTCGTGCGTCGATTCTAGTTTGATTATAATGTTCAACATACAGTGGCGTACGCAGAATTTTTTCAAGGGGGGGAGGGTTCAGAATTTTAAAAAATCACAGCCAGCATAAATTCTAATAAAAATTTTGTTTTTGCCATTTTGTCTGAGCTCAAGGGGGTGTTTAAACCCCTAAACACCCCCCTTGCTTACGTCCCTGTCAACGTAACACATGCCAGAAGAAGGGTGGTCTTCTCGACAATACCAAAAACAAATTACATCAGGTAATCAGCACATAGAATATCTGGTCAATAATTACTTATAATGAGTTAATTTGTATGAATACAAACGAGCAGTTTTATGTAATTAAAATTTAAAAATATGTAAGTATTCGATTTAAATTTGAAATGCGCAACTCCTAACAGACAAAGAAAAATCTTGTTTTGAAAGCATTGTGAATTTTAATTTTATTTTAGAACATTTTTTTACATTTTTTTTCTTATTTTTCTATAAAGTTTAAAGAAATAATGTGTTAATACACAATGATATTAATCAAGTAATTTCTTCATACATCTAAGCTTTGTCAAAGGAATTTTTAACTTTAATAATAGTAGTGTGAAATATTACTTCTTTCATCCCCTAATAAACCAGAATTGTGGACATTTGACGCTTTCACAGTTCTATATTGACGGATGACAGCCGAATTGAAAGGACGCTGCCATTCAGTACCGGAGTTCGCGTGTTCGAATCCCGCTAATTGCTTGGTTGTTCTTACCCATTCAGAATCGCCTTTATATCCTGAATATGCCCTGATCTCAGCAACTTTCTTGTAGCAAGAGTAAGGTGACATGTCCTCGAAATTCGGGACAATCTCCATATTTAGATGTGTTTTTCATTTTATGCCTAAAAATACTTTAACCAGTTAACCCTTTACCGGACAGTGGTTTAGCAGCAGAACCTCCTGCTAAACATTTTTTTTCTCTAATTTTTGGAGAAATATAAATTGCTTTCGATTGTTTTAAGTTTTTGACATTTAAAACTTACAATAAATGACAGCACTACTTTTAATATATTTTTTCTCTTGAAATATATGTATTTATACTTGCTGTACCTGGAAAGTTAGTAATGAAATTGCTTTTCACTTATAACCCCAAATAAAAGTATCTATTCAAGCAACACTTATAAATTGTTAAACTATTTATTTATTTTACTTTTATAAGAACACCTATTTATTGTTCTTGCAATATAATTAAAAGTTTTAAAAAGTTTTATGTTCACGCTATACAAGGGGATGGGTTTGTCAGTTAACCCCACTCAATACCTGCTATGGTATCCCCTCTAATGTGTGCAAACACAAATGTTAATACATTTTGCATTCATAAGGTTCATAGATAATATTTATAAACTAATTTCATTAAATTCCAAAGAATTCATATAGGTGACCTTTAAAAATTTATTCTAGTAAACTAAGTACACCATTCAAATGAAGTTATTATCTAGTGATTATTAGTAAATCATTATACTGTGTATCCAATACCTTCTTGATGGCTTGATAATTGTAGACTTGATAAGATGTTTATTTTTGTTCAGATTATTAATTTGAGAAAGAATTTCTAGACAATGTGTCACTCGAGAGAAAAGGGAGGTATGGAGATTCTGTTGCTTTTTTTTCTATAGTACTACCAAAATATATTTTAAATAAAAGCAGTTTCTATTCGTAAGGAACTTTATGCAGTTTTTGTTTATACATTTTTGGTAAAAAAACATGTAATGAATCAGCAATTTTATAAACCTAGCAATTTTAGTAAATAATCCAAATGAAGATATTATCCAGTGATTATTAATCATTATAATGTGTATCCAATATCTTCTTGAAGGTTTAATGATAGCAGGATTGATCAGATGCAGTTTATTTTTGATTAGATCATAAAATTGAGCAAGAATTTCTAGACAATGTGTCACTCGAAGAAAAATGGAGGTATGGAGATTATGTTCTTATTTTATCTATACAACTGCCAAAATTTATTTTAAATGGAAACAGTTTTTATTCAAAAGGAACTTTATATTTAAGCAGTTTTTGTTAATGCATTGTCGGTAAAAATGTATAATAAATCAGCAATTTTTATCTTGATTATAATAAATTCAAGTTTGAGTATATAATAAGAAGCTGGATAAAGAGGTTTTCCTTTTATAATTAAAGATAATTGAATATACTGATTTTCAATAACTATTCCTAGTTTCATAATACTGAAATATAAAGCTATTAAATCCATTTTAAAGTATATTAAGTCAACAAAGTTTTTAAGAATGGGTTTACATGTTACTGTTTTTCCCCCAAATAACTCCCAAAATAATGTATAGTGTCCTGAAGTTTTCCTTTGATTAGGGGACACCTAGCTGTTTGTCACCAAATTATCGTTTAAAAATATGGTCGTTAGTATGGTAAAACCGTAGCGCTCCTTACTAAAGCAAAATCCTAAATGTATTACGAACGATGGCCGTTTTGTCAGGGTGCTGGCCTTCTGTACCGGTTAGGTTTGGTTTCGAATGCTACGGTCTACTTTTTGAAACACGAGGGCTAATGAGACCGGGACCTACTGCTTAAAGCCAATTCCGAACGGCTAAAAACATCCATGCCATAGTGGGATTCGAACCACGAAGTCCGGTACCGAAGTCCAGCATCCTAAGTCAATCGGGCATCGTTCGGTGAACCCGTTAGGAGGAACTTAAATTGCTTTCAGGGGTAGAGAGAGATTGCAATTATATGCATGAGAAAAGAAAATTTTTATATAATTACTATGTAAAACTCTACTACCCCATATATCCCATTCCTAATGCCTTTATTGATAGAACATGCCTTCGAAAATTCATTTCCAATGCATTTTTTTCCTAATATTTATTCTATGGAATTGCAGAGATAAAACCCTCTTTTCCCGTTATGAGAATCATTTTGAAAGGGATTTCAAAGACGAAAAAAAAATTCCTATTTGGAAAACTCAGAACTTCATATTTTTTATTGGGTGAAAAAAAAATTCTTTATGAATTATTCAGCACCTTTCGTTTCCTTCGGTATTTTATAGTTTTGCTAAAGCAATAAAATCATACATATTTCAACAATAACTATTTACCATCAGTAATTCAGCCATGCTCCATTTCCCTTACAATATATGTCTTGTTAAATGTATTCAATGAAGCAACGAAATCTTCCTTTAAAAAAATATGCTAAAAGCAGAGGAAAAGAGAAGTTTGCATGCATATTTAAACCGTTTTTCAAATGTGTATTTGAATGTTTGTAGGGAGGAAGTGCAAATAGAAAGCTGGTTTTGTAGGTGAGAGTTTTTATCCATATATATTAATTAGGATAAGGAAGGTTCACCGGCAGAAGCGTTTACGGGTGAGTTGAGGAGTTTAAAATCTTTCTTTTTATTTTTTTTCAAATGCAAGGCACTTGCTTTTATTAACATTTTGCATACAATCCGCTGATTTTTGTTGCCCATTTTATTATGGGATCACCATATAGGTATGGTAACATCACTCCCTAGGAGGAAACAACACAAATACATTTAAGACTTACTCAAAACTCGAACTCAAACCCATCGGAAGTATATGCTAGCTGCTATACAATATAGGCATCTGATTTTTAAAATTAAATCGACAGCTTTTGTTTGTGTGTATGCACGTGCACGCATAAGAAAAGAAACAGTAGAAAGAAAAAGAAATTGTTGGGGAGTTTAAATCTTCTTTTTTTTTTTCAAATCCAGGGCACTTGCTTTTCTTAGCATTTTGCCATACAACATGATTTTTGTTGCCCATTTTATTATGGGAGCACCATATAGGTATGGGAACATCACTCCCTGTGGAGACAACACAAATACATCTAAGACATACTCAAACACATCGGGTGGAAGCATAATACGTTCGACACTATACAATCTAGGCATCTGACTTTTAAAATTAAATCGACAGCTTTTGTTTGTGTGTAGGCACGTGCACGCATAAGAAAAGAAACAGTAGAAAGAAAAAGAAATTGTTGGGGAGTTTAAATCTTCTTTTTTTTTTCTAATCCAGGGCACTTGCTTTTATTAGCATTTTGCCATACAACATGATTTTTGTTGCCCATTTTATTATGGGAGCACCATATAGGTATGTCAACATCACTCCCTGTGAGGAGACAACACAAATACATCTAAGACATACTCAAACACATCGGGTGGAAGCATAATACGCTAGCCGCTATACAATCTAGGCATCTGATTTTTAAGATTAAATCTACGGCTTTTGTTTGTGTGTGCACGTGTGTAAGCATAAAATTTCTTTGATAAATGACATAAGAGGGAGGGGTTTGGCTTGGTTTGGAGTGCTATGGTCTACTTTTTGCAACACAAGGGCTAATGAGACCGGGACCTACGCCTTAAAGCCGATTCCGAAGGCTATAAACATCCATGCCATTGTGGGATTCGAAATCACGAACTCCGGTATCGAAGGCCATCAAACAATCGGCCATTGCTCGGTGTAAGAGAGAGGGGAGACCACCTATAAATCTTACAAAAAATTCAAAGATTTATTTTATTATATCTGATAGAATGAAGTATTGGCAATGCTTTAAATTAACTTGATACGTCAATTAAAACCGAGTTGAAATTCCAATTCAAATGTATGCGAACTTTTAAATACAAACTACTATTTCTCAAAACTATTATTACGATCCTTGTCCATAACATTACTTCAAAATTAATATAGAATTTGGAAATTTGTTGTTATGATAATGTAGCTTAAACTTTACCTACTGTTAAAGGTTTTTAAAATCTTTTGAATAATTTTTTATTTTTAAGATTTATTCAATCTTGTTTTCATATTTCAATACAGTAAGATGTTGAACGATGGCCGAATGGGTAGAGCGGTGCTCTTCGGTACCAGAATTCAGGGTCGAAACCATGCTACTGACCTCAATATTTGTAGCCGTACGGAATCAGCTTTAAGAAGTAGGTCCCAGTCTCATTAGCCGTCGTGTAGTAAAACTGTAGACTGTAGTGCTCCAAACCAAACCAATAAGCTAAAAGAAATAGTTTTATGCACAATGCTGAATATCCTCTCCCATTCTGCTTTACTATGTGGTAAAGTTAGAATATATATCATAAATTTTGAAATTATGTCGTATATTAAAGTTCCACCGACCGCAAACTATGTGATAACAACAGTAGACGATATTTATATAATGTTGGGAGAATTATCTCCTGCATTGTTAACGAAGAATATTCGTATATATTGAACTACTCCTCATCAGAGGTTGTAGAAAATTTTATTTTTTTCGTTTTTCTGCGAGATTAGTTATTTTTCTTTAAAATTAACTCAAAAACATACCACTTTCATCGCAAGCAAACGTGCAATCTTACAATGTTAACCAAATCCATGCAATGTACGGCTAAACCATACAAGTTGGCAGGTTTGTAGTTGTTACTCATCCCAGGGCCGTAGCCAGAAATTATTTTCGGAGGGACAGGAGAAAGATGCAACTTATTTGTGAATGAACCTTCAAATGATGAAGAAGCCCTGTATTTTGAAGCAGCGGACAGCAAGACTTTTATGGTAGAGGACTTGGAGGACATTGTAACCACGAACTTATTTTTAAATGAGTCACCATTAACGAACATCATGCCGGCTCGACCCCGAACCCTCCAGTTACCAAACGTTGGCTAATTGTACATCTCTCAAAAGTATTTCTAAAAGTCTGAACACTGGTTTTTCGTGATTAGAACTCAAATCCCTCCCCCTGTACGGATTTTAGTTGTGTAGCCACTAAGTCATAAACCCCGATTGAGTATGGACAGGTCTATGGCTAAGGATGCAGCTTCACTTTAAGTGACGAACCATTAGGGCTGAACACTGAATTAGCCTCAAGAATGGGTTCTCGTAGTTTTGAAGCAGGGACCAAGCAAAAGGACCCCAGGCTTGGCTTGTCACCCCCATTTGAGGACTTGGAGAACATTGTGACCACGAACTTATTTTAAATGCCCCAGTCACCATTAACGAACATCTTATACCGGCTCGAGCCCCGAACCCTCCAGTTACCAGATCGTTGTCTTTACCGATTGAGCTCAGGCTCTAAAAATAGTAAATTCGAATTATTGTGATTAAAAATTTTTTTAATTTTGCACATTTCCAATTGCGCCCCCCAAGTGCAACTTTGAGTATCTCGACAAGGCTTTTAAATTTAAATATTAATGCTCTTACTTGCTTAGCTTAAAATTGTTAGGTCAGCAATAAATTGATATAACTCAAACATAAATTTGAACCAGACTGCTAGAAAAGAGGAAAATTAGTTTGGAACGCAAGGGGTTAAACTAATCCTTAAACGTTACTCTAAATTTCTTTCGAATGTAATTTAAAAAACTTGCTGAACAAGGCTTTAAAAATAAGTCTTCTTTATAATATTTTTTTTTCCTTTGTGATTTTTATTTTGATAAAATTTTCTTTTTAATTTCTACAGTACACTTCTGAAAGAATTTGCTCTTTATTTCTTTAATTTCTTGAAATGTTTAAATTTCAGAGCCGCTTCTAGAAACAACTTTTCATAGGTTTGTTAGTCATATGTAATCATAAATGTTTTAATTCGTATTTCATAGTAAATTATATCTCGAGTGGCTTTTAAAAGTTTAAGTATTTATGAGAAACTAAATTTATTTTATTTACTAGAACGTTAGTACTTTCAAAAAACCGTAGACTGTAATGTAATTTCCCAGTATAATAGCGTTAAATACAGTAAAGAAGAAAGTAATGCTTTATGGACTGTGAT
>CM063503.1:25499645-25504645 GCA_032207245.1 Pardosa pseudoannulata | reverse complement strand
GTATATTCTTCTGAATATACTAATTATCTGGATTTTTAAAGAAACTGGTGGCACACAAAGACAGGTTTGTTGTCTTGAAACAGAATTCATTATAAAATGCAATCACTCTTTTCCTATAGTTTTTTAGAGAATGAAAATTTCCTTTTATAAATAGTTTTTTCTCAGAGCTGAATAGTTGAATATTGTCATGGTTTAGATAAGAGTAAGAAATGAGTTGAAAATGTAAAATGCTGTTTATTATCATTATTGTTCTATTTTTCCCTCCGATTCAAGTCAATTTCATTTTCCAGATTTCATTGATCCCTTAGAATAAAGTATTATAAATTTAAAAGCTTTAAATTCATCTTAATCTTCAATGTGTTTTAGCATACGTCAAAAGATTTTAGTTATTCGAAAAAATATATGGATTCTAATTCGCGAATTCCGGTACTGGAGAGCAGCACTCTACCATTCGGCCTTCGTTCGGAACTTTAAGCAGGATATCGAACATACCTTCGTATTAGTGAATATTGGTATAATAGAATATTCGTATAATTGAATAATTTATTACATAGGCTTTATGGAATTTTCGCTGGGAAACAAGAAGTATTTCGTGTAACTGAATATTTCACATAAGTGAGTATCGTATAAATGAATTTTCATTGTGTTTTAGACTATTTTACTATTTTAATTAGGAACCTTGAATGAGGTTCAGGGGAGTGAGAGCTAATTTTTTACTAGGAATTTGTCGTACCTTTTTTTTAAGAAAAAGTCTGTCAGTTGTCAAGTATGGAAATTCATAGATACTATTATCACTTTCATTTGTAAAACCGTTACCGTTTAAGGATTTTTGCAGACAGCTACAATGTATCTATAGGCGATGCGAATCGAATCGTCTACAGGGATGAAAGAACTTCGGTTATTCCTCCATCAGAGAACTTTGCCCATAGCATAACACTTCTTTAACAGACTTATTTTCTTTAGTGCGGTGCATTTCGGTGTCATGTTACTTGAAAAAACGATGTTCGTCTGAATGTAACAGGATGTTTTATTGCGAACAAGCAGTCTCATCGTTCGTGCACTCATTCTAATAAGTAAAAAGAACTCTGAACAACGATAAAGAATCTATCATTTAGGTTTTAAAAAGATATGCATTTTATTTGCTGCTTTGGCTTATTGTGTACTGTGGTATATTCCTCTGGATATACTAATTATCTTGACTTTTAAAGAAACTGGTGGCCCACAAAGACAGGTTTGTTGTCTTGAAACAGAATTCAGCGTAAAATGCAATCACTTTTTCCTATAGTGTTTTAGAGAATGAAAATTTTATTTTTTAAAATTAGCTTAAAGGAACTAAAAGTTTTTGCTGTGATTTTGTTCATCATTCTTCTTTTGTCTATTGTGCAGGACAGCTAACGTTGGATGTTAACTAGTATGTACATTCACATCGTGGAGACTGCATATAGCTTTTTGTCCGGAACTTTGCTTCGAAAAATGAATGGTGAACTCGTAGTCTCTTAAAAGCTTACAAATAAACAATTGTTCCCAGATTCTATCAACAACAGTATAAAAGAAAACCTTTAGAAAATGCATATTTTTGTGATGATTTCAATTTTCTCTTTTAATGAGAATTAATTGTTACTAGGACTAAGGACTATTTATAGGGGGATCTGGCGAGGGTCTGGACCCTCCTAGAAATGCTTTCTATGTGCACCTAACATTTTTTAAACTTATTAAAATTTCTGTACGTTACGAGCTTCTACCTGTTGAACAGTAGTTTTTAACTGTAAAAGGAGTAAAAACATTTTTTCACATTATAATTGGTTACAGCAGGTTGAGCAATTTAACATTACTATGACTATAAATGCGGATGAAAGTATGCACACGTTGGCTTAAAACTCTAGAAGAATTAATTTGTTACTGTAAAATGATTTTTTATAAAGTACTGACTATGCCATATTGTTTTCGGATTTCGCTGTCACACCAGGTATATAACTTTATATTAAAAATAGTATTTGTCAAGATTCTTTTTTCAGTGTTTTCTGCCGAACGATGGCCGAATGGCTAGGGCGCTGATCTTTGGTACCGGAATTCGTGGGTTCGAATCCCCTGTTGCATAGACGTTCGTAATTCCATTCGGAATTGGATTTAGGCAGTAATTCCCGATCTAATTAGTCCTCGTTTAGATTTAAAAAAAAAAAAAAAAAGGCCGTAAAGCTCGAAGCCAAACCAATATTTTCTGAATATTCCTAGTTATTGATAAAATGACTTTAAATTCGTCTGATAAATACTGGAGAGTAAGTTAAATATGCTGCAGTATATAAATAGCAAATGATCCTGAAGAGGTATTCAGCATTTCCTTTTATCTCAATTTAACAAAGTCACATATGTTGATCTTTTAGTCAAGCATACGTGGCTGTAAATATTTCAATAAGCTCTTCTAGATAAAGATTAAACAAGTAGTGTGCTGCCTTTCGGTATGGGAATCCATAAATTCGAATTCACTGCCGCTATGGATATTTTGAGCCGTAAAACAACTTTAAAACCACTTAAAGTAACCCACTTAGTGGCTTTATATGTTTTCTTCTTACCGTGCTTCGTCACTCTCTTACAAGAAATAGAGTACACAAAAAATATTAAGCAATAAATAAAACAAAACTAGATATGGTTTCGTTTGGAGATCTAAGTTCTACTTTTTTTGCAACACGAGCAAAACTAGATAAAGAAAAGCAAAACAAATCTTAAATTTTTATTAATAAAAATTATTCAATATGCAATAATAAACTTTATTTTTTCTAAGAAAGTTTTAACAGTTTGTTTTATAAAATTAAAAAAAAGCAGTCAAAAGGGGTGGCAAGTATACATAATATCTATAAAAATAATCAATATTTCAATCGAATAATAATTTATTTACCATAATAAATGCGATATTTTTCATTATAAGTTGCATAAATTTCTCTACAGATCGTCATATACTTGTTAATTACTCTTCAGAGACGTAACCAGAATTTTTTTTTCGGGGGGGGGGAGTCTAAAATCTACATCGAATTTTCAATCTTGTAAACAAAAAAAAAAATGTTTATTATACACACAAATAAGCAAAGTAAATATATACATACGGAAGTCTTATACATAATATATAGCTTTGCATGCATAAATAAATATGCCATAAAACAGATCAACAACGCAATTCGTAATTTCATTGTATCTTACAAAATATATTTCAACCACATTGTGCCTTTATTTTACATTTTATGTTTCTACCTGACTTAAAATTGCCTGGCAATTACTGGAGCACATTTATTTACCCTCCAGTATTCACTAGACGAATTTAAAGTAAAGTAATTTTATAAATAACTAGGAAAATAAAAAAAATTGAGAAAAAAAATTATGACATATCCTTTTATTTTTTTTTTTACAATATTATATACCTTGTAATATAACTCTAAAACAGCATGACGTAATTAGTAATTTATAAAAAAATATCTTCTATATAATAGCCTAAGTTATCTGTCCGTCTGTCCTCGAATTTATGAAGCGGTTGGACCTGGAATGGATAGAGACATCCATATTGGATTCTTGATGAGTTAGGGTTAGCAAAATTCAAAGCGAGTTCGAAAACATTCGAAATCCACCCCTTTCCCCCTTTTCGATCGTTTAATGCCATTATTTCAAGCCCTATTTTCCTCGGTTAAGAGCAGGCGATTAAATTCATCACTTTATCACATAATAAATAGGTAAAAATAACATTTTTTCTAGCATTATGACGTCATTCCTTTAATCATCTCATTTAATCATTTCTTATTTTAAATTATTTAAATATCGTCTGCATTATTTTCTTACGTTTTATCACTGAACTTAGATATTACGTAAATAATTTTCATTTATATTTGGCTTAAATAATAGATTAGGTACATATGTGATAATTTTAAATTTAATCCTCGATTAGTTTTTGTTGCAATGAAAATTTTATCCCCATTATTAAGAACAAATTCTTTTTATAAAAGTCTAGAGCCTATTTCACGGACTAATAAGTATCTAGCGCTTAAGTTATATATCTTTGAAAATTAAGAAGTTTGTTCGTTTGTGTGTTTGTTTTTTATTCATAACCACATGGTTTGCAATCGATTCGCTAAATTTTGGACATCATTCATATATGCCGCCAAATAATCATTGTTAATATTAAAACCTCTGCTGTTCATCCTATCATGTAATATGAAAAGATAAATTAAAGTTGGCAACTAACATGCGGTCAGTAAAGATAAACAAATTATTGAGCGTGTATCAGATAATTCTCAGTTAAAAAACAAACCATTTTTTTACCTGCCTCATAGGGTACTTTACAATTCTGGAAAATTAAAAATTTTACTGATCCCGTCATATGACGGGCTATATGCTAGTTTTACAGTAGTAAATTAATTCTTCTAGCTTTTAAGGTCACATTATCATGTAATATGAAAAGATAAATTAAAGTTGGCAACCAACATGCAGTCAGTAAAGATAAACAAATTATTGAGCGTGTATTAGATAATTCTCAGCAAAAAACAAACCATTCTTTTTACCTGCCTCATAAGGTACTTTACAATTCTGGAAAATTAAAAATTTTACTGATTCCATCATATGACTGGTTATATGCTAGTTTTATAGTAGAAAATTAATTCTTCTAGCTTTTAAGGTCAAATTATTAAACCTTTATCTGCATTTTATAGTCATGTCTTTGTGTAAAGTAATGCTAAACTTGTCAAACTCTTCTGACCTATTGCAAAGAAATGTTTTTACTCTTTTCATGGTTAAAAAACGATCTTTCAACATTTGCAGTGGAAACTAGTGATGTACACCAACACTGATAAGTCTAAAATATCTTGTAATGCATGCATTAAAAATATTTCGGAGAGGGTGCAGACTCGCTGAACTCTCCCTATAAATACCGCTCTTGTTGACTCTTAAACTAAATCTATTTTCAGCAAATTGTTTGGTTACAACCCTTTTATGCAGATCAAAATATTTGCTCCGTTTTGTGC
>CM063503.1:25487045-25499545 GCA_032207245.1 Pardosa pseudoannulata | reverse complement strand
CATTTAACAGAACCGATTCTATATTACATATGGTGGAAATTCAGCGAGAAAAAGTTTCTCTTGATAGTGGTATTGTTATTAAATCGTTACCATATTTTTTTCCATGCATAATTGATTCCATTGTAATTGTTGAAGGAAGAATGAGGGATTCCCTAATTTATAGGGTTTCAAATTTTTCCCTAATAAATATGAAACTTCTATGGATGCCTGTAAAGCTTTCTCAAAACTTGTTGTATATGGTTTCATAAATAGTTTGATTTTTCAAACGTTCACCGCGTTTTTAAAAAAATCTTCAGATTTATTTGCAAATTCTTAATGTTTAGTTTCCAAATGTATTTTTAATTTAGCAGGTTTAAAACTTAATAATTTTCGCAAAATAATAATTTTTAGTTTCTTAGCTTGAATTGTTTCCTTTTTTTGAAATGAATCTTGGATTTTTCATGAATTTGAATTTCTTTGAATTCCCCCCCCCCCCAAAAAAAAAAAAGTTCTCGCAACCTCTCCAGAGTTCGAGACCCCCGGTTTGCGCACCGCTGTATTAGCCGAAGGATAATTTTTCTTTTAGATAAAATATAGCAGTTTTGAATGTAATTTATGTTGATGCTACATAAAAATTAGTAGAAAGTTCCACTGTTAAGAAATCATAGAGGGCAGTTTTGTCGGATGAAGGAAACGGAATTCTGAAAATGTTCTGAAAATATGAACGAGAAAGTAGTGTAATCAATTGATGAAGATTCGGAATTGGAATGTTACGAATTTTAAGTTCCGCATGTTACTTATGAGTCAGAAGAATATCGTGAAGTGGGGAAGAAAATACTGTATCTCCTCGAAAATTGAGTCACGGTGACGCATTAGTACATAATGACGCGTTACTTAACCCATTAACGCCCGGATATTTCTGATGACTATATATTAGTAAATACCTAACATAGAAGCTGTTATAGACACCTGGAAGTAAAACAAAATATGAAATTTAAACACCTTTAAATATGACATCAAGTCATCATTAGTGAGGTGTCATTTTAAAACATAAGATGTCTTTAAAAAAAAAAAAGGAAAACTTCGTGATAAGAGATTTATTTGGTATCATATGAGAAAAGTACTGAAAAGAGATGACTTATTACAGATATGGCTATTCGCCATGATTTTGACCGGTATATGTTCAGAATATCGGTCACAATAGTTCCTATTCAAAGCTTGAAAATCATAAAATGCCAATCGAAATGACAAAATTATAGAGAAGATCATATTTGAAAACTTTGGAGATTATTCATAAGATTAGTATCTATTTCCATTAAAAAGGAAGAATCGTTTCAAGAAAACAAACTCTACAAACCATTTTTTGACTGTCCTCAAATAACGGGCGCTGGGCGTTAATGGGCTAATTACTTGGAGCAAAAATTTGAATGCATACCAATTGAAAAAAAAATGTTGAGAAATTTGCGTTGTAAAATTCGTAGAATACATAAAAAACGAAAACGGATTTCTATCATTTCATTCTTCCCAGAGGAGTAAGATAAACTACATTTCTATTTCTTTTTCGTATTGTACTAATTGTAAATATAAATAACAGTAAAGGTTACATATATTTAATTGCTTTTACATTAAATTATTAATGTACTATTTTATATAAAGCTATTCAAAATCTGCATGTCTGAGAAAAGGATTTATCATGTTTGTCAACATGTTATGTCACTCTAATTATGGATGATGAATAATCACTTTTGTTTATAATGCACAAATTAGCTTCTTTAGTCCAGAAATATTAATAACAATCATCGGAAATGGCATGTTAATTTGCGGCTTACTGCGAGAAAATATGTATGTACGTTTCTAAAATAATCAAAATATTTCGTTTATATAGACAAAAAATAGTATATGGAGATATGAAAAATATTCTTACCTGAGACCTCTAATGTACCACGTCGCTGATTCCCCGTATTCCAAATAAGTCATTTTGCTGGAGTCAACAAGTTCTCCTTTAGCCTTGAATTCGACACTTTCGCAGGTCGTTATTTTCCAATTATTATTTATCCGTAACCAGTCATTGGCTCTATCAATCAATGTCCTAAAATTATAGTAGAGAAAAAAGATATGTACCGAATTTGGATATTGAAACTAATATCATTTTCAAATATCCTAGGTTACTATTATGTGCATTGGAAATATTACTAGTATAATATGCATTGTATGGTTTAATTTATTGAGCAGGCTTGGCCAACCCAAAGCACTTGACATGCATTTAATCCCGCTGCGCTGCATTAAACGCATGTAAATAGATGCATATATACAGTCGAACTTCATTACAACAAACTCCCGGATATTGATAACGGAAATTTTGTTTCCACTGTATTCTAATTCTATTTAATGCTATTTTATCATTGTATAGCGAAGATGGAAATTTTTAAAATCTGAATTACAAACCCTTTTTCCCAAATCTTTCACTGATTTTTCTTGTAAAAATTTTATGAAAACATTATTTCGTCTCAATTTTTTCCACATAAGAATTTTGTATTTTTTAACTGCAACTACATTAGCCGAAATATTAATAAGGAACAATTAAAGGAAAAGTAATTTTTCATTATTTTTCATTTTTAGTTAATTTACTTAATCGGCATTATTCCAATTTAAGCTTATCAATTTTAGTCAATTTAATCCTTTAAAGATCAGTTTCAATATATAACTTCTGCAATTACATAACTACTGAACACACCTAGCAAACTAAAGAGTTATACATTTTGTTGTATCTAACATTTTTGTACACGTTGAGCACGACATCAGTCCCTGGGAACTGACAGTGGACTTGAAGTTTACTATCAATCTTCAGGAAATAATGCCACTCAAACGAACAGTCCACTGTCAATCCACTATCAGTCCATGTGGTCAGATTTCGCGCTAAAACTGTCAAAAGTTCGAGGTATAGCGAACAATACTTTATCCGGGTTTATTATAATGGGTTTAAAACATATTTATTGAAATTAATGACATTAGGGGAAGTTTAAAATATTTTTATAGCTAAAATAACTTTATAATTTAAAAATACATATATTTCTCAATTTATGACCGATCTGTTTGACGACCACTCGCACTAATGACCAGTCGAGTTTCTATGAGCATTTTTGGAAGTTCAGGAATCAGTGAAGTTAAACGTGGAATGAGTGAACCGTTTTGTTGAATAGTTTATTATGGGAGAACCATATAAACCAGTGGCCACAAAACGTTTGCAGCTTCTGAGCAAAACCGCATCAGTTTTAAAATCTATTGTGAACTAAAGAAATTCAGGACAGAAATGAGATTTTTTTTAAATTCAAATCTTACATTTTTTTATTGTCTATAAAACCTTTTTTGCTAAATATTAAATAAATTTTAATAAAACTAGATTTGAGAAAATATTGAATTGATGTAAGACAAAAGGAGCTGTAGAAATGGAAGAACAGATTTTTATTCAGATTTATTAATTTTAATGAGAAGGATGACTCTTTTTGGCCAAGATTTTTAATGTGGAGAGAGTAAGTAGTGGCTGGTATTCAGTTGTTGAAAAGAACATCGGTTAGTCTATTTCTGTACTTTTTTCTTTATAAATTTCATACTGGAAAAAGAAACCTCAGAGATATATACAGCTGAACATTTTCTTTATTGTTAGACCGACCGGGACCAAAACTAGATATTCTTTAAGAGAAAGAGACCTAATTTTTTAGACCTTGAAGGTAGTTATTTTAAATATGTAAGATCTTTTCGACTATCTGTCCAACCCCAAAGGAATAACTCCATAGTAGACAAACTGAGTGCGAAGCTGCAATCTACTGAAAATTTCCCGGCGATTTACTAGAAGCTTGCTTTCGACAGTTTGGCGATATCAGATAATGAAAAAGAGTTAAAAATGTAAATAAAATCCAGAAATGTATGTAATACTTCATGGATCCTCTGTTAAAACGTCCGGCAACCAAACCGTGTTGTCCCGAGGATCTTTAAAAAAAAAAAAACCGCATTTTTTTTTTCTATATCTGAATTGGACTGGATAAACCAAAGAACTATTCCTTTAGCATGTAAAGATAGAAATAAAAGTTCGTTATAGCAAGTTGTTATCCTGATGCGTATACAAAAATATTGTATGCTGCGACTTTTCATTTTAAATAACTAGCTAACTTAACTTTTTTGTATTATTTCTATATTAAGCTATAAATCGATAAAACTATAAAAATCTATAATAATTTTTTATAGTTTATACAATAAAGTCGCGTTTACAGGCATATCAACTTATGTAACCTCCTTTATACCGCCGCCGAACGATGGCCGATTGGTTAGGGTGCTGGCCTTCGGTTTCCAGGGTTCGTGGGCTCGAATCCCACAGTGGCATGGATGTTCGTAGCCGTTTGGAATCGGCTTTAAGCTCTAGGTCCCGGTCTCATTAGCCCCCGTGTTGCAAAAAGTAGACCTTAGCACTCCAAACCAAACAAAACCTTTATATCGCCAGATTTAAATGCGGGCTCTAATGCCATGGCAAAATAGTTCCCCACCTTTGTTATAGATGTTTTAGTGTTCACAAGTACTTCAGAATTTTTATGGAAGCCCTCAGACCAGTTAATTGACAAGGCGTTCTACTTACGCTTTAGAAGGGCGACGGAAATCCCTCACCCAATGCAACAATTCCCTTACACTTCGAGAACCACTGTGCTAGCGTACTTAAAGCATGACGGAAGCAATATGTGTAAAAAAGAACACTTATCACATATGTTTAAATATCCGATAACCGCATGCATTATATCGACTAAGTGGGGGAAAATTAATAAAAGGTTGAGAAAATTGGTGATTTTTTAAACCTGGTTAATTAAATTTTATTTCTGCAATTCTTATAATGACCATATCAAACAAGAAAGCTAATAAAGTATTATGATACAGAAATTATCGTAAACCGAAAAGCATTTCTAATACTGCACTTTCCGTTATTTTATTTTACCTGATTGCAATGATATCATGTCACTAACAAGTGCAAAATGAGGAGAATATTTTTATCCATTTAACTGACTCCCAACGGGGGTGCCGAACGATGGCCGAATGATTAGAGTACTGATCTTCGGTACCAGAGTTCGTGGGTTCGAATACCGCCGAGGCATGGGTGTTCGTAGCCGTTCGGAATCGGCTTTAAGTAGTAGGTCCCGGTCTCATTAGCCCTCGTTTTGCAAAGCAGTAGACCGTAGCACTCCCAAACTAAACCCAACAGGGGCAGCCTTCTCCAGTAGGCGATGAAAACTTCCATGGGGGTGTTCAAGCAGTCAGGAGAGTACCCACCTATTCAGGAAATCAATAAAATACTTTGAAAATACCTGCTACTTTCTTCTGAACAAACATTTTATCAAGCTGTCGAATTATTTTTCTTATTGAATCATGTTAATAGTCATTACACTTTTAAATTAGCATTAGGTATGCTTATACTTAACTCGACTTAGTATTGTCAGTTAGAACACAAGTTTTCCATATTGATTTTACAGAGCTGGTCTAGAATATTTAATATATGAATATCATGTGTTGGGTTTTACATATTTTCTAAAATGAGGCTATAGCAGTATCAAATTAAAAAAAAACAGCTCTTAAAACTCGCAACTAACGAAGAATAAAAATGTAAAATTCACCTATGGATACCATAAATTTTGACTTCAAATATCAATGCCAGATTTTTTATTATACTGAGCCGAAAGTGGAGAATTCGTCTAAGAAACATACTGCCTGTCACTCACCGTGGAGATTTGCGAATATTAATGAATTGGTGTCCGACATTAACAAAAAGCTAAAATTTAATTTTAAGTGTTTAATAATCAATTTTTACTATATTTTTTGGCCGCTTAGTCAATTTCTACTTTGTTATTCTTAAGAGATAAAATAGGTATAGGTAGCATTATTTTAATATATGGTGTAGTTACTGCTCAGAAAAAGCTTGGGAAACTTTGATTTAGCTATAAAAGCATGTGCATTAGAAAATTTATGATAAATTATATTATTCTGCTCAGAAAAAGAGAATTACAATTTCAGCTGAATAAATTGCACTATTGTAAGAAACATAATGATGTACTCAAAGCGAAAGTTAGGTTTACCGAGCGGCAGGAGTTCTAGTTTATGTTCGTAAGCCTTTTCTTCGGCGAAAACTTCTTCCTAGGTTTTACAGTCGTTTAGCGGTCAAGGCCGTTTGCTTTGCTTACACCATCTTCATCTACTCGAAGCTATATTTTCTTTTGTTAACTTCCAAATACTTCAACCACTTATTAGGTGTTTCAGTGAGTAGTTTTATATATTAGACAAACGTGCAGGCATGTCCACACATTAACCCATAATTTGACAAGATGTTTTTTCAAATTTTTTTAAATTTGTTATTTTCCCATGTCTGTATAGACATTAGTATCTCTGTCTATTTTATTCTTTTTTACCGTAATAGAAATATATTTTAAAGTTTTTGTTAGATATTTAAGCCGTATAGAAGTTTTCATAAACCCGCCAGATTTTATTTATCTGATTGTTCATTGTAGCGGACTTAGCCAAATTAAGGGTTAATGACTAGGGTTATTTTTTGGCTCATTTGCGTTTAGGACAATTGTGTAACGAGATGTTATATATTCACTTTGTTTAAAATATAGTCAGTTAAAAGCCTTATGCTTACTACTGAGTCTAGGGGGGGAGATCAGGATATATATATATATATATATATATATATATATATATATATATATATATATATATATATGAAACATAGCGTAGCATGTCATGCTTCAGGAATGTAACGTGGTCGAAGGGGTGTAGTCGGCGGCGGAAAGAATACGATTTATCAGGAAAACTTTTGCAGCATCTTTATTTAGCAACGTTCAACAGCAAAATCTAGCAAAAAATGGTCGTGCGGCCTTTTATAACTTTAGGGACGCCAAAAGCGTGAGAAAAAGAATATACTTAATCAGCAAAGTAGGTTGGCTAGTTAATTTCGCCAATGGGACGGAGATTTTTCTAAGAAAAGAGTTTAATGCCAAGAGGCTACTAAGAAGATGACGAAATCGCGGATTTGGTGGTTTTTTAATATGAGTTAGTAATTTTAGTTTAAGACTAAAGTATTAATTTTTTACATTACATAAATATATGGTAATGGTAAAAATTGTAAATTCAAAATATTTGGTTGTCTGGAAAATTCGTGCCGATTTTTGGTCGGTGACATATTGACAGGTCTGAATATATCAAAACAATTGAATACAAATGATATGCGTGGATTTCGTAAAAGCTGATACTCCAGGCATATTTAGAAAAAAACTTGGTTACAATCCGCTAATTTTTGTCAATTTTAAACGTCTTTGAATATGAAAAGAAAGAAGTGCATTTTAGGCATTTAATGGTTTTTTTTTATTTCGAAAGGCAATACGGCCACACAAGTGACAATCTAAAACATGCATTGTTTATTGCGAAAGTGCTGTAGCTGAAAGAACCGTCTGAAAGAAGTTTGCTAGGTTCTAAGCTCGTAATTTCAATCATAAAGAACACATGGGTAAGCCCTCCACCCAGGGCCGTAGCTAGGACTTATTTTCGGAGGGGGATCAAGGGAGAAAGACATCTTTATTTATAAATGATACTTCAACTGATGAAAGGGAAAGCACTGTATTTCCGGAATACAGCTCTGCATTTCCGGCCAGCGGCCCAGCAAGACTTTTATGGTCTGAGCGGTTTTTTTAAGAGAATAGTTGTATATGATCGTGGACAGTTAGGCAGATAGCACACATACACACACAGACGTGGGACATTATCTATCTACAAAATAGTCTTTCAAAATTTAGGGGCGGAGGACTAGTCCCCCAAATCCCTCCCCCTTCTTAGGGCCTTGCCTCCACCATAGATGGAAATCAAAGATGGAGATTAAAACACTGATCGGGAATAATCCATGCTATACCATACGCAAATTAGAAGAAATATCCAAATATGTCAAAATCCACCACCCAAGAGCATTTTGTGAAGCACGGCTACATAAACCGTTTGGATATATGGGGTTTTCTATGTTTTAACACATTGTTGACCGGTCACGAGTTAACTCGTGTTTTTATGGCCAAACGTTGCTGACAGGCCACGAGTAAACTCGTGATGCGTTTTTTCGCATCGCTGTTGTTTTCTCTGTTGGTGACCATACAGTGCAAGTGTTGGTCAGTATAACACAAGCTGTTTCTCTCGCTTATAAGACCCGCCAAATCTTTTGTTGTAAAAATATTTAATAATTAAAAAAATTTAAAAAAAACGATGACGGAACGTAATGAAGAATCTTTCAATGAATTATACGCGGATGCTTTATCTGATTGTCCGAGTGATTATGAATCAAATTGTGCTAATTGCCGGTGACATGAGATAAATTTTCAGTAAAATTGCCGGTCAACAATGTGTTTAACATAGAAATATACGACGATCACATGAGTATCCATTATAAACGTTATGAAAATACCCAATTTTGAAGCAAGTAGTGACGGGGAATTAAAAAATGTTTCATTTATAATAATGTTGAGCAAAAAAGATCTTGGAACAGAATGAAGTACCTTTAGCTACCACAAAAAAAAAAAAAACTCGATTTTCATCCAAAGAACGTCATGCTCTGGTGGGATTGAAAAGGGATTCTGTATTATGAGCTTTTACTAAACAAGGAGACTATTCAGAGAAGTATTATTCCCACTTAGATGAACATCGAATGGATAAGGTTCTATTTTTCTGTTCCGAAGTTCATGGGTTCGGTTCAAGTTGCTGCCATGGATGTTCGTAGCCGTCTTACCAGTGAGGGACTAAGGCTAAAGCGGGCCCTAAGCAACATTGTAATTCCGGGCCTATTTTTGAGTCATGACACATACTTTCCGTTTGGTAGTTTGGTTTTAAAGCCTATAGTATGCAGTTCTGTTTAATTATATCGGATTCCAAGAAAAAAAATATACATGTACAAAAAATAAACAATAATACTTAAACAATTATACCCAAATTGATTAGGTCGAACGTTGGCCGAATGGTTAGGGTGCTGGCCTTCGGAACCGGAGTTCGTGGGTTCGAATCCCACTATGGCATGGGTGATCGTAGCCGTTCGGAATCGGCTTTAAGCAGTAGGTCCCGGTCTCATTAGCCCTCGTGTTGCAAAAAGTAGACCGTAGCGCTCCCAAACCAAACCCAAATTCATTAGTTTTATTACGATTTTTTCTCCCTTTTAATTCTGCAAACTCGTCAATTAGTTTGTCATAATTGATAGTTATTAAATAACTCTTTTTCTATATAAAGTAATGATAAACTATTTAATTTCTGCTCGCCTGATGTGGATCTTAAAAAGTTTTTTTATTCTGGTCATTAATGAGAATGATCTTTCACCAATTGCATTGCTTATTGTAAGGGTTAAATAAATTCTCAGAATTATGTTTAAATTAGGGAATGTCGCAATAATATTATTTTCCTGAATAAATGACCACATGGATACAGGCGAAATACCTTCAGTAAAGGCGAAAGCCTTTACTGACGTGCATAGTAAAGGCTTGATAAGTGCGAGGCTCGATCGTATTTACACACATCGACACTCGCGGGCGTGGATGCATAAGCACGGGAACGCTCGTCCACACTTGTCGACTTTATCAATCAACGATTCGACATAATTTGGATACGTTTCAGCAATAATTATGAATATCACGTTTTTCTGTTAAATAAAAATTAAAAACCTAATTTTCGGGTCTCAAAAATTACGGGCTCTAGGCAATTGCCTAGGTTGCCTAGGCTTTAGTCCGCCCGTGCGTACTACGAAATAGAATGAAGTAATCTTTCTAACTTGCTTAACTTTCTAACTTCTAACTGAAAACTTGCAATTTATTTACCACAAATTTCAGAATAATAAAAAATCTTCAAATTTGTTACTAAAACTCATTGAATACAATTTCTTATGTAGCATACAAACTATTTAGGTGGTCGAACAGGTAGAAGACTGCCTTGCGGTGCCGTACTCCGTAGGTTTAAATCGCACTGTTGCCGTCGTTCGTAGTCGTGAAATTCGCTTTAAGCAGTATGTACCAGTAAGAAAAAGAAAAAAAAAAGTCCGTAGTCCTCCGAATCAAATTAAACGGGCCATTTTAAAAATTGTATAAAGGGTAGCAGATGTTAAAATCTTTCTGAAAATATATTTTGATTAGTTACGGATTCATTTTCTGTTTAATTTGAAGATGATTATTTGTTTTAAATGTACATTTATAATTTTGGATAATTTTGGGATCGCATAGTTAATTTCCAATGGTCGAGTGATCGTGGTAAATTGTTGTGGGCCTCAAAATTTAAAGAAGTTTATTCAACAATGAAAAATATAAACCTCTTCTTCAAAAAGTATCAAGGATTAATAAAATAGTAAAGTAGTTACATTTTTTGTAAACATAACACTGTAAAATAAAATTGAAAATAGATAGAAATCGCTTGGAGCAAGATCGGGACTATTGGGTGAAAGGATGAAAGATGGCCTGCCGCAACGGTGGAGACTTTACTCCCGGAAAATTATCAACAGTAAAGACTCACTTACTTATCACATCTGGATTATACTCTAAATATAATTGGCGATACATTTCCGTCACCGTTACCTCTATGCGTTCAGAAATAATCGGCGGGAAAAGAAAGGAAATATGACTAATAGAAAATACGTCTATAAGAAACGAAATTACTTTGTGCGTTAGAACGATGGCCGAATGGTAGAGCGCTGCTCTTCGGAACCAGAGTTCGCGGGTTCGAATCCCGCTGATGGTATGGATGTTCGTAGCCGTTCGGAATCGTCTTTAAACAGTAGGTCCCACTTTCTTTAGCCCTCGTGTGCAAAACAGTAGATCGTAGTTCTCCAAACCACCCTACTTTGTAGTACGTTAAAATATTGCTTTTGTAAATTTGAAATTGTTTTCACCTTTTTAATTTTTCAGACGGTTGGGAGAAATATAATTCCTCATATTTTTCTTTTTCAAAAGATACAAAGAACTGTCACTGTTAATAATTCGTTTTACTGTTCGAAGTAATAAGCTTTTAAAACAATGGTTAAAAGATAATATTCTTTTAGTATAAAAAACTACAAAAGACGTATTTGCTAAGAATGATAACTGTTAATTAGTAAAATGACTTTTCAAATTTAAACTAATGAAATATTTTGCCCTTTAAATGGAATTTCTAAGCAAAATATAAAAATATAATACAGCTTTTTTTAGTTTTTGTTTCTTTTTCATATTTTTCACTTTCAAAAATTATAAAATGCAGGAATTTAGGAAAAATGTAAAGACTGTCACTCTTCACAGTTAATACTTTTATCGATTGAAATAATAGACTTATAAAACAGGGGTTAAAATATTGTTTTTTCTATTAATGTAAGAAAACTAAAAGCATATTTGCTTTATGTGTATTGACTACTTTTACATATTTTTTTAAAATTCAAACTAATTGCTTTACTTTTTCAAACGCTACCCAAAATATAAAGATATTAATATAATACAGCTTTTTTTTTTAATCTTTATTGGTTTTTCATATTTTTAACTGTAGAGGATATAAAATACAAGAATATATGGAAAATGTAAGAATTGTCAACTCATAGGTAGCACTTCCTTTTACCCATCGAAATAATAAACTTATAAAACAGTGGTTAAAATATTTATTTTGTTAATGTAGAAAAAACTACAAACGTCATATATGCTGTATGTGTTATAACTATTTTTGATAATTAAATAACTTTTCAAATTTAGTCTATTAAAAAATATTTTGTACTTTAAAACTACGCGAAACATACCGCTATAAATAAAATATAGCTAGGTTAGTTCTTTTCTTTAAGAAAATTGTATATTGAGAGCGATAATTAATTTGTAAAACCATTATTAAACTGTCATTTCTCTATAATATGTATAAAATCCCTAGTACACTGAAGAATTTTGAGTGTATACTAGGAACATACCGGTATAAATAAAATTTAGCTAGGTTACTTCTTTTCTTTAAGAAAATTGTATATTGAGAACGATAATTAATTTGTAAAACCATTATTAAACTGTCATTTCTTTATAATATGTATAAAATTCCTAGCACACTGAAGAATTTTGAGAATGTCTACTAGGAATAGCCTTAGTATGAATCTTTTTTTAAAAAAAGAAAGTTCTAAAGCCGCAGTTTGTATTTTGCTCTTAATCTGGCTTGGTGTTAATATCTCTTCCTTTTTTTTTTTCTAAACTTATTCATAGACCCGAAATTCAAAGCGATAACCTTGTAGTTGAGAGAGCGTAGCATACCTTACCTGTTGCCATGGTTACACTCTTTCCTTGAAGTTATCAATCTTTTCGGCGTTTTAACGACATAAAGAAACCTATTTAATGCTTCTGAAACTAAATGCCTTTCAGTTTCCTTTCGTCTTTACACTATTGTATTCATCGTCCTTGAAATTTTATTTATGAATGTTTGTGATTAAAGGTCATTAAATCAATTGCTTGAAGTGCGAAAAGATTATACGTTTCGGCCGGAATATA
>CM063503.1:25264545-25482045 GCA_032207245.1 Pardosa pseudoannulata | reverse complement strand
CGGGAAATTAATGCTATGAATAGCCCATAATGCTTTATATTAGTCAATTTTATAGCAAACTATTTGTTCTAATTAATTTTGTTTTTATTAATCATCTAGAGAGGTAATCGCACATACTACCTCTTAGCTTAATATTTTTTGCTATTTCAAAGCTATTTGCTCTCTTTGACTCTTAATTGGTGGTTATAAGAAGCTGTGCATTTATATCATGCTGTCATTGTAAGTTTTATAGAACATAAATTTATGAAGTGATAGTAGCATTAATATAAGCCGTTGCCAAATGTAAAATTTAGATATAATCAGATTAAATTTGATAGCTCATTTTCTACTACTTTAGTTGATACCAAATTAATGTTAATTGTGTATACATTTAATAATTCTAAATGGCTACAAAATTCTAAGAGAAGTTTGAAATGTCAAATATTCATTTCAAACGAAGTTTGTTAACACATTGTGTGCTGGTACATTTCGCAGAGGAATTGTACCGGGAGCGGGCGTTTTGCGCGTAAATTTAGTTATTCAGTTAAATATCAATTGATCGAAAATTATTTAATTTTTTAAACAAATTTTCGTATTTTATATTGAAATATATAAACAAATATATAAATAGAAATATATAAATAACAACCATAAGATTTTTGTAAGCAAAAAATATATTTTTAGTGGATAAATTTATAATAGTATCGTAAATATGAAAAATCAAATAAAAATAGTAGTATACAGTTTTAATTTTTTCGAATTATGTTATATATAAACATTTTTACATTATAAAAAAATGAAAGACAAGAACTTTCGGCTTTGCTTTCCTGTATATACCGTTATTTTGTACCCACAAACAAACCATGTTGTTACACTAACCCGTACTAGTACGTAACACACGCTCGAGTATCAATCGTCAGAAAACGTACTAGTACTTGTCCGGCATACAATGTGTTAACATGCTTGAACAAATTAATGCAAATAGAATACTTTCTTTAAGTATATTAAAATTGGGGCTTTTACTCCAATATGCTAAGCACTTTTTCTGAAAGTATTAGTTTGTTCTTATTACGAGACTCAGTGGCTAGTTTAGGAGGTAACTTGACATGTGGCGGTACTCTCAGTAGTGCCCACGACTTTGTAGAAGTATGATTACCAACTCTGTAGTTCATTTCTCCAGCCCGAAACTACCTAGATCATAGCTTCCCAACGGCGGTGGTACCTCCCGCAAAGGGGCACTGAGGCCTTCCAGGGGGCAGTAATAGGTCCAAAGGCAAATGGGGGAGCCGTCAATGCAGTCAAGTGGACGGACAGTAGAAATACCTTTATAAATATACATGATATCTATAAAAATAATCAATATGTCGATCAAATAATATTGTATTTACCTTAATAAAATTTTTATACAATTATAAATTTCATAAATTTGCAACAAGTTACAAACCACAGGCCACCGTTTGGCAACAATAAGAGGAATTTTTATTTGCATTTACTTCATTGTATTTGACTGCACGTGGGCTCGATGCAGTAGATAGTTGATTGTCTAAGAAAAACATCCGAATGATATTAACGAAATTAGAACCCCACATTATCATTGTTAAAACTCTACCAGCCTCAACCATCTCATTAATATCTAACAATATTTTAATATTTGGTATAATTGACTATTATAGAAAGAAAGGCGTTCGAATTTTTTTTCCTGTAAATGATCCAGATAAGGATAGAAACCTGAGATCTAGAGGAAGTAAAACTCATAACAGTTGTTTGCTCTGATTCCATACAGCCGAACAAGGGCCGAATGATTAGGGCGCTGACATTCGGTATCGGCTTTTCGTGGGTTTATTCTTCTGAAGCATGGATTTTCGTAGCCGTTCAGAATGCTTTAAGCAGTAGGTCCTGTCTCATTAGCCCTCATGTTTCAAAAAGTAGACCGTGGCGCTCCAAACCAAACTGATTTCATACAATATCGTGTAAGTTACTAGTAGGTCTCCCAAATGTTCATTCAAATCGGTTTTCACAACCAAAAATAAACACTTTTGATATTGCATCATAGTATTTTTGCTTAGTTTACAAGCAGCATAGCAAAATCTTCTAAACTAAGAACGTATATAGGATAATTTTCAGTGCCTCTAATCCAGTGCTCCTTAACGTGGGGCGTACACCTCATCTGTGGGCATTTGGTTTTTCAATGTGAAATTAAATTTTTAATCCTTTCAAGCTACGTGGTATATGTACAACTTAGTATGATCAGTTGATATACCCCCGATAGCATGCATACTTGCAGCAAGTTTGATTTTTCTGGATAATACCTTGTCATAACAAATTTGACGCTACAAACTTGCAGCAAAAGTCCTACAAGTTAGACGGAGCATAAAGCGACCACTCCTTTGCAACGCAATTTTGCTGTAAAACTGTGGCAATCTTGTCATGACAAACTTGGAGCAAGCGAAAATTATCGTCATTATACGATGATTAAGATAACGAGCGCATGCGCAAACGTTTCCCGGCCGAAGTCGAGAGTGACAACATGGCTTGTTTCAAACTTGCAGACTTGTCATGCTGAACTTGTTGCAGGTTTGCAAAGCAAGACTGCTGCAAGTTTGCTGCAAAATAAATTTGCTATCTGGGACGGTAGTACATAACATAGCACATTAACTGACTTTAAAAGCGACTCGTTGGGGCATGGTACAAAAAAAGTTGAAAAGCACAGCTCTAATCCATGCTTTGCAAGTAACTCTAATATCTCCAAGGCACAGGTTTTGAACTAGCCTACTGTACAAAAATTATAAACACTATTAGATATTTTATAATTTTTTTTTATAATATGTAATTTTTTTTTATATGTGATGCTTTGAAAATTGTTCTTTTTAATAATTTTCTAAAGTTTTTATAATAATTTTCTGAAGTTTTTTTATAATAATTTTCTGAAGTTTTTTTTTTTGTAATAATTTTCTGAAGTTTTTTTTTTGTAATAATTTTCTGAAGGCTTTTTTTGTAATAATTTTCTGAAGTTTTTTTTGTAATAATTTGCTAAAGTTTTTTTTTTGTAATAATTTTCTGAAGGCTTTTTTTGTAATAATTTTCTGAAGTTTTTTTTGTAATAATTTGCTAAAGTTTTTTTTATAATAATTTGCTGAATTTTTTTTATAATAATTTGCTGAATTTTTTTTATAATAATTTGCTGAAGTTTTTTTTTTCTAATAATTTTCAAATTTTTTTTGAAGAAAAAAAAATCTAGTGACATAAATATGAACCGTATTTTCCCTATATTTATGGTCAATTCATATCTGATTTCATATAAATCTCCTTTAAAATATCCACGCTAATGCAAAACCCTATAGAAATGTAATAAACACTGCATTTATTTTTCAAGTGTTATAAAACTAGTATTTTTTTTTTCCTTCAATGTAACAAAACTGACACACCCTGCTAACTTTCAAGCAGCTTATATCTTCAAGAAGAATATCCCAATATTTACGTTTGAGTAATAACTATATATTTTCCACCTCTCTTCTTTGCTGTTAGATCAGAAATATGATATATTCCCTCCCCTTATAATGTCAGTTAAACGTTTTGTGCATCCTTGAAACTAAAAGGAAACGTATAAAAAATATATGGAAAATAGTTAAAAGAAGCCAAATTTTTCCAATGTATTATGCATTAAAGTGAAATACCTTATTAGCATAACAGCGGTTTTTCTTTTTTCTCTTGCTATTGTTTAAATCTACGTTGCATCCAATTATGCAATGTCATATGCTCAAATACAAAAGCACGAGCAATTTTACACAGATGATGTGATGTTACAGAGCTGATATTTAACTAACAATGGGAAAACTAGGGGTAACCAATAGCAACTTAGACATGCGTGAATAGTGTGTTTGTTCTAAACAAACTGCACTGTTGAAGGACTAGAACAAATCTATTAGTTTAAATTAAAATTTCTATTTAAAATTTAAGCTTATTAATCGATTTTACAATTTTAAAATCATTTTGACATCACGATAGCACAAAATGTTAAATTTATTTTTATAATTAATTTTTATGGAAAATGTGCATGAACAGAAAATAACGAGATCATCGAAAATTGAAAAAAATCGTTCTAATCTATTTTGCGAAATCAATATTGGAGAAAAAATCGGGAAAACGCTGTATCCCAAATCGAAATTTAACATGTTGTTTGTCTTCTGTTTTTAGGTATTTCTATGTAGTAACGTAATTTATTTTTTAAATATATTGACCTAATTATCTGAATATTTTTTATTGTGGAAGTTATAAATTACCTGTAACTACTAATTTTTCTAATATACACTCAAGAGCCAAAACATTATGACCACCCCTCTGGGACTCGTGGTTGTTGTAGAGCAGACCATGAATGCTACAGCGCATCTGAACATCATTGCGGACCAGTTGCACCCTTACATAGCCTGTTTTTCCAGCTGGAAATGGAATGTTCCAACAGGACAACGCCCCGTGTCACAAGGCTAAAATTGTGTTGAAGTGGTTCCTGGAACATGATGCTGAATTCCAGTTAATGTCCTGGCCGCCGAACTCACCGGATCTCAATCCGATAAAACACATTTGGGATGTCATGGGACTGCAGCTCAGAGTTCAAAGACCACCAATTCGCAATATCTCAGATTTGCGTAACCGTTGCTTAAACATCTGGTACAATCTGTCTCCGGCCATCTACCAAGGACTTGTGGCATCCATGCCAAGGCGGGTTGAAGCTGTGTTGCGCGCCAAAGGTGGGCTAACTCGTTATTGACAGGTGGACATATGTTTTGGCTATTGTTAGCTATTTTACTAGTAAGCTCTGGTTGTAAAGACAACCTTGACTCGAGGCGTCACTTTATTACTTTATTCACTTTATTATTTTATTTTGATAGCATGCAATGTTATCAAAATCCAAAATTACAATAAAAATGTTGATTATTTTTGTAATTTTTTTGGCAAAACAACGTTCTAAATTGTTTTTTTACATTAAAAAATTATTTTTTGCCGGCCTTTAAAAAAAACTGTGCATTAAGGGGTTAATCAGTAGCTCCCTGTCTTATTAGTTAGCTATCGTGTTGCGGAATATTAAACGTAGCTTTACAGTCCACACCAAAACATATGAGGAATTGAGGGTTTAGTTTCGAGTCCTACGGTCTAATTTATTGCTACACAAGAACTAATGAGAACGACAATTGCTTAAAGCCGATTTCGAACGGCTACAAACAGCCAAATCCGTGGCTCCGGTTTCAAAGAGCAGCAGCCTACCATTCGGCCATCTCCCAGCAAGAAACAAAGAGAAAAATTAAAAATATAAGCTATTTAGTCATAAGTATAATATAGCATTGTTAGTTTTCAATACCATGAACATGTATGTAAATAATACATTCTTCGTCGTAGGCTATCTACAAATATCTGACAAACGGGTTTATCAATACACATAACATAAAAGAAAAAATGATAATTCAAGTAATCACGGAGTGAAAATGATGTAATGAAAAATGCTATTAATAGTAATTACCGTAATTTCGGGTAGATAATCGACGGCTTATAACTGTTTAACCCTTTCGAAGGCAGTGGGAAGATTACTTCCCACCTACATGATATTACAGTATACACCTGTAGAGAGCACAAAACCCATTATATTATATTGGCCTTGCTATTATAAAGATGGGAAGACTAATTCTCACTTCAGTTTTGCTCTGTCATCTATTATTAGATTAAATGAATATAATTAGCACTTCTGTTTTGAAAGTTTGAAAACGCTGTGTGAGAAATAAATGGCCCACGAAAGGGTTAAACGTTGAGATTTAACGACTGCAACGTTTCTGGTGGAAATTTGTTACTAGATTAAAAATATAGAGGCCTCAGTTATCACATGCCTCCTTTACAGAATTTGTTAGTCTATTTTTTTCTTTTTAGTAATAAATAGTATGCTCTAAAGCAGGGGTGGGCAAATACTTAATCGCGAGCCAAAATGAAATTTTCAAAATGTCTCCCGGGCCGGAGAACTATACCACGTACGCTGTGCACACGCGAATGTTTTGGGTGGAGTTTTTTCCCTGCCCAAGAAATTTTTTTGACAAAAACACTAAGTATCATTTTAAAGCATTTGGACAGAGAAATTTGACAGTTAATGAAAGATAATAGTAATAATAAATTGTCTTACTTAGGTGTATAGGCGAACAGTTTGTGCCCATAAAATATGTCACGTAATTTTTAAAGAAATAGAATCCATTATATTAAATTAATGGGCATTAAAAAAATCAGTTAATGAAAGATTTTATTTTGATATTTATTTATATCTTAACGATACAAATTATTTTATTTTGATCATTGTTATTACATTTTTATATTTATATTACATTTTGTAAATATAATAATAAATATAATTATATAAAGAAAAGACAAACATCAAACGTTAAACTAGAATAGTTTTAGTTAATGCTAAACGTGAAGTCTGGAATGTTCATTTGATATTATTTCTTCAAAATTTGGATCCAAATCACTTGTAGCAATCCTTAATACCGAGTGTAGATTTTCGTCAGTAATTTGTGATCGATATTTATTTTTCTTGTAAATCATTAACGTAAGTTCTACAGAAACACGGAACTACGCATACAAATACTGTTGATTTCAACAAAATCGCATATAAGAGATTAAAAAAATTGCATGCAGGATTTTTCAACGGGCCGGATAAAGTAAGCAAAAGGGCCGGATCCGGCCCGCGGGCCGGCTTTTGCCCACCTCTGCTGTAAAGTATCAAACCGATGTCCAGAAATCATTGTACTTTGCTTAGGCATGCTAGCCATCAGTTTAACTAAAATTTCAAGAGCTTTATTTTTAAACTGTTTTACTTTTTTAATAAATGCCTTTGTTTTTACTCCTGTTTTTGAACATCCACTGCTCTCAGCGGCGGACTAAGGCCTAGGCAACCTAGGCACGTGCCTAGGACCCGTAGTTTTGAGAGCTCGAAAATTAGGTTTTTAATTTTTATTTTTAGCAGAAAAACGTGATATTCATAATTATTGCTGAAACGCATCCAAATTTTGTCGAGTTGTTGATTGATAAAGTCGACAAGTGTGGACGAGCATTAACGTGTTTATGCATCCACACCCGCGCGTGTCGATGTGTGTAAATACGATCAAGCCTTTCTATGCGCGTCAGCACGTGTTTAAAAAGTCAAACGTAGGTATTAAGAATTTTCCTCAAAGATGAAAAACCATTAACCCTTTAGCGGACAATGGTTTCGCAAAGGAACCTCCTGTTAAACATTTTTTTCTCTATTGTTTGGGGAAATATGAATGGTTTTTTTCAGTCTTTCATGTTTTTGACATTTAAAACATACAATAAATGATAGTACTACACTTAATTTATTTTTTCTTTTGAAATAGATGTATTTAAATTTGATGTACCTGGAAAGTTAGTCATTCGATTTTTCTTACTATGACCCCAGACAAAAATATCTATTCAAACAACACTTATAAAAAACTTAATACATTTGAGTATGTACTGTTACTATATGGGAAAAGATTTTAGAGAGAATAGATGCTTCAAACAAGACTCTTCAACATAAAGACGAATCCCCAAATACAGCAGTTTTAATATATAATTCATTGATAGATTTCATACAAACTGTTTGAAATGATTTGAGATGATTTTGACAATTTAGAAAAAGAAGATATTGCCTGTACTAATGATAAAAAACGGCAGAAAATACGAAAACTATTTCATGATGAAATTCCAGAACATGAAATAAGATTCGGTGGCAAAGAACATTTTAAAGTTAATATTTTTTTTGTAATATGCGATTCTTTAATTAGCAACATTAAAAAAAGAACTGAGGAATATAAAACTATTAACTATAAATTCAAAACAGTTTTTCATGATAGTAATGTTAGTGTCTCTTCAATACAGGAATTAAAATGTTAGGAACAAGATTTAAACCTAGCAGAACTGAAAAATGAAGTATCACAATTTAAGACTTTTATAAGTAAAGAAAATATTATTTCACCTGCATCCCTGAGGTCATTTATTCAGGAAAATGTCATTGCAACATTCCCTAATTTAAACATAATTCTGAGAATTTATTCAATCCTTCCAATAAGCAATGCATGCGGTGAAAGATCATTTTCAGTAATGGCCAGAATAAAAAATTTTTTAAGATCTACATTAGGCCAACAAAAATCAAATAGTTTATCCTTACTTTATATAGAAAGAGTTATTAAATAACTCTAGTAATTAATTTGTGTATATGTATATCATTTTTTTTCCATTTTCTTTTTGGAATCCGATAATTAAATAGAACTACATACTATATGCTTTAAAACCAAACTACCAAAACCAAAGTATGTGTCATGACAGATAAATAGGTCCGGAATTACAATGTTGTCTAAGTAACGCTTTAGCCTTAGTCCGCCACTGACTTCTCTTAGTCAATTATATATGTGGTGTATATACCAGGGTGGTTCATTCATCTGCCTGAAATTATGGTACCATACTGAATAGTCAATTTTTCAAATTAATTAAAGTCAAGGATGTCTGCTTTGCTTTACTAGAACTGGCAAACAAAAACTTTCTCTTATAAACATTGCATTGTATTATTCTTTGCTGTCTTTCTTCAAAGCTATTTTGGTTACTCGTCATTTTTAATGGCAATTAATCGTAAGGATACCTTTTAACTCACCCGTCATCTCCCACTGAATCCCACAGTTCTTTCCTTGAGCTAATTTAAGACCTTTTTTACAATCTGTTGTGATAGATTTTCATGAAATAAAGTGTGTTTAGATGATTGTATCTGGTTCGTTTAAACCAGAGACGGGTAAACTATGGCATGCGGGCTGTCTCCACGCCATAAATTAAAATATATCTATATGTTTACACATTATAATAAACCATAATAAGGAAAAGAATTTCCGTAGTGTACATTTTTAAAGTTTTTGTTAAATGATTACTTAAAAGTAAACAAGTGTTCCTGAAGCAGTTTTTGGTGCTGCTGATTAGATAAATCTGCTGATTCCGAAAATAACTTTCATTTTTATCTATCACTTCGGGTTTTTAATATATATATATATATATGAGAGAGATGGGTGGAAAGGGGGGGGTATAAAGTCGCGTTTTCGATATTTTAAATATTGTAATCGGAATTCAATCCTCATTTCATACAAAGTATCTGATTATAAGCTTTTAAAGTACTGTAAAGAAATATGTATTGCAAAAGCTATTTTGAAGGTATTTTTTCATTTTTTTCCCATTAAATGTATTTTTCATTATAAAAATGCGCTACTTGCAGTCACAAAAAATATATTTAAAATTAGAACGTCATTAACAATAGATTTAACATAATTTGTCATTACGTCATTTAATAACGTCATTTTGACTCATTTCCGGCTTGATGAGCAAAATTACAAAAATCATTACTTTTATAGTTTTATAATATATTCTGACAATTTTCTATATAATAAGACGAGTATATACCCGAATTCCTCTTCAGTCCTTTAATTTTAGAGTTTTGTATTACGTATACATATTACTACGGACACCTGCCATTTTGGAGGGTAAACTAGTTTCATAGTTAAAGTTAGAATGCTATTAAGGATATATTTACTGGACCCGGCATTTTGACCCATTTCGGAATCCTTGGGTAAAATTACAAAACCCATTTTCTTTAGTTTTCTTATTGATTATGAAAATTAGCACTACAATGAGACGAATACATACTCAAATTCCTCTTCAGCCCTTTAATTTCAATTTTGTATTAGTATACATATTGCGGATACCTGCCATTTTGGCGGCTAAACTAGTTTCGTAATTAAAGTTAGAATGTTATTTGTTATATATTTACCGGACTAGTCATTTTGACTCATATCGGAATCCTTGGCCAAAATTACAAAAATCATTTTCTTAACAGTTTTCTAATTTATTCTGAAAATTATCACTACAATGAGACGAATGCATACCCAAATCTCTCTTCAACCCTTTAATTTCAGTGTTCTGTATGATGCATACTTATCTCTACAAGTACCTCCCCCCCTCCCCTCCATTTTGAATTGGCCTGAAAAACGTTGAAAGTTCACCGGATAAGCCATCCTGGCGTATCTGCCGCACACGTAATAAGTGACTAAAAGGGAAGGAAATCATCGGTCCTCCTATAAAGTTTAAATTCTCATTTTTTAAGCAATTAATTTTGCTTGAAGACATTGTAACTATTGACACTGATAATTCTTTTACTCTATGCTTTACTGGCTTGGGTTATAACACTGAACTTTGGCATCGAAGTTCGTGGGTTCGAATCCAACTACTAGCATGGATGTCCTTAGTCTTTAGGAATCTGCGTCATTAAGGCCTGGTCGAACTCTCCTCGCGTAGCAAAATGATAGATCGTAGCGCTCCAAGCCAAATCCTAAATTTAAGAAAGCTAATAATAAATAAAATGAAACTAGTTATACATTTGTTTCCCTTTTTCTAAATTTACAAAGAGGTACTTTTGGTCTGTAATTTTGTGATTTTCTTACTTAATGTTTTTGTAGTGATCTTTTGTATAGTTTGTAGATTAAAATTTTGAATTAAATATACTATGTTTTTAACAGTTTGGTTAATGGTCTTTTTAAGCTCTGTAAAGGTGTTTGTCTGATAAAGGGAATAACCTGCTTTTTTAATCGCTTTTATTTAACTTCACTTTTGTGTCAGTTGGTTTTTTGTAGTTAATTTTAACTTACTTTCCTGAGTAGATCAGAAATTTTGCACATGGGTTCATTTCCGGAGACAATACAATATTAAATTATAAAAAAAAAATTAGATTGGAGAAAAAAATCAGTTTGGTAAATGCAAAAAATTTGTTTATACGCAGGTTTTAAGTACCTCTATAGCGTGGAAGTAAAGTACGTGATTACTGAGATGACTGTGCTAGTTCAATTCCACTTATGTTCTTCGTTTACAGTGCGATTTACCTATCGGCTTTTATGAAAACGATAATGGAAAGTGTTATATGTGATAACATATGTTTTTATCTGAAAATGTGCTTTACATCTATTTTTAAATGTAAATAAAAGTTATAGATTCTAAATAAACTGGAGAAATTCAAATAACATTGTAGGATAACAATGGTTAAACTATTTTTAATATTTTAGTATTTTTTTTAACAAATCGGTAATGGTAATAATTTATTCATTCATTAACCGTAATTTATACAATTGAAAAAAAATTTTTTTGAAAGTGTTTCATATTTGTACTATCTAGTTTTTTGCTATTATATTTGATTCTGTAATTTTACCTCGATTCTTTTTACTACTTTGTACAAAGTTAAAGGAAGTTTTGTAATCGCTAAAACTTTCAGTACTCAATTTTCAACGGAAATACTCATATACACCATACCTGAAAGAATTTTGATAAGTTTCATTGTTACGTCTGTATGCAAGTACAATGAAACTTTAATTCTGAAACGTTAAAGATACATTTTGACCATTCTTGAACTAGTTTTGCCTAGTTTTCTCTTGGCGTATGTATGTAAATACGTATCTCGCATAATTCAAAAACTATTAGCCTTTGAATTTCGAAACTTTTTATGCAGGACTGCTATAGTCTAGTTGTGTATTTCCCCTTTTTTGTGGCATTCTAAACTTTCTATAAAATATTTTAATAGGGTGAGTAATTACGTTAGTGGGTGTAACTGAAAAAAGATTACCTATAGAAGGCCGAGATCTTCTATTTAACACTATGATAACATCTAGTTGTGCTCCTTTTCTTTTGACTAAAATTTGACTTCTATGTTAAGTTTCAGTGTAACTTATATTAATGTTATGTGGGTATAACTCTAAAAAAATATTGAAATATTGTATCAAAACTATTATAACGTTTAGTTTTGGACCTCTTCTTTTGGTTGCAATCTGTACTCTATATGAGGAGAAACTTCAACATAAACTGCATTAAGGCTGTGGGACATAACTGAAAAATGTTTATCCGTAGAAGCTTGAAATCTTGTATTTTTGAATGCAATCTGTACTTAACGCTATGGAGCATAGCTCTAAAATGGTTAACCTAAATTGTTGATATTTTGTGTTTAGGAATTAGGATGTTTTGTAAACTTCTAGCTGGAATCAGCACTATATATAACAAAGAACCTCAATATAACGACTATCATCAGTACCGATTTGTAACAATGTAACACGAAGATATCGGCGTATTCATTTGCATCTGTAACAATGCTTATTACAGGTGCAAATGAATGATCAGATACCGCATCAATCCTTAGGAAACAAATATGAATCTATTAGAAAATAAAATTTTCTTGGGCTTTACATGAGCCATATGTTTAGAAAAATACAAAATTTTAGATAAATCTAAACTTTTGGCATACTAAGATAATTAGTTTGCTCCTAAATAGTAGGAATAATCGCTGAAGTCATTGTTAAATTAACTAATGTTTTGCTCTGACATACGTACCATGTCACGAGATCTAGATAAATTTACTCAAGCACAAGTATAAAAATTTCAATGTAGAAATCCATGTACATTTGCACGAAGATGTCGAAACTCGAATTTTAAAATTTGAATTTGAGTTTTTTTATTCAATATTTTGTTGATTCAAGCACCGAACTGAGCATGAGTTCAGTTGTAACCTGCTATGTAAAAATACTTTAATTAGAAGTTTTAAAATACTTTATTTAGAAGAAATCTGAAGAACTTTTAATCCAAAATATTTCTTTGACTGGAATTCCAGAGCTCCATTTTTCTTGAACACTTTTCAAAAAATTATCCAAAATCTATCTAAATTTAGTATTTATCCTATTTAGTATTTATCCTCAGCATTTCAGTATTCTGTATATGATAAATTTTTGTTATCCAGGATGTGGAGCTAAGAATAGTGATGGGAGGTTTCATATTTTCAAAAATGGTTCCCTTTATTGCGGTTTTCTCAACTAGACCTTAAATAGCCTAAAAGATTGTTCGCGGCCCTTGAACAGCCAATGAAATCGAAGCTTGTATCTCCTCAACCAGCCAATCAGAAGCATCTTTTGAAGTCAAATTTTATCTCGATTGTAAACCATTCGATATCAGAAAATCGAGAATCATTTGTTTTGCTGTAAGCTTTCTCCTGTATTTCCAGTGGCGGCATTTTTATTAAAATTATGAAAAAAGGGTTCTTCCCAGGGCCATTTCGTGACACATTTCAACATATTTCTTTAAGCTTGTATTACTCTAGTGTTTTATCATTTGCAACTGGTCGGCCTAGAGCCGCACTTTCTCTTTAAATTTTTGTCTTTTTCCTTAATTAAAAAAAAATCTAAACTTCAAAAATTATACGTGCTTGCACGGTAAAAAAAATTGTTATAAAATTTTAAAATTAATACGCTATGAAGACCTTACTCTTCATAACGGTAAAAAAACTCCCTATCCTTTTGTTCATTCTCTGAACCCTTACTAGTGTACGAGAGTATTATCTCCCGGACTCTAGTCACATGAAGTTCGTGAATAATTGACTCTATCCTTTACTTTTTCTCTCTCCCTTCTGTTTACTAACAATTAGCCGACCTCTACTGACAAGTCACTGCAGAGAAAATACCGGCGCCCGTGGGGTTTATACCCAGATGACGCTGAACCAACACTTCATCCTGATGGTCCAGGAGAGTCTGTGTCCAGCAATCCTCCAACTCCGACGCATGTGCATTTGATGTCTATTCCCAAAAGAGAAGAAACTGTCAACATTACCCTCTTAGTACAGGCGTTAATATTTGGCACATTATCGGAAGTTTGGCGAATCGGTTTTGAAATATTTTTTACGTATACTTTAATGCTTTACTATTTATATTAATTTCGGAATTAAGACATCCAATATAAGACTTCTTACAACACTTAGTATATTATATATTCATATTTTATTCTTAAATAGAAGACAAAAAGCTACATTTTTAATATTAGTTATACAGTTATCATTTTTAGATGGATATATTCTGTTGTTTAAAAACCTCAAAATTGAAAAATTTTTTCAAATCTCTTATTCTTCCTTGATAATATTGTCAATATTTCTTTGAAAAGCTGGGACACCATTAGTAACTCCAAAGGGGATACGTTGGAATTGAAAGAGTTTTCCTGAAGCTTCAAAGGCTGTATATTGCTTGTCTGACTCTAAGATAGGTACTTGGTGATAGGCACTCTTGAGGTCAATGGTGCTAAACACTTTGAATTGGGATATGTTATGAATCATCTCTTCAATCTTTGGGAGTGGGTAGGCATCCAGCATTGTAAATTTATTAATAGTTTGGGAGTAATCAACTACCATTCTAGGCTTGTGATTTTCTCCTTTAACTACAAAAACCTGTGCCCGCCATGGTGAGTTGCTAGGTTCAATCACACCTTCCTTGAGTAATTTCTCTACTTCAGCAGCAATGAAAATTTTATCTGCTTCAGTCTGCCGTCTAGATTTTGTGACGACTGGTTTGCAATCTGGTGTGAGATTGGCAAATAAAGATGCAGCTGGAACTCTGGCAGTGGCCAATGAGCAGATTTTAAGAGGCAATCTGTCACCACAGAATTTGATTTCTACTGAAGAGTGGCTATTTAGAAGATCGTGTCCTATGAGGAAATCTGTACACAGATTCTTCATGATTAATACCTCTATATTGTGATATATATGAGACTGCATCTTTAGAGTTAATGAACCACATCCCATAACATCCGAACTCAAGGATGAGTTGGCCATGGTTATTTTCCCAAAGTATGGTTTTACATTTATTCTACACCTTTTTACGAAATTTTCGTTCAGAAAGCTGAGAGAACTACCTGTATCAATTAATGCATTTAGTTCCACATCATTCACTAACACTTTGGTTATGGATTTCTGGAGGCATTGAAGAGTTGTTGAGACAGAAGCCAGAAGCAGTGTAGAAGCTGTAGCATTAGTAGAAGAGCGAGTAGATCGAGATTTACAAACTCGTTGATAATGTCCTTTTTTGCCGCATCCTCTACACAGTTTCTCTAGCAGGACAAGAAATTCTTGGGTGGCGTTCATTACCACAGAAAAAGCACTTTTCTGAGCGTACCAAGGCAGCTGAAGTCGATGGGGTCTCCTCCACATCACTATTCCTATGTTCCATAGCGGAAACTGGAATAGAATTCGTCGTATTTGAATGTGACGCGGAGTGTAACTCAGCTAGCTCAAGTGATCTAGCCTGGTCATAAGCCTTCTCTAATGTAATAGTTGCATTTTTCAAAAGTCTTTCGCGGATACGTGAACTTTTGAGACCTCGTATAAAGGCATCCCTTATGTATTCATCTTTATATGTGTCTGCTGTTACAGCTTTGAATTCGCAGTCTTTACTCATTTGCTTCAATATCTGGAGGTATTCGTTGATGGATTCTCCTGTTTGTTGAGCTCTAGACGCTAGGCAGTGTCTTGCAAAAATTTCATTTCGTTTTGTAATGTATAATGCATCTAGTACTTCGATAGCGTTGGAGTTGTTTTCAGAGTCACTTACGTAACGGAAAACATTAGCAGAGATATAATTGCAAAATAATTGTAGCTTACCATCTTCTGTAATTCCAGTAACTTGGCCAAGAAAATTATTGAAAGTTCTTTTCCAATGTTTCAATTTCGATTCAGCGCCCGTGCACGTGGGATCAGTATCAAATCTTTCTGGTTTCAGAAGTTGCTCCATTTTGAAGAATCCAGGAATGTGGGGATGCGCTAATTATTAGTTGATTAAATTGTAGTGAAGCGAAAAACAATCTAACAACATAATACCCTAGATTTAGGCTTTAATCAACTAGAAAACAACGAGGTGTAAATGCTACATAGTTGCATCAATGTAAACAGTACAAAAGTGCTGCCAAATGTAATTATTAAAACAAGTGTTGCCACAGGAAACAAAATACATTATTCTACTACAATATAAAACCAGAATAAATAGATTAATTACTTTATAGCTAAATTTACTTTTACTGTTCAGTAGAATTAAACATAGTGTTAAAAAACTTTTTTCCAAAGGATGTTTATTTTTTAAAATTTGATAAATTTTTTCATATCCATTATTTTATCATTGTAGAGTTATTACACGTGTAGTTAATGACAAAAAAAATCATTAATGAGGTTAAGTTTATAAATACATAAATATAACCTCATAAAAGTTAGAGTTTTTTAGTAGAAAATGCTCTAACAGCTATTTGTAAATTTATGGATATCTACATCCACTGCTCTATAGTCTATGTGGTAAACAGACATATCATTTATGTAATATTTTTACTACTCTATTTAGCTGTGTGAGTAGGCCTTTCAAAAATTGTGCACTTTCAATTTAAATTGTCATATGTTGATAAACTGCCCACTTTGCCAGGAATTTCCTAACATTTCTAGGATATGTGTAATTGACAAATTCTGTTACAAAAAACATCAATTTTTAGTTAATTTGATGCATATTTTATTTATCAAAGTATAATTTTATCTTTATATGCTAATATAACAAATTATTTTAACAAAACATTATTAAACAGTTGTTAAACAATTTTATACAAAAATTTATGACCCATGGGTTTTACTGATATAAATTAAGTGTATTAAATAGTTATCTCTTTAATAAGTATATGTTATGAAGAAAATGTTTGTATATTTGCTGGTGCTAATTAAAACATTGTTATAAATATAAATTTTGTGATTTTACATCATTTACAAAATTTCTCTTAATTTTGTGTGAAAATGCATTTATTTACAGAGATATAACTTATTTAAAGAATCAAACCAACATAGTTATTTAAAAAAATAAAATTTTGATTAACTCTTTCATATTGAAACATTAAAAAAAAAAAAGATGAAACTTAAAATCCCTGTACAGATAACAAATCTGAACAAACTTGACTAATTGAATTTTTATTCAAAATGTTTATTTTTTTACATTGTCCACATAATTTAATAAAGTGTGTGTGCTTGTGTTTCGTTTTATTATCTATTAGTTTATGTATTTTTTTATCTAACTTATAAATGAAACCTAAATCATTCGGAAGAATAAAATAAATTTATACACACACAATTTGAACATTTGTATGTTTATATATATATATATATATATATATATATATATATATGTATATATATATATATATATATATATATATATATATGGAAATAAAAAAGCAAAATGTAGGAAGTAACTAGCAAATTTTATTTAATACAAAAATACAAATTTCATGTTGCAATATAAAATTTAAACATAATGAAAACAGAATCTTCTCAATATTATTAATATTTATAATCAGTCAGAATGTAAATACAGCACTTCTTTATTTAAATATGTGAAACTATCACCAATATTTTCTTTTCATTCTCTAAGGGTTTTAATAATGCTAAATTGGGATTCAATTTTTTCCTTCTTGAGGAGTTTTACTTTTCTTATGAGACAATTCATTTTTTAAATGTTCATGAATCTTAAAATGTACATGTTTAATTTTAGCACATTATGTATAGTATTTTCTATTTTTTTTTTAATTTTTTACTAATTTTAGGGCTTATTTCACAGCCTTTAAGAACATTTTCAAGAATTTTAAATTTTTGCTTCATTATAGAGAACTGGTTGTTTGTATCTGGTTTTTAGATACTATTGAAACTATACATTTGCAAAATATTAGCAATTTCTTTTTCACCACTGCTGTTTTCAATATATGTATTTTTTTCTTTTTGTGTTTCTCATATACCTTTATACTTGCATGAATATGTTTACATATGTTGTTTTAAATTATTCGCACATGTACACTGAAACAAATGAAAGCACCCTTTGCAAATTGTGCACTTCAATTTATATTGCATGATACAAGTTAGATGTTCAACAGTGTAATGATGCTTATGAGCTAATTTTTTAGTTGATTTCACTTCATACTTATAATTATTTTCTTTGGTTATCATATTAAGTGTAACTGTATGACTTTTAACATAGCTCAAACTTATTTTAGTTATTCCATATGTATCAACATTTTTCATAAGTTTAATTATTCTTTGAACCTTCCCCTTATTTTATTAGGGCGAAAATAGTTTTATCTAATCTTTTAACTTTTTTTCTTCCTAGATAAAAATGCTTAAGAGTAAATGCATGTTAGTGTTCGATCCTAAACTTATTAGTGAGTAATATGCTCAACTTCTGCCTGAGTAGCAAATTTTAAAATATTCCCCAAACTCTTTGGTATCAACTGAACTGAATATTTTTGTTTACAGTGTGTAAATAGATAAAATAGATGTTATCTATAATCAATAAAGCTTATATTCATGAATGACATACATTCTTTGTCATTTTTCATAATATTTTTGAAAATTATGCATGTATTTTAACTTTCAAAGACATGCCCCATTCCTGCCTCATGTAAGGGAGTGATAAGACATATTTATTACCAATGTAATTGTTATTTTAAAACAACACTTCTATAACTAAAATCATTTTTATATTTTTAAAAAATAGTAAAATATTTTAGTTTGTCACCCTGAAACTTACAATGTTGTATTAATAGAATATAATTTGTAAAACATACTTTTGTTAACTGTCCCATTCATGTCTATTTTCCCCAATATGATAAAAATTATTATCAAATTTGGTAAATTCAAAATTTTCAACTTCAATTTGGGTATGATGATCATCTATATGCTCCCTTAATTGCTTAATGAATCCAAATTTTGTGTCACCCGATGGACTTTCTAATCTCTGATTCAAAATTAAGTTCACATACTTTTATGTTTTATTAAAGAATCTTTCTTTTAATAAAAGGTTTTCCACAAATATTGCAACCATATGATGGGTTCATTTTTCATGAAATAAAATATAAGCTTAGCGAATAAGTCAACCACAAAAAAAGCACGTGGTGGCGAATTATTATATAAATTCAGCAGTTAAGTTATCTTTCCTAATAAAAAGTTTTTCATAAATATTGCATCCATAGGAGGAGCTAATTTTTCATGAAATAAAATATAAACTTAGCTAATAAGTCAATCACAAAAACGCACGTGGCGGCGTGCTATAAAAATGCGTGTTATTACCTGGGCGACGGCACACTATATAAATTCAGCACTACTGTTGGCGAAATCTCTAGAAAGTGTAAAGTATAACCCTTCAAAACCAGCTTCCCTCCGTTCACAGTGCGCATGCGTTGGAGTTTGGAGGCTTGCTGGACACAGACGCTTCATGATGGTCCTGATGGTCCATTTGCAACTGAACTTATTTGCTGTGGCAATCGCAGCTTATAACTAGTTGCTGAATGCCGTTGCGATATGCGAGTTGATAATGTGAGTATGAAATCGAAATAGTTGCTAAAATATAGTCCTGAGTTTTAAATCTCTGATGTTCCAAATGTCTTAGATTTAATCACATTTAATTTTTTTACCTCATTATACTCAATTGTTTGGATGGTAATTTGAAGCTGCGGTGAGTGGAGTTGTATAAAATGTACATTATGCTGATGAATCGAATAACCATGGTAACAAGATTGATAAATAACAACATAATCTTATTTAGGTGACTTTAGAGTAAATACATTCACTCTAGAAGTAAGAAATTTAAATTCGAAGAAGTAAAGTCAATCTCAAAGTATATACTACTTAATAAACTATCCGTTTTGCATATCTAGTAAGTCTAATTTTCTTTTATTTCTTATTTGAACCAATATCTTAAGCTTCAGAGATCTTGAAAGAACGCATAACTTTTTATCAACTAACGGTGTAACTCTTAGTTAGGCTTGCCTGGCGAGCAGTACATTTACCATTCAAATTTGTATAATTTTAGCTCTATAATTACTGTATTTTCGTGAATAATTCAGGTGTATTATAATTTTAACTTTAATAAAAACTAACACTGAATAGTAAATTTTGGTAAGTTTAAAAATCGTTTTCTTTTGTACCTACTCTTGAAATATTTGTTAATTACTTGTAATAACTACTATTATCAATAATAGTAAAATCTTTTAAAATGATTGCTTGATTAGAAACTAATTTTATTAAAAATATACTTTTTAATCGATTGAGAATGTTCTTCTGGAACTATTCTGCATTTCCATTAGTTCTTACGCTTCATAACTATATACATATATGCACAGTACATTTTTGTGTCATTATTTGTGATATTACTGTGCTTACATTAGGATTAATTTTTTATTACTAGCAGTAATTTACTTCAGAAAAGTAAATTAGCAACTCTCATAAAATTGCTTATTTTCAAGTTTTATATGCGCATATCCTATGTTATGTCCCATTTAATTTTATAATAATCTTCTGCTGTGATCAATAAAATCAGCCACACTTTTTCAATGAATTTTAAATTTTAATCATTGTAAAATTTACTTCACAGAAGAATTTCCAAAACCCTCAAACATATTTGCAGTAGAAGTCAAAATTACATCTAGCATAAAATTTACTATCCATATTATTGAATTCTAATCCAAAATATATTGGGGAAAAGTATACAATATAAAGAAACAATTTGTATGTTATTTCTATAGAAGCATAAATATTTTCTAGGGCTGATACCAAATTTCATGAACATCATGGGTAGTACTTTTCAATTTCCAGAACACCCTTTTTCCTTTCCTTTGATCCTCGTTTTTCCTTTCAGACTTTACTGTCAGGCCTAAAAATAATATTGACATTCTGCATTTTTATTTTAAGCTTTGGGGTTATAATATTGATTAGAGTTGGAAATATCTATTAAAGAATAATAAAGTTCTTTCTTTACTTATTAGCTTTAAGTTTGAAATAAGTTTTATAATATTTTGCATAAGTTTAATTAATAACAAAACACAAAGGTTTTAATGCTAATATGTCTTACTAGATTTTTTTCAAATTTTTAAATTATATTATTTTGGTGTTGGTTAGAAGTAATCGAAATTTAACAAAATAATGCTGTTACTATTAAATTTTACATTTATATCCACTTTTGTAAGATTTTGCAGCGTTTTGTTCAAGTTATACTTTGAAATAGTTGTTAGCAATAATGTTGATGAGCAGATGCAGAGAAAAAGCTCACAAAAATAAGCAGTGACCACTGCTGATTGGGAATTTTATCTCTTCAAAAATATGCACTCAGCAATTGAAAATGTGTTTATATAGTGAATCAATTTTCTCAATAGTACAAGAAACTTCTGTGTTTTTATCTTTTCTGGTATTAAAAATTATTACTCTTGTGTTACATAATATTTACACTTCCTTGTATTTTGTACGAATCTTTCATTATAAAGGAAATTCTCGAATTCTTCTATTTTTATTAAATCTTTTCATTTTACATGAAATTCTCACATTTTATTTTTCTACCATTTATTCTTATTTCTTGTTTCCCTTCCAACTGGGATTTCATCTTATAATAGGAATACAGGAAAGTGCTTCCTATATAACTGAATTAAGCAGGACATTATCAACATCCCTTGGAGAAGAGGGGGGGGTTGACATTAATCTGTAAATTTTCTATGGAAACTAGCAGTAAACAAGAAGTTCATATTAGCATGCAAAGAAGAAACAAGTGTAATACATCACAGTGTAGAATAACAACTACTTTAGTTAGGATGCAATTTTGCTACAATCAAATTCAGTATTTTATACACAAAGGAAATCTTGTTAAGTTGTGGAGAATATTTTTTTTCCTAATCCCTATTCATGTTTCTCTTAATTTTTAGAAATCTCACTCATTTGATTATAAGAATAGGTGAGAAATTCTCACCCCCTTTTTCTTTCTGTGATGAGAACCCTTGTAAATACTGACACTTGTTACCTATGTATATGATAGGTATGCACTAATAATCCAAATTCTGTACAATAGCACTTTCCTGGGTATGACACAGTACTATAATAAAAGCTTGAAATTATAAAAAACACTAATCATTTAAGGTATCCGTCTACGTTAGAACTTTTTTCTTTAAACATAGAAACTAGTTCATGTTGTTACATATTTAGATTTATTTTTTATATTATCATAGAGAATTGCACTTAAAAAATTTATTCCTGGAGAAGTTTTTACAAAATTTCTAATAAGTGAAGAAAATTTAGTAAAACAGGTTTTTTCAAAAGGTCAAATTTTTTTTATAAATTATTTCAATATTTTTTTATGCAACACATTTCTTATACACTGGACTATGAATCACCTAAAATCTTTGCTTAATTTACATTTAGTACAAAATTTTGTCCTTCAAAATCATATACATTGCATTTTTAATGAATTTTCATCACCTTTATATCTAACCATGAGTGTAACATCATTAAAAATTATCCAAATTTAAAGCGTTTAGGTCATTCACTAGTAAATACTATCAAAAGCATTCATAATAATTTTCAACAAAATATTTTAAGAACTTTTTGAGAAATCACATTTCAGGTTTCAAAATTTTATTAAAAATACCGTTCTGAGAAAAACGCATTTGAAGCTTATGAAAGCTGCTTTAAATATTAAAAAATTAAAATACATGTTTAAAATTCCTCACACTTTCTTGCTTCAAAACTTTCTAATTGCCAAGTTGCTAATTATTAAAAATACTAGAAAAATGTTTAAACTAATCTTTATGAAAATTTAAAAAGTTTTGTCCAAAAAATGCTCTTTAAAAGGCTTTAAATTCACAACTTCTGGTTCCGAAGTCGCTACTTCTGTTTTGTTTTGACATCTGTAACTTTTCTTTAAACTGCCATAGAGACAAAACAAAAACAGATTTAAAAGTCTAAAAGTTTAAATTTTACAATAGAGAAATAAAGAAAATTATGATTTTTGGCAAAAAAATGACGTTTTCAATGTAGACGGATAGCTTAATGATTAGAAAAGCTGATTAGAGATTTAACAAAAAATTATGTTAAAACACTAAAAGAAATGAAGTTTAAAATTAATACAAAATGAAACAATGTTTAAACACTTGGCAACATTTTGGTGATCTACTTAAAAAATAGTAGGTAAAAATGATAGCCAGAAAATTTAGTGGCCCATAAAACTTAGATTTTATCAAATTGAGTGTTGTCATTTTATAAGTAGTGATCTTTGTGTTTCCAAAAAGAATTTTATGGGAAGCTTCATTGTTTAAGTGCATAAATTTAAATACATAATTTTTTAAATTCTAACTTAACAAATTAAAATGGTTTTTTGCTACATCTAAATAAAATTTTAAGTTTCTTTATATTTTCATTTATAATTTATACATTGGTTAATGGAGAAACCAAAATAATTAATATTTAAGGTTAAAATTCATTTTACATAATTTATTTTAGTAATTAAATAAAAAGATTAGAAATAAAAATTTTGAAATTTTTTGATAAATTATGTTGAATCACAAATTTGATTTTTGTCATAATATTTCTGAGTTTAAACTAATAAAACATGTAATAAATACAGCAGTTTTTAAAAAATTATCTTTTCTAGAAGATTATAATCATTTTAAGATACATGCTCTTTTGTTTAAATTGACTGTATGTGTTGAGTAAAGTAAGTCATAAAGTCTTCATATCAATTATATTTTGTTCTTTTCATATATAACTAACATGTTCATATATATTTCTAAAATGGACAATAGCTGTTTATTTGTATTTAGAAATATTTTGTTAATTTTAAAACTGCAACTTAAAAATTAAAAAAAAATTCATCGCAGATGAAGTACAGAATGAAATGTTATTTAATATAATTAAAGAAAATTTATCTGTAATAATAGTGCTGAAGTTTCATAAAATTTTTTCTTGTTAAATACTTCCTCCAGGGTGTGTTTTGAAATTAGTTATAATTTAAATATTGTAATATTGTGAATTTTTTTAAATAAAGAATTTTTAGTGGATTATTTATTAACAGCAAATTTTTTTCATAATTGGACAGTAGACTCTATAAAACATGTTTGAAGAGTATTAATATATTTTTTTTTATTAGTGCAAAGGCACATGTCCTTAATAGAATTTACCTACATTATATCACAACATTGATAATTTTTCTAAAGGAACCTGTATAGGCAGTTAATATTAATCCATATGAAAACATAACAAATTATTAGCATTTGCCTGCATTATATCACATCAATCATTTTTCTAAGAGAACACCTTATAGGCAGCTAACATTTATCTCTGAGGGGATAACACAAATTACAGCCAAGCCTTCACAGAAAAATGGCCGAATAGGTAGTACTGATCTTCAGTACCAGAGTTCGTGGGTTTGAATTCCACTGTGGTATGGATGTTTGTAGTCTTTCAGAATCATCTTTAAACAATAGGTCCCAGTCTCATTATCCTTTGTGTTACAAAAGAGTAGACTATAGCTCTCGAGACCAAACTGAATGCAGCCAAGCCTTATTTGGGAATCAAACCAAGCTGATAAGATGAAAGCACAACATGCTGACCATTATACAATATGGGTGCAAAAAGATTATTAGCTGAGTTTTAATAGTTTTTACATATAGGCATTGAGGTATAACTAAACTAATTTCCTTTTAGTAAAATATTTTAAATCTGATAATTGTTTAAGAATTTTTTAAATATTTTATTAATATTTAAAATGTTCTTTACTTGTTAATTTTCAATTTTATTTCCTATTTTTGTTTTATTATTACTTAAAACTAACTTTAAATATTTGTGGGCATTTTCTTCATAGTGAATAGTTAATTTATAGAAATATTATGTTTGTATGTTGGAATTTTTTTTTTTTTTTTTTTTTTTTTTCCAGTTTTCTAAATTTGAGTTTATTGATCTAAATTAGAAACTTAAAATGGATATTCAGATTTGCTATTTAATGTATATTAGAAGTGTTCTGTATGTGTTTTGTTAGAATCTATTTAACAAAATAAACCATAAATCATTTTTAAAAATTTCATAAAAAGTATATTTTTTGAAAATATCTGATTCTAAGAAAAAAAATTAATATTTACTTATACTTTATATTTGTATAATATTCCATTGTTTTAAGTTACTATTTTATAAAATCACTTAGTAACATTTACCATCCCTTTAAGGAAGCAGGACTATGTAGCATCTTATAATATACATTTATTACTTTTAAGTAATGGCTTTGATATCAGAGATTTAAAATCTTTAGTGATCTAGATGCTGCAATAATTTTTTAAAAGTTTTATATTAAAAAATCTTGTATTAAAAATATTAATAGGCTATTAAAGTTCTCAAATAAATCTTTTAATTATATGATAACACTCTATTTATTTTTGTTTGATTATATGCAATATATTGAATTGTACTTCATTCATCTTAAATCTATTTCTAGCAATATATTTTCCATTTCTAGGAATTAAGTCTTTGTAGTAAAATTAATTTTTATGTAGATTTCTTTATTTTAAATGATACAATAGCAAATAATTGCTTTATTTTACATTTGTTAAAAGTTTCAGGTGTCTAAAGATTGGAAATTTTGATTGACCATCTTTTCAAAACTATCAAGAAGTAGTTCATATATTACATAAATTTTACAAAATGCCTTCTAGTGAATAAAGTAAAAGTTCATCTAACTTAAAATAAACTGCCTTCTAAGGTTGAAAACTATTATGTTATAGTTTGATATTTAATAGATAGAATTTTAACCAAGAACCTAAGTTTATTTTTAGTTGTCAATATTCAGTAGACTGAATTTTTATTAAGGCTACTTAGATTTAGTTGCATGATACTTTTTTTTTTTTTAACTATTATTAGTTTTTCATGTTTAGTATTTAAAAGATAAATTTTAATATTTATGTAAACACTCAAGGGTTATATTTTGATAACTTTTTAAGTTTTAATTTCTTATAACTTATATGCTTTAAAAGAATTCAACACAGAAAATCATAGAATTAGAAAACTTAGTTTGAATATAGAATAAATGTAAAACAGTTATAATTGCAATAAAGGCTAATTCAACTTAAATAAGGCAAAAAATAGAAAAATTGAATGTAGACAGTAGTTTCACAGGGACAAAGAAGTTGCTTTATCAATGCTAGCAACAAATTTAGAGACTAGATCAGACTCAGTGAAGTTTAATGCTTGCATTGATAAAGAAGCTTAATTATAGCTGTTATCATCTATCATTTGATTTTGATATCATGAATGATAGCAGCTGTAACTGAGCTCCAGCCATCTGCATAATATTTTTTTTCCATTTATGCCTGATATACCTGGTATATATATATTTATTGATCCATTCTCATATAAAGGCTTTACTTTCTCTTTTATAATTTATTTACTGAGCTTTAGATTTTGTCTTCAGATTTCAGATTTATTACATATTCAAAAACATGTTCAGTTTAAAATATGTAATGTTATTTAAATAGAAAAAAATTACATTTCTCTGAAAAATTTTATTAATTTTTATTACAGAAAAATATTATTTTCTTAAATACATAAGGAATAAACTTTTTTTGTGTACCGGTTAGAATCATCCTGTAAAAGATAGCTACTGGAAAAAGAATCTAGGATATGCCAGTAATGAACTTATTTAATTCAAAACTGCCATATTCTAATGAGGTAAAGTACCTTAAAATTACTTTTGATAAGACTTTAACATAGAATAGTCATCAAATAATGCACCAACAAGGTTAAAAGAATTTTCTAGGCTTGTAGGCATGCAATTGGTTTAAATTGTTTCACCAATAATAGGTCATTGGATATAAAATAATCATTCCAATTATAACTTATAGGTTTATTACCTGGTAGGGTAAAACCTGTCAAGTTACAATCATAAAGGAACTTGCTAGTCTTTAAAGAATGACTACTATTACTATAACAAGTGCCATGAATACAACCCCCTCCTAAACATTAGATTTGCTTCTGGGGTTACTACCTCTACATAAACAAGTAGAAATGGAAGTAGTGCTTTGCTCATGAAGGTTTAAATTTCAAAAGCTTTGTAAAAGTTCTGAAAAATTCTTATATAAATTCAATACACAGATTATTGAACATCTTTTCCTATTGATGGAATCTAACTGGATGTTAAAACTTTTATTTCAATGATAATTTCAGTGTTTCTCATCCAGATATGAGTGGGAAAATCATAATAAACTTATTACTTGGGCAGATGAGGTATGGTTTACAGAAGGTTCTAAAGCATCATCTGGTACTGGATCTGGTGCTTTCTGTATCACCAGGTAAATCAAATTCTCATTCACCTTGGGTAAACTGGTTTCTGTTTTTCAGTCTAAGATTGTAGTAATTCTAGCCTGTGTAAATAACTGCCTTTCTTTCAGTACAATAGACCATTGGTCACATTGCTGGTGCTCTTTTGAGTTGTCCCATTTTTAAGTCATAATCCATAGCTACTAGAAAATATCATTATAAATCTATACCATTCGGCAATCATTTTCTTAGGAACAAGTGTAATTCAACAAAGTATTTCTAAAACAGAGCCAAACAAATTGCTATATTAACTGAATTTTCTATAACACATTGCTGAATAAAATGTTCATATTTTCATTATTGAAAGGTATGTTAAGTAAAGTTATACAAACAAGTACTTTGCTAGAAAATTAATAGTTTTTCTAAATGATAGTTTCCTTGCTTTTTTAAAAATATTAGTTATTGAGGGAGTCAGAAAAGGAGTTAGGCTTACTATTTTAAATAACTTAAAACTTGGTGAACAACTTAGTGTAAGAACTTAGTATTTTTAAACCTCGTGTTTTCTTGTTGTCATTATTTACTTGAATCTTACAAAGTCTCATTAAATCTTATAAAGTAATTTTATATTAACAGGTTAGTTCCATAAACTCTAATCATCATGATTTATATTTAATATCAGTCCAACTTAGATGATTCACAGATGAAGAAGCTACTTAAAAATATTCAAATTATTTAAAATTTTGAATTTAACAAAAGGTAACATTTTTTTTTTTTTTTTTAATTTTCATTTTAGGCCCACAGAATGCTTGAAAAGATTAGTCTGTTAATAAGTAAATGTTTATTCAGAATGATCAGTGCATAAAAGAATTAAATGTTATATGCATGTAAACAAAATAAGATTGACATTGTGTAAGCTAAAATATATATATTACAATCAATATAGAAAATTTTAGTTTTTCAAAAATTGTGCAATGTCTGATTGTTTTGTAAGAATTGAATGTATAATGTTAGCAAAATCATCAAGCACTTTCAGTGAATAGAAAAATACTTTATGTTGGTTTGTCTTTCAATGTATTGACAAAATTCACCTAAATGGACAAAATGTCTCCAATGATGAATGAATTAGAATTTCTTCTTTTTCATCTACAGTATCTTTGATATCATACCTCACTACATTTATCTTATTTAACACTTGTAATAAAATGTCATGATCTGACAGTTATCCATAACTTTCATGTTTTTGTCCAAATTAATATATTCTTTGAATCTCAGTCTTAACTAATTATTTAATAACTATTGGGTGAAACATGTTGGGGTTTCTGGCAGTGATTTCTTGACAATGAAAGGTTAAAAGTCTATGGTTAAAATATTTTTACAAAAAACTTTGAATTAAAGACGTTGAACTTTGAACAGTGCTCCCACAAACTTTTTTTTTTTTTTTTAAATAAAACTTTCTCATTTTCTGAAAATGCTCTCTATTTTCCGGATTTTAAAGATTATTTCCCCCTAGAATTTTATTCATTTCTAGCATTTCTCCAAATTTTCATTAATTTGTAACAAATTCCTTATTGTAAATAATTGGGAGGGAAATTTAGCTCTATAAGGAAAATTTTTGCTTAGTATTCAAATGAAGATAAATTTTTATTCATGACCCAGTATACTCATCCTTACCTTTTAAATTTTAAGCCTTCATACTGTTACTATAAAAATTTGTAATTCAAAAAACCAAAGAGAGTTAAAGGTGATATGGCCAGGGTCTGATCATGATTATTCAACATATTTTACTACCATCTCTTGCTTCATTGTGTTCTTTTTTAAAAATATACTTTAAAAATGATTTAATATTTTTGTGTTTTATTTTTAAAAAATTAAATACAATATTAAATCATTTACAAGTTTTTATTAGTTTTCATAGTTTATAACTCATAGTTACTTGTTTAAATAGAAGAGAAAATATTTACTTTTTTTAAGTGAAAAATGGTCATAATTACCCTTTATGACACTCACCTCTCCACACTTTTATGTCCTAAAACTCTTCACACTTTTAATCTCTTTAAATTCTCTAATTCTCTTTAAACTTATAGACTGTATAGTGAAACTGTTTAAATTATTCAGAATTTTTCAACATTGATTTAATATGTTCAAAGGAATAACAGAAAACTTTGAATTAATGACGATTTCAAATTAGAGATGTTCATTTCATCCAAGTTGCACTTCATAAATGCCGTTGGAGTATCTATATTCATCTAATAAAATGTGGCAATATTAATTAGTTTATAGTTTTGAAATCAATTTCTGAGATTGATATTAAAAATACTCTGCTAAAGTTGATCTTTATTTTAATTTTCGTAGATTGCAACATGAGCGACAGAACTCAGTATCTTAAAGAAGTTCTACCTACAACAGGTTTATTATTTCAAGAAGAATTTCAATCATTTGTATTGAGTAAACCAAAACTTATACCTTTGAAATCTGTTACTCTTCAAAAGTTAGAAAACATGCAGCAAGAAGCAGAAAAGAAAGCCAAAGAACAAATGCCTAAATCTGACTGATGATTTTGTTTATGCTATAGTTATAAAAATATAAAGTTTAGAAATGTATCATAAAATTATGCCTTATAAATCTATGAATTTGTAATCAAAGTTGTGTGGAAGACTTTTTTTTTATTTTGTCAAAGATTATATTATTTCTAGTTATGTGTTATTTAGGTCATATGAGCTGCTTAGAAGCCAATAGAGTTAAACCTTAAAAGAAAATGTTTCCAATACATTAATTTTTAAAATTTTTGGTTTATTAATTAGATCAGAAAAATATATAAAGCCTTTTATTGATGGGTATGCTCTGCAACAAAATAAGATCTGTACTGGATGTGTAAATAAAATAAACTTATGAAAGTAAAAATATCAAATATTGGACTTAATTTTACTGGCATTTGAGCAATTCATATTAATCAAATTTTACCTCTGAACTTTGAAAAAAAAAATTCTTATCTCATGCATCTCTCTTGCTTATTATAACAATATAAAAGGAGCATTTGACATACATATTGAGCTTGCAGTAAAATTCATTGCTATCCATATTTATTTTAAGAATTTGAATTATGTAATGAGTTAATCAAACTTATACTTTTGAAATAGACTACTCTTGAAAATTTAGAAAATAAAATGCAACAAGAAGCAGAAAAGAAAGCTAAAAAACAAATGTTTAAATCTTTCTTTCTTTATATGTTATACTGTGTTACCTCAAATTATTAGTGTCCATCACATGTAAGATTTTAGTTATGAGTCTTTGCTCAGTCTATTTTTTTTTATATTGAGTTTCGAGTCTTAGGAATCATTCTTCTTTGATGGCACTATAGCCTGTTACAGTCCAAGGCCACCCCTAAAGGTTGTTTCCATATGGTCCTATCTATAGTGAGGTTCCTCCAATTTCTATTCTTTACAAGACTAAAGTCCCTCCACCAATTCAAGCTACCTAATAGGTGGTCTTCCTTATCTTCTGTTTCTCATGGAATTAGTAAAATTGAGCTTTTACTGGATTTGCATTGTCAGATTGGAATAAATGTCAAAGTCATCATAGTCTACTGCATTTTATAACTTTTAACAATATCAGGTTGTTTGTACCTATGGTAAATTTCAAAGTTAAATAGGAGCTCTAGCTATTAATCTCATGGACTACACCAAAAATTTTCTTAAAATTTTACGCTCAAAAGTTAATTTATTTTCATTTAATTTGGTTATTGCTCAGCATTCACTTCCATAAAGCAGAATAGGTCGCATTAGTGTTTTATAGATGTTAATTTTAGTTTTTAAGCTTATAAATCAGGATTTTAATTGGTTTTTGAGGCCATGATAGCATTTATTTGACATGGCATCATTGTTAGTGATAATGATAGATTCAAGGTATCTGAATTGTGACACTGTTTCGAAGGTATAGTTTTTCACTGAAAATTGCTGGGGATTAGGTGTACTGTGTGAAGTATCCATCAAATTTGTTTTATCTTTAGGCTTAATTTACCAGCCTTGGTTTCTAATCATTCGAAAGCTTCTGTGACTAATTTTCTGGATCTACCAACCAAGGTGATGTTACTTGCAGTCATCTAGTAGATGGTTCCTCTGGGAATCTTTCTATGAAGACTTATATAACATTTACATTAAATGAAGGCAATAATTTTTACAAATTACTTTAAAAGCTAAAGTATATTTAAAGCTCATTTCATATTATATTATTGTGTTAAGCTCAGAATCATCCTTTAAAAATGTCTGCTAATGTTATTTGCATTTAAAAATGAGTATATCAAAATTTCTTAAAATTTAAAATTTTTTTATTTAGAGGAAAAGATATTATCCTACAGAATTTGCAGTTATGTCCCCTTGTGTAGTTTGTTTAAAGAATTCTGAAAATACAAGTTGGCCAGACGAAATTTTATTTTCCCCATAGGTTAACATGGAGTGAGAGGAAACCAAAATCACAGGTATAGACCCATCTTAAAAGTGGAGTCTATCATGTCAATTAAATTTTATTTTAAAAGAGAACATGTTCTTGGAATCTACTTCATTGAACAAAACTGGTATACTTATTTTATGAATGGTTTATGATTGTATAATTCATAGCTTATTTCTAAATATTTACTGTAATGTTCGCTAAAAACTTTAAGCCATACCAACAAAAAACATCCAACTAAATTGGGATGATACATCTTTTCTAAATATGATCTCTGTGTTAGTTGAGGTATTCCTAATGTTAAATTAAGGGGAAAATTTAATAAATTTTAATCATAAATCTGCATATCTGGTGCATCTCATAAGAAATTTTAATACTAAAAGGCGGTGGTTTTAAATTAATCCAATTTGAAACTCATATTTCCCTTGTTCATCCTTTGATTTCTGTTTGCTCACTGACTTTTCTCAATTATTCACAGAGAATTTGTAATTAAAGATTTACTTTTTAGGCATTATCATCAGAGTTATAAAAGTGTTTACCTAAAAGAGCTGACTGTGGTAATTTAATCCTCTTTATAAATATTTCAGCCAATATTGTGTTGTATATTCAAAGCTCTTTTAGATAGAAAGCTTATAAAACAAAAATGGGATCAATTGGAAAAATACTTTACCTTTATTTTCTTAAGGTGTTTTAATAGACAATTTATGATACATGACATAGAAGCCTAAACTTTTTTCATAAAACAATGGCTCATAACTGATGTATTTAATCTAAAATTAAGATCCGATAAATTTGCTCTAAGATCAGAAATTTGGAATATGCTTATTGAAAACTGTTAGTTTACTTTTTCCAAAACAAGTAAAATCTTGACAGTCGATGAGAAACTATTTCCATATAAAGTATGTTAAATGGTTTACACAATACATGATACAAAAACTGTATAAATATGGGATATGTCCACAGACAGACAGACAGACAAGAGATGTGAATTCCCTGCGTCAAGCTTATTAGTTAAGTTTACTGATAATGGTTTTAATAAAAAATATTGACATGATAATTTGAAGATGAATATTTTAAATAAGTTAAAAAAAAAAAGGCTAAAATTAAATAAGTTCCTTAAATTTGAGCTGAATTTTATGATAGCAGAGGTTGCATCTGCAAAGAGGTGGGACTTGTCATTTTTTTGCATTAATATAATTTTAGGTATATGCGTGAATTTTTCTATCTGGATAAACCTAATGATTTCCCTTCTTTCAATTAGGGTGGTTACAGTCCTATTAATCATAGAAAGGCATACAACTTTTCCATGTATAGTGAATATATTACCGTTAGAATTTTTCACCCAAATAGACTAAATTTGCATATATATATATATATATATATATATATATATATATATATATATATATATATATATACACATACATACACACACACACATATGACGTGTTTATAAAGTTTTGTTTTACCAATTAACCAAAATGTCTCTTTATGCCACCATGAAGAACAAACACATAGGTGCAATTGGACAACAAAGGATAAAAATTTTACGCTTGCTTAACCATGGGGTTAGCTACGAAAGTTCTTTGCAGACCATGACATTATATATATATATATATATATATATATATATATATATATATATATATATATATATATATATATATATATATATATATATATATATATATATATATATATAATGCAACTAAAAGTGATTAAAAGGTTTTCTTAAACTTGAATTATAGTGAATAAACATCAAAATAATTTCATGTGCATAATTATTCTAAAACTAGCATATAGCCTGTCATATGATGGGATCAGTAAAATTTTTAATTTTCCAGAATTGTAAAGTACCCTATGAAGCAGGTAATAAAAGTTTGTATTTTGGCTGGGAATTATCTTGCAACAAAAAATAATTGATTAAATTTAAAATTATCACATATGTACTTAATCTATTATCTAAGCCAAATATAAAAGAAAATTATTTACATAATATATAAGTTCAGTGATAAAACGCAAGAAAATAATGCAGATAATATTTAAATAATTTAGAATAAGAAATCATTAAATGAGATGGTTAAAGAAATGACATATTGCTAGGAAAAAAATGTTATTTTTACCTATTTATTATGTGATAAATTGACAAATTTAATCACCTGCTCTTAAAATGGGACTTGATATAATGGCATTAAACACTCAAAAAGGGGAAAAGGTGTTGATTTTGAAAGTTTAAAGATGACAGCATTTTTCACTGTGATATGAACCATTTTTATACCAATTTATTTTAAAATCAGAACAATACTTTAGGAAAAGATAAACTTTACTCGCTTTGAATTTTGCTAACCCTAACTTATCAAGAATCCAGTGTGGATGCCTCTATCCATTCCAGGTCCAACCGCTTCATAAATTTGAGGACAGATAACATAGGCTATTATATACAGAAAGAAAAAAAAATTACTTTACTTTGAAAGAAAATAATAACATTATTTATAGTTGTTTAAGAATAGAACTACTTTTTAAAATTTGAAATTGGAATTTTAATCTAAGCATAGTGATTTCTCTTTTAGCAGTTGAAATAAACCTTTTCCTACAGTTGGTAAAACATTAAAATATTTTCAAAATTTTTGCAAAATTTTGAAAAATCCTCTATTTTCCTAAATTGTAAAGTATCCTGACAATGTGGCCATCCTGGAAAACGTTACCTGTCATTATAACTATATTGTTAAGGAATATGGGAGCTTAGCCAAAAGATTTATAGCCATTGCTAAATTTTCTAAGACTGATACAAAAACACTGTGAAAACACTACCTCCTTTAAGACCCCCAACCCTTTTCACTTCTCTTTGGATGACACCAGGAGAGAACTACAAAATTTTGCAAAACCCACCTTATTGAGAACAGTGAAAGAACCACAGGATTTTACTCCGCAGTTCTGGCGTTAGATCATTGTACTCTGCCTTCATCCACACAGGAATTCAGGGGGCATGATTGAAACCAAAATTGTTAAAACAAGCTGAAACAGGAAACCCAACATTATGAGGCTTGTGCCAACAAATAACTCTGTTTTCATGGGTATTTAAATTTGCAGACTCACAATTGTGAGCCAACCTCATGTTTTTACCACTCAACCAAAGGGAGGCTATGACAGTAAACACTCATTAGATCTATTTGACGCTTATTCAATCAATATCACAATGAAAACTTCTGTATTTGTAGAGGGAATATGAAACTCCAACCAGCACTGCATTGAAGTTATCAACTATCACAGTAAAATATATTACAGGGGATTCAAAACATCCAAGTTAGAATTTTTGTTTCCTTGATCCAGGAATTTATAAATTCGCTAAAATTGCAAAGACTCAAACCTACAGACTCATTACTTGAGTCTCGTACTTGATCCAAAGGAAGGCATGGCAGTGAAGTTATATTAGATCTATTTATAGCTTGCTCAATTACTAATGAAATAAAGACTTCAGTGTTTTAAAATGGGATATGAATGATTAAAAAAAATTTTTCTTTAGCTTTGGCAAACTAAACCCACCGATTCCCTACTTAGAACCTTGTGCTATAACCACTCAGCCAAAGGTCAAAAGAAATCTAGAACCTCAAAATCTATCTTTTTGCTCCACTCTAAATAATTCTGCTTATGTTTCAAATGATTGTATGTGGCTGATTTTTCCTTGGCTCTCTTTGTGAGGAATCTATTTAAAACACTCATGTATCACCATTTTATCTATTACTATATCATTTAAATTTGTATTGAGGATAAAACTTCTAAATTCAGTTCTTGTCTTACACAATAAATATCCTGTACCACTGCTATGTGATATTGTTAAAATATACAGCATAGCTTTTTTAATTATGTAGCATTTTAAAGTTCCATCTGATTGTAAACCATGTGATGATTATAATAACAGACTATATATATGTGTGGTGTGAAGAGAATTATCTCCTGAATGGTGAACTGAGAATGTGATTTTTTTTTCTCCAAAATTAAACTGTATGGTTTAATCTAAAGCTTTACAATTCTTACAAGCAGCTTGACCTCTTCAATTCTTTGTTGTTTGTGGAGAGTATAAGATTCTTGACAAATACTAAATTTAAAAAAAATTCAGCCCCCAAACAAAATTTCAATTTTCAGCTTTGAACAAGCAGCAATGAACCTGTTAATTAGTGGGACAAAACCATGCATAATACAATTAGAACAACATGTAAACCTAGATGATTTTATGTATAAAGAGACAAACAGAACCATCCCATGACTTTATTTAATATTCCTTCAGGTCCTAAAGAGTAACTAGTCTAATAGATGTAGCTGTATTAAGTTGCATGTATTATACAAGATTATTTTTTCCTTATTGTAACTTATTTCGCATTCCGAATGTTTCATAACACTTCAAATGAATGATAAATCTGTAATGTTTTTTAATTAGCTATGCTGTAAGAAAGAGGAGTCATGACTTCAAATAAATGACACAAGTTATTTATCTCAACATTGGCATTTTAATATGAATCAGCAATACTAGATATATAATGAAGTTAGAACAAGGAGATGGACTTACACATATTTGTACAGAAAACATGTCAATATAAAAATATCGCTATAAAATATGTACATAATGAACTAAAACGACGCTAATGAAATTTCTTGCAAAAAATTAATACATTATAAGATGTAACCAATTATGTTGGAATTCACTTTAATATATTTTTGCAATCTAAATATTGCAAGAACACCACTTCCACCAGTCTGGTGCCTTACAAAAGTGATTGCACATATGAATACCAGCTCCACAGATAAGTTACTCTATAAATAATCAAAATAATATGGCCCCCAAACAAATATGTAGTTTGTTTTTATATTACAACAATATAAGCACTTTAAAACAAGTGACTTTTTCTGTGTCCACTTCCAAAGGGAAAAAAAATAGTTATCTTCACCACAGCACACAAGCACCTTTCAAACCACAAGCATATTTCTATCTTAACCTTGAAGTTCTATCAAATTTTGAAAAGCTTAACAGAATTAGAGTTTTAAAAACGAAGTTAACAACTTTTTCTTATATTTTTACATTTCTGCGTCAAAAATAACAGGAGATTTTTTCTTCTTTTTTTCTGAGATGTGTGTACAATCTAAGTGAGTCTGCACAAATTTACATAAACACACCTACAGACACAGCCATACATGCAACAAGTACAAAATACTTATCTGATAGAAAGGCATTATCTGTAGAAAAATTGATGTATTTCCTCCATTTTTTATTTTTTTTTTACAAATAACACCAATGAATCAATAAATGACAAGGCCTATTTATAATTGGCATATGCTGAGGTAACAGAACGTCAAGGCCATTAATCAATCTAGGCCAAATCTAATAACTTATCACTCAGTAACACTTTATCCCACCAAAATGTTTACCTAATATAAAGAGAAACTGCAATATCTTTAATGAGTCCATATATGCTCTGACATTACAGCCACTGTTCTCCAGAATGCTTTCCACATGCAGAGTTACTTCCCCCCCCCCCCCCTTAAAAAAAAACTAAAAAAAATCCTAACTGCGGGAAACAAACACACCTCCATAGGAGACAGAAATTGAACATAAAGTTTTTTTTTTCTTTTCGCCTTATATAGGCCTGAAGAATATAAACCTATTCTTTAATCAGTCATTTGGACACTGCTTTTGATGTGCAAAACTTCCTCACACTTTAGCATCCTCAGGATCATTAGACTGGAGTAATGCTAGAGCATCCTTCACAGCATGGTAAATTATATTTTTGATCTGCCAAAATAAAAGAAATCACACATGTTAATTTAAATTTCACATTTCATCAATGAGTGATAATTAAGTTTAAAATGCATAAGTAAAATAAAGAGAGAAAGGAAAAACTAAATTTGTTAGAAGGAAAAACACAGATGGGGGAAAGAAACCACTTAATTTACTATTAATTCATGAAAATGTATATTATCATATTAAATAATTAACTTGAGCCAGATTTCTGTAAATATAAGTGAGTGATGATGTAAGCTTAAGAATTAGATGAAATGTTGTTCACATAATCATTCGATTGCTTCAATTAATTATGAAATTAAATGAAAGGTTGTTTGCTGAGATATTTCCCTCAGTTTCGTAAATTAGAACTTTGGATATGTTACATCACTTTAAAAATATATGATATATGAATACCTATCTTACATACTGTGAACTACACCTCAAATTTAAGATTGAGGCTGTGACATTGCATGCCTGCAATTTAGAAATATTTTCAGAATATGTGAGAAAAATCTGATATAGAACTATTTCAGATAAAGATTTTAGCTTAAATAACAAAGACTGTATCACTGGTTATGGTTCTAATAAAGGTGGGTAAGGGAAAGGACAGAACAGAAATAGTGTACAGAAAGATAGGTTAAAAGGTATGTAATGAAGTTAGATTTCTCTTGGTTTGATATCTTTTCAAAACTATCCTAACTTTTAAGTTCAGTTTTGGATCCGAGCTCTTTGAAAAAAATTATAAAAAATCCCTACCATGCAAGTGAAAACCCACAATCTATATTCTTAATATCTAGTATTCATATATTTTTTAAAATTTATTTATTTTAAAATAACCAGTACTATAGTATGGTGTTGCCTATGCATCCCCCAAAAACTAAAATTATCAAATTAAAAAAAATAATAATAATAATAAAACCAACCAGGAACTAAAACAAAACAAAACTTCAAAATTTTATTTTTGTAAACAAAAGGTGGAGGAGACAGCGGAAATAAGACAAACCTCCAGCGCAGCGAAGTTGCAGACCAATGAGCCTCCAACGCTGCGTAGCTGGAAAAAAGGTTGAAAATTACAAATGTTAATAAACATTTTTAATAAAAACCTTGACTTAATAACAGCTAAAATACAGCCATGAAGTAATTTTCCTTATGTGAAGCAAGACATTTAGGCATATACTCAAGACAAAAAATTACAGAAAACAGCAAAGAAAACACTCAAACTATAAAATCTGATCTGTGAATAACAAAATAATTACATCTTAAAATAATTTACATAATATATCACTCATGATGTGTAATATGGCAGACTCTTCAAACATAACACTCCAAAAAATGAGGTTATGTCCAGAAAAAAAAAGAATCTGACCAGCTGATAAAACCAAATGAAGATTTAATATAAAAAAGTAGCCATGCAAAGGCTAAATACAGCATAGATGATTCATTCACAAGTCACTTGATAATTCCATAAAGTACTTAATGATAAGAAAGGTTAATCCCTCCATTTTTTCATTAAGAAATCTTTATAATGAGCAAAGGTGCAGGAATATACACCGGTTTCATAGCTTTAAACAAAACTAAAGTTACCTCTCTACTGGAGAAATGAGTGGCACTTTAAGGAATTTTTTGCTAGTAAAGCATTTGCAAAGGTAGAAGCTTCTACAGAGTAATTCAAACATCTTATTTACTTAAAATAGATTTATATCTATGTAAAAACACTCAACTGGCCACCAAAGGAAAGGCTCAGCCTTTTAAAAAGTAAATTGGTAAAGGAGTTACTTTTTTTTTAAATAAAAAGTTGAATTTCAATATTTATATTAAATCCATTTCTGTTAACTCAAACTGTCTAAGTTTTGATTGTATGAAGACACTAGTATCCATTAAAGTATTATTTGATAAAATAATGCACCATAATATATACAATATTATGTTCAAAACAACTACACAAAATTAAACTCATTTTCACAGTTAAAAATTTCTAGCCAAGTATTGGTATTCAATGTTTAATGCTGACTTATACAGTATTATATTGTCTACATAAAACTTTAGCCTTTTACCAACTACAACTAATTATAACTAAACTTAAAAATTTATTTCATGTCTCCTGAAACCACTATGTATAGAACATGTACTCAGTGTTTTAGACAGCACAAACCCAGTTTTGAGATTAAACCTTACTATTATTTTTAAAATCTGATCTATGGATAGCAAAATAATTAAATGTTAAAAAAAGGTTATATAAAACAAAACATGTGTGATGAACAGTATTAAAAATTTCAGTGTTAAAAAACAGCAAATACTTAAATTTAGATACCTAACATACTACTGACCAAATTTCTATCACTTACAAGATAAATACTTAGCTAGATAAATCTATATATTTATATATCCCCAGTTTTATCAAAGAAACTGTGCTGGTGAATAAAATTTACAAACATATGGTAATTTAATATCTAACTGACTTAATAATAAATGAAAAATACTACATTTTTATGACAATCGCAGTGTTTTTTTTTAACAAAAACAAAGAACTATATTTGCAATTCAAATATTTTGATTGAGTAAAAGACTGAGGTAATACCATAGTACCTCAAAAACTTTCAGTTAAAATTAAACCGCACAAATATGAAGCAAATATATGTATATTGTCCTCTACATTTATGAAGTAATGGCAATTGAAACCAAATGACATGAAACCTTTTAAATTATAGAAAGTATTGAAGATTAAGCAACATAGGAAAATGATTTAAGTGGATAAATAATATTTTTTACTAGTTCTGTAATTTTATAAGTTGTAAATTTGTAAGAAATGGGAGGTAGGGAATTCAATTTATAAATTATTATATACAATACTTGGCCAGAAATCCAGCTCTAAATTTTAACAAACTATACCCTAATATTCTAAAAAATATCTTACATAGCTTTAAATCATGGGAAATATTTATTAAATTTTATTAGAATCACCACAGCTCAGCAAATAATAAACTCAAAAGCAAATTAGAAATAAAAAAACATTATTGCAGAAGTCAAGCGACAATGTTAAACACATAAAGCACAGCAAAACCTTACATAGCAGTTGAATCTGTTATATTTTAACAACTAGTATTTGTTTTCTATTGCTCAATAATTACATTGTCTACAGCAATATTTCTTTATAAAGCTAAATTGTATATTTGTAAATACATTTTCACAAATTTAAACATTATTTCCCAATTTTTTAAACCTCTTAAACTATAAACACTACTTTAAAATCAAACTAGCATGGCTCAGAAAAGGCAGAGAGCACACTTATAACTTAAATAAAAGTTACCTGCCAGTATCAGATAATTGAAAAGGAGGGGTTAAGTAATAACTAGTTTGAATAAGTACAATGGCATAAAATAATTAACTTTTTATGAGGTATATAATATATTCTCACAACATATATTATTTTGCTTGAGATATATATTTATTACTCTTAAGTAAAACATACCCTCCAACACTGGTCATTAACCATTTCATAGCACTTAATGTCACAAATATATATATATATATATATATATATATATATATATATATATATATATATATATATATATATTTCCATGTATATGCCAAGAAATTTTAGGGCTTTTAATTGACTTATTGGGTATCAGCTTATAAATACCTCTATAGAACATATGTGCACTTCTTGGCAACAAAAATTGCCAAATTGGCAAAAATGAAAGTAATTTTTATGGCAGAAAATAGTGGGAAAGAAAATATAATGGTGAAAATTATGACACTTGGAAAAAAAAGAATTTAAATTTTAAATGACTTCTACCTGTGTTATAATTGCATAAAATTAGCAATACTACATCTGTAGTGGATTTGTTAATCTTCTAAAATATTATGCTCTATGCAAGCCAGAAACAATCGATAAATTACCAAAAGTATTACTTTTAAATTTTATTTAGTTTATATGGCTTAAATCTATGGAAAAGTACTACCTTCAGATAGGGTTGCTACAGTTTTTTAACTATTATCATTGGTGTCCAAGTAAAAATTTTGGCTGCATGGTCTAGCACCACAATTCTTAAAATGTGTGATGCAGCAGTAATCTATAAAAGTCAGTGTAAAATTGTGAAATTAATAAAAGCAGCATGAATATATTTAAAAATTAAAATTTACGTTACTTTTCTTTGCCACTGTCAAAATGTGCTAAAAGATGTATATGTATTGTCTCGAGGTGTGACCCATCCGCTATATCTGCCATACTTAAATTGCATGCCGTATAAAAAAAATTTGACGAGTGTTAATGTAATGTTCTACTTTACAGCAATTTGACTGGAAAATATTTCTCCTGTTTTACCTGCCTAGGGACATATACAGCTTCTTGGTATCATATTTATTTTTGATAAAAAGTCACTCTCAGGTATCCACAGATGGATATATATATATATATATATATATATATATATATATATATATATATATATATATATATATATATATATATACATACACACATACACATTCGTGAATGCACAAGTGTGTGAGTAAAACAAGTTAAGGCATTTATTGGAAGTGTTAACCTAAACACTGTTATGCAGTCTTTCAGAAAATAATCCACAAAAATAGTGGAATGCATATTTTTTTTAAGTATTAATGTGTAATATTGTAACTACTTCAGACCTTTTTTAAAATAACTGCAAAATATTTGTAGAAGTTGGAGGGTATGGGATAATAGCATTCAAATTTAATGAACTTCAGCAGATTCAATTAAAAGTATTTAATGATAACACTTGATGAAAAGTATATAGAGATTGTATTAATGTCCCAATTCTATTGAAAAAAAGCTCATATAACACCTCCTAGAAAATAAAACTAATAAAAAAACTTATTACTAAATCTATCCTACTTCTCATATTGTTTGGCTATTTTTCATAATTGCTATCGCACCAAACTGAGAATATTCTTTAGAATTAAAAATATATTTACTTATTTGATACAAAATTTATTATGCAAGGCGATAAAAAAGTTATGTAGCAGAAAACTTCTAAAGAAATATACAGAAGAATCAGAACAATAAGAAAAAGAAAAGAGCAAGAAAACAAGAATTTGTACAAAGAAGCAAATCAAGCTGCAAGGCAAAGGTTTATGATGCAATCATATATAGACTAAAATATACATGGAATATAAAAAATAGCTTAACATATGTATATAAATTTTATTGGTGAAAATCATTACTCTTGCACAATGACTTATAAACATTAAAAAATACTTTTTTTTTTTTTTTTTTTTGTTAAATTGAAGTTTAATACTTAAACGAAAAGTATAGTTTACTTGAAGTTATCAATATTTACATCATGGATGATGCTATAAACTTCAGTCGCAGATGTTTTAAAAACTAATGACACTAAATAAATAATACTAATTAGTTGCGGAGTTAATAATATATTTAAAACATTTTATTTTGATGGAATTTATCTACATTTAAAGATAAAAACATTTAAAAAGTTCTTTTTATTTATTAAAGAGAGGAGAAAGAAACTAACTTTTATCACACTTAAGTATAATGAATTACAATTAATAAAAATGCTTTGCATTTCAATAGTTTTTAAATAAAAATTTAGTAAGACAAGTAACATCCAAAACTTACTACATTTTTCATAAATAATGTTCAAACAGGATTTTAAATCTCTATTTAAAAGATTAAACTAATATAAGTAGTTTCCTTCCTCTCTCTCTTAAGTATCAAATATTCAGTGCTTTAGTTATAACTACACTGAATTTTAAAGCTAAGAATGAAAACTAAAGTTGAGAGATAATTTCTAAAAGACATGGCAAAATCAAAATAACTCTTGCAAACAGCTTTACGAGATAATACCACTACTCAAAATATTTAGCCACTGAAAGTTTAACATTTGAAAAATTATATGCACAAAAATATACATAAAATAAATTGTTGGATTTCGGAAATAATGAATTGATTAGCCAATAAGCAAAAACAAAGGGTAACTTAGGGCTAAACAATAATGTACTCTTGTGCAAAAGAAATTTAGATATATAAAAAAGTAAAATTAAAGATTTATTTTTAATGTTCTTGAAGGATACAGAATAGTTTATAAAAATAATATATTTGCTTTTTCTCACGTGTTTAAGATAACAGACCTGTAGCTTGTCCTCATGGTTTATAGGGCTATCAGATAAATTGCGAATCTCTTGTGTTAAGAAAAAGCTATGTCCAACACTTTCAGGTGAGACAAAATCTTCAGATATAATAACACAGCTAAATAAATTCAGAACCTAAAAACAAAAATTATATGTTAAGAAAACAGTCACTTAGAATTATATTATATTAAAAAACACCACTTAGAACTTTTAACTTTCTACCTCTATTCAAATTTATAAACAAATTTAAAAAAGGAAAAAACGAGCTTACTTGATGTGGTGAACCAGCAGGAATGAATATTGCATCGCCACAGCACTGTGCAATTGAGTATGCTTCTACCCCATATTCTTTAAACAATCTATTGCGCAGCTTTTCATCCAGATACCATTCTTGATTATGTATAGGGTCATGGTGAGGATTGAGTTTAACACCCTGCTCTTCAGAAACCTAAAGAAAAAGAAATCATACCTAATTAAAAATTTTCCTCTTTAATTTACTCCTTTTGTTAAACATTTTCTTATTGCCTTTCTCCAATAGTATTTAAGAATATATAATACCTTGTTTAAGAAATCCCTTATTTTATCTGCATCTCGTGCATTAAAAACATGCCAAATTGCTCCTGGTTTGGAACCTTTCTCTTTTGCTCGTTTTCTCATCAAAGAATCACAGCCACTTTCTTCTAGCACTTTCATTGTATCTAAACAGTATGAAGGAAGAGAGATTTTAAAAACATAGTAAATTAAAATAGCTCTTCATTTATAAAATAAAAGCTACTATATAAAATTAACAGAGATGATTAAGCTAGATTTAAGAAATGACAACAAAAGAGATAAAAAAAACAAAAATAAAGGTCATATCTAATGTATCTGTTAAAAATATTTTAATCAGTGTAAGTATCAGTAATAGTACATTAAATAGTATCATCAGTATTTTAATCAGTATAAACCCCCAGAAGTTTGTTTCACATGAATTTTAATTTTGTTTGCTTATATGAAACAATTTTCTTGGAAATATTTTAGAATAAATGAAACTATACTTCTAATCAAATACATTTACAGCTGTAAATTTAAAACACTGAATAACCTAGTGGCATACAAAATGCACAGATATGATATTCTACTAATTACAATAACAAAAAATTAAACTTCCCATAAAAATTACTTTAATAAGTTATGAAATCAGGCTCAAATTCTGTGTCTCAAATAAGCAATACTCTACTATTATATGCAGTAATATATTATGGAAATTGTACAAGATTTATAAGTATATTGTATTAAAAATAGACAATTTTGATGATTCAAAGAGCTAATTTTACAGTTTTAGTTATATAAACAAGCTGTTTTACATGCAAAAAATTCTGAAAATAATTACAGAAACTTTTCAGAGCAAATAAATGAGTAATTTATTTCAAATTTAATTATATCAGGGGTGACTGTGCCTCTAAGTCCTGAAATTTATATCACTCATAATCAAAACCCCTGAACTAAAAAGTTTATTTCATATAACAAATAATTAATTACATTTTACTAATATTCGATGTATTATTAATAAATTTCAAACAGCGATTTTAATTCTAGTAAAATAAAGCAGTGGCTGCTTTAATTTTAACAATTACAATGAAAAGCTTGACTCCTTTTTATGAATCTCACTCTTAGATTTTAAACAAATTGGCCTTCTTAAAATTGGTTTCTTAAAATCTTGAATGTCAAATACATTTTATTTATGATATATATATTTTTTGGTACAATAAGCACTAGATTCAACTATTACCAGACAATGAAGTGAAAGAGAAAGAAAAAAGATAAATACAATACTTTGAAAAAAAAAGATCAATTAGGCATTCTTCATTTCAGTATCTGAGCCAGTAGGTTCAAATCCACTTTTTACTTAGAGGTTTGTAATGTGTTAGGTTTTGAGCATAGGGAACTACTTTATATAAACACAATGAGTGAAAACATCCAAATTTACAACTTAAAGCTGTTTTTACAAACAACTATATCAATAACAGGATCTGACCCTGAGCAATGTCCTACTGATTCAGCTAGTGTCCTATTTTAGTTCTTCAATTTGGTTTGGAACTTTATGGTGTACTTTTAATTATGTTAAATAATGTTCTGAATGTTGTGAAAATCAATGCTAGCAGTAAGATTCAAGCCCACAAATTTCGGTATCAAAGAGCAGAATTGGCAGAATGAATGTTAGTTTTATTAGCCCTTTTCTGGCATTGGGAGAGGGGAAAATGCCAGACTGTCATGCCCAAAACTGATGCTGAAATCCAATATTAATACAAGCATTGTACAACAATATCAATTTTTTAAATTTTGAATTTTAAACTTACTTTCTCTTCTTTACTCATATTTCTCCTCAAATAGAAATTAGCCAATCCCATCCCATATATTCAGAAAACTTCCCCTTCTAATTGTTTATTTCCCCCTTTTTTGGACCATTCAAATATACTTTCCAATTCCCCCCCATACACACAGACATACAAGAGTTGTGAGAATGTCCCATGATAATGCTGTGCTCACATCAAAGCTCATATTTTGGCAAATAACTTCTACCTACCACTTTGCGGAACACTTGCTTTCTGCATCCAAAACATGAAAGACAAACAATAATGTAGATTTGACAAAAAACCTTTTAAATTTATTTTTAATTTTTTAATTTTTTTTTTAAAATTCAAACAAACATGGTGGAAATTTTTAATTTGGAATGAAAATTGAAAAAAAATTGGAATTGTGGGGTACCACCAGAGCACAATCATCCCTGATATATACAATTAAGATTTAATGACATTTTCAAAATTAGGCTTTTGTGCATGCTGTACATAAAATAAATAAGACTAACCAGCTGATGATTCTTCTTTACCCTCACGTCCGGTAGCAACATAAGCCAACACATTAACAGCATCACTTACATCAAGATGAAGATTTGTGGAACCTTTGCCAAGAGAGGAACTTATACCTGAAAAAATTAAACATTTTAACTTTATGAACAAAAGTGAGTTTATATTCTCTAAACCATTACAACTTTATAGTGAACTTTAAAAAGGAAAGAAGTTTTATTTTTCTTAAATGCTGAAATTCAAGAGATTTATGTCAAAATATAGGATTATAATAAATGATAGCTCTACATAAGAAATTTCAACGTTTTACAGCTACTTCTTTTTGAGTTATGCCCTCAAAAATCAAATTTTAATTAACATTATTGTCTATTATACAGAAATTTTTTCTTACACTGAGCTTAGATTGCAATCCAATGATGAGGAGTACAGTAAGATGTTATAATAGTTCTAATATTAAATTTCAGCATTTTACAGATAATCATTTTTAAGTTATGCCCATTTAGTATTAATATGTATTATATTTAAATTTTCTGCTATATAGCATACAAATTACAATCAAAACAAAGGACGTTAAACTAAATGTCACCATAGTTTTAAATACAAGTTTCACCTTCTATGGTTAAACATTTTTCAAATAAGCTCCACAACATAATTATTCATTATGTAGAATCAACCAAAAGGGGAGGTACACACTTAAAATATTCAAAATTCAGTTAATCATGATTACAATATACTTCATTATATTTTGTACAAGCAAATAGAAAGTAAACAATTTTAATTTGAATGTTAGATAGAATAACTACCATAAGCAGATAGTTAAAAGTTAGTTAGTAGTAAAAAGATAGTTAGATAAAATACTTACCATAAGCATTATACATTCTAGGTCCTAAATCAGGTTGGACAAAACATTCAGGAAGACGACTTGCCATATTAAGCACACCTTCTCGTGAAGTGTACTGAGGCAGAGGAAGAACTTTCATGAAATCATCATATCTAGATGGCATAACATCTGAAAATTCATCTCCAGGGGGCCAATCAAGCATTTTCAGAATAAGAGATTCACCATCTTCACCTTTCATTCGCTCTGTAAATTGGTATAAAAATACAGAAATTTAACAAATTTCATTCTCCTCCAGAAAAATGTATAGTACCAACCCACAGGAAAAATTAAAAACAAAAAAAAAAAATGCATAGACTATCAACACATGTTTATAATGAGTGTAGGTCAGTTTAAAAGTTGTAACATTAAAATATTTTTTTAAAAAAATGTCAGACTATATAAGGTCATATTCAATGAGAAAATAGAACATGAATAGTTTAAAATCAAAGCAAAAGATCTGTCATTAAAATTAAAAACACATTCATAAAATAAAGCTTTTATTTAAAAAATTACAAGTTATGCTAATATTGTTGTTGGCACTTGGACGAGCCAAGCATGTAGTACAGAGACAACACAAATTAAGGCAAAGGGATGTGGCTTTCATTTTGATGAGAACCACTAGGGTGAAATAACTTTAGTGCTCATAATTTAGAAGTTAGGACTAAACAGATGACCCCCAGGATGGGTCTACCACCCCCAGAGGTATCATTTGAGAACTAAGAGGACATTGCAACCATGAACATATTTTACATGTGCCATTCACCATTAATGAACACAGCAGATCTTAGGCTTACTTGAGCTCTGAGCCTGAAACTTTTCAGCTACAAAATATCCATTTGTCAACTGAGGGACTACAATTCTATACTAATACTAGTGGAAGGAAGTTCTTTACAAAAGAAATATTTTTTAATAATCTAAAATAGTCAAAATTATTATTAGAAAGTTTTATTTTCCAATTACAGAGTTATACATACATAATATGTAAAAAAGTTTTGTCCATAAGTTCTTCTAATTGATATTCTATTTTTTTTTAATCATAACTTTCCTAGTTACCCAAATTAAATCAAAGACCTGAATCACCGAGATTTCATTCCTTCTACACTGCTCAAACCTACAGTTTCAATTAATAATTGCTATGTTCAGCTTTAACTGACACTTTTCCTAAACCACATATAAATTTTCCCAATAAAAGCTACATATCCTTGCTATTTTCATGCCATTGTATACACTTTTGTTAACAGCTTTTAAAGCTGCAGTAGAATCTTTGATTTAAGTTCCCTCTTATACAAAGTTAAGCCGCGCTCCTCAAGTACAGAATTTTTCAAAGCAACAGATGCACAGTTGATTCTTAGCTATGTAAAATATATCCATTATTTCTTCAAGTTTAATAAAAACAAATACAGGATTTTTACTTCTATATATTTATGTGTATGAGCCAAGAATTTTCTTGGGTTTTTATAGATTTAAATGGGGGGGGGGGGATAGGCTTCCACGGAACAGATATAATATATTTGTTTACTGCCTGTGGCAACAAAAAGTAGAAAATAGGTAAAAATTGATAAAACTGTTAAAAAAATGTATAACAGTAAAAAGTAAATGAAGTTTTCAAAAATTCTGAAATGAGGAAAACACAAAAATTGAAAAATAAATTTTAAATGACTTATCTGTGTTATAATCACATCAAAACAACAATATTATAATGATAACATAGCTACTAATCTTCTAACAAACATAATTCTACATAAGATAAAAGCAAACAATAAACAGGCAAACAAAGCATCTTTCTTTTCAAGCTATATTGCTTGAATTTAAGAAAAAGTTTATCTTTATATTGGATTAACAGAGTTGAAACTAGTTGCTGGCATCAAAAAAAAAATATCATTAGCCGCATGGTCTAGCACCATGACTATCTAACAGTGCACTGCAGCAGTAATCTAGATAAGTTACTGTAAAATCGTTAAATTAATAAAGATAGCATAAAGTTAATTAAAATTTGAAATGCAAATTGTTTTTCCTTGGCACTGTTGAAACGTGATAAGAGATGTCCTTGCATTTGTCTCAAAGTATGACCAATCTTCTACATCTGCAGTACTTAAATTGGTGCTATGTCAAAAACAATTTGGAGAAGCATAGGTCTAGCAATTTACTTTAAAGCAATTTGATTAGACCAATTTAACCTACATACTCTCATTTAACCTACTTAGTGACATTTTTGACTTCTTGGCTACATATAGGTTTTGAAGTTTGGTTAAATTTTTGAACGAAAATTGCACCCTCAGCTTATATATTGATAAGCTTATATTCAGAAATATATGGTAAGTTATTTGCCTGGTCTTAGTGTTATAAGAGAATGCATTTCTTGCCATGGCTATGACATTTTAACATTGCTAATCAAGCCCTAGCAATTAAAAACATGGTCTATTTTTTGTGTGGTCAGTGAAGAGGAATATTTACTAGTTACATATATGCACATATACATATTAAGCCTAAAGTAGCACTGAGTGCTTGAACTAGTCTCTAAACAAAAACAAATACTCACTGCTGACATTTTCAAATCCTTCCCAGAATTTTTTCAATGGTTGATTAGGAAGTAGTGTTCCACATAAGCAATTTAAGAAATCCCCCTTAACATCTCCAAATTCTTTTATGAAACTGTCGGGATTCCACAAAGAAGGATCTAATTTAGTTCCCACATCCGCAACAATGACAGGCTATTTGAAAAAAAAAAATTCATAAATATTAAGCCATAAATACTTCTTTTAAATATTGTAGCACATTATAAAAACATAAAATCACACTCATCTATAAGACAGTGATTTTAGCAGTACACATCTTGGCACCCTGGGGAACTCTTACTTCTTCACAGGATGTCAATAAGAAACTACATAATTTTATTTAAATTTTAAATTCAATCTTATAGGTTGTGACATTAACTAGTATTCACTAATAAGCAAATAGTTTGCATGCCCTCTTCTAAATATCAACATATGTTCATATATATAGAAAGTCAGTTTTCTATGAATTTAGTCTTGGAACATAAGTCCATTTTTAAACAATAAAATTCTGACATTTTACCAAATTGAATATTGTTGGGATCAAGTGAAATTTTTTGTAACAGTTTTTCTTCCATGACTTAAAAGATTGATGAGTTTTTACTCAACAGCAATAAGCCTTGTGAAAATGAATATCCTATAATTATATTTATTAAATATTGATAAAAATTAACTATCTTTCAGGTCAATTTTCTTACTGGGAAAATGATCTGATGAACTGTACTTTTTTAAAATTATTAAATAGCATCAAAAGTTACCTGTCCTCTTTTCCACTGTTCTTGAAACAACTGCAAATTTCCTGTATGACATGGATCTTTAAGCAGCAAAATCTTTCCATTTCCTAACCAAATGTGAGGAATTTCAGGATATAATAGAGAACTTTCAGAAAGGAAACAAGTCCTAACAGGGGGCAATTCTCTACCAGATCTTGACATCTGATATCGTCGGGTAAAATGTAGCAATTGCTTTTCTTTACATTTTTTATCAGACTTTCTAACTTTTTGTTCTATGACACATGATATGACTTCATCTAGAGTACTTGTCAAAGTTTTTTGTGAACTGGATGAACTACCACTGTTCTTTCCACCCATTTTTCCAGTTGGTCGAATTAGAAGCTCTCTTAGGGTAGAAAAGTTCTCACTTTTGTCATCATCACTATCACCTGATGCATCAGCACCACTGTCTTGACCATCAAACGATTTCTCATCATCATCCTTCTCCTTCTGATCATCTGATATTTTGCTGGAAGAATTAAGTGCAACATCAGCTAACCAGCTAAGGGGTGAGCCACCACTCTCAGAGCTATATCCACCAAGTCCATCTTCTTGTTTTAATAAGCCATTCACAGAATTTTTGCTTGACCTCTTACTAGCTCGTGAAGAATCAGACCCATTAGGTTCTCGAGAATCTTTATCAGATGAGAAGCACTTAGTTACTGCACTCATTAGCTAAAAAGGAAATTGGATAGTATAAAAATCATTTCTTAATGTAATACAAGAAAAATGAATTATTAATTTTCATAATAGAAATAAATAGTAAAACACTGAACCTTGCATATCCCATTAGATGAACTCTTGCCATCTTGGTCATTATCATTCATACCACAATTGCAGTAAGTTGGAATGTTCCATTTTTTCCTTATGTCATGCAGTGTTTTGCTAAGATCCCACAGAGATGTACCGGCAATGATTTGAGTAAGCATTAACTTTTCCTGCTCATGGGGTTGTCTATTAGAACACATTAACCACTGATAACCATCTCGATCCTTAGAAGAGGCCTCATCTGCAATTTGAAAAAGTTTTTAATGATCTTAAAGAAAGAAATATACTTTTGTACAGAAAAGCTAAATAAAAGAACCACATATTTAATAGGAAGAGAGTCAATAGGCATTTTGAAGCTATGGAAAAGCTTTTTAAATCTTTGAAGCAGCTGTCTGATTTACTTTCTATATTACATTTGTGCCTCTCATAAGCTGTTTTTAAAATATAACTAAAATAGATAATTTTGCAACACTAAATCCTATTAGTTCACTATTTTTGTATATCACAAGAATAAAATTTACCTTTGGCTTCTGTATTTTTGCGGAATTTATAGCAGTCAATACAAACTACAAAGCCACATTTATGGCATACCCAGTGGATATTAAATAAAGTTGTTTCACACACATCACACATTTCCCTCACTCCTTGAACAACTCTCTTCCATGTGACTGTCCCATCTGAAAAATAAATAAAATTAAAAGAACTTTATTGATGATCTAAACTTTATCAAAGAAACAGGAAATTTAATTTCTTTTTCTAAAGAAATTTTGTAATCAACAAAAGTAAACTCAAATGAAATTAAACTGAAAATTATACTGTTATAAAATACTTTCTGATTAGGGAAAATTTAATAAAAATAGAGTAAAATACATTCCAACTTGAAAAATTTAAAAGAGAACATTTAAAACTAGACTCACAAAATGGAGTAAATAATGAAGTTATAAGTTTGTGAAATTCAGTAATTAGTTACTAATCAAAATATAAAATAAACATATACTTTTTATGTATGACATATCATTGGAACAGTAGAATAACAAATATAATTTGTTATTCTACTGTTCCAATCCATGTGGATGATAAAACGAGGTATCATACATGTTAAAGAACTTACCATGAGCCATGTGCATCTTTTGAGCTTCTTTCTCCATTTCAACTAAATCACAGAATTGATCTCCAAGGTGGGTAAGAAGAAATTTGGAAGTTTCAATTTCAATTTCAGCAGGAGGAGAATCAACAGGTGGCAGCCATAACTTTAAATCTACTTCTGATGCATCTGATGGTTCAGAAAAGCCAGCACTCAAAATTGTTCCATTTTTTCCATATCGTAGTCTAAAATAAAATTATATATGTAACAGTGAGTTAATCATTATTATGCATTCAAATGAAATGAGATATATGTCTGTATCATTATATATAGCTATAATAATCATACATACTTGCGGTATGCATAAAAGCGACAGAAAATGTTTGGCATTTTTTTGTTACGTTGATTTGGAGTCATACGACATTCTCGACATTTAGGCAGACGAGGTGCTACATCACAGCATGGTCCATCTTGTAAAAATGGCTCTCCTGTTTTCTTAAGTTGCAAAACTGAGATCTTTTCTGGAGGTTTTGTAGTTATGCTCTTTGATGCTTTAAAAATGATGATAATATGTAAGTATATAATTTTCAATAACATTGAATAAGTATATATAATAACATTCATATTATTCATAGACTGAAGTGACTAAAAGTAAATAGGACTAAAAGATAATTCCTCAGCAAATTCTGTATGTAAACTAAGAGAAATTGGATGAAGCTAATAGCTGTAACAGCTTTAATAACAAATTAATAATACTCTTGTAAATTTCGACTTCATTTATACTCTTTATTATTCTTTTAAATTCAGTAGAGCTATTTAAATAATAAAATTAATAACTTTCAAAGGATTATCAACCTAAAAATGGTAGTCTTGTTAAAACCACCAATTCTATTAAATTCTGCATTTGATTACATGCGACAACTAACATTAAAATTTAAAATAAAAAGTATATGCTCGACAAAGTTTATATTTAGAGAAAAAAAAAATATTGCTTTTATACTGAAAATCAAAATTTAACATTTAATTTACATATTAGAGAAATTTTCCAACTTCAGTTTTGTTTTGATATTAAACCCAATACAATTAGTTCTAAAGCTAATTTAAATATATTACAGATAGAGAGAAAAACTATTTAAGGATGAGAAAAGGTTTTCATTTAATAACTTTTGGTTATAGCAGTTATTCTAACTTCATAGATAACAAAAACTTGGAGGTATGACAGTTTTTTTTGGAGTATAACATTTAAAAAATTTTTTTACATCATGATCAAAGACAATATTTAATATAAATGATAAATATTGAACTTCACAGTTTGAGATCTTAAGTAATTGTTAATGTACAATAATTAGTTTACATTTTGCTAGATAAAAGAATCAAAACTATTAAACAAATATCCTAAATCATTTTTAAAGCCCACGAGCTCAAAACATTATGCTAAGATTTTAAGTTTAAAAAAATAAATAAATTAATAAATCATATAAACTTACTCGGCTTCTTTTTGGAATTTTCCTCCACTATAGCATGTCTAGCTTTCTTTCTACCTCGCTTCTTAGCATGTAAATTCATGCTCTTCTCACTTGATTTCTTTTTACTGCTATCTTTCTTCGGCGAAGATTGTTCATCAAGTGCTGCATCAGAATTACTCCCAGCTTTACCTCGTTTAATCCCTGATGAACTTTTGCTTTTACTTTTTGTTTTCCTTTTCCCACTTTTTGAACCTTGATCAGAATCAGAATCAGAACTGGATGAATCATCTTCCAGTGTTCTATCTGACTTATTTGTTCTATTTTCAGACACATCTGAAGAACTGTCTTCACAAATTCTAAGCTTTGATTCATTAAGAACTTCATCACAAATGGAACTCTCTAGAAGAACATAGGGTTCAGATTTAATGTTTATTTCACTTACTAAATCATCAGATTCAGTTTTAATAGGAGTTTCCACTTTACTTTCAGTAATGGTTTCACTTGGATTCTTTTTATCCTCATTTTCTGAATGTCTTTGTAACCATGCCTTTTTTAATTTAGTATGATTAGTACTGATCGTAGGAGTTATATTGCTGTTAGGAACAGCTGGACTGGCAGCAGATCGTTCATCACTACCTTCAACAGTACCAGATGGTGGAGTAGGCAGCTTTTCAGATGTACTTGGTACACAAGTGTTAACAGAAGCTTCAGTATTTTCTTCTGCAGAGGAACTAGTAGTGATCACTTTATTGGGAATTTTATATTTTGTCAAATTTACATAGTTCTGAGCTCCTGAATTAAGCTCTAACTCATCTGCTGGAGTAGGTGTACCTAAATCTGGCATTGATGGAGGTGTTGCTGTTGACTCAGATTTATAAACTAAATTTGATGAAATGATTGGTGATGGAGGATCTGACTTGGCAGGAAGTGTTTCAGCACCTTGTGGGTGTTCAGCCAGTACAGGAGCATTTGATATTAAATTTGGAGGGGTTATAATCTGACTTTCACCTGATTCTAGATTAGAAGGCTGAATTTGTGGCTGCAGTTGTGGAGGCAAAAGGCCATCATCAATTGATTTTGGACGTTTCCTAGGGACTACATCATTTAATAATTTTCTTTTGACTAAAGGAACACCTGCCATCATTGTGATGTCCTGGCCTTCAGACTGAGAACTGGAATGAAAAGGTGAAGATGGCATTGTATTGGTCGCAGAAATATGTAAAGTAGGATGGTTTGATACAGCAGTTAATCTAGGTGATGACTGATGAGGAGAGCTAGGAGCACCAGGGTTTGACTGACTTCCATACAAATGAGCAGGTGATGGAGACCTGTGGCTACCAGTCTGAACAGTCATATGAGGTCTATTTGACAAATGAAGGTCATGGTTGACAAGAATTTTACTATTGTTCATATTACCTGGAAGAGAATTAGATGGTCCAACAGGTGAATAACTTCGATTAGTTCGTCCAGGTGGGAGTGTATATGGTACTGAGCTTGGACGACAAACAGGAGCACCACTTGTGATACCTGAATTTGGACTAACATGTGCATACTGTTGTGATACAGGAGGACTTCCTGAATGCACAGGAGCTTTAGAGGAAGCTTGAGATAAAACAAAAGATACAGGTGGAGTACTAGAATTTGTGTTACTTCCTGTATGGGTAGCTGCAATATACATAGGGTTAGGTACTAAGCCCTGCTGAATAAGACTATGGGTAGTATTAGCCGCAGGGGATATACTTTTTGAACTTGAATAAGGAGGAGAGAAACAACCAGGTAAGGAGCTTGCAGTTGATGCTATTTGTTTGTCTCTAGGATCATATTTATGACTGGAATTAACTCTCTCCTGGATTGCTTTACCATCTCCTTTCACAAGATTTTGAGGCTGATCTTGCATCTGATACTGAGATGTTCCCATTCTTCCAACTAAAGCTGGCGATGTATTTTGATGAGCTGGAGGAGCTGGGCTACTACTATTGCTTGAATACTCATAGGGCTTAAAAGCACCACCACTTCCAACAAGAGGCTGATACATAAGGCTGCCTCTATCTTGACCAGGATGTAAAACTTTAACTTGATGTTTTGATACTTGATTCATATGAGATGCTGAATGGCTTGCTCCAGGAGACATTGGCCTTTCTATGAGAACATCTTTCTCTCCCTTTACTGACATACCAGATTTCAGCTGACTACTACCTGGTACTCTCACAGACTGAATGCTACATAAAAGATACTAATTTAGCTAATTGTTTAATATAACAAAGTTTAAAGTAATATAGCAAATGAATATTATTCTTATAAATTTTTAAACACTTCAATAAGATACCAAATAATCATATAAAAAAAATTTATATATATATATATATATATATATATATATAAAGCATTTATGAAGAAAACTTAACACTTCTTCAAAAGAAAATGCAAATAAAATTGCAATACAAAATATCATTATGTAAATGCTATTGTATATTTTCAAATATAAGCCAATTGTATGATTTTCCCTCAAAAATTTACACAAGGTTCAAAACTTGAATATAAGCTGAAGTGCAAAACAATTTTTATATGTTCCCAAGCAAGTAAAGCAATGGAAATATTTTCCAATTAATTTGTTTTAAATTAAAATGCTAGACCATCGCTTCTCAAACCTTGTTCGACACACCATCCAATTTAAATACCATAAAGGTAGACAATTGGTTGCACCTTGAGATAAATACAAGGGCATCTCTCAACATGTTTTGCAAGTGAGGAAGAAAAACAACCTACATTTTAAATTTTAATTAACTTCATACATCTTAGTTAGTTTCACAATTTACACTAACTTATCTAGTTTACTGCCCCAAAGCATTGTTTGATAATCGTGGCACTAGACCATATGATCAATATTTTTACTTAGATGCTAATGACAAGTTTCAATTCTGGCAACCCTATATAAAGATAACTTTTTCTTAAATTTAAGCAATATAAGCTTGAAAAAAAAAGTTATGTTTTGCAATTTATTGATTGCTTCTGGGCTCAGTAGAAATGTGATTATTAGAAATTTAGCTAATCCACTACCATTACAGTACTGTTGTTTTGGAGTGATTGTAACACAGAGGAGTCATTAAATTTATTTTTCAATTTTTTTTATTTTTATTTATGCATTTTTGTGCCTTACTGTTTTGGTTTTTTTAGCTGCTTTGTTAATTTTTGCTGATTTGGAGACTTTTTGGTCATTAACGGCAAAAAATGTCGCCCCAAAACACGTATATTGCATCATTTCCATGGATCTGCATATAAGCTGACCTCCCCCCCACACTTTAGGTCTTTAAAAAGCCCCAAAAAATCTTGCCGTATACATGACACTATAGGGTATATAAATAAGGCAGCTTATTATTTATATTACTTCAGTCCTGCAGGAATATATGAAGATACTACTCACTTTAAAATATTTCAAGTGATGATACCTATATTGTAAGTGTATATTTATGTAAAGCAAATGAATTAAACTGATTTCAGACATATATATAGATAACTAAATAGATTTGATAATATTAATTAAATAAATGTTATAACAGGTAACTAGGTATGACCTAATTCTTAGACAACATCTTTTATAAGAAACAAAAAAGGAAAAACTTCATAGTAAAACTTATTTATTGCAAATTAATTAGGAAACAGATGATGTAAATCAGTAATTATATATCCCTCCGACTAGGACCATAAAGAGGAAAGAGGAATAATTCCAAAGACATTATCACTATTTTGGGGCAAATTTAACAATAAGAAAAAATTGATTAGTACTTAAAGCTCTATATCTTGTAGTTATAAGTGTGTTCAACTTAATATTAAGCTGTATAATCAAAAAGTAAAAAACAGATGCATACTTTGCTGATGCTTTCGATTCTTCTCTAGCTTTCAACTGTGCATGTGTGATATATGTGTGCTGAAATGGTTGATAGCCATACAAACTGAAGTTTGTTTCATGCTTCATTTGAGATGCAGAGGAACTGATAGGACTAGGTGTGAGGTTTGGTTTCGAAGACTGCCCATGACCAGCCATCATTGATGGTTCTTGTTTAGGTGGACCTCTAACTGCCCGAGACTGAGAAGAAATAATATACATGATCAATCAAAGCTGATATGCAACTTTTGAAAGAAAACTCATTACAATTCTTCCAAATTTTGAAAAGGTAAGTATTGTAACACATACAACAAAATATTAAAAAATAAATTCTTTCTTCCTTCTCAGAATTTCATCATTTATATATCTTAAAAAACTTAAATTAACTCTCTATTAATATCACAAATTAAATTTAATTAGATTTCACATAAGGATTAAATTGATCTCTCTCCATTTAACAGGCCTTCTTTCATCAAGTCATAGTAACTTCTTCAATCAGCCATTCTTTCCATGGTAAAAAAGATTGATATACATACAAAAATCTAAGTAAATATATAAAACGTACTTCAGCTGATGCATAGTTCTGGAGATGAGAAACATTTGGAGGTTGCTCATTCCTCTGTTGCTGCATCACAACCATCCATTTGTCATGATTTTCAGGCATCGATGACCTGATTAAAGAAGAGAAAAAAAAGAACATGTTTCATAGGACATGGAGCTAATGATAACCAGTTTTCTTATAATATGAAATATAACTTTTAAAACATGAAAAACCGTTTCAAAGAAAATATTATTAAATATGTTTATTTTATCAAGCAAAATATTTAAAACATGATTATAATTAAAAAAAAAAAAAAAAAAAAGCATCACAGTACAGAATTTACAATTCTAAGTCTAAAGTATATGCTGATGCTTTAATACCGTAATCTCAATGTAATTCTGCAACAAAGGATGAATTTTAAGCAGATTACACATAAGTATCCTAAACCCTACAATGATTCTTAATTTTGATGATTAAATTATTAAAGTAAAATTATCTTCCCAAGAAAGAGGAGACAAAGTCTAAGAAAAATAATAAATATTTAAGAAATATTTCTAATACACAAAAGCATCATATGTATTTAATTTGTTTTCAGTGATTGAATTTTACTGGAAAGCATACCATCAATTGTGTCAACGGATGAAAATCAATTACAAATATTTTAAAATCAAAACAACATGTTTCATCAAAACATAAATAATCTATTTATTAGAATAAAAGATATAATTTATAACTAGCATAAATTAAAAGTGAAATAACGTAAACAATTTTTAGAAGCTGAATAAATTTCCTTCTACTAGACGCACAGCAAATTTCCTTATTTAATAAGGAGGAAAAATGCAAAATTTTAAAGGATTTTAATTTTACAACTATAACTCCAAATTAGATGCCCTTATATAAAGAGGGTAAGTGATTTCTTATAAGTACTTTTATCTGTTTAAACAAAATTTAAACTAATTTATAATGCTATAGAGTTAAATTTTCATTAGCCGCTCCATATGGGAGAATTGATTTAAAATCTGTTAAACTTTGTCAATTGATACAAGTATTTGGAAGCAAACCTGTTTATAAAATTTATTTTTGAAAAAGAAAAATATTTTAATACAACATTTGAAAAAAATATTGCATCTAGCAATATCTGCTTATATAAAATTTATAAATTACATATGCAATTAATTTGCATTTTCTCCACCAAAGAGCTAAAACCTTACAATCACTGGTTTCAGCTCTTCAGTTTTATGAATTACATTTCTAATGTTTTTTGAATGAAAATTTGGTTTTGAAATTTGGTTTCACACATTAACTGCAAAATCAGATTTGAAATACTTCTTGGCCTTGAGAGCATATAAACAGCTTTGGTATAATTAAGGCTGATTATTTTATCTACTTTGCTAAATAAATCTTGGTTATGAATATCAAAAATTTTAATTTTTTATTTCTTTTTGTAAGTTCTAACAAATTTTATTCTGCATATGAAAAATTTTAAAACATGGCATAGCATAAAGTCCAAAATGCTCACAATAGAAACAGGTATCTTTTCTTATCTTTTTCAGTATAAAAATCATAATAATAATTCATGAATATAATGAAACACGTATGTAGGAGCAAATTCAGTTTCAACAATGCTGTGACTATTCTCTTGATTGTATGACACACAGTGCTGATCATATGGCACAAAAAATTAGAACATAGATATATAATATTAACCAAAAAGGGGTTAAGACTTACCTCTAACCCCTCTAAAAGTCACTAACCAACTTTATCAATAATGCCATAACTTACACAGCGATATAAACACCATCATTAAATATATGTTTGAGTCTGTATCCGTAATCTGCCTCACTTCCACATATTTTGTTTCAGTTTAAGGTAGTTTTAAATAAACATACATATTAGGATCCCGAAAGGTAGAATTCCTAAATTTATCAAAGCTAAATGTTGTAAGTTACACTTTAATTAAAAAGTTTGGATGACTGCTAATTTATTTAAAGAGTTTCATCAATTACATATAAAATTGGTAAACAAACCCAAAATTGTACTCCTCATAGACAATTAAACTGCCTATTCTTACTTAAAAATCTTAAAGAAATATGCTTGTTTCTTTGATTCCAATGCAATTCCTGTACTGAAACTGGGGTTATTCTCAGCATTAAATCTCACTACAGAAAAAAGAACTTCTGCATATTTTGAAATTTACAGAGAACAGACATTGTAATATCTCCTTTGAAAGCAATCATTTCACTGTAGAAGTCTTGAAGACAAGTCACAGCTACAACATACAATTGCTTTCAACATATACGTCTTTCAAAGAATATATTACTGCGAAGAAAAGACAACATTTTGGACAGGGACAAATTTATAGAAGTAAGGGGCACACAAATGAAAGTTTAGGTGTATTTATGGCACTGTAGCAATACATTTTGTGAATTAATGTATTTTTATTTGTTGTCTTACTTGTCTATATTTGAAAATATTTAATGACCGGAAGATTTCAAAAATCTAGGGTATAATACACAAAATGTTAAATATATTTTACAATTTTGCTAAATATCTGATGTATACAACTTATATGTAATACGTAATTTAACAATTTAAAACTTAAAACTTTTTACTGCACTTTTTATGTTTTAACTTTTGTTTAAAAATACAGTTTCAGATTATGTTACACAATGAATACTTTGAAAATGGAGCTCTCTTCAATCAGATCCTGTTTATAGACAACAGAGACCAAGATGAAAACCTAACAATAATTATGTAGCTGTAAAGCTTAATAATGCCTTTGCTGAAGATCAAACTGTATGCTTTGAATTACCAGATAATGAGGTCTGTACTAAAGATATTATTAATTATAACAACATATCAGAAATAAAACAAAACAATGTAGCTAAGAAGGGTGACGTTTTCTTTCCTTTGGATAAAGAAAGTAAAATGTCAACACCATCAATCTCTGAAGTGAAAAGAAATACAAACATTCTGAACAATTTTTTTTATAGAAAATGTCGAAAAAACTGTAGAATCTACTATACATTAAAGAGAAAATTTATAAACTTTTAGATATAATCATTTGAGGAGTTTAGCTAACTAATCAAGTTATTTCTTATTATGAATTTATTTTTGTCAATACATACCTACTCATAAATAATGCAGTTTTCTCTACAAATTTAGGACAAAAACTGTAGATGCATGTTACAGACAAAACTTCTATTCCTTTAGATAATACCATGATATACATATGGAACAAGGCTGGCATTTATTGAAGAAAACAGAATAGGAAAAGTTTTAGTAGAAGTATTGCTGTATCTTTGCATAATTCCTGTTAAACTTTTTTTAATATAACAATATGCTTGTAACTCTCAGTAACTTTATACTAATAAGTGGTTCTCAGCTATGTTGTTGAGAACAAGATTATCCAGTTTTTAAAACATAGAGATTAAGATGCAGAATCTTTTAGTTCATAGTAATAAGAGTTAAAATATAGAGTTAGATGAAGAGGGATCTTGAAACAGTGTTAGAGTTTGGTTCTTTAGTATCAGTTGGTTTTACAATCTGGAAAGTCACATGTATGTAAATTTATGGTCCATATTAAAACAAAATAAATGACTTCAAAAAATTTTCTTGAAAAGAAAAAATTGAGTATTATACATGCACATGTGTTATATACTAGTACATAACAAAAATATTAATGAACTTTCAAGAATTAAAATTTTTACGCATTTTATATAATATTCAAAAATTATGTTTCAAACTCATGATTTAAAGAAAATTGTATATATTTCATACATTCATCAAACATAAGTATTTAAAAATGTTAAAAATTGTTTTGCATATTATATTACTCAAATTTATCAAAAAAAAAAAATTATGATTCAAAGTACTGTCTGAACCACTAGTTTATTTAACAATAAAAACTACATAAATATATTTATAAAGTACATTAAAATTTTTTTAAAACATGTTTAGTTTAAGCATTTAAAATTTTGCTCTCCCTCCCCCTCAGAAAAAAAAGACATGTTTATACTCTTAAATACAAATCAGAACAATTACTTTTTTTATTTTCTTTTAGCAGAAATTTAAAATATACAGCAATTTCCTAACAGGAAGAACTGCACAAACTCTCGATTACTTTCAGGGTACTAACAGAAAATTATTTTGTCTCATAATCTTGTTGTAAACATAAGCATAGATTGAATGTTTATAACTAGTTTTTAAATGATTTTAGATAAGTAATGTTTCTAAAATTTAAAAAAGATTTCGTCACATTATATTCCACAATTATCAGAGCTCCATAAGCATTCAAGATATCTAGATTTTATATATATATATATATATATATATATATATATATATATATATATTTCAATAACTCTCCTCACACTTTGTCATTATACAAATGCAATGATGTCTACCATACTTGCTTGGTAACTTAATTTTATGTTAAGTTACCAAGAAAATGCAGATGAAAAATGAGACTATACCACATTGTGCATTTTTATCAATGGAAGTGTGTTTTATATTTAAAACATATTATATGTATGTTTCTCATTTTCAACTTTTATACCATTAAAAGTTTAGATTCCATGTTATGATACATGATCCCCCCCACCACCACCACACCCAGATTAGTTTTAAAATATCATTATCTATCAATATTCAAGCTATTTTAAATTGTAGTTTTTAAAATACTTGATACACATACATTAGACTAATTTTATATGCAGAAAAAATTTTCTATAACTTCTAATATAAAATATGGGAGAGACTATGTTCAACATTTTATAATCATTATCATTTTTTAAAGAAAAACAAAACTGACTTACCTTCAAAATACATTTTTAATGAAATGTTCATGCTTTTTAAATAAAGCAAAATATGAAGAGCACTTAAAATAGTAAAAATAAATATATTTTTACTTACCTTTATTGTAGCTATCAATTACCAGACAGGTTTCTAAATATAAATTTTAACTATTGCTTACCTTTAAAAGGATTCCAGGTGGTAATTTTTTTTAATAAAGTTGAACCAAAATTTACATGTTGAAATTAGATCAGTAAATACAATGTCTATTTAGCAAGATCCTATAGAATCCTGTAATGAATTGTATTTAAAAAGTTCCACTTTTAAGCAGTGTAGGTGAAATCTACAGGATCTTATGTACTTTACAGAAAAACAGTACACCTTTCCGTAACATGAATATCAACATGGAAAAATGATGTCTTGTAAAAACTTTAAACCTAAAACATGACTTTCCCTACTTATACAACTGTAAATCAATTACCTAGACACGATCCTAAATAACTCTAAAAAATTAAAAGTGTGACCTAAAAGCAGATTTTAAAAAATTATATATACACATAAGCAAAAGTTAGCTAGAAACAAAATAACACAAATTTGTAATAACATACAAGGCATGGACAACTATTTTACAGGAACGAATATTTTTAAAACCTAGAGGAATGTATTTCATTAGAAATGAAATTTACCTTTCTTTCTCCCTTTCTCTTAACCTTTCATTTTCTACACCACGTGAGGATTGGTTAGAAGGCATATTGATAGTAGGACTACTTTCTCTACCTTTAACAGGTGGTTTACTTGTAGCAACAGGGGTCCACCCAACATTTTTTTGTTGCTGTTGTTGCTACAAAAGAAAATTATAAACTATGAAAAGAGGAAACTAAAGTGTTTACATATACCTGAACATAAAAGATAAACATAGTTATTTTTACTATCAAAAAGAGCTTCTCTATATTAATTAAATACATTTTTAAAAAAGAAAGACCTTGAAATATATGACTGAATATAGATGAAAAAGCAAGTTGCTAATATTTTATAAAAGAATCTTGCATATTACAATTAATTTTTTACATATTAATTACACTAAATAAGTATTATGTATATTGTATATTTCCGAATATATGCCGATCCGTACATAAGCCGAGTGTGTGATTTTCCTTGAAAATTTTACCCAGAGTTCAAAACCTGTATATAAGCCAGAGTGAAAAAAAACAAACAATTTCTAGAATGTTCAAATATGTTGCCAAGCAGGTAAAGCAGGGGGAAATATTTCTGAATCAAGTTGCTTTAAATCAAAAAGCTAGACCGATGCATCTCAAAACTTTTTTGCCACATCATCCAATTTAAATATCACAGAGGTAGAGGATCAGTCACACCTCAAGATAAATACAGGGATATATCTTAGCACATTTTGAAAGTGGCGAGGAAAAACAACTTGCATTTTAAATTTTAATTAACTTCATGTGTCTAACTTCAATTCACAATATACACTATCCTATCTATATTACTGCTGTAGAGCATGTTTGATAATCATTGTGCTAGACCATGCGAGCAATGATATTTTTACTTAGACGCTAACAGCAATTTTCAATTCTGGAAACCCTATATAAAGATAACTTTTTCTTAAATTTAAGCAGTATAAGCTTAGAAAGAAAAAAAGATGCTATGTTTGTGAATTCATCGATTGCTTCCAGGTTAAGCAGAATTATGTTTATTAGCAGATTAGCCGATCTGCTATCATTATAGTATTGTTGTTTTGGAGCAACTATAACACAGATGCAGGTCATTTTAAATTTATTTTTTAATTTGTATGTTTCCTCATTTCAAAATTTTACTAAGCTTTATTTACTACTAGCCGTTATGTATTTTCTTTCTTGTTCTTTATTATTTTTTTCTTTTTACCATTTCGTTAATTTTTGCCAATTTGGCAATTTTTATCGTCAACAGCAAAAAAAAGTCATCAATAAACACATGTATTACATCTGTCTCACAGACCCGTATATAGGCCGACCCCCCCCCCCCACACACACACACACTTTAGGTCTTTAAAAAGCAAAAAAATTGTCAGCTTATACAAGGAAATATACGGTAATTTATATACAATGACTAAATTAATATAAATTATTTGCTTGAGAAGAAATATGAGATTCATTAGTAATTTAAAGTTTTTACAATTAGATCTGAATTTCAAAATCAAGTGGAGAAAAAAAATTAAATATCAGAAAAAAACATTTTGCTTTTCTTATTTTAACTTTTCACCTGCTTTAAACTATCACGCAGGGATTGAGGCAATATAGTGTAAACGATAAGTTGGAGTAAATCATAATGATCAAAATACCATAATTTCACTTGTATCTTCGCAGGCACGATTTTTTATTTAAAAAATTTCAAAAATCATCAGATAGTCTGCATTATTAGATAATCCGCAGACTATACGCACAAAAATATGATTAGTGTGACAATATTAAATCATTTTAAGAATAAAAACCTAAATACAGTAGAGTGCCAAAAAGTCTGATTAGACTGAATTAATTCCACTTTTAAAATGTAAAATCATTTCTTCTGAGATGAATTTTAATGGAAGAAACAGAGCGGCAACATTTCTCTGTTCAAGAACCCAGCTATGTATTGTCTCCTAATGAAGGCCATTTTTTCACAATGATTGGATAGCTTTCTTCTCATATTTTCAATGTTTCCTTTTGCTTGTGTCATTTCTTACTGCTTTCTCGTCGACCTCAATGTTGACCTTCTGAATTACCTTCAGCTTGAAATCAGCAGTAAAACCACGATGATGTTTTAAAGACATAATGAATGACCAATATTACTGCAAATCTAAACTTTGAAAACAAAACATTCCGTTACGAGTGATCCTCGTGGTGAAATAACCTTCGATCTTGAAACCATCCAGTCCACAGACTATATGTGCGAAATTACGGTGACAATTTTTTATACTTATCATCATAAAGTCAATATTAATAATTGTTCAGAAAATTACAATTATTTAAAAAAATTTAGGTAAAGAACAAAAGTAAAAGTATATTTACAGTATAATTTTGTAATAATTTTAAATAAAATTAAATTTCAGCAATCTGTCTCAAGAAAATAAAATAATAAGCAAAACGGAATTAAATTATTATTTCTTTTATAGTACAATCTAATAGTTATTTTTATAAAATTCAATTCATGACAATTGAAATTATAAAAACTTTATAAATATAATTTTATTAATTAAATTTATAATAAAATTTATATAAATTTTTAATGATGGGACTAGAGTATTTGTTTTCTGAATGTCTCATTTGTTACTGGAAATTGTCCACTACTTCAGTTATAATAATGTTTTCCACAAAAGCATTAGAAAGTAAAATCAAAAATAGATGATACTTTTTATAACACAGCACACACAAAAAAAAGTTTATTATTTTATTTTTTGTATATGCTCTTTAGTTGATTATTTCCAAAGCATCGGTTGTTTCTGTAAGTGTTACAGAGCAAGTTCACTTATTGATAGTACAATAATGAAGCAATAAAGGGAGATTTTCGGCTTAGTATGTTTGTACCACTATAAGGATGGTAAAGAGTTTTGAAAGAGGTACTAATATTAAAGAAGTAAAATCATGTTATTACTTAACTATATGTGAGCATTTATTACAAGCTTATTGAAATAATTTTTAAATACTTAAAAAAAAAAAAAGAAATACAGAAGAAATAATGAAAGAGATTCATTCTTATAAACTCTTTTTGCCTACATATATACAAAGGCAATAATGAAAATTTTGATGTTTAGCTTAGTCTGGGATGCTACAGTCAGCATTTTGCTACCTATGATATACTTATTGCTTAAAGTCAATTCCAAATTGGTCTTGAATACTCATGCCAATAGCATGATTTGAACCCATTCATATGATTACTGACAGTCAGTACCTGGCCTATTTGACTCACATTCAGCTTAAAATTTCATTGAGTTTTGAGTATATGATGAATAACAGAAGCTTAACTTTAAGGAAATCAAATGTTATACTAGATTTAAGAAAAGCAAAATAAGCCACTCACCTCCCACCTTATATTAATAATAGAAACAAGGAGGGAAAAATAAACCTTTAAATTGTTTACCTGTAGCAGAGGTCATCTACTATCCTCTAAAGACCAAAATATAAAAAACAAAATCCTAAACAGTTCCTATTTAATTTTTTAACTTAATATTTATAAAATAATAACTTATTCAATAAAATTTTTAGTTCACACTCTTTCTCTTTTACTCTCATTCACATGTTTGTAAGTATCTTAGAGAACAAAAGATCAAAATTATGTTAGTTTCTGATAGAATCCTCAATAGTACTGTTTATATTAACATAAGTATCTTGCATAAAACTAGACATAAAAATATTAGTTTTGAAATAAAATTAGTAAAGAAGTAATTTCAAACTGACTTAAAGAATATAACAGCTGTTTACTAAATTTTTAATACTTCAACCATGAAAATATTCAAAAAGAAATTAAGTAGAACAGTACCCTAAGTTTAGCGATTTCCTTTGGTCTGAAGTGCTACAGTCAATATTTTGCAACACAGAGACTAATTAGAAAAGGACATAGCCAATATTCTGTTGCATATATATGTAATTAGCAAATTTGGATGCAATAAAGCATATATAAGGCTCTCTCTCCCAATAGCAGTGGTCAATTAATAGTTTTTTCTCAGTCCTAATGTTTTACTTTTATTAATTTTGAGGTTTGCTCCATTAGAGTTTTGTTGATATCAGTTTATGTAAAACCTGCATTTTACTTTAAATTATCTTATGCTGTGTTTTCAATGTGACTTGATAACTTTAATTTTTTGTTTATTTGCATTTACACCCTTTTTAGTGCTAAGGAAACAAATCTACTTTGGAAGCTACACCCAAATGTTGAGAAACTGATATTTTTTTAAAAATAAAATGTATCAAATTACCAAGTAATATTTAAAATTTATGTATTGTATCTAAACTGGTGTTTTTGAGCTAAATTATAAGAAAGAGTAGATGACTGTTAAATTTAGTTGGTTTGGAAAATTATGGTCTTCCACCATCCCATCCAACACAAAGGCTAGACCAGGGCCTGCCGCTTAAAATTAGATCCAAACAGCTATGAAAATCCACATGGCAGCCGAATTAAAATTTGCAGACAAGACAGCTTATTACCTACTCATCTATTGTTTGGAATGATTCTTAAAGAATTTCTTAATTTCTCTTCATAATTTAAGTATCACACTATTTATATTTTATGAAAGGATATATTTTTTTTTTTATTATTCAGTTATCAGATTAAATGAGCTTTAATGCTGATTCGTCAGCATCAAGAAGTTAAAAAATTAATGCAACCTACAAATTATAGGTCATAAGTTTAGGATGAGAGGAAAATCCCATAGTATAATGCAATTTTTTAAAGTTTCTCAAACACTAGTAAACACTAAATACTGAGGCATGGTTTGGTTTGGTTTGAAGTGCTACGGTCTACTTTTTGCAACACAAGGGCTAATGAGACCAGGATCTACTGCTTAAAGCTGATTCTGAACGGCTACAAACATCCATGCCAATGTGGAATTCGAACCCACGAACTCTGGTTCCAAAGGCCAGCATCCTAACCATTCGGCCATCGTTCAGCTACTGAGGCATGGAGTCAGTAGCAATTTTACAGAGAACCTATGTTTACTAGTAAAAAATAGTTTGTAAAAAAAAAAAATAACTTAATAAAAAAAATTGTATAACAGCAGCTAATACTAACAGAATCTCCCTCTGTAACATGTAGTCTAAACTGCTCAGCAAGTAATACAAGTTTGAAGCAATGAATATTTTATTTTTTTCTTTAAAATGTTACAACATAAGTGAGAGTATATTCATGTGTATATTTATATTTTACACAAATATATTTTAAAATTATCAAAATTGTTAATTTTAAAAATTTCCCCAGTCCACCATCATTTGATATTATTTGATATATATATATATATATATATATGCATATATCTCTTGTAACAAAATATAAAACCATTCATATCTGACTACTTTTGTAATAAAGACAGCATTAATGCAAATTTCAACAAACATATATTGATGAAAACAATCTTCTAAAGCTAGTTCAGCAAAAATAAATATTAATCAAATGTCTCTTTCATGCCTAATGATTTTACAGAATGAGTGTTACATAAATAAGACCCCTCTGGTTTTTACTAATTGAGCGATTTTTGTTCAAAGTTTAGAAGTTAACTTTTTACCTAATGTATCTCGAAAAGTTTTTTTTTTCCTTAAAAACATAACCAAGTAAAATAGACATTTGAAATTGAATTATTATTGATTTGCCTCATTAAAACTAGTTGTGAGAAGTAGAAATGCAAAATGTTTGGTTCTACGATGAGAAAAGGAAATTCTGTAGAAGAAATAAGTATAATTCATAGTTAAAAAGCTAACATTTATAATATTTTAAGCAGAAAATATTATGGAGACAAAAAAGTATAAAAAGACAAATTTTTCAGTTTGGTAAAAAAAAAAAAAAAAAAAAAACATATAGCACAGGAGAACAAGTCAACAAATGTTTTGCATAACTGTTATGATACTAAGTTGAATTCTTATGTTCTTCTACAGAAACTAAGAAGAAAATTATGACTTCTGAAACATCAAAGGTTTAACATGGGTAAAAATATCTTTGAACACTTAATGGAAAAATATATTATTTTTGGATGAGTAAAGGTCAACTTAATACCAAAAGCCCTAATCACTATTGGTATGACTTAAAATAAGAGTCTTGTAAATTCTACAGTAAGTAAACTGTGGGGCTTTGAAAAATTTTCTTTATGGTGTGTGAAACAATCTTATGCAGAAAAATGCAATCTACAAAGAATTGCTAGCAAAATGAATCTAGGCAGCTATCAATAAATGTTATAGGCAAGTCTAATACCCTTCTTACTACTCATGTATCTAAATAAATAGAAAATCAGTTTCAAAGAGAAACTGTTAATGTTATATCCTGACTGACAGGTGGATCTAACCAAAACTACAAAGAAAACTTGTAGCAGACTTTTTGTTTTGCAAGGTGTACAACAATTAACAATATCATTTGGTATACAAATTGGGAGTCACCACTATGGAGAAAGGGAAAACAATTCAAAATTATTTATCTAAAAATGTAATTAACTCAATGGCAATTTATGCATGTCAAATTTACCAAAAACCTAACACAAAATTTCTTAAAACTTTCTTTTCTTACCTGTGGTCTTATAATTTAGTAACAGGTACTTGATTTTTTGTCTTTCTGTTTAATGTCATATATAAGAGTCATATGTAAGAGAACCATCAAGTATATGTATTACTGGTGAGTTAAGATTTTTTTAATCTGAAGCAATTAATTTACAAACAAAATTAAATCTATTAATTAAAATGTAACAACATTAAGAATATATATTTACTACATGGACTAGTATAAATATAGTAAATTTCTTTAATTAAAAAAATATATAATAATTTAATTTACTAATAAATTAATATATTACTTCTAATTAAGTTTTTATATTCATTATTTAGTTGACTTGCAAGGAGCACTATGGTCAACTTTTTTGCTACACAAGGGCTTATAGGACCAGGGCCTACTGCTCAAAATAAATTCTGAATGCTATAAACATCCAGGCCAACAGTGACTAAAACTTTTCTGTTGAAACATAGATTGTTTGGTCAGTTAATGTTTAATGGTACAAGCAATTGTAATTAATAAAAGCTATTTTTTTATTGTTGAAAAGTAGTAGATAATAAAACCTTTTTACATTCTTTATGTATAATAAAAGATTATTTTTTTTCAATTAAATTTGGAGCTAGAAAAACATACAATTAATGTATTTCAAACTGAATATCTCCCGAATATTCATAAGTCCCAAGAGAAATCCTCATACTGATAATTAACAGATTTTGATCATACTTATTGAATAAGACTAATTTATTTTCATTCATGTGGTAATTAATTTTTAAACATCATTCACAATAAACTACTGGCATAAATATACATACAAAATACAACATTCAGTCAATGTCGTATTTAGTGATTGTTAGCGCGAAAATACCTATAAGTCCATAAAATTAAACCAAACCCCCTAAATTTTATGAATAACCTATAAAAGCTGGCAGGTATGATAGATATCTACAAACACACACATGCTACGCAATCTTGGTACATCAGCTATTATTAAACAAAAATATTTTGTCACTAAACAAATAACGGGAATATTGAAGTTTAATATCAGAAAACAAATGCCTAATCTTGAGGAATTACAACCTTACCTTTTGTAATACTAAACGCAAAGATTCTTCAAAATGCTGCTGAACAGCTTCTCTTTGGGCTCGTTCACGTTCTTCACGATCAAGACGTTCTTGTTCTTGCCATTCTCTTCTCTCTTTCTCTGCCCTTTCCTCTTTTTGTCTTTCAATCCTTTCATGATCCCTGGATAATAAAAGTCATTTTTAACAATTGTAAAAAACAATTAACTTTAAAAAAATATTTTTCTTATTAAACACTTTAATAACTAAAAATGACATTTAATCCATTAAAATTTACAAAAATCTGAAACATAAAAAAGTAGACTAGAAAGAAAATAGATATAAAATATTGGGAAGAATTACCAATATCTGGTGAAAGAATTTATGTTAATACTTTAAGAATGTTAACTAGATTTCATCTCTTATTTCTTTCTTGATCAGATCTGTCAAACCCGTAAGATTTTGTGGGTTACTTTAAAATTATTTACACATTATATATCTGTGTGTGTGAGGTTTAAAAATGGGAGTTAAGAATTAAGTGAGTTATAATAAAAATAGTTAGAACTCATTAATGATAACGTAATAGGAGAAAGACATACTCTCCAGCAGGACTATACAGAGTAAAAAAGCAGATGCAAAATTAGACATCGGATTTTGCTTAGGTAGCAATGCCAAAAGAGATCAGTTCTGAGTGGGAACTCTGGCTGATAACATCCTCCATGCTTGTTGTTGCAAAATATGAGAGCAAAAGATATCTAACTGGCAAAGGACAAGCCATGGACAGGAGGATTACAATAAAGAAGTTTTTATACATGAAATCAAATGTGTCTTCCATGCCTTAACCACTCGCCCGTGTCATATATATATATATATATATATATATATATATATATATATATATATATATATATATATATATATATATATACACTGTCACTTTTCAGGCTCACCTGTGTTAAGAAAATAGTGAAATTATTCTACCACTGCCATTATATAATAAAAATATCATAGGTTATGTAATTTTGTTTAAAATGATATAGATGATCAACTCATTAATTCTAGAGTCATTTCTACCTTACATATATATATATATATATATATATATATATATATATATATATATATATATATATATATATATATATATATATATATATTGATGGGTACTGAACAATATTATGAATATATAGTTATACACTGCACTGAGTAAAAGAAATATATTTTTAACAATAGTGAAAATTAAAGAATCTCTTTTTTAGTAATCAGCCATTTATTTTAAACCTTATAGAAAGAAAAAAAGGATAAGATATTTAATTTATTTTGCATTAGGTGTAAACAAAGTAGTGTAAAGTGAAGCTTTATAATACGTGAAAGCTATTTGTCATGATTTCAGTTGATGCGTATAGAAAAAAATTAAATGAGAGAAATTCGAAAAAACCATACACTGTCAATCAAAACAATGAAATTATAAATAATAGCAGATACTCAGAAATTTGGTAGATTCGTTATAAGATTATCATCTACCTTTGCTGCTGAAAGCGAAAACTCATTCTGAAAAAACAAAAAATATCTAGAAATTATATATTAGCTGTTCGTAGGGTGCTAGGCATTAATAGGTTAAAAAACTTTACAGAGTATAGAAAAAAATCTTCAGGGTGCAAGGTAGGAGGGGAAAACCCTCCCCTTCCCCTGAACATTTTGAGGTGTGCAGCACCAATTTGTTTAAGTGAAAATTTTAAACAGTCCAGTATTATTGTAGTTTTTATTATTATTTTATCATTAATGCATTTCTAAATTAAAAATAGAATATTTACACATTTATAACTATGAAAAAATAATTATGACAAAATAACGGAATTACTACTATAAAATCAGTGTGGTTTATTTTAGTTTGGAGCTATGGTCTACTATTTTGCTACAAGATGGCAAACGAGACCGGGACGTACTGCTTAAAGCTGATTGTGAACGGTTATAAACATCCTAGTCAGCAATGGGATTCGAACCCACGAACTCCGGTACCGATAAGCAGCGACATACCCATTCGGCGATTTGTACGAGCCGAGGGTTAATGAGACCCGAACCCACTGCTTAAAGCCGATTCCGAACGGCTACGAATGAACATCCATGCTAGCAGCGCAATTCGAACCTGCATGGTAAGTTACTACTTACGGCGGCAAAACATAAATGCTATACAAAACAGTAACTTTTTTGTATAAATTAATCTTTGTTATATTAATTTCACCCATCAAAAAAAAAAAAAAAATCTGCCAAGAAAACAATAAAACAAAAACACTGTCCGGGAATACACCATTTTCAGTTTGGGAAAAAAATAAAATCCATTTTAATCAAATTAATTTTAAATTAATTATCGTATTTATTCTAACAAGTACGTGTGTTAAATTAAAAGGTTTTTAATTCCAGAAGTATTTGGGGAAGTAGAGAGAGAAAAAAAGAAATCTCAGGTAAAAGTTCGTTAAATAGAGAATGCTACAATGTAGAGAGTTTGCTATTTCTAAAAGTTATTTTACGAAGAAATTCGCAAAATTATCTTGGTTTCAGGTACAGTCTGTAAAAGAGGTACGTAATATCGGCTGTATATGTGGGAAAAAAAAAACCTGGGAAGAAATCGCAATATATTGTCAAAATATTTCTCAGCTTTACTTTTTAAACCTAAAAATACCGTTTTTTAACTTAAAACATCAGCATTACTACTAAAAGTAGTACTTTTTAAACTTAAAACTACTTTCGGAACTAAAGTAGACTCTTAAAGTATTCTTACATTTAATTTCTGATTTCTTTCTTTGTTAGGAATTTGATATTATTATAGGTTACACTTCTCATAAAGGGTATCCTTTCAGAGATTTAAATATCAGTTTGATGTTAATCTTAATAATTCAGATAGCACATAAAAAACTGTATTACAGTTTCTAAAAAATATGAAGTTATTGTATATTGAAAACTTACCTCCAGGCCAATCTTCGTATAAGAAACAATTTAGGCATCGGGTGACCGTTGAGAACAGAAACTCCAATATTTAACAAAAATAATTATTTTAACTTTTATAAGTTAACTATTTAGTCTTATTAACTAATTAATTCAAACTATGTAGTCTTATAAAAGCTAAGAACTTATTAAATTTAATTATCAAAGCGAGCAATCTGACAAAAGCGACGACTCAGATACATCCGACGAGGATCGAGAGTTAATCTCAATAGCAAAAATAACAGTTTCAAAAAGTTGAATAAAAAAACGAGATTAATTAATTAGGCTGCATTGAGTTTATGTTTTTTATAAAAAATATCACAGTTTTTTTTTTGTTTTTTTGTACAAAATGTCTAAACTTTATCTTTTAAGCAAAAAATTAATAAATTTAATCTTGATGCATAAAATTGTTTTGAAACGAATCATTAATTAATGGTAAAATTAAAAATTAATTTGAGCTAATTATTTTATAAGCCATAAGATGAATAGTCTATAAACTTCAAAGGAATAACATAGTTAGAATACCTAAAAGATTTGAAAGATTCGTAAAATGGATTGTTTTTTTGGGGAAAAAAAACCTTTAATTTTTTTAGCAATTGTATTTTATGACGTGGTAGTAATAATCGTAGTAATGACGTGGTAGTCACTTCTACGTAACTCTAAATCAAAATAATACCACAGACAAAAGTCGCTCAATGCTTAAAAAAAGTTCGTTATATGGAAATTTCATTAGAGATTCACCTTTATAAGTACAAAAAAGAATTTTAATTCCTAAACACTATTATTAAAAAAATCACTTGTTTTTTATAAATAAATATCTATTTTATTTACCTATCAAAATGAAGTCTGGGAGGAAAACGAAGCAAAACATTATCGGGAATACCTTGTATTTTTAGTTCAAAAAATCTCTATAAATTTTAATGACATTATCATATTTATTATAAAAAGTAATTTTAAGCATGCATTACCACATGCGTCTACTGATGAAGTCTTAATTTCGTCTGAAATTTTTGTCTGAAAAAATCATTTCTGTCATAATGTCTCCTGGTTGAAATGCAAAGAATGACACAGATTTTACTGCTCTCATGACTTAGGGCACCTGATTATGATCAATTCAAGGGCACTAGCTATCATAAAATGTGTTAAAAGAAATAAGTATGAAATGCTCAGTAATATTTTGAGAAATAGAGAGAAAAAGCAATTACATCACAAGAGAAAAATCGTTAAGGAAACTTGGTTATGGCATTTTTTCTTTTAAATATGAGGTGGTTTTATTAAATACTATTTATATGCTAAAATATTATTACGTATGTGAATTTTGACAAACAAAACTTTTCATTGAATTTATGATATTTTGTGGATTTTGAATTAAATGATTGGTTCCTTTAAAAAAAAAAAGTCTAAAAATTGACCAAGAATATAAATTCCTTTACATATTTAATAGAAAATTTTTTTATTCAATTATTTGTAAAATCCCTAATTCTCTTACAGTTTTTAAATATGTATATAAAAAATGCAAGTTATTTTATTCATATATGCTTGAGTTTTAACATTTTGAATACGGCTTTGTATATATGTTACGGTGAGAGACCGAAATCTGGAGAATGTCGACTTTCACCGGTGAATGTCAACATTCAAGTAGTCGTTTGGTGTATGTCCGAAATATTTGCTAAATACTCTCATTTTTGACTTACACCGGTAAATGTCGACATTCACCATGCACTAATGGGGAATGTTGAACATGTATTTATATTTTCTTCTCCGCAATTCAGTCAAATCTATAGTACTAGCACATGTAACTGTTGAACTTAAAACAAATTGAACACTCTTAGAACAGAAAATAAAACCAATAATCAACTTAATTGTGTGATTGACATCATACTATCTTATTTGTTTCCACCATTTAAACTGTTATAGCAATTTGGATTTCACAAGAGTCCCTTAGATTTACAATGGCATTTAGTAATGGTAAATTTCTTTTTGCAATGACAGAGTTTATAGACATTTCCTCCACTTCTCGAAATATCTGCAGCGGCTTCTCTCAGAGACATTTCTTGAGAAGAAATCTCATCTATGGACAGTAACTTTTCTTTAGAAAATATTAAACTCATTACGGGTGTAAAGCTTCTTGAGGGTACCATTTTTGTTTACTAATTTATAAAAGTCGGAATCTTCTATTCTAATAACAACCGCCAATACATTTCAGGCATCTATACGACCACGATCGACATCAGGGACTGATATTCCCACAGTGTCATCAATTTGAGTAGGAGGAAATTTTCTTTTTCATTTTTGTAGCATTTTCGTTGCATGCATCGGAAGATTATCTTTTGCGGCCGTTCTTTTAATAGAAATAAACTTCGGCTGTTTAGTTAGGCTTGATAAAAGGTGTAGTAGGTTGGAGCTCCTGTTTGATTTTTTTCTTTGGAATGGACACAGGGACTTTGAAGTATTCTTTCATGGTATGTGTTATTTTAATATATATCATTATATGTTTTAATAACAAAGTATAATTTAAAAATGTAACAAAATATTTTTTCAACATTCACCATCAGTGCATGAGGATTGTCGACATACACCGGTTATAGTCCGAATATATAAGAATATAATAAAATATTTGGTCTTTCACCGAGGAATTTGGTGTATGTTGACGTTCACCGGTGAATGTCGACATTCTCCAATTTCGGGCATTCACAGTAACATATAAAAATACACAAACTGACAAAAATCTATTTAAAAGTTTCAAATTGAAATGAATATATTTATAAAAACAATTGAAAATGTTAATTTTTAAGGTTTGGTTTCGAGTGCTACAGTCTACTTTTTTGCAACACAGGGGCTAATGAGACCAGGGCGTACAGCTTAAAGCCGATTCCGAACGACTACGAACATTCATGCCGCAGTGGGATTCGAACCCACGGACTCCGGTACCGACGGCCAGCACCCTAACCAATCGGCCATCGTTCGGCTTTTAATGTATCAGGAATATTCAGTATCTTGCTTTAATTTTTAATACAAATTTAACTCATAATTTTATAATTAATGAAGTACTTTTTATAAACTCAGTAGCAGAAATTCAAAAGCAGATTTTTCGAAAAAAATTAGGTAAAATGCAAAGCACATATTAAGATCATTATACTTAAAATTATAAATAAAAATATTTAATAATCGTTGAAATTTATGGTACATCATCAATAAAATATTTTTTTTAATTTACAGAGGTAGTAGGTTCGAATCCAACTACGGCATGGATGTTCGTAGCCATTCGGAATCGGCTTTGAGCAGTAGCTCCCGGTCTCATTAGCCCTCGTGTAGCAAAAAGGTAGGCCGCAGCACTGCAAACCAAATTAAACCTACACCTAAATATCTGATATCGATTCATTGCATGTTTTTCTTAGAACTCTCCCCACACTCTTTGCATATATGCATATAAACAGACATTAGGACAGCTAACTAATGATGATGATTAACGATGATAATATTATAAAGTTAATTGTACAACTTCATGGATCCTCTTTCTGTAATTTATAGACTTTTTCATGGAGAGCATGACAATAGCTATTGCCTTCATTTATTTTAATGTAGTTTCCTTTTTATCCTTTGTTTATCGTCTGTGATTTTTTATTAGTAAATAAAGAAAATTTTAATTTGCAAATGTCTTCCTCGGTCAATTGATATGAAAATTGAACTTAAAAAATTAAATTCGTGAAATGTTCTACAATTTCACAAAACAGATTTTCGGCAAATAAAGGTTCGTGTGCAAGTTATTTGTATTTAAAACTTTCTTTAAATGTATAGTATTGGCGCCGAAGCTCAGTTCCAAAAATTAAAGTCAAAGCACGTAACTAGCAAATGAACGAGAGCGGACTGTATCATTAATCGTATTTATTGCAAAACCAACTAAAACCAATACTTCAACGATAAGAAGCATAATTAAATCCCAATGAGGGAGTTTTTTTAATAGCAGGTTGGGATCCCCATAGAACCGTATGTCTGCTCTAGGTGACGACCAACTAGCGACTACACCTACTAGTGACAATTTTCGCCAGATGGCGCTCATAAATACAAACAAGAGCTTGCAACGCAGGGGCTCGAATATAATTTTTTGAAAACTTTAAGCCTTGTTTTAAAGTAAGGATACTCCTTTTAGACATTCTGTGGCTGGGAAAATAAATTTTACGGAATTAGAATGGGAGAGAAGAAGTTTTTAAAGAGATATTAAAGTGAAATAATTTTGATATATTACGTACATATAAAAAACCATAAAAAAGCTGGTAAAGAGTGCAACGGCCGTAAAGGCGAAAATAATTTGAAAATAAATGTCCCCTTGTAAAAAGAAAGTAAAAAGAACTAGATAAAAGTTTTTTGAGTTTCAAATGTACGAGTATAACAGGTGGGCTGAAAAGTTCGTAGGCTGACACATAGATAGCGCTACTAGTATTAAATCCATATGATATTCAGTTAGTCCTAACCTTCGAAAGGCACGTGTATAAATTTGACAGCTGTCGGACTATTAGTTTGTGAAATATAGTATTTTGAGTGAAGCAACTTTTGCTAGTTTGAAAACAATGGATAATAAGGAATTCCGTGTGTTAATAAAGCATTGGTTTTTAGCAAAAAAAAATATTGCTGTAGTCAAGACTTGGCTTTATAAACATTATTCGGACTCCAGGAAAATCAACCGTTGAGAAGTGGTTTGGTAAGTTTAAACGAGGCGAAATGCGCACCGGGGACGATGAATGCAGTGGACGCCTCAAAGAGACTGTTACCGAAGAAAACATCAAAAAAGTCCCCAAAATGATTTTGGATGACTGCAAAATGAAGTTGATTGAGGTATATGAGACTCTAAAGTTATAAAAGGAACGCGTTGGACTTATCGTGAATGAATATTTGGGTATGCGAAAACTCTGTGCAAAGTGGGTGCCGCGCGAGCTTACAATCGACCAAAAACAACAACGAATTAATGATTCTGAGCTGTGTTTGAAGCTGTTTAATCGTAATAAACCCGAATTTATCCGTCGATATGTGACAGTGAATGAAACATGGCTCCATTATTTCACACCGGAGTCCAATTGACAGTCAGCCGAGTGGACTGCACGTGATGAACCAACTCCAAAGCGTGGAAAGACGCAACAGTCGGCTGGCAAGGTTATGGCATCAGTATTTTGGGATGCGCATGGTATATATTCATAGACTATCTTGAAAAGGAAAAAACCATCAACAGTGACTATTACATAGCGTTATTAGAGCATTTGAAGGACGAAATCGCTGAAAAACAGCCCCATTTGAAAAAGAAGAAAGTGTTGTTTCATCAAGGCAATACACCGTGTCACAAGTCAGTGAAAACGATGGCAAAGTTATATGAATTGGGTTTCGAATTGCTTTTGCAGGCACCGTATTCTCCAGATCTGGCCTTCAGCGAATTTTTCCTGTTCTCAGACATTAAGAGAATGCTCGCTGGAAATAAAATTAGCGCCGATGAAAAAGTAATCTCCGAAACTGAGGCCTATTTTGAGGCTAGAGACAAATTCGTACTATAAAAATGGTATCGAAAAATTGTATGACAGCTATAATCGTTGTATCGCTCTTGAAGGCAACTACATTGAATAATAAAATCAAATTTTATCAAAAAAAATTTTTTTCTATGTTAGCCTACGAACTTTTCAGCCCAATTGTTATATGATTTGTTCATATGTATAAGGCTATAGTTTTTATATCACTTTTTGAAAGGGAATGTTTCTCACATACATATATTTCTTCTATTCAGGTGTAATGTTTTATTATGATACTTTCTCAATGCATAAACATTAGAATTTCAGTCCGCAATACTTTTTTTTAAAAAAGAAAAAGAAAGACAATTTGCATTGATGTTTGCACTAACTCAAATCTGTTATATCAAAACAACATTTAACCAGGAATAAATATATTAATTATTGTTTTCATTATCTGTACCACAAACTTTTTCGCCGCGTCACCCCTAGCATATGCGTTTGAGGTACCCCAGGAATGATGAAGGGATCAGTCGGATCATGAGATACGTACAATGCCAATTCTAGGCACATTTCAAAAGCGGCGCAGTAGCGAGAGGCCACTTAAAATTTAAGTATCTTCTTGCATTCTTTCGTAGTTTTAGAAATTTCCTGATTGTCGAGACGACATTCTTAGCATCCTTGCCCCACCCCCGTTTGAGAACAGCTTATCTATGCTAACAAATGTACTCAACACATAGCAACGTTAAACTTTTAAAGACACATTTGGTTTGGACTTGGAGCGCTATGGTCTATTTTTTTGTTACGTATTTGCTAATGAGACCGGGACCTACGGCTTAAAGCCGATTCCGAAAGACTACGAACCGAAGAGCAGCACCCTACCATTCGGCCATTGTACGGTTTTAAAGACACGTTTAGATTGGAAGATGTATAAGATAGTACAAACATATATAGTCATAGACAGTTATTACCTACTTTGCATATGTACCTATATCCATTTAATATCGACTATAAAAACTATGGCTATTTTTTTAAATCGAACATTTTTTAATTAGTATTATTTTCAATACGAGGGTACTTGCTTTTATAGCATTCGTCCCTACCAAGCCGCAGAAACTTGTTGTCCATTTTATTACGAGAGAACCTTACAGGCGATGCCGCGGTAGTTCAGTCGGCAAAGGCAAAGCTCTCTTAACTGGAGAGATGCGGGTTCGGAGCCCAAGCCAGCCTAAGATACGGCGTGTCCGTTAAAATATGTTCGTGGTCACAATGTTCTCCAACTTCTCAATCAATACCCCTGAGGTTGCAGGTCATGACTGTGTCTGCTATTCTAAATTACGAGGACCCACTTGAGAATAAGTCATACTTTCACTCTAGTGCTCATTAAAACGAAAGGCGCACCTCTTTGCCCTAACACGAGTAGCGTATGACTCAATCATGCTTGGTTTGACCAAGTGGCATTTGAAACAGCAACAACCATATAGGCAACTGGCATTATTGCATGGGATAACACAAACAAAGTGGGTCCCCGTAACTAGAAACAAAGACCAAGCAGAAGACCTCCAGACTTGGCCTGCTACCTCCAGAGGTACGGTTTGGGAACTGGCAGGACTTGATACCACGAACCTATTTTACGTGTTCCAACCGCATTAATGAACACGGCGGATCTTTGGCCGGCTTGAGCCTCGAATTCGCAACCCTCCGGTTATAAGATTAATGCCTTTGCAAACGGAACTACCGCAGCTCACAAACCGAACATTGTAAAAAGAATATTTTTAAACATGGCTTATGCATTGTAAGACAGCAAAAACAGAATTTTAATCTACCTACAGAAGTATAATTCCAAGAGTACAAAGTATAACAAGTAGTTTATTACCTACTCTGTACATGTACCTATATTCATACTACACCGACTAAGAAAATTATGATACAGCATTCTTTTAATCAAATATCGCTGAAATGGATTATATCCTTTTTCCTCTAATCTCAAAGAATTCCTTTAAAAAATGTGGATCACTCCGTGTAAAGATCCATAATCCTATAAATACAGTACTTCATTCTTCCTGCAGATGTATAATTCCAATTTAAATACACAAGGGCTAAGCTTAAACGAGTAATCATAACCAGGCGTGAACAATCATTATAATCTGCTTATTAATTCATTTTTAATATTTCATAAATACTAATCGAGGTTCCAATCTCAATTTAACCTAACAAATTGACACCAATAAGTAATGTCCTACCGCAATATTAAAACAAACTGGTAATTGCATAGATATCTTTTATTTAAATTAAAGCTAATCCGAAGTATTTAAACTCTGTGTTAAAACACGTATTAAAACTCAGTACACGTTGTATAGTAAGAAACTAATACCGTAAAATGTTTTATTACGAAAAAAATTACCACATGTAAGGTTTATATCCTTTTGTCACGCCAAGTTAGATAATTATTTTAAAAAGCGAAATAGTCTCGAAAGACTTGTTTAATATTCAATTAACATTTCAATTGACACTATTTCATACTCAAATGAGCGATTTTTCCCCTTCCTTTAAACCTTTTTCATAAAAGGTCGCACTGTATATGATTTATACAGACTACACCATAATAAAATGCAGACGTTCCGATAATTATCCATTTCTTTTAACTGATTTAAATGTCTTCGTAGAAATACGTTTAAGTATTCTGCATGAAGAATTTAAATAGTAAAGCAATTGCAGGCTTGCAACTGCTGAGGTACTTTCAAAATGGTGAGAAAAGTGACAAATAATACAGAATAAGTGACTAAAAAGTGACTAAACATTGGGAAAAAAAGCGATTTTTTTTCCTGTTGATTAAAGATGCTATTATTAACATTTTTCTAATTATTTTAACACTAAATCAAATGATTCATGCAAGATATGATTTTAACGTCAAATACAAAAAAGGTTAAAAACATTGCTTTTTATTCAAGAAAATCTATAAATTAGATTTGAATACATACAATACATTGATTTTATAATCACAATTTTCTGCATATATTAATGATGTTTTGAAATACATACATAGTTAGATTAGAGTATCTAAACAAAAACTGTGCAGAAAAAGAAAAAGAGAAATGTGTGCTCTGGCGTAAATTACTTTAATGTATTAAATGTACATTTCAGTATAAATGTAGATTTCAGGAACTTCTTTACGACTTTTTAAAATCACTAAATTCTGGAAACCATATGGCTAATTTCATTTTAATAAGAAAAATAAGATTAGAGCATCACGTTTTTGGTCTTTTATTAAAATATTTTGTTATTAATTTAGATTTTCTTTTTTCAAAAACGAGACTTTTGCTGTGATACACCATGAAAAAAGTGACTGTTTACTTAAAAAAAGTGACTAAAAGTGATCAATTGTAAAAAAAAGTGACGGAATTGCAAGCCTGCAATTGCAATGAATAGCAAGATTTTCTTTTTTTTTTTTTTAATACAAGTGTGGAAATATTTAATCGAAACCTTTATATACATGCAAAATTTGAGAAATTTGTAATTGTACAGTCATACATATTAATTCCATAAAATTTCATGGCTTTTTAAATAATTTCGAGTTGCACTTATTCACAAAATGCGTTATTTAACTTCACCGTTAGGAGAAAGAAAAAAAACACCTTAGTTCGTAAGGGTTGCAACAATTTTTGTCACCAGGCAAAAGTCGCCAAACAGATCAAATCAAAGTCATTCCCCATTTGCGATCAGGTGGAGGAGGAATTGAGTGTTAATGAGTGAAAGGGTGCTGGCTCACTACAAACCCTATGTGAAGTACTATAGAGTAACTAGCATATAGCCCGTCATATGACGGGATCAGTAAAATTTTCAATTTTCCAGAACTGTAAAGTACCCTATAATGCAGATAAAAATATGGTTTGTTTTTTGGCTGACAATTATCTAGTACATGCTCAATAATTTGTTTATCTTCATACTCTTCTGAACTCTGCCGATACTGTAAATGCAGTGTAGAATCACGTTGAATTCATTTAGAAAGATAATTCAAAGTTTTCTTAGCTACATCGAAATTATAGTTATGTTCTTCCCAATTTTTTTTCCAACAGTAATTAATGGAAGTAAAAGATTTAAACTATCATTTCCACTGCACCCTGGAGGTAGATAGAATGTGTTGTTAATACCGGTGATAAAATTTTCATTGCAACAAAAAATAATCGATGATTAAATTTAAAACTATCACATATGTACCTAATTTATTATTTAAGACAAATATAAAAGAAAATTATTTACGTAATATCTAAGTTCAGTGATAAAACGTATGAAAATAATGTAGACGATATTTAAATAATTTAAAATAAGAAATGATTAAATGAGATGATTAAAGGAATGACGTCATAATGCGAGAAAAAAATGTAATTTTTACCTATTTATTTGTCATAAATTGATAATTTAATCGTCTGCTCTTAACCGGGGAAAATAGGGCTTGAAATAATGGCATTATATGCTAGAAAAGGGGGAAAGGGGTAGATTTCGAACGTTGCTAACCCTAACTCATCAAGAATCCAAAATGGATGCCTCTATCCATTCCAGGTACAACCGCTTCATAAATTCGAGGACAGACGGACAGATAACTTAGGCTATTATTATATAGGTTTGGTTTGGTTTGGTTTGGAGCGCTACGGTCTACTGTTTTGCACACGAGGGCTAATGAGACCGGGACCTACAGTTTAAAGCCGATTCCGAACGGCTACAAACATCCATGCCATCAGCGGGATTCGAACCCACGAACTCCGGTTCCGAAGAGCAACGCTCTACCATTCGGCCATCGTTCGGCCATTATTATATAGGGGATGCACTAGCAATATTTATGAGCAGTGGCAAGGATAACCCTAGCTTTTTGTCACCGTATGCAAGCTCAAAAATGTAATAATACCATGCTTAGAAATTTAAATCAGAATTAAAAATAACTATGTTAAGTAGAAAATGACATACTAATGAATTAACACAATACTAAGAGAGATTCATGGAAAATTTCTCTTTAGAAACAAAATTTACATTTTTAAATAACCGAAAACAACGCACTTGCAAACTAAAACTAAATAATTTGAGTATACTTTTTAAACAATAAAAGAAAAGTGCAATGATGTACAAAGTCTAAACTTGAATTAAAACAATCTCTTCCAAACTTTCTTTCCTGAAAAATTGCGAATATTTTTTTCAGACCTAGTTTGCAGGATTAACAAAATGAACGTCTTCAAAATTCAATCATTAGAGATGCAATAGTTTTTCCCCTTAAGTTTCACTTTTATGCAATTATAAAATAACTGTTATAAAAGCTTTAATTATTTTGCTTAAATTTTTAAAAAGCTATTTTTAATTTTGATTCCCCACATTTATGCTTGCATTTAAAATATACAATTTGGCATGAGCCTCCAGAAATGTATTTTATATAACACAAAGTTTTTCAACTCTTTTAAGCGATTAAAATGATTAGTTTTCTTTTAATTACACTGTACATGTTGTTTTATAACGGTACTTCTGTCCTACTTACAGAATTTCACGAAAACTGTAGTTTTTAAAGTGTGGCTCATGAGGGCCGAAGTTTACTATGTGGAACTCGAGGCCTTACAATGTTGGACATCAGTAATCAAGACAGTGAGCTTTAACCTTCAGATGACCAGATAAAAATTTGAAACATAAAAGGCTATGCGGGACCATCATTGAATAAATTATTTTTTTTTAAGTATAACCATATCAAATAAAACCCCAAACCTAGCTTTTAATACGATTTAGGAATGTAAGTGATAACAAAATACTTCAAAAGTAAAATACTGATTAACTCGCACCGGATCAGGAATTCAAGTACAAAAATGTTCAAATGAACTTATTTTGATTTTTTGCACTCGACATACATCTCATAATACTGAAATGATTTTTGAAAACAAATCGATTGCACTACCTTGTTGAGTTTTTATCGACCAGCAGGGGGTCATTTAGTAACCCCAAATCAAAGTAATTTTTTTGTGTATTCATTTTTTTTTATGGGGGAAGCGATAACTTCAGAATTCATAAGAGTGTAAAACTCAGCAATAGAAATGCTGAAAACACTTAGAAATTTTATATTCGGTAAAATTTGTCTTTGGACCATTCTGTGATGTCAACTGGTCATCTGAGGGTTAAATAATAATAATAATAATAAAGATAAAAGATTTTATAACTCACCGTTCGCGTTCCCGCTCATGGGAGATAGCTCTTTCCCTCTCTTCTCTTTCTCGAAGTCTATATTCTTCAAAAGGGGGCATCATCCATGGATTGTTATACTTTTGCCACATGTCAATACTAATATGGGAGGTAGAGCCGCTGTACTGTCCGGGCAACAACGAATGAGGGGGCAGCAAGTGCCTGTAAGCTTGCGAATGGACGGGTGTATGGTGACTTCCAGATGCAGGCGGGGGATTTGGTGGAACGTGCGATGGAAGTCCATACGTTTCGAAATGAGATGAAGGACCAGCCGTGCGAGAATGCTGAGTTACAAGAGCCACTCGGGGATAGATAGCTGCAGCCGAGGGTACAGCTGCAGGGTGGGAAACAGCTGAACCTGGGTTCATGGGCTCTCGAGGGAGATAGTCTGATGACCGTGATCCACCACTCAGAGCTCGGTACTGCTCTTGATCACGGCGATGTTGCTTTACATCCTCCAGCTCCTTGGAAATTACGCTTTCGGGATGGTTGCCATCGTGAGGAACAGAATTAAATCGCTCGATGTTGTTGCCGATATATGCATGTGAAGGTTGGTTATTGATATAACTCTGAGTCTTCTCCCCTTTGCATGGATCACTTGAACCTAAATGGGACATTCCTGAGAAATCAAGCTTTGAAAATAAACCAGGATTCTGCTGAAAGTTCCCAGCATCATGTTAAATTCAATGGGAGAAACATTTGAGGTGCTACGACCAATCCTTAAAACAAGTCTCAATACTATGAAAAATTTCTTTTCACCGGTAACGATAGAGTCTAGTATATCAAATGACACTAAATAATCAGAAGTTCAAAATAAACAGTCAAAACCCGATGATGGAGAACTTAAAAGATGATGCTCTTGATATTTCCTTTACATTTTTAGTTCAAAGATGAAGAGTGAGGTATGATTGCAATACAGTAACTACACTTCTAGAAAAGCACAACACAATGCAGCATTCCTAATTCCAGACGCATCTACATTCTGAAGATGTTTATATGTTACTAGCTTGTGAATTATAATTGTCATTGACCGATATTTCTTCAACTATACACAATGAATAAAATAACATTTTCTTCCAATGCGCTCGTTTCCAAAAAAATAGAACTATCACACTGGTCAGATCTGTAATGAGAAAAAGAAAACATAAATTTACAGATATAATGCATTCTCATGACCCTCATTTCTATTGCATGCATATACTATCAAAATTGAGACACAAAAAATGAGGAAAATTACAAATTCCATTTTGTTTTTTAAATCAAAAGATTAAGTAATATAAATCCACAGATGCAATATATACGGAACTAGAACGCAATTATTGCTTTCTACTGATTACGACTGCATATCACGTACGCTTATCCATCATTTTTTGACAAACAAAAGATAGACAAAACATAACGGAAGCACTAATATATATTTTGCTTTATAAGTCATAGAATCAAATTTCGCATTTCCCAATATGACAAATCTTCGAAACTAATTACAAAAACTCATAGAAGCAGACAATAGACCACTTCTTGGCGAAATTATAAAATCACAGAAAATTCGTTCACACAAAGGTTGCACAACGATTGATTAAAATAATAATGAAATTTTGAGACATATATCAGATGATGACTTTCAAGGAATACATTTCTTTATAAAACATTTCACAACAATACTCCATATAACATAGCAATTAAAAAGACAAAGAAAATCATACACCTAGATGGACGATTGCTGAATCTCTGATGAAATTCAGAGATTTTTCCCCCTAACAGAAAAGTTTTGACCTTCATTAAAAACTAGCGAAGAAAATATGCCAATTAAACATTATACTATAATTAAACATATAGCAATATATATATATATGAAATGTTTGTCACTACAATGAATTTTCATAAAAACTCGATATATTTTCAGAAATCAAAAGTCACAACAATACTCTACATAACATAGCAATTAAAAAGACAAAAAGAAATCATACACCTAGATGGACGATTGCTGAATCTCTGATGAAATTCAGAGATTTTTCCCCCTAACAGAAAAGTTTTGACCCTCATTAAAAACTAGCGGAGAAAATATGCCAATTAAACATTATACTATAATTAAATATATAGTATTATATATAGATATGAAATGTTTGTCAGTACAATAAATTTTCATAACAACTCGAAATATTTTCTGAAATCAAAAGTCACAACAATACTCCACATAACATAGCAATTAAAAAGAAATCATACACCTAGATGGACGATTGCTGAATCTCTGATGAAATTCAAAGATTTTTTCCCCCTAACAGAAAAGTTTTGACCCTCATTAAAAACTAGCGGAGAAAATATGCCAATTAAACATTATACTATAAACAAACATATAGCAATATATATATATATATATATATATATATATATATATATATATATATATATATATATATATATGAAATGTTTGTCACTACAATGAATTTTCATAAAAACTTGATATATTTTCAGAAATCAAAAGTGTAATATTCTATTAGGTCCTTCCGACTAATAACTAGTTTTTTTTAAGAAAAGGTACTGCGCGTTTGTAGAGATTCAAAGATTTTTTTTCCTAATAGGCAAATTGATCCTCGGTAAGAAAATAATTGGCTGAATATAATTAAATATTGTACCATAATTAAATACATTGCAATTTAAACTAAGGATTATCAGTACGTTAAATTTTCATGCAAAAAATGTATACTTTAAAATTTAAATTGAGTTTTAAAAATCTGAAGGAAATCGAAACTTAAAAGGTGTGCACAGTTTAAAAATAAAACATAGGATAAAAAAATTATACAAAAGCTGCGAAACTCAACAAGAAAACTATAAAACGATAAATTTGCATCTATTGCGCAAACAAATGTACAAATCTGCGAAAATTTCTCAAGTATTGTTTTAATTTACTAATGGTAAACTCATTAGAGATTAAGGCTCAAATGAAATTTGCCTAAAGACATCTTAGAGTTTGAAAAAGAAATTTAAAAACAGAATCAGATCTGAAGTAAGGAAAATAATCAAAAAAGGTAGCAGCATAGCGAAAATTTAAAGTAAACTTAAAAATTTTAAACATAAATTTAAATCGAATTTATAAATTATACATAAGTAATTTAATATTACTAAACCTTTAATACCATAAATACACACATAAAAACGTGTATTTACTCAGCATGTAGAAAGATTTAAAAAGCGGCTTTCTATGTAAAATTCAAAATTCGGACAATTCTTAAAATATTCGAAACTAATTAATAAATTATAAATAAATAGTTTAATACAATTAAAATTTTAAAGACATGAATAAATATAAAATTATGTATTTACTAACAATGCAGAAGATCTGACAAACTAAAAGCCCAGCAAAACTATAAAGCTGCTTCGTAGGTCCAGGCCCCGGCTAACTAAAATCTCAACAGCCGGTCAGCAACACGTTTTAATGACAACTGAGAAGTCATGTGCGGACTTCTCCCGCACAAACAAAACTCTGCGCGAAGGAATCGCGAGGAAAGTACCAGGTCGCACCGCTAGATGGCAGCAGGAGTCTCGAAAACAAGTTTCCTTTATTTTGCAACACAGCTGGTAAGACAGGAAAACAGATTTGGCGAAGAATCGCCAGAGTAAGATAAACTGGTTTGGGGGATATGTTTTGAGTTACGGTTAATGACCGCTCGCTGTGTTAGTTGATTCCACAGCCATATAACAGGATTTTCTATTTCTTATGAATCACTTACGAAAATCTTTGATAAAAAGGAATGGATGTATGCTGGTACAATGATTATTTTTAATCAATATTCATTACGGGCAGGCGGTATAAAAAAGAAATTACGCTTTGGAGCAGTTTATAACCTTTTGACCCTCTTTAGCGCGTTTAACTTCTTTAGATTTAAAAAATTAACAATTTCTTAAAACAAAAATTCTAGTAGTATATATAATACTCAGAGCTTTAATAAAAGCTTTAAGAAAAAGAGAGTAAGTTACAAATGAGATAGAATTTAATAGCGCTTCTCATTAACTCATATGGCTACTCTTAGTGAAAAAGTGGGAATATTAACTAACAGATGGCGCTGTTGGTCTGAATAGTTTTGAGAATTTTGTACCGTTATGTGTTATTCTCGTATCGTTTCCTAGCTGTCTTAGATTTCATCATGAACCTTAAATATATTTATGGAACTTGCCTTCACTTTACTTAGGTCAAATCGTGTCAATTCAAACTCCTAAGGCGAATTAGAAAAGGATTATTATAAAAGATCTTAAGTCAAATCTGTATACTTTAAAGGAAAGCATAAAAACTGTTTATTTCCTAGTCTTTTATTAATATGTTATTGATACTTTTGTCCTTAGTTGCTTTCATAGTAAAAATATCGGATATCATACCTCGTGTTTGCAACAGTTCCAGACTAAATAGTACCAAATTTAGAAAAATATAAAAAAGGAAAATCTTTAAATACGAATTTTGGCTTTAATGTGGCGATACATTAAAAGTTAAACTCTTTTTTGATAAATTTTAACAAATATAACGCTCTTTACATATAAAATAAATAAAGAATAAAAACATATTGAATCTAAATAATTATCACCTGCAGAGTGACAATATTGACTAAATCCAAGGACTATCCATTTCCCATACAAAAATTGAAATTTTTTCTGGCTACATAAAAGCATGGCAACTGACGTACCCCGGTCAATCCTGGCCAAATTTAATTTTATTCAGTCCTACCGTCATACACAGTTGTGCAGCGAAAGGGGATATGTCGGTGTTCTACCCCCCCCCCCCATCCATGAGGATTGATGTGTATGCATACATGTGTGTGTATTAAAGATTTCAATAGAAATTTTGAAATGCCAGTTAATATAGGAGATTGATTGATTGATTGGTTTGGAGCGCTACGGTCTACTTTTTGCAACACGAGGGCTAATTAATATAGGAGAAAACACCCCTCCTCCCCTCATGAAAAACTTCTTGCCCCGCCCCAGGTCCGGTCGTTTTATATTTGATAGTACAATAGTACCTCACTATATCGCGCAAACGGAATATTGCGCTTTTTTTTTTTTTTTTTTGTCACCCAATCTTTATTACTAATGAATGAAAAGTAAGACTACAAGTGTATTTGTGCATAAAATTAAAAACATAAATGAAAATTCTGTCTATATTATTTAAGAGATACTTTATCATTATTACTGACTTAAACTGCGAAGTTTATTATTGTACTTTAAACATTACTTCATAAAAGTGAAAGTTTTCCTTAAATTCGATATGGGCAACTTAACCCTCATGGGCGAAAAGCGTTCTTGAAGCCACGCTAACGATTCTCCTCAATTTTGATCATCTTCAAAAGGGATATTTCACTACAAATACAGCACCTTTCTCCCGTCTACCGATTAGCGCATGTTCTCTGCGCAAACCAACCGAATGGATAGGGTGTAGCTCTTTGATATAGGAGTTCATATCGCGCTGCTGGCATGGATATTCGAAACCTTTTCCAAATCGGCTTTTACTAGTAGGTCTTATACTCATTAACCCCGGCGTAGCATAAAGTAGAGCGTAGCGCTTCAACCTAACCAACCTCATCGTATACAAGGAAATATTTCTAAGTGCCTGGCAGTGCTCGAACGCAGCACGCACGCACTTCACCCTTCCCCTCTTTTCTCATTGTCGCGCTTGTGTATGAGATGTATGTATAATATATATATATATATATATATATATATATATATATGGAAAAGTAAACTAGATCGGGAAACTAATGTAAGCATTTTGTATAAAACCCCTAAGACACCCCTAGAAATTTTTCATTCAAATCTTAAATCAAACGCAAAAATTCCTGCGTCCTTTTGATTTACCCTTTTTAACCCCTAACCTAAATTGATCACTGGGGCAACAGTTTACGGTCTCAGAGAAGGGGTCCGACGAATAACTCTATATTGCGCAAGCGGACAATTTAGACAATTTCCAAACAAAAAGGAGATGCACGCTATCGGAGGCAGATTTTCCTAGAGATTTTCCCACAGATTTTAACTGAGATGTTGACCCAGGTGTTAAGGGCCTGTTACTTATAACTTCATGTTAGCTGACCCCTCAGTTTGTCCTGTCCCTATAATGAAGTGGGAACCCGTCCTCCAACATTCTGTTAATAAACGTCTTTAACTAAAACGGTGTCATTTTTATGGGCCATGACTGCAACCGCCCTTCCTGAAGTCCGTCTTATTACATATATGAATAGATGTAACACGAAAAAAATTCAATACTAAAATAAGTTTGAGGATTTTTTTTTTCAATCCGGTAATGAACGTACTGAAGCCAATACCGAATGGCTACGAAGACTATCCATGCCAGCAGAGGAAATCTAACCCACGGACAGGGGTGTCCGAAAATATGCGCAACAACAGACTTTGAATGGACTGAAACCATTGTCTGGAAGAAAAATATCAAAGGGTCAACAATCACTATGGTTAATTAGCCCTGGTCTACCTTACTTCGTCATTCTCATCATCATGAAAGCTAATTTCGAATGATAACATAGCCCCATTTAGCAGTGACGGGAGGGGGGGAATGAAGCCCGAGTATGATGATGTAATTGGAACCACTTCCAACACCGATTGACCAGAGGAAATTTAGGGATAATTTAACATGCAGTCGACCATTTAACAAATAATCAACACTTTTTTTTTTTTTTAATTTTATGGAACACTGAAGTGTAGGGCAAAGAAATTAACAACCAAGGAAGATATCGCATTTATCGTATTTTTCCTCCTTTTGAGTATTACATGTGTCAGCGGTTCTCAAACTCCTTCTCGAGGAACAAAATTTGAGATCCACAGAGGTAGACTGCAAGTAGAGATAAATACAAGAACAATTCTTCCCACGATTCGACAGTGGAAAATCGCGGGAAGACCACTGAAATTTTTAACTTGTATTTTTATGTCAATATTATATATATATATATATATATATATATATATATATATATATTTATTTATTTTTTTAACAGTATCACTAATGTCCTCAAATTTGGCCGCGGCACACTTGGCGTAAACACACGGGGAGTTGCGGAACTCGGTTTGAGAAGAGCAGATGTAAAAGATAAAGCCACGTTAAGGTAGTCCAATAATGTGAATTCTAGGATGAAAAAGAAGTACGCACCCAAACAATGTTCGGAGTTTTTACTTTGGATATGCAGTCTTGGCACCGTTTCTAGTGTATGATGCAATGTTAACATCTTAGACGATATTCTTTAAGATAAATTTACGCCATTAATTTGAAAGTTGGACGGCCCGCTATCTTTTCCTTATACTTTATAACATTTTTGCATGAAACGAACAGCTGTGCACATCGTTACAAGTAATTGGCCCAATGCAATCTTTTAATTGACACAAATTAAGCAAAATTTTCACTTAAGCTTAAATTTCAATATAATTTTTCCACCGAGAGAACTCCCATGACGAAATTTTCTTTAAAATTGTGCAAATTTGAAGCTTAAAAAGATTATACGAAAAATACACAAGACATAAAAGTGAAAATTTATCATTTGGATGATGGAATTATAAAAGCCGATGAGTTTACACTTTATTTCTTTACCACAATAATCAAAATCACAATATTCAGCAATATTCATTCACAATAATTTTGAAGGTTATATATTAGTGTTCAGCTGTCATTTTTGAACATTTTAAGATGTCATTTATAAAAAATATTCGTACTAACATTTATTTGGTATCACAAGTAACCAAATTCTGTAAAGACATTACTATGAAATAAATAATATAAGTTTATATTATATTATTATAAATTTAGGTTTTTCTGAGAGCGTTATCTGTCGAATCAAACACATTTACAGAAACTATTAAGATGAAATATTATCACATTGTATGCGGTACACGTACTAGTACGTTTTCTGACGATTGATACTTGAGAGCGGGTCACGTACTAGTACGGGTTAATGTAACAACATGGTTTGTTTGTGGGTACAAAAATAACGGTATATACAGGAAAACGAAGCCGAATGTTCTTGTCTACTACATAGATTCTGGAAACATTTAGACAAATAAAAACTAGTTTTTACATTATTAGTTTTATGATTTCTCTTTTTATTTTTTTTTATAATGTAAAAATGTTTATATATAACATTATTCGAAAAAAATTAAAACTATATACTACTATTTCTATTTGATTTTTCATATTTACGATACTATTATAAATTTATCCACTAAAAAATATATTTTTTATTTACAAAAATCTTATTGCTGTTTATATATTTCTATTTATATATCTGTTTGTATATTTCGATATAAAATACGAAAAGTTGGCTCCCCCATTTGCCTTTGGACCTATTACTGCCCCCTGGAAGGCCTCAGTGCCCCTTTGCGGGAGGTACCACCGCCGTTGGGAAGCTATGATCTAGGTAGTTTCGGGCTGGAGAAATGAACTCCAGAGTTGGTAATCATACTTCTACAAAGTCGTGGACACTACTGAGAGTACCTCCACATGTCAAGTTACCTCCTAAACTAGCCACTGAGTCTCGTAATAAGAACAAACTAATACTTTCAGAAGAAGTGCTTAGCATATTGGAGTAAAAGCCCCAATTTTAATATACTTAAAGAAAGTATTCTATTTGCATTAATTTGTTCAAGCATGTTAACACATTGTATGCCGGACAAGTACGAGTACGTTTTCTGACGATTGATACTCGAGCGTGGGTTACGTACTAGTACGGGTTAGTGTAACAACATGGTTTGTTTGTGGGTACAAAAATAACGGTATATACAGGAAAGCAAAGCCGAAAGTTCCTGTCTTTCATTTTTTTATAATGTAAAAATGTTTATATATAACATAATTCGAAAAAATTAAAACTGTATACTACTATTTCTATTTGATTTTTCATATTTACGATACTATTATAAATTTATCCACAAAAATATATTTTTTGCTTACAAAAATCTTATGGTTGTTATTTATATATTTCTATTTATATATTCGTTTATATATTTCAATATAAAATACGAAAATTTGTTTAAAAAATTAAATAAATTTCGATCAATTGAGATTTAACTGAATAACTAAATTAACGCGCAAACCGCCAGCTCCCGGTACAATTCCGCAGCGAAATGTACCCGCACACAATGTGTTAAAATTATTTTTAGATGTCCAAATTCAATATAAATTAAATTAGGTACAATTACTATTGACTAACCTAACATAAATTTGTAAAACTCTCCTATTTGGAACAAAAACATACAGCAAAAAACATGAAGAAAATTGCAAGCTAGTTTCTTTTTCTTTTAGTGTTCAGCTAAATTAATAATCGCATATTTCAGCACTACCCCTCGTACCAGACATAAACATCCAAATAAAAAAATATCGCCACTACCGCCGCACAGAGATGGGCAAAAGATGGATAAAATTTCTCTAATATGCTAGCAGAAATGCACGAAGTTGTTGCATTCATAATTGACAAAAATATTAATTCTGAAAAGGATGAAGAACATTTCTTTCACCAAAGAACTTTTTTATTCGTGATATAAAAACTTACGGCGTAAATTCCGTACGAAGAAACAAGAAGTGTTTTGGCTCGAGTCCAGAAAGAAAAAAGAGAAAAAAAATTCTGGAGAGAGCAATTCCCTACCAGCCAGGCTAGAACGCCATTGAGACTACGGCGGGGTTGGGGGGAAAAGCGCTTATTTCTCCCCCCCTTTTTTTAATGAAACAATACTAGAAAACTACGCATTCAACGAGATCAAAGAATCTTTCGCTATATAATGGTGGGCTTTATCAGGTCTTTCCCCCCCCCTCCCTGATTCTTTTCCTTTTGCGAACGAAAGAAAAAAAAATACATCTTGTGTCTAAAGCTCCGTTAACTCCTCAGCCCCTCTCTTTCCAAGAGCAATGTATGTGACGAAATATCAATAAAAATGGTACAAGCTGCGTTTCCTGAACTCTTTTTCATTGCGGGACCCAGAGCAGCTTTTCATTCATAGGTTCCTCCTTGAATTTAATTCTCATAGATTTGAAGCTGAAATTATTTACATCCCCTATATAATAATAGCCTAAGTTATCCTCGAATTTATGAAGAGGGTGGACCTGGAATGGATAGGGGCTTCCATATTGGATTCTTGAGGAGTTGGCAAAATTCAAAGAATGTCTTTAAAACGCTCGAAATCCACCCCTTCCCCCCCATTTTCTAGCATATAATATCAGTATTTCAAGCCCTATTTTCCCCGGTTAAGAGCAGGCGATTAAATTTATCAATTTATCACATAATAAATACGTAAAAATAACATTTTTCTACCATTATGACGTCATTCCTTTAGCCATCTCATTTAATCATTTATTTTAAACTATTTAAATATCGCCTGCATCATTTACATACGTTTTATCATCAAACTTAGATATTACGTAAATAATTTTCTTTTATATTTGGCTTAAATAATAGATTAGGTAAATATGTGATAATTTTAAATTTAACCATCGATTATTTTTCTTGCAATGAAATTTTATCGCCGGTATTAACAAGAAATTCTTTTCATAAAAGTCTACTAATCTATTTCAGGGATTAATAAATATCTAACGCTTAAGTTATATGTCTTTGAAAATTAAGAAGTTTGTTCGTTTGTGTATTTGTTTTTTATACATAACTAAACGAATTGACTAAATGACAGTTAACTTGATTATTTCATCTAGCTCGAAAACACACATGCAGCAATTAATTATTGCAGAACCATTTTCCCGGGACAGGTGGCCAATGAACAGAAAATTAGCATTTCTTCCAGCGTTAGCTTTGAAGATGGGTAAAAAGAATTTAAGTCAGAAAACACTCCGTTATCTGGCATTTTATGGCTGGGAAATTAGGTATTAAAAATGAGAAGGAGAAAGATTAAGAATACTGGATGACTATTTTAGGGGTACTAATTCTGATATATTACATATATACACATACATCCACACGAGGTTTGTTCAGTTAGATTATATAAAGAAGATTAATCATCATTACGTGGTATTTTTCGATGCAACTACCCTTAGTTGGTATGCATTTGTCCCAAAGTTCTGTTTACTTCTAACACACATGTGAAAGATAGTTATTTGCGAGCTTTTTCAAAATCGTCCCCTTAGTTTTTCTACATGCAGTTTTCGAAACGCGCCCTTTTAATCGTTTCTCAAGCCCAGAAATCGCACGGTTCTAGATCAGGGTTATCATGAGGGCGTGGTCTGATATCTCCGTTTTTCCCCCAGTAAAACTTTCTTTTCTTCTCCAGAAAGAATTTTTGTGATAAGATATTCCTCGACATAAAATGGATGCTATTACTAACTGAACGACCTCCGTATGCGTGTGTATATATCTCATACACAGATGCACGTATATTTATAAATCTCCATGTCAAACATGTATTCCTACATACAGCGTATCTGCCAAAATAAAATTTTTCAAATCCATGACTTTTCATGACTTTCCCTGGTTTAGCGGATCATTTTCCCTGCCTTTAAAAAGCTTTCGTTAAAGTATATATGAATAAAACTTCTGATATACATACAAATTAAATGTATGCTTTTAGAGAAATTACAGGAATTTTATCATAAAAAACTATAAACTTACTTTATAAGTGTTAATAAACCCACATACATAAAAATAAATTGTTGTATCTACATACCTAAGTTTAATCATATAGCAATTTTTCAATCAAAATGTTTCCAATTTGAATTCAGGGTACTTTGGTATTATCCAGGTGACCATGAATAATAGCCAAATATAACCCTATAATGTTTATATACAATATCCCTAGAGATAAACTTATATTTTGTGCAAAAATCTTAACTAATTTTTATTAAAAAATAATAATTATTATATTAATAAAATTTTAATCTACAATTTAAGAAAAAACCAGAATAATATACATTTACCCACCCATTAAGCTTTCTTGCTTTGAGTTTCCTTGGTGAACAAATTTTACTTGGCAATATGATCAATAAGATAATACATAAATACCAAACTCAGTAACTTCAGCCAAATGACAAGTAAAAATAGAATTAAACAATTCAATGCATTTTTATTTAATCGGTAATTTAGCGGATCCATGACTTTCCATGAGTTTTACTCATTTTACTTGAAAAATCAAGACTTTCCATGACAATATTAATCCATTGTCTAAATCCATTATTTTCCATGACTTTCCCTGACTTTCCAGGTGCGCGGAAACCATGTACATATAGTGCATGTATTTTATATATATATATATATATATATATATATATATATATATATACATACATACATACATATACACACACACACATACACACACACACACACACACACACACATATATATATATATATATATATATATATATATATATATATATAGAGAGAGAGAGAGAGAGAGAGAGAGAGAGAGAGAGAGAGAGTGAGTGAGAGACAGTCTGTGGAAGGGAGGGAAGAAGCTCATAAATATAATCTCAGTTCCAGTTAATAATACTAGTCAATCAGATAACATTTTCAGAATCACATGACTCTTGATAAACATTTAGATATTTGGACAATAAAAAGTGTCTCCCACTCATTCAATCATTCCTATCATCCAAATGCTTTCGGAAATTAGAAATGCAAAGATGCAATTCCCTTTTTTCCAACATCTCGACAGTCATCTATCACCGAGTAACTGCTACAGAACTGATTATGATAAATGCCCTATTTGTTTATGGACTTAAAAGCAAGTCTTACATACATGTATTACTGCATTTATTCGATAATCATAATATTTAGGATCATCAAAACAAAACAATATTAAGTTATGGAAATATAACAATAGTTTTAACAATACAAACAATACATATCTAAATTAAACTTTTTGCATGATTTTGGTTGTTTGGTTTAGAAGGCTACGGTATACTTTTTTGCTACATGAAGGCTTATAAAATCAGGACCTACTGTTTAAACCAGATTCCCAACTGTTGCGGGAATCCATGCCAGAAGTGAGATTCGAACTCACACAAGCCGGTACCGCAGAGCTGCATGCTACCCATTCTAGCCTGATTTTGAAATTAACTGGTAGTTGTGCTGATTCAGATATTCTGGATGCATAAAGCTATTATCAACTTATTTTTCTAAACGAATGCTGATTATCCATTATCCATTTACTTGTCCTGTACATCACGATACACAATAGACTATATTTCAGTGCAAAATAATTTGGTGTAGCGCCTGAAATTTAGTTATAGTTTTCGGTTACAAGCATTGAATTTAATACTTTGTACCAAACGAAAGTTAAATAATTATTCTCATATCAGGACAATCAAAGGGTTAATGATTTTGGAGAGAATAATTATATCTTGTACTATAGTTCATACGTCTAACTGAAAAACGTAACTGATTTTAAGACAGTATACAAAATTATTTTCAGCCTAAAATATAGTTCTTTGTGTATTGCAATTGATATACAAGTGTCTAAAGCATAAGTTGTGTATATCATGTGTGATGTACAGGGCAGGCAAAGGGTTAAGCAAAAAATGTGCAACATTATATATCCTAAAGTAGCATGTTACGTATGAGTAGTTGACATGTCTAGGGCTTGTATATAACAGTTGGAATAACATGCCACTGATGACATATTAGCCCGAGCTCATATTTAAAGGTGCTTGCCAATGGTTATGTTTTTAATGAAAGAAACCCTGAAAAGTATTTTGGAACAAACGGGCCATTTTTACAACAAAAAAAATTGTTTCTCAATACTTGTAGAAAGATTACAAACTCACCGTGCAAGCAATGTCAAACAACTAAGTGCATTAGATGATGGGTTTAACTTCAAGTAAATCTTACACGAACATCCCGTTAAAAAAGCCTAAAATACTACTAATAATGGTCTATTCAGTATTTAAAAAAAATCTCGTTAGAATATGAACTAAAAATTACGATCTCAAAGTCGTTAAATGAAAAAAGAACACAGGTATCAATAGATTCAGCTACCTCGAGATTTATTTAACCTATATTGGAAAAAATATCTAGATTAATATAACAGCAGTCTAATTAGTTTTAACGTATGCGGGCTGCTTGCGTATCGGAAGGTATTTGCTTAGGGAAAACAAATTCACTGAGCCGGATATCAAATAAATGGCCCCTCTCCTTCGAAGAAAAATAATCCTTACGAATTTCAAGAGCTGAAAGTACTTTCTTTTTCCTGTAATGGATAAAAATATAGCCTAACTTATTTACTAGCCTCCGTGCCAATATCACGAAGTAAATTCATTTGAGGTAATATTTGATTTTTGTTTTTCGATTATGTGCGTGAGATTTGCTTCAAAATAACTTAGCATTTCAAGTCTAATAATATTACTTTGAAGGAGTAATTATAAACAATTTCATAACAGCTGGAGAAAAAGCAGTATAGTATCTCAGACCATAGCTGCTACTCAACTTTCCTAAATAATTAGAATTTGCCTCTTTCTTAACATCGTATATTTATTTTACAACTTGTAGCTTCAGGCTTGCAACTGCTGAGGTACTTTCAGAAAGGTGAGAAAAGTGACAAATAATACAGAATAAGGGACTAAAAAGTGACTAAACATTGAAAAAAAAAAAAAAGCGACATTTTTCTCCTTTTGATTATACATGCTATTGTTCAGATTTTTCTATTTATTTTAATTCTAAATCAAATGACTCATGCAAGACATAATTTTAGCGTCAAATACAATAAGGTTAAAAATTCTGTTTAACACAACTCAACATTGCTTTTTATTCAAGAAAATCTATAAATTAGATTTGAATACATACAATACATTAATTTTATAATCACAATTTTCTGTATATATTAAAGATATTTTGAAATATGTACATAGCTAGATTAGAGTATCTAAACAAAAATTGTGAAGAAAAAGAGAAATGTGTGCTTTGACGTAAATTACTTTAATGTATTAAATGTACAATTTCAGTACAAATGTAGATTTCGGGAACTTCTTTACGACTTTTTAAAATCACTAAATTCTGGAAACCATTAGACTAATTACATTTTAATAAGAAAAATAAGATTAGAGCATCCCATTTTTGGTCTTTTATTAAAATATTTTGTTATTAATTCAGATTTTCTTTTTTTAACAACAGACTTTTGCTGCGATACACTATGAAAAAAGTGACTAAAAGTGATCAGTTGTAAAAAAAAGTGACTAAAGGTGAGAAAAGAGACGGAATTGCAAGCCTCTGGTTTACGCGTATAGCAAACCTTTAGATTAAACTTTACTATCGCTTGTTAAATTACTTGGATAAATTTTTGTAATTCTGATCCACTGAAGGTCACACAAATATTAATTTGAAATCGTGGTTTTCAAAATAGATTCATATCAAATTCTTAACAGACATGCCAACATTCAAGCACTTGAGTCCAGAGCAACAGCGTGGGTTGAAATTTTAACATGCTAATTACAGATTATAAGTACATATCGTATTGGTTTCTAAATTAAAATTAAATTTAAAGTAGATACACAGTAGTAAATTGTAAAAGGTAAATTAAAATTTATGCATTTAAAAATTTATTAGTAGCTTTTTTCGCTTTAACAACTTATTTTTCATAAATGTTTATCTCGTAGCAACATTTACCTTGATTAAAATATTTGCATTTACATTAGGGATTCTAGAGTTTCTCTACTCAAATTTGGACTAAATTCAGTTTGGTTTTTCCGCACAGTAGTGAAAACTTTTAACATGCATCCTGTGTGAAAAAGGTAATATTCAGCATTATTTTTTTTCAAAACTTTGTATTTAATTGCTGAATTGTAATTTTTTTTGCTGTTCTAGAGTTTTGTTATTTTCCGGAGAAATCTGAAAAGTTTCTGAGCTTTTTTAGCTTTAACAACTTATTTTTTCGTAGCAACAGTGACCTTGATTAAAATATTTACATTTTTCTATATTATGGGTTCTAGAGTTTGTCTACACAAATTTGGACTAAATTCAGTTTGGTTTTTCCGCACAGTACTGAAAACTTTTAACATGCATCATTAATGTGTGAAAAGAGTAATATTCAGCATTATTTTTTGCAAATATTTGTATTTAATTGCTGAATCGTAATATTTTAGCTGTTCAAAAGTTTTGTTATTTTCGGGAGAAATCTCAGAAGTTTCCGGAGTTATTAAATCTTCCCATTTTCCGGAGCTGCTCGGGAGAATCCGGAGTAGTTGACATGTCTGTCTTAACATACAATGACAGGTAGGTATGGACACTCATTTCATGTACTACCATTGTCTAAGGGCGGAGTCCTTAAAATATATTTAGATTTATAATTTTCTAAATCAATTTAAAAAATCTATATCAATTTTTAAAAAATATGACAACGTTTAAAAATTTTTTTTTTAATTTTGAGGAAAAAAAAAAGGAACAATTTTATTCTTAGTAAGTACGCAATTTAACGCCTTCCCTGTTTTGCCCGTACGCCGTACGGACACAGCTTTCGGGCCTTTACTGATTTGCCCGTACGGCGTACGGGCAATCTGATTTCTATTTCGCTTGCACTGTTTCGGCCGTATTTTTTCCAATTTTAGTAACAAATTATTCGTATAGATGGTAAATGATAGTTTGTCCAGTAAATGATAGTTTGCAGTTTATTGTATTTTCTACTCTGATTGGTTCAAAAGCGCGGGTTTTTTCGCATGTTTTGTATCAGAAGACGAATTGTTATCTTTCAGTGTATAGCTTCCTGGTTATATTTTACTAACCGCCTGATAATTTTATTGATGTAAGAGTTGAATAATATATTTTTACTTTTAAATAATGAAAAAATTCAGAGCGTATGGAGCTAATTTATTGGAATTCAAACTGTGACTCGGAATCAGAAACTGAATTATCTGTAAATGATAGCAGCGAAAGTTTACTAGATGACCTGGATAGTAGTGATTCTGATAATAGTACAGATGGAATCAGTCAAGCAAGACATTTTTTTAAAATTAATTGTGATAATCCTTCGGATCCGCCCCCTAGATTTGTTTCCACTGGAATTCCAAAAATTGACTTGGATATCGATGAGACTAAAGGTAAACTTCAGCTCTATGATGGTTTCATAGAAAAAAAAAAGTTGTAATAAATGCTTAAAAATATTAGAAATGTTAATTTTAATAACATATATTTACTTAAAAATGTAAAATGAACAAAACAATGCAATTAAAAAATGTGACATTTTTTGACCGAATTCTGGAAAAAAAAAATTAAACTGTCAAAGGGTTAAGGTTTATGTGTCTACCTCATCAAAAGCTGAGAAAAAAATTAATACACAGCTTTCTAATATATCCTTCTGCTAGTTCTATAATAATTGACGGTATTATAAACCAACTGCATTATTATGCTAATAAATTCTGACTTTCTATAAAGTGGACGGTATTTCTTAAGTACGTCTAATAAAAAATTGTGAATTTCATACATAAAAAAAGGGGGCACTATATAGCAAAAAAAAAAAAATATAATAATCTTATGTCAACTTTCGTATTCATAGTAAGATATGCATAATCAATATAATCGCTCTATATATTCAACAATTCAGTATAAAAAATCCCTAGCACAAACATGCATACTTGATAGCAGAAACACGCAATTACAAGCAGCCTGAAAAACAAGGAGGTATTTTATTCGGCACAACACTTAAAAGACGATCATTCTGACGACGAAATTATCAGCGCGATCAGTATGCAACGACATCAAACCTGTTGACACAGTCGCAAAAGCATTACTGAGAGTAGGAATGGAAGGGGGGAATAAACGACTGGCAGTGACATTGATGTATGGTCACAGAAGAATAAAAATTGTTTCTTGGAAAACGATCCAGCACTTATTTCACATGCAAAACAAATCATTCTCACAAACAGTGAATCGTATCCGGCACAATTAAAAAATGCTATATCACCAGATAATAATAGTAAAGGCACTTTTTCGGCAATTTTTTTTAGTACTTAGCTTCTTGGAAAACGATTCAACGGTTAATAATATCGCTAGCAAAACAAATCGCTCCCATAAAACAGTGAACTATTTCAAAACCAATTTAAAAATGTTCTTTCCTTTTTTTTTCTTTTTTTCTTTTTCCAAAACAAAAATTTAATTCTAAGTAAGCCATTGAAGGTTTATAAATGACATTTAGATCAATAGCAGGGCGTAATACAAAGAACAATGAAATGCTAAAGAACAATTCCCATTCCTCAACGCCGAACGATGGTCATATGATTAGGACGCTGATCTTCGGCACCGTAGTTCGTGGGTTCGATTCCCACTATGACATGGATGTTTGTAGCCACTCGGAAGAAGCTTTAAGCAGTAGGACCCGATCTTATTAGCAATCGTGTTGCAAAAAAGTAGACCGTAGAGGTCAAAACCAAACCCATTTCTTAAAAAAAATCACGATCTCTCAACTGATACTAAAATAATATAAATTAATTTTTTTTTAAACAGTTTGTATTAAGGGCGGAGTCCTTAAAATATATTTTGATTTATAATTTTCTAGATCAATTTAAAAAACCCATATGAATTTTTAAAAATACGACAACGTTTAAAAAAAAAGTTACTTTTTTTCAAATATAAAATGAAAAAAGCCTTTTTTATTAATAAGTACGCAATTAAAGGTTTATAGAACATTTAAGGTCAATAACTGGTCGTATGCAGCAGATGATAAGATGTTATACCCCAGCCTCTATCTTTAAGAAGAATTATACAACCAACTAATTATCTAATTGCGTTAAATAACTTTTTCCAAACAAAGAGTGGGGAGTTTTAAAATTAATTAGATTTAAAATTTTCTATTGTAAATTTATCTAATATAACTAAAAACTGACAAAAAGTTTAAAGCATTAAAAAAATATCCTTTCCAAACCGAACCCCATTTTATATAAATTGTTGAATGGTACAAACAATAGTTCTTAATTACCAGTTTCCATTTATACCAAACAATGAAATAAATTTATGATAATTTTGTTCTCTACACGCAAAACACTTTACAGGACTAGTTAATTTTTTGCGTTTCTGGTAAGTCATTTTCTTTACAACACGAGGACTACATCTACTGTTTTAAACGGTTTCAAGACTAATATTTATTCTTTAAAAAAATTATACACAATTAAACCCCGTTATAACGAATATCATGGAATCAAATATTTTGTTCGTAATACATGGGGTTCGCTGTATCTGAAATATTAATGTCAGATCTCGCAAAATGCACTACTTGTTAGTAGTGCATTACTTATTAGTATGCATTAGTGATGTCCTCAAAAATTTGAGACAAATGAAAAAATTTTACCTGTCATTGTTGCTCGGTGTCATACTGAAAAAAAATCTGTCGAAAAAAAAAAAAAAAATCTGCCGACGCAAAAGCCATTTCAGAGAAAATTTTATAAATTTATTTGTCAATACAACAATGGACTAATACTTAGCCCCATTGTATGTGTGCACAAAAACTTAGTGCATTTTGTTATGAAATTAGAGACGAAATATTGTTTTTGCAACTGCGGAAGTTTCAAAACAATTGACAAAAATTATGGACAACTAAAAAAAAAGATTCGTTACATCCGGTTTATAACGGTTGGAAGGCTCGCTGTACAAGGATAGGTTAGAATTAAAAAAATATATAAAAACCGAAGGACCTTAAGTTTTGTCCGATACAACCGGGAATTCATTATATGTCGGATGAGCTATAACAGGGTTTGACTGTATTAAACTACTAAAATATATGTGACATATGACAAAAGTAATGGTATCCAGGGCCCTTTGGACCAGGGTTGGAAAAAAAATCATTTTTTTTAAATAAAAAAAATCAGATTTATTTGATTTAAATCAGATTTTTTCGATTTAAATCAGATTTGATTTTTTTTTGCTGAATTCTAGTTTTAATTATTGTTGTGTTTTTTTATTTTGTGCAATATACATGGAATAGTTTGTTATAAGTAACAACTTATCTATCTTGTATATTCTACGCACTGATTACTGAAAATTAAATATATAAATTTTAATCTAAATACATTCTATTATTTTGTAATTGGATAGTGCAAACTAAATAAGATGTAAATTTAAAAAACAAATTAAATATTCATTTAAGGCAAACTATTTAAAAAAAAAATCACAATTATTTCACTATTCTTTTAAGCAACGAATTATGGATTTAACTGTTTCAATAAAAACACTAGTTTCTATGCTTTATCCACTCCTAATTTGTAATGAAGGCTAGAATGAACAATACCAAAAGAAGAAAAGTATCTCTATTCTAGGAGATGAAGCCACGGCTGTTGTTATTTGGTAGATAAACTGGATTTCAAGTTCTGTAATACTCTCCTTACCTCCCATGACATAAAATGAATTCCACTAGTCATAACTAGTCATCGTACTTATCCCTACTACATACTTTCTGATAACAACCCCTAAATTCTTGGAAAGCACATGCTATCTATTTACACTTTTTTACTTATTGGTATTACTGTGCTGGCTGATTCCCAATTCTCCTGTCTTTGGAATATAGGTTTTAAAAGAAGTGAAAAAAAATGATTTAAATCAATGTTTTTTAAATCAACTGATTTAAATCATGATTTAAATCAACTGATTTAAATCATGCCAATCCTGCTTTGGACTCTTGCAAATCACATATGATATACACATTTGTTGTTGTTTTTGATGCCACTTGGACAAACCATGCACGATTGAGCCATATGCTACTCTTATTAAGGCAAAGGGGTGCGCCTTTCGTTTTAATGAGCACCATTTAGGTGAAAGAACGATTATGCCTACGAGTTTTGAAGCAGAGACCAAGCAGAAGATCCATAGACTTGGCTTGCTACCCCCAGAGGTATTGATTGCCAACTTGGAGGACATTGAGACCACGAACATATTATACGTGCCCCAATCACCTTGTATATGCCGAACACGGCGGATCTCAGGTCGGCTCAGGTTTCCGAACCCGCAAACTCTGAGTTATACACATCTAATGCTGTATACGTTTGTATAGCACATGTAATACGCAATGATATAAAATATATAAAAACTTGTATATAAAATATAGTTCACTGTATATCACTTGTGATATGTGATATACAAGCGCATAAAACATTAGATATGTATATCTTATGTGGTGTACAGGACAGACAAAAGGTTAACAATAAAATAGCCCTTACTTTTGATTCATATTTAGACATATTGGAAAATTTATCCTTTGTTATAGAATAATAGGGTACAAATTTGCAGTTTTGCATATTTAAGATAATCTATTGCCCAACAGGATTTTATTTGATAATAAAAATAATACTTTATCTTTTGCTCTACTTTTCGGTACTGGACTCAGCAGGCTCAAATTCTGCTGCTGGCATGGTTGTTCGTTGTTCCTAACTGTTCGGAATCGGCTTTAGGCAGAAGATCTCATGTAGCAAAAAAGTAGACTGTAGCGCTCCAAATCGAACCTATATGAATAATTCAGACTTACTTCCTGTTCTCACTGCAATAATACAGACTCAAACTGGTTATTTTGATCGTGCATTTAAGTCATCCAGCTTTAAAAAATAATGTCTAATTTAAACGGAACATAAAATATTTAAAATCGCGACGCAGTTGAATATATTAACAACTATAGAAATTGCGAGTATATAGAAAAGAACGGGGAGGGTGGGAGAGACAGAGGAACATATAGTTCCTAAAACAAATGAAGCAGGTCAACAGATGACAACAGTTACTGGTACCTTTTACGGGTAAATTTATTTTCGGTTACACACGCACAAATGGTAATCAATAATTAACAAACACTACAACCCAAACTGCAATTTCCACTACGCGAGAGAAAAAGGTGAATTGCATAACATTTCGGGTCAAAAAAGCAGAGTAACAGCTGCATTCAAGCAAGACATGCTGGGTGTGGTAGCAAGAAGTGACCTACAATCTAACTGCTGTCGGTAATATGGAGTTCAAGTCTCGTCAAGGTCATATGCAAGATATGTGCATCAACTGGAGATTCTAATATTAAACAGCATAAAAAATAACACTTTAAATTAGAGTGTAACCTCGATCCATCTTTCCCGCGTTGATCGTTCGATCATTTCTGGATCTCGAATTTAATCCCATAGAGTCGAAGTTATCTTTTCCCAAATTCTTAGTTTTTTCCGCATCTATTGACGAAAAAGTTTGGTCCCGTTCTTTTAATCCCGGAACTATTGTTTCATATCAGAAGTAGTGAAGAAATAAGTGAGTTTCTTTCCTTTTAATATTTTCAAGGTTTTAAGTCTAAGGACAGTCCCCTAAGGATAACCCTCTGACCCATCAGAGAGGGTCTTTCTAGATAGATAGATTTTCTTTTAAATAATGGTGATGACTTGGGTGGGAATGGCCATTGCTTCAATTGAATACTAGAAAAAATAATCATGCCAACTAAATCTATTAGATACACCCAATTCGTTTATCTCTCACTCCCACTACTTTGTTCGTACACAATAAGAGAATAACTTTGTTATGTTTTATTTGTATGTCACCTTTGAGCTAAATTTCTTAGCAGTGCATAGGCGCCGCGAGTATATACTGTTTTATTTGTTCTAGATCATCTATAATAATCTCTAGTTGTAGAGGTAGAAACGATAGAGCGTCCATTCTTTGCAGTCTAGCGATCAAAATGTGCAAAACAGGTAAATTACAAGGCACTTTTAAATTTGTTAAGTATCATTCTAAACATGAGTATATACTCCAATTCCTATGGATTATTCGTAGCCATTACGAAAAATCCGAAACAGGAGCAATTACTGAATTACGCATCAGTGCTCAACAATACAAAATTCACAATTTTTGCAGCTTATTTTTCAACAATAAGAATAACAGTGTTAAAGCAAATATATTAGCTTATTTTCTCCTTTTTTTAATCTGTATATGTATTTTAAATCCAATTTTGGGTAATTGAAAAACTATAATCGTCCCAATAATTTTTGCAATTGTTTTTCAGTACTGTGTGAATATTTGCTTAATGTTATTTATAAATACAGTTAGTATGTATAGTCCCATTCAATTAATTGTTACTCTGATATTATTTTCAGAGATAGATGGCGCTGTTGCCCTCAATTTGTCTTAAAGCTTAAGAGTTAAATTTTCTGTTATGCGTGTGTTTCGCATTGTTTCATGATTTAAGTTATGTTTTCTGATTCTAACAGTTGGCTTAATATATAAATTTTCACACATCATTTGAAGAACTTGCATAGACCACATCGTGTCGTTTTTGAACATTCACAAAAGGAATATATCATACTCTATTCTTAAACTATTCTTTTCTATTTCCCAATATACACCTTCTAACTCTTCCTTTTATGTTTCTAAGATGAAGTTTTTAGGTTATGGTGGTGGTTTAGCAGTTATTAGAAAATTTTTTGTTAGTGTTTCACTTCTACTAAAAAATATTTTGTGTATAGTTAGGAATATAATATATGAATGCTACATTGTTGCTACTACTATATACAACGTGATAATATGTAGACTGAGCATAGTGGGAGCATAGCACTACGGATTGGTTACACCAATGGGAAGAATCCCAGTTCCGGGGGCCGGCTGCTATGTTTTTGGCTATATTTTTGCACAAGTGATTGCCAAATTGTCGCCAAGTGATGTTTACAATTTGTGCTTCGTTTTGTATTAATATTATACCCAATTTGAAAGCACATTTTGAACAAAAAAAAAATGTTTGAAATTTTGTTAAGATGAATACAAATTTAAATTTGAGTTTTTAATGTATTTAAAGGCGCTTTTGTACTGTTTATTGAACTAAACAGTTCGGAATTTTCGCAATAGGTGCAAATTAAGTAAAATATAAGCATTAGTTGATTATATTTACGCAATTATGCTTATAAAATATTTTGTTATATTTATAAAATATGGTTGCTATTTAATGAAATTATTTTAAAACTATCAAAAGATTAAAAAGTAATAATTTACTTCTAGAAATTATTAGCTTTGTCATCAAGAAGAGCAAGTTTGCCAGAAAACTGGGTTCTAGAATTTGGCGACATCGCCCACACTTGGCGTGCTTACTGAACTGGGTTCGGCGGGCCCCCCAAACTGGGATACGGCCGACCAATGTTGGAGTGTATGCATGAGTTATATTTTATAAGAAGTTGAATAATTATAATCATTATTGTAAATAACTTATTCATAGTGACACCATTCAGTGAATTTCTACATCTATTTCTCGCATCCACCGTTTTGCTGCATTCATTGATTTCAATATACGTTCTCTAGAACTTCTATTGTATTTTAATTTAACACGTGTAATATGTGAAGAATTCCTAGGATAACAAAACTTAAAAAAAAAAAAAAAACATCGTAAGTGCATCCGATTTGGAAAAAAAAAAAAATCAGATCTTCTTTCAGTAATCACCTTTTTCAAGGTGATTTGTTTCTCGTGCCGCTATTACTGCAGATAAAACCCCACGGAGAAGGTACACAGGATTTAAAAAAAAAATGATCTGGTGAAAAAAAAAAAGAGAGATAGAGGCAACTATTAGTAGGGAGAATTCTCTCTTCACACGACTCCGTTCAAGGCCGAAGTAGTCTATTGTTACATCTGAAATATAGACACTCGTGGACAACTTACATTCCAAGAAGCTTTTAACGAACAAGCCGAGATCTCATATATCTCTCAGTAAAAGGTTACAACTTGGATAGAATCATTCCATTTAGAAATAAAACATTTACAAGCAAGCGAAGTTGTTAGGGTTAAAAGATAAAATAAGATAAATCCTAATTCGGTATTCCACACGTATACAGACTTTTACGTTGATATGCCTATCTTATATTCCTATAGAAAAGGAATTTCGTTTGACTTTATAATCATCAAAAATTTCTACCATATTTGGAAGCATATACATGTAATCAGTATCATTAATGAAAACTGAAAGCTCGATACATACATAAAATGCATACTAATGTAAGTTCTATGCATAAATACTGGCGTCATATAATCCATTTAAAAGCAGTTTTACGGGAAAGTTTACTTTTAGATAAATTATAACGTATAAAAGTACTTAATTTGGTAATATTTGCTGAATTATCCTTGTATTCAGCTAACACAAACGGGTTTTCTATTTATTTATTAAAATCACATTCAATTCCAACGATTCCTTTTTGTAAAATTAAACTAAAAGCACAGAAGAAATTTTCAGAATAACGTTTCCAAAATTTAACAATTACGCAAAACTCCCATTTAACCCTTAATTTGACAAATGTTTTTTCAAATATTTTTAATTTTAATTTCTGTTATTTTCCCATGTCTTTATAGACATTAGGATCTCTGTAAAAAAAAAAAAAAAAAAAAAAAAAAAAAAAAAAAATTGAGATAATGTCCGCTGTGGCGAACACTGACAATTATGTTGATATAGTAAAGTAATTATAAATATACATGTCCGGTGTAGAGAACTTAGTCAAATTAAGGGTTAAGCAGTTGGTTAGACACAATTTTCATCAAATCTACCTATAAAGATCACCTTACAACTTTCACTTTATTTTTAAGATAGAAAACATTATGGCTTAAATTTAATAGCTAAGTATATAATTTGTTGCTAACTTTTTTAGGTCTACTGATTACTGTTAGTTTTGTAGTGCATTATTTTCCCATATATACCACCGTTTCATGAGGGCACGTAAATTAAACCAGAAAAACAGTGTTTCTTCTTTTGACTTATTTTACAAATATTACGGTTTCGAACAGAAAAACTTATCTAAGTAAAGTATAGTTTAACTTAAATTAAACTTAGTAACTCAAATTACTAATTTTATATAAGCAAATGTATTGCTTTCTGATGTGAAGCCAGGCCAAGGTTCGTGGTTAAGTTAATTTCTAAAAAGATTAAGGACTACAGTCTATACATGCATAACTGAAATCGGGCACTTTCAAATTAAAAGGCGCAGTTTTAAAAGCGAAAGCCTTTTTCCACATAGGGAAAAAAATTTTTAAAGCATTTTCAAGGACTGTACGAACTATGTTATTCCTTCACAATTGAATCATTCTTTTTTTAACTAGCACTTACGCAATTTCGTACATTTGAGCATCGCCGTTCAGTTCAAAGCTCTCTAGCATCCTGTCCATTGAAGTGTAATTACTCTACTGCCTGTAATATAAACCGAAATTACACCTGGAGTTAACGTAGCGTAACCTCAGCTTTCAGAAATGATTTGTGGCAGATATCTATTAAGAAAGATTTAGTTTCCTTAACTAATAAATAATTACTTGATGATGTACATTTGATAATCAGGAAGCAAAACTATTTTTTCTATTAGTCATTTTATGAGAGGTTGATTAACCCGTAACTCCTCAGGTGTGATCTGACAAACTTCTAGGTTTTACTTTTACAGACATGCCAACATTCAGGCACTTGTATCCAGAGCTACAGCGTGGTTTGAAATTTTAACATGCTAATTGCAGATTATACATAAATACATATCTTATTGGTTTCTAAATTAAAATTAAATTTAAAATATTAGCCCACTAGTAAATTGTAAAAAATAAATTAAAATTTATGAATTTAAAAACATGAGTAGCTTTTATAGCTTTAACAACCTATTTTTCAGAACAGTGTTTCTTATAGCAACATTGAACCTGATTAAAATATTTCCATTTTTCTATCATCAGGGATTCTAGAGTTTGTCTACTCAAATTTCACCTAAATTCAGTTTAGTTTTTCCGCACGGTACTGAAAACTTGTAACATGCAGCATTACTGTGTGAAAAGAGTACAATTCGTCATTATTTTTTGAAAAACTTTGTATTTGATTGCTGAATTGTAAACTTTTAGCTGTTGAAAAGTTTGGAGTTTTTCCGGAGAAATCTGGGAAGTTTCCGGAGTATTGTCATGTCTGCTTTTAATGTGTTACTTAGTTGTAGATATGGACAGTGAAAGTTCAAAATTAATACTTACAGCTGTTTTTGTTTTCTAAAAATTGACTATAAAGAAATGATTCCACAATATAAATATAATTGTTATAACTGAATATGAATACGTCGATATATTTGAGTTGCATCGTTGAGATCCGTAGCATTAATAACCGTTATCCCTTTAAAGCTCACTTACATAAACTCTTTGGAATTTAATGAAATTGGTTTATAAATATTACCTATGAACCTTATAAATGCAAAATGTATTAAAATTTTTCTTTACAATGCTTAGGTTTGCATTAGAGAATACCGTAGAAGGGATTGAGGGGGTTAACTGACAAACCCACCCCCGTGTACAGCTTGAACACAATACTTTTAAAATTTTAATTATATTGGAAGAACAGTAAATATGTGTTCTTAAAAATATAATAAATGGTTTAATAATTTATAAGGGTTGTTTCAATAGATATTTTTGCTTGGGGTCATACGTGAAAATATCGAATTACTAATTTTCTAGATACATCAAGTTTAAATACATATATTTCAAAAGAAAAAATAAATGTAGTACTGTCATTTATTGTAATTTTTAAATGTCAAAAACATAAAAAACCGAAAAAAAAAACCCCATTCACATTTCTCAAAAAAATAGAGAAAAAAGAATGTTTAACAGGAGGTTTCCCTGCGAAACCACTGTCCGCTAAAGGGTTATACTAACACTAGATTGCCCGAGATTTCTTATATACCTATATTGTTCAAAAACAGTCAAAATGACTGCATTGTGAAAAAAATAACAAATATGTAAAGAAACTTGTTTAAAATTAATTTTTAATATTATATAATAAAGGAGAGCGGAAGTAACTACAATTATTCATAAACCTATTTATATGTTATAGAAAAAGTCACCAAATTCTAAGAAATTGTGTCATTATATTTCATAATTGTTTTTCTAATTGAAATTAAAAAACAGTCAAAATGACTGCCTTGAGCAATCTAGTGCTAAGATTCTTTGTTAAACGAGCGCGGAATGTAATCCAAAAATGGAGATCACACGAGAAGATATTATTCCTAAATACAAAATTTCAACATTTATCCCCACTCCTTTGTTTTTTCTCCTTTTCCTTAGGTGGAAGAGGGAGAATGCTCGGAAATTAAAATAAGAACGAAGGGAAAGAAAAGAATGGGTTCCTTCTGAATACATTGTGAATATTCCTTTGCCAGTTAAAATGAGGTTCGAAAACTGATAACATTAACCGATGTAATGATCACACAAAGCGATAATTTTAACATACAAATGAATAGAGAAAATACGGACCAAGTGATTTCGATAACAATAAGCGATTGATAACATTAACCGCGATCACATTAAGCGGAGTCCACTGTAATTATTTTATTAACGAGGATCCAATTTTATACCAAGATTATCCACCCTAATTATTATTTTAGATGAGCTTGTTTAGGTTCAGTAAATATTTTGCTAATTTAAAATATCTAATATTATAGTTTTAGACTAAATTACCCGCATTGATTGCGTTAAGATCGATCAGAGATCAGACTTGGAAACATTCTCGCATAATACGGGTACTAGGAACTAAAAAAGTCTGCAAATCTCTGCACTAAGCAATTTTAGAATTACGTGAATTTTCACCGATACAACACTTTAACAAATAAATAAAACATCTATTGAAGCCCGAGAACAAACAGGTGCTGTCAGAATCAGATTTCAGACAAAGAAGAAAAAAAAAGCAGCATGTTTAGATGTTATCAGGTCATTATTTTGTCACTTTTTCGGGACTTTTGGGGCCCATTTCCCAATTTCGTGACATTTTGGGGACTTTCGTGACCGGAAGGCGCTCCGATATAGGCCGGAAACGGGGCAAGGAGCACAACTCAAATATGTTAGTCCAGGAGAGTGTAGATTTTTTACCTGCCGTTTTTTCTTTAAAGTTCGTTCAAAATCAAGCAATTTTTCTCCAGTCTTATTACAGTAAGCTAATGTCACCATTTTATTTCCTTATACGAAGTAAAGAAAGGCAATGTAATCCCGAAAATTTTAGAAGAGTAAACGAATGCATGATTTTTCGAACAATAATTAACAATATAACATTTTATGCCTATTCTAATTTCATTTTATAAATATATTTTGCAATTGTCTTCCATTCCCATCTTTTGACTTAAGGACTTTTAAGGACTAATTTTTTACAAGGACTTTTTGATACACGAAACGACATAAATTATTTCCTGAGGAACATATTTTTGATTATGAATTTTGGAGAGTTTCTAAAACTTGGAAATCATGCAATTTTTCGCGTTCCAATAAAAATTAAGGAGTTTAAGGACTTTGACAAAAAATTAATGTTCCTTAAAAATAAGTAAAAATTCTTAAATTTTAAGGATTATGGGAACTGGAAATTTTGAAAAATCAAGGACTTTTAACAGCGTACGTACAATCATTATGAAACATAATTTAACAAAACAAATACGTGGACACCATTATAGAACATTGTATTACGAATCTAAAAATGCATTTAGCGTAATCCGTAAATTATTCATTAAATGGCTAGAACAAAATGAATAAAAAATAATCCTATATACAGTTAAAATTACAATTCGGCGCTTTAAAACAGATCCCGTACAACTCTCTAATCTTTTTTACATAAACTATTCTGACGTCATGAAAACATATTCTCTCTTTTGAATATGAAACAGACCCCCCTATACAAGAATAATTCGTGACGTCAGATTGGTAAAACACAAACAAATACAAATAGAAATACAATTCATAGGTGATTATGGTATGGTAGAAAAAAGCTAAATAAACACAATTCATGGTTGTCGGGTACAACGATTAGAGTGATTATACAGAGTAATAATGAAACGAACTTACCTGATAAAAATAACTTTCACTATAGCCCTGTCTTAGTTACCTATAAAGGAAACAGATTGCGTTAATGTGTGTAACACAGGTATAAAATACATAAATTAACAATAAACAGGCATAAGTAGTTTTAAGGTTTCTTAGAGAATTCCAGCCTTTTATATTCAAATTAGATATGTAGCATTATTAGATATCACATTATTAGATAAGCAGCAAAATTACTTATGACTGATCCATAAAATTAATAGCAGGAAAAAATATAAATGATTAACAAATAGTTAAGTGACAGTGCAAAAACTGGAAAAAACCTGGTAAAAACCGGTAAAAATGGCAAAATCTAGAAAAATTGGCTGGATTTTAAAAATGTACAAAATAATTAATAATTAATAAATAACAAAATAATAAATAATTTTGTACATATTACAATTGAGACTTAAATCAGAATATTAATTAGGTATTTCATTAGTATTAAAAACGTTTAATTATTATATTAAAATAATTTATATGTACATATAAAAAAAACATGAAAATAATTTATTGATGTTAGCAAGAAAATAAATATTTATAAATTTTATATATAATATATTTATATAATAATATTTTATATTTATTTTCAATTTAATATAGTTATATGTAAATAATATAATGTTTTAATAAACTAATAATTAAAAAAACGTTTATACAAAAAAATTGTAAAATACAAACATTATAAAAACACATTCATTATTTTTTTTTTTTTTTTTTTTTTTTTTTTTTTTGTATCTTAGTAATAAATTTAGATTGTTTAAAATTTTTATAAAAAATATGTCTAAAAAAAATATTATATTATGTATTTTTAGATTAGAGTTAAAATTAGTAAAAGTTAACATAGTTACATTCCCGTAAATAAAACATCCATTTTTGCCACTTGGCAAAAAGTGGCAAAAATGTATTTTTGCCAGGAGGGTTTTTACCGTTTTTTTCCATGGTTTTTTCCACCTTTGGCAAAAACGTGCCACCCCTAACAAATAGTAATAAATATATAAGAATATAATGCATAATTAAAATTTTATAAGGAAAAGCTTTTAGTAAAAAGAAACTATTGATTTTGAAATGATTTAGAAAGCAGATTCCTTCGCACTTGTCAGCAGCATTCACGTCAGGGTAATAAAAAAATCTTTTTTTTTTTTTTTTTATTTTTTAAATCAGTTTTTTTTTTTTTTTTTTCTTTATTTTTTTTTTTTTTTTTTATATTTTTTGTTTAATAGTTTGTTATAAGTAACAACTTATCTATATTATATTCTACACATATTAATTGCATAAATTTTAATCTAAATACATTTCATTATTTTGTAATTGGATGGTGCAAACTAAATAAGATGTAAATTTAATGAACAAATTAAATATTCATTTAGTACAAACTATTTATTAAAAAAACAAAAAATTCACAATTATTTCAATATTTTTTAAGTAACGAATTATGGATTTAACTGTTTCAATAAAAACATTAGTTTCGATGTTGTATCCACTCTTAATTGGTTATGAAGGTTAGAATGAAAAATACCAAAAGAAGAAAACTGTTTTTCCATTCTAGCAGATAATGTGAAGGCTGTTGTTATTTGGGAGACAAACTGTATTTCAAGTTCTGTAATACTCTCTTTACCCCCTATTACATAAAATGAATTCCACTAGTCATAACTAGTCGTACCTACCCCTACTACATACTTTCTGATAACAACCCCTAAATTCTTAGAAAACATGCTATCTATTTACACTTATTTACTTATTGGTATTTCTGTGCTGCCTGATTCCCAATTCTCCTGTCTTTCGAATTAGGTTTTAAGAGGAGTGAAAAAAATTATTTAAATCAATGATTAAAAAAAAAAATGAACTGATTTAAATCATGCCAACCCTGATTCCCGTAGCTCCACTTCATGAGTAATTTTATTCATGTGTATAGCAAAAGCGGAGCTGGGGAGGAATGGCAAGTTCTGGAACATCGCATATTATTTGTGAGTAAGATTTGTATCTCTCAGGAACTCTGAAACAGACTATTTGGGGGCACCTAGCGCCGTAAGCCCTTTATCCCCAATAATATATAAATTCGAAGGTGGTATTTTTATCCTTAACATTGGCTGACAGATAGTATAATAAGAAGGAAGAAGAGAGAAGGGGAAAGAGGACAGAGAAAACACTAATTAAATAAAATACAATTAGATAGGCCAGTGGTCGGCAAAGTGCGGCTCCAGAGCCGCAAGTGGTTCTTTGACTCCTTAAGTGCGGCTCTGGCACAAATATCCACGGAAGGCCAGGGTTGGCTTATTTTGCCCGACCCGAAAAAACCCAGGTGGGTTTTTTCATAAAAACCCACTTGAAAAAACCCAAGTCGGTTTTTTCAAAATTGGGTTCTTAAAATCTTTATTTAAAATTCCACATATTTAACTAATAATAAATATATTGAATTAAATCCATAATATATATTATATATTTCATCTTTGACAACGATCCTAGAATTTTTTTTAATTTGAGGGAGTCTAAACTGCTATAAAAAAAAAACTTAAAAACTTTTCGGGGAAAAATAGTTATCTGTATAACAAATACAATAAAATCTAAATTAAACTTAGTTAATAAGAATGTAAGATGAAAAAAAATGAGAATATTGAAGTATTATTTACATGTGATAAAATTAATCGAAAAATGGACAAGAAAAATTGGGTAAAAAATGTGTATAACAACTGCAAATAATAAACACGGGGATAATATATATAAATAATTCTGCTACTTATATATAACTTACAAATTAACTGAATGCTTTAATAACACAATACTGCTAATAAATATAGAGCAATGATTTAATACATTTTATTGAAAAGAAAAAACTTCAAATGCAACTATTTCAAAGCCAACTTTTAGTATAAAATAATCACCATTAAAAACTAGTTTTTTGATGTTAGAAAAATTTTATTATATGAAAAAAATTTATTTTAAGATTTCAAAATTTTCTTTAATTTAGACAAAAATTTCTTCTGCATAATTTAAAATGGATTTTTAAAATTTTTAATTTTAAAAAGTGATTAACATTTTAAATTTATTTTAATCATACAATTAATTATATATCCTGTCCTCTTACATAACAAAAAACCTGAATAGTTTTCAAATCCCCAAAAAAGCATCTAAAACCCTTTAAAGTATAGAAAAAACCCTGATAAAACCCTGAAAAACCCGAAAAAACCTCAAAAACCCACTGGGTTGGGTTTTTTCTGAAAAAAACCCGGGTTTTGCCAACCCTGCGGAAGGCGCAATAATATTTTCATTTAAAAAAAAAAAAAAAAAAAAAAAAAAAAAAAAAAAAAAAACTTGGTAAGAAAAAAATTGCATCTTATTTTGATAAATTAAAATTCTTCTATAAATCGAGAACATGTGTAACTTTTTGTTTAAGTTAACAGACAGATAGGTAATTAAAATTTTATATCGTTGTAATAATACGTAACGAACATAGAGTTTAATTTTATTAGTTTTCGTAAACGTAAACACAAACCATGTACAAACTACCGGCTGAAATTGTTCGTATGGTTTTGGTGTACTCCGGTGTGATACAAAGGTACCACAAGCATGCGTGCGCATACTTTTTCAAAAGTAGTGGGGGGTACAAATTGGCATCACAGACCAGCAGTTGCAGTGTGAACAGTTTTGTCTTATCTACCGTGTCTACCGTTGTCCTGTTATTAAAAAGTTGTATTTTTCAATCTAGCTGCACATCTTACAGGTATTTTTATACGATTTTATTACACCTGCTATATATGTTTGTGGTTCCGGTACAAAATTTGTAATAGATTTTTGGATAGCTTCTATTTGTCCAAATATTGGAAGTTTTCTTCTATTTTTAGTCATATTAAGAGTTTTGTTATTTTGATGGTGGAATTTTTTTTCTTTTTAGTGCAGTTACATATATTAATCAAACTGTATTTTTTTTTAAATATTTTTTTTAAATTTTTATTTTCATCAATTTAAATAATGATAATAATTTTGTACTGTTGGCTTTAGAAAAAAAAATATTTGGGATATTTTTATTATTAAATAATTATAATAGTAATTATATTAATAGTAATTTTACTAAACAAACAGATTTGGCTCCCAATTTTTTTTTAAATTGTTGTAATGTTCATATTTGGCTCTTTGGCTAATAAGTTTGCCGACCACTGAGATAGGCAGAAGATATTTACAATAATCAAATAGTTAATGAGAGCGAATACCCTCGTGTAGTACCGTAGTAGCCCTAGGGCGCCTATGATACTCCAGAGGGTCGTAATAAAAATATTATATATTTTTTCATTTTGTATATCATTAATTTTATCAAAAAAAAATTATGGCTAGTTTTTTGATGAATTCCCTTATGGATTCTATATTTAAATTGGAGTGAATTATGTCATTACGCAGATGAGATTACCAAGAACTATTGAAAGAAGGGTTTTGTCTTTAATAGTTTGTATCCCCTAGATCTTTGTGTTGGATGCAGATCCCCAGACCGGGGCTGCGTAGAGAAGAAATTTGTATCTTTTCGATTTTGAGTTTTAGTAATATCTCGCGATTCCGGCTGCTCGGGCTTCTTCCAAATATGCTACATTGAACTAGACATCCATAACATTAACTTAAAATATTCTATAAGCAAAATATTCTTTAAATTTGAATTAATCTCTTCCAAACTAATGTGAAATCCAAATAAGTTCGATTGGCACAACACTATTAAATAAAACTATGATGGAAGTCAAAATTGAAGAGAATCGTCGACATGGCTTGGCAAATGCCTTACACCAGCTTTCTCAACGTGTGGGAATCCCTTCCCAACAGATCAATAGTAAATTGAAAATAAATTTTATAATTTTGACCCACTCCCTTGAGCCTATTTCGCAGAGGCAAGTTTTTCCATTATCAATAAATTTACTTTTTCTTGGTTAATTTTCAAAATCGAATTGAAAACTGGGTCACGGATATTAAAAAGTAAAGCTGCTTTACACCTATCTAAATAGGCAGCTTGTGGTACGATATCAAATTATTATACTGTTTGAAGTCCTCAAATCTACAATACTACCTTCAACATACTGTATTTAAACGCGTATAATGTGGCACTTTTCCTCTATAAATATCCGCCGAACAATGGCCGAATGGTAGAGCGCTGCTCTTCGATACCAAAGTTCCTGGGTTCGAACCTTGCTTCTGGAATGGATGTTCGTAGCTGTTCAGAATCGGTTTTAAACAGTAGGTCCCGGTCTCATTAACCCTCGTGTAACAGTAGACCGTAGAGCTCCAAACCAAACCAAACCTCTAAAAAATCTAGGGTCTAAACGCGTTATATGTTACTGTTTCAGGCAATCACACGATGTGTATATTAATCCAGATAGGTACTCAAGTAAGGTTGGGTTAATTTAGGTTACGTTTGGAGTGCTACGGTGTACTGTTTCGTTCACGGGAGCTAATTGAGACTGAACTCTATTAAGAAGATAAAACTGGAAAATTTTACTCAAATGGTGTATTGCTATTATTTATTTCACTGCAGCTACATATCTTTTATACATTAGTAACAGCTATAATATGATCGATGATGGGCGAATCAGCAACAGAGTGCCTTACGGTACCTGACTCCTTTGGTTTGAATCCCGCACCTAGCATCGATTTCTGTAGCCGTTTGAAATTACCTTTAATTAGTAGGTGCCTGTTTAATTAGCCCTCATAGAGAAAAAATTGACCGTAGTGCTTGCTCTAAACCAAACCAGCTAGTAATATTACTCATTAATACCTTAACTGACTGTGAAAACTTATATAATTTGTTTTCTAGTGCAATCGTTTGTTTCACGGGTACAAGGTGGCATTATGTATTTATGAAAATTAAGAGGCACTGTGAGCAGTCTTAAAAACTGCTTGTTACAGTCAAAAACTTACAAAAATAAAGTTATTGTATTCTAAAGCCGTGAGCGTACAAGCAGCTAATTTCTGAGGAATATATATTTGAGGAGGGCTATATATATGCGGCCGTGGCAGTTAATACATCCACCGTGCAAAGCTTATATAAACCAATATAACAGTTTAAGGGTTAATTTTACACTACTTAGCAGTTCGCAGCACATTCTTGGCTATGTTGCCGTGAACTTGGAGATCTACTAATTAGTTTTTAGTGTGTTCATTAAGAGATTAAAGAGTTGGAATTCTTCAGTTCTTAGAATTAAGAGTAATAGTAATGGAATCGTTTGAAAAATAACATTGACATATTGTATGTTAATCTAGTCTCCTTAGCAATTAGTTTACTATCTGGAAAGTCACTTGCCTGTCAAAATTATGGTGCTCAATTACATACATGACAAAGGATTTTTTTGCCAATTTTTATTGTAAAAAGATCAAGTTGCACATGTAAAACACGCATAAATAATGTATTATTAACGCACTAAATATTATTAACACTTTAACACTGATGAATAGTACTCATAAATTTTCTAATTTTATTTTCCGAGTAATACTTTGAAGAAAGAAAGAGAAGATCCCGAAAAAACTTATAAAGAAAAGTAAAGGGGGATGCCTTCACGTAAGTAAAGAATTCGGATAACAAACTCATTAGTTAATAAAAAAAAATAATTTTTTGTCTTATATCTATTTATTACTCTCTTAAAAAAGGAAAAAAACTATCGCTTGTGTACTGTAATAGCTGAAGTAACAATAGTAATTGCAGACATGTTTTGACACATTAACCCCCCCCCCTCTTGTTTATTAGGTATCCCTAGCTATTTCAGACAACAGTCTGCACGTCTATGAAGCGTCTAGTAAAGAAGCAATTATCCTAATTTATCTTTGAAAAAAAATTTTAACTCAAAATAACCGACCAGATAAAAGGAAAAAGAAAGAATTATTTTACTGACAACTGAAAAAAATGAGAAGGATAAACAAGTATAGCTTCTTGTATCAAAAATATGTAGATCAGGGCGTTTGGTAGAGAAATGGAAAATAAATAGGTTGAAGAGAAATGAGACAAGATGATGAATTAGTCTGTATAGACACTAAAAGTTTATAAGAAAAATAAGGCACAATTGTCAATCGACAGACAAAAACATCAAGTTTAAATCAGGGTCTGTAAATTTACCGATGATTCATTAACCCATTAATGCCTGGGTCATTTCTTTGAAATATATATTGGTGAGAACAACTGACATCAAAATTATTGTGGACTGCAAGGGGTAAAAACAAGTAAGAAATTTAAACACCTTTGAACATTAGAGCTTGTCCTCACTTATGATTAGCTGGCATTTTAAACGCCATAGCCTGTATATTTTTCATTTAAACATTTTGTGATATTAGATTCATTTAGTATCACGTATAAAATCAGTATCGTGCAAATCAGTAAAGTGCAGATTAATATTGGGCTGACCATAAAAAGGGACGCTAGGCATTAATAGGTTGAATGAAAACTTGAATGCAAGTTTAGCAAGTTATTTAAAAAGTAAGTAATAAGCACTTTACCGACACAACTGGATAAAAGATTTGGTTTGGAGAGCTTTGGTCTACCTTTTTACCATTCGAGGGCTAATGAGACCAGGGGCTACTGCTTAAAGCCGATTTCGAACGGGTATGAACCAGGGTTGGAAAAAAATCATGATTTTTTTTAAAAAAAAAAAAAAAAAAAAAAAAAAAAACAGATTTATTTGATTTAAATCAGATTTTTTTTTATTTAAATCGGATTTTTTTTTATTTTTTTTTCTGAATACTAATTTTAATTGTTGTTTTTATGTTTTTTGCAATATACATAGAATAGTTTGTTATAAGAAGTAACATTTTATCTATCTAGTATATTCTGCACACTGATTACCTAAACTTAAATATATAAATTTTAATCTAAATACATTCTATTATTTTGTAATTGGATAGTGCAAACTCAATAAGATGTCAATTAAAAGAACAAATTAAATATTCTTTTAATGCAAACTATTTATTTAAAAAAACAAATCACAATTATTTTAATATTTTTTAAGTACCGAATTATGTATTTAATTGTTTCAATAAAAACACTCGCTTTGATACTTTATCCGCTCCTAATTGGTTACGAAGGCTAGAATGAACAATACCAAAAGAAGAAAACTGTCTTTCCATTCCAGCAGACGAAGCCACGGCTATTGTTATTTGGTAGACAAACTGGATTTCAAGTTCTGTAATACTCTCTTTACCTCCCATTACATAAAATGAATTCCACTAGTCATAATCATTGTACTACCCCTACTACATACTTTCTGATAACAACCCCTAAATTCTTGGAAAGCACATGCTATCTATTTACACTTATTTACTTATTGGTATTACTGTGCTGACTGATTCCCAATTCTCCTGTCTTGGGAATATAGGTTTTAAAAGAAAAGAAAAAAAATGATTTAAATCAATAATTTTTTTTTAAATCAACTGATTTAAATCATGCCAACCCTGGTATGAACATCGATGCAAGGAGCGGGATTCGAATTCAGTTGCTTTGGTTTGGTTTGGTTTGGAGGGTTACGGTCTACTGTTTAGCTACATGACGGCTAATGAGACCAGGACTTAGTGCTTGAAGATTTCTTCAAATGGTAACGAACATCTATGCCATAGTAAGATTCAAACCTATGTACTCCAGTACCGAAGAGCGGAGTTCTACCATTTGGTTTTTGCTCAAATATACGATATATTCCCAGTAGTGGTAATAAAGTCTAAACTCTCCTTCTGAAATGGGACTAGCCAACACCTCTTTTCATCCGTAAAGCCTGAAACAGATCCGTCTCAAGTGGTACTAAATCAAAGAAATAAACACCCTGTCTCGGCAAGGTCTAGAAAACGAGGCAAGGAAAGCAGTTTATAGCCAAAATTTTCGGGGAATCGACTCTGAGCCCCCGGAACATATTAATAATTCGAGTTGAGACATTTGATACTTCCACATACAGACCCTGTCGTGGGAAGTATTTACAACTTAGCCTACGAGATTCCCTTGGGAGAGGGTGGTGGCGTGCATTACTAAAGCAAAACAACATAAACAGTTGACCGGTTCAGTTGCAATTTTTGTTCCGGGGAAAATATCCGGTTTTTAAAAACATGTATTCATTTATTTGATTTATTATTAGTTTATAATTCTGCACATCAACGTGCTTGTTATCGGGAGTTCTAATTTATCTTTCAACGTTAAAGATTTTTCTTCAGAAGTGCTCTCTTTGGGGTACGAAGAGCTGTACAGTGAGACACTGCTAAAAGAAATATACACCTCGTCAACGTCACGTCTCACTACTGAAGCAAGGGAGCCAGCTTATTTATGGTCCAAAATACCCTGAGAATTGACTATGAGTCCCAGAATGTATTGATACGTCGAATACTGACAGATTTAATACTTCCAAACACAGGGGACTGATGTTTCAAGTATTTACGACACAGCGACCCTACAAAACTCAGAGAAGAACGTGGTTGCAAACAATACTAAAGTAAAACAAAATAAACTTTTTCCCAGTTCCCCAGTTGAAGTTTTTATTCAGACAGATTTCAGACAGATATTCAGACGATTTTTAAAGACATGTACATATCTTCAGGAGTCCAGTATAATTCCCGAGATTGGAAAAAGTAGAAAAATCTTACGATTTTTTGGGAAAGAAGCCCTACATACGAAAGGGTACAGGCGGAGAGCCCACCAAACCTAAAGTATTAAAAGTCGAAAGTATTTGGATTTTTTGCAACGCATTTCCGTAACAAGGCGAATAAAATAATTTTTTAAGCAGGATAACCTTCAAAAACAATTAAATATCATTAAAAATACTAATGTGTCTCTCCTGCTTATCAAATCGATCTGGGGTACCTTAAAAGTCCGCTAATAATAAGGTGTTCCGCTTATATAGAGAATAAGATGAATGGAACCAAATGACACACATTAGCAAATCAATAATCTGTCCAAATCCAAGTCATAAATGAGTGTTTGAGTTCATAACCCCCCCCCCACACACACACACAAAGTAAACCCGATAAACAGTACAACATAATTTTAATCATACGTTCCTTCTGGTTTCAAAACTCATGACACCATGACAAAGAGAATACAGAATACTACTATTCGTTATATTATGATTTTTGCATTTGTAGCTTATAGTTAGTAATCAGTTCTTAATAAAAAAATGTTTACAATAAGCAAGAAACAAACTCTTCCATACAGGGAAAGTACATATTACACATAAACACCTTTGGTACCAGCAATAAATTTCAAACAATTAAAAACTAAAAATAATTCTACACAGTCTTTCAAACTTTAAATGCCAGGATTTTCAGCCCTTCCCACGCATAAATTATTCATCATTAAAAAGGGGGACAAACGAGTAAATATTAAAATTTCTCAAATAAAATAGTATACTCTAAGTTAGGATATTTCTCCCAAAATCACAGAGAAAAATATATTTTGCATTTTACAATATTTCCAAAACACATGGTAATTTCCCTGGAAAATAAAAATTACAACAGATTACATATTTATTACATTACAACAGACTATTGCATTACATTAGAATTGTACTTTCCATTCCAGGTTTCAGACACTTGGTTCAATTTGATAGGATACGTTGATGCATAAAATTTTTAATCATACTAAGAAATAGCCAAAATATGGTAATGCACTTTATTTTACATATATCTTTATGCACAAAATGTTGATTTATGTGGATCCAGGAAGTTGTAAATAGAAATTACTGAGATATGGAGACGATAGAAACAAACTTGTCAACTTTAAAAATTGTCAGTAATAAAACATTTTGCAAAACATCGGTTAATTGACTTATAGTCGCACAAATCATTTAATAATTTTTTTTTTGTTAATAAATTTTAACTAAAAGATAATAACATCATTTTGTATTCATTATAAATAAAATATATTACCTATTTTTGAATTAAATTTAATTCTTTAAAAAATACAAAATTAATCTAAATTTAAAAGCTGAAAAAGTATTTAGCAAAATAACTAAAATAAGTATTAAAATTATCTAACTACGTTAATCCAAGCTTTGATTCCTTTAAAGAACTTTTTTACTATTTTAAATCTTAACATCATATTTACAAAAGATATAAAACTGATATACCCTTTAATCCAGTGATACCCCTATTTTAGAAAGCTCATATATGAATTTAAGATGTTTAAACATTTTAATTACCTTTAAAATATTTAAAAAGATAACAGAATATTACTTGCAATTTTTCATTTTTCAAAATCAGCAGCATTATACTATTTAGACTGAGAGAAATCATAAAAAAGTACTTTATGAGGTGGTAGCTAGTTCCAGACTTTTTTCATAGAAGTATATTTAAGAATCTTTTTATCAGTTGTGTTAATTTCTGCTGAAATTTCATAAATTTTTAATCATATATTACTCAAGTGAAAAATACATTGTTCTTTTTTCACTGTACCAAAAACTAACTATTCTCGATCTATCCGTAAGCCCGTAAGATTAAAACCCCAAAAACGTAAATTTTACGGATAATTCGGACAGTATCCAAGTATGTTATGGTTTATAGTGTGATTATACGTTGACGGCCTTGTATAAAGAGAGAAATATAAAACTCTGGAATGGTTACTATGTAGAAGAAAGATGTCTTAAGAATAACAAATATCGTTTAGATTTTATTAAAACTATTTTCATTGATTATTTTTGTAATAATGAAAACTTTTAAGTCTAACCTCCGTAAAATTAGCCCTCGTACAGCAAAACAAGTAGACGGTAAAAGTTCCCAACCAACCAAAGCCTCAAAAATTTTCTTTTAGAAATATTGCCCCCATGCAATGAAAACACAGAAAATTCAGACTAACTCGAAACACGAAATTACACTGAAACGTTTCTAATTATGACCTTGTGAACAAATTGCTACCAAAGTCATGAATTTCTTTAGTTGTTTGAAAATGTGCGAGTGCATACAAATATTGTTTATTCAGTGCTCACAATACAATCATGCTTTTTAAATATGCAGCTGCACCTTTTATTTATTTATTCATTTTACTTTTACAAAACGGGCGGGGGTACTATAAACGTGCCTAGAATGTAAAACTAACCGTAATTTAAACCCAGATATAACAGACCAACTTTAAGAAAAATAAAATCTGGGATACAAATTTTATTTATCACCATATTACGCCTTAGTATTCCACAGAATAAATCCAAGTTCTCCCGCCAGATGTCGCCTTAATATGCAGATTTCAGAGCTAGAAATTAAACACCTTGGGAAAACTAGAAACTGCAAGTCTTCGGTTTTTCCTTTTTGTCTGGATTCTAAACTGACAACTTAAAAATGTGAAATGGAAATCTTAGCGCCTCTTTTTTCATTTTTTTTATGAATCCGTATATTTTACAAGCAGAAAATTAAAGTGGGAAAGGAAGCAGATCGTTATTTACATATAATAAAGAAATAAATAACGAGTGTGAGGAAATTTACAGAAAATTTTTAAGACATTTCCAGAATGTATTAAGTTTTTTTACTTTCAATGATGCGTTTGTATTTCCATCATTAAGTATTAAATTGGTTACGACTGGATGACTGTTATAATAGAACTCTAAGCTTTTTTTTTTTATTTTATAATTGGAATAAAAATTGGGCTGTAGAATTTGAAAAAACTGCCAAAGAAAAGTAAATGAAAAGAAATTTTAAAACTATTGAGTTTTAAAATGAAATCTGAATTGATATTCTAGAAGAAACATTGCATACTTTTAGTTTTTACTCATAAACGACTAGTTCCAAAAATAAAAACACAATTGACTGCAAAGACAATGACCACATTTCTTCACTCCCTGAAATGTTTCAGATGCATTATTCCATGCACCGACATACTTGGTATGTTTGTCATTAGCTATATAGTCACTAAAAGCACTGGGGCGTATTAGATTCAACTCATTTGTTTGAATAGTAAGTTGATAGAGAAAAATTCAAATCGTCATTTAAAGATATACTGGAATAAAAAACTTGCTTACTTCAAGTTTTGACTATGACTTTCTTCATTTTTATTTGTATTGATAATATTGCAGTACGTTTTTCCCTTGGCAACTAAATTATTTTTAAAATAATGTAGTGTTAGCACTACAAAACTGAAATAATTTGAAATAACTGAAGTAATATTTATTAAAAATATTTTGATCGCATTCTTTATTTAAATTTTCATTTATTAATATCAACGAAAGGTATTTTTATTCATAGATGCTAAAATTAGAAATCTAAAATAAAAATAGACTTGAAGGCTATATATTAATATGAGTAATATTTCCTTTAAAATATTTATTTGGTAACGTTATTAAATATATGTAAAAATAAACGAGGAAAATGCACGATTCTATTCCCTGAATTCCAAAACATTAGCTTTCGCATGCATCAGTATACTTAATAATAATAAATAATAAATCTTGTTTTATTAGCCCGCATCTTTGTAAATAAATGGAAATATTGGTGGATTAATAGATATTTTGTTGACGAAAGCTTCCGTGGATCACTAATTATGCTAGAGATAAAATAAGAGTGAAATCCCAAACTGGGGAGAGTAGCAGCAAATAAAAATAATATTTAAGTTTATACCGCATAAACCATTAAGATTTTGTGCCGATTCAGCTTTACAGCTGATTACAACGCCCCAGAATGCTGCCATGCCAAGTTCACGTGCTGCTACCTGCTAGCAGCTGATGCTCAAATTGGGGACAAACTGTAAATGACGTTCGATCGATAGAGCTGTTCATTCGAGTAGTTTCGCCGTTTTCCGGCGGCTTGGAGTTTCTTAGCGATGTTCATAGAATAACGGCTGTACATGTATTGGAATGGAAATTATTATCTAAGTAAAATAACCCAACTACTTCCTAAATAATCCAGCCATTTCAAATTTGAATGACATACAGTTAGGTTTTTGAACTTGGTATTAAACACATGACAATAGTTATGCTCTTAGAAACAGATTAAGAACTTTTATACCAAAAGAAAACTACCAGCAAAAGAAAATAATTTAAACTTAGGAGCTTTTTTTGAGTCACCGGATTCATTTATTTATTTTGCTCTCGAAAACTAGATATTGAAATAAAAATGACTTATAAAATAGCTACTTTTAAATCAAAATTTCTATTCATTGAAAAGGGAGAGGAGTGTCACTTAGCTCTTTGCAAATGGAACTTTAACATTAATCCGCAGAAGTTAATCGAATTTGCTACTGTATAGCAAAATATCTCAATTGTACTCACCAGTTTTATTATTATTTAAAATTTATTTCCCAAACTGTTGTAGAAATTTGATACGTTATTGATTCTATTTATAGATTAAAAGGGTATATGCTAAAATGTCAAGACTGAACACCTGCTTTATTTAAAAAATACCAATCAAATAGATCAGGGTTGCACAATATAAAAATGGAAATCCTAACATCAGATATGACAGCTACAGAAAAATATAACTTTGGATATTTATTATGAAGTCTCAATATAAATGAATATAGTGAGTAACTAACAATTTATAAATAATTTTAATAAATTAATTCAGGAACTCCATAAGACTATTTTTCAATAAGAACTATTTGTTTAAATCTGAAAATTATTCATTGATAGGTAAAAATTATACGTAAGATAAATTTGGTATTAAGTCAATAGCACAAAAGCATTGCCAAATAGAAAACCTCATTTGTTTACATATACATTTTTAATTCATAACAATTTTATTACTATTCCTTTAAAATGCAGATGAACACTAGAATAATAAAATACTTTCAACATTATATTAAGAATATTAAACTCTTTTTGAACACACTATTCTGTGAAAGAAGTAAAAGCGTGACACAGGAAACTCAATTATATTGAAGTTCCCTGTAAACTTTCCCCGTGTCAATTTCCTTATGGATAATTTCTTAAAATTTCAATCCATATAATCAGAAAACTCAGTCCATGCCATGAAATATTTAAATGAATGAATCAATCGATTGGTGATACGAAAAGTATGAGTATTAACACGAAATGTGTAAAATATAGTTAAGAGCAGTCGTCTGGGGTTATCCGATTTCATGTTAAACGAGAGTAAATGACATCTATTCAACCGATGAAAAAAACTGAAGAAAAGAAACTAACTACCGCAAAAATTGCATTGCAGTCAACAAACCGAGAGGCGCACGGCTTTAGAGTTGCTGTAGAAATCAGTCATGCGTTCGTGGATGCGTAAGAACAGAGCAATTACTTCGTCTTCAGAGCCGTAAAGTAGGGCAAGAGAAAAGATGGGCCTCACGTCACACATTACGACAGAGTACAGGCAAACCTGTTTTGCCTTCAGGTGATCACGCCGAGAGAACTCAGAATATACGCGTGAGTCATGATGTAATGGTATCGAGAGAAGTCAATGTCAGATAGAGTGCAGCGAATATGTAAAATTAAATACATTGAAAAGATAAAATGGCGCACACCTATAGCCAAAATAGTTTTTGCCGGCTTTCAGTAATCTTTTAGTCGATACTATTGAATACTGAGGAAGTTAATCAGTTACACTTTACTTAACAACATTCAAATAAAAATCTCGTCCATTGCAATTTTATTCAATTATTCATTTATAATACTTTTATAAAATGGATACCGCAAGCCTGCAATTTTAACTCATTACAAGAAAAAATATTATTAACCTTAATAACCAAAGTAGTCCTATAAAGTTTATTTTTATAAACTTTTGCAAGCAATAATCTATTGCTTCGAAATGATTATGTACTTGAAATAAGAACTCACGTGAAAGAGACACGTTTATGTTTAATAGTAATCAGTCAAGCATTGACTAACTTGGAAGGAAAGAAGTGAGGGAAGAGGGATATGAACTAGAATTTTACAAGGGGGAATGACACAACACTTGACTCTTTTCCCACAATGACTTATATTCAAAGACTGCAGATCGCTCAAAATAAAATGGTAACTATTATTAGGAGATCGTACAAGTGTGTGTTAAACGAATTCTCCACAGGTACTGTAAAATTTAACCCATTAAGGCTGCTGCTGCAACATGGGCTAAGAACTTCTTCGTCACCATTAATGAAGAGATTTTCAGTCATCCGGACTACGATCCTGGTAAACACCGGATGCGTCCTTCCGTCCGCAACACTGAAATTCTCTTTTTAGCCCCAGCTCTCTGACAGGCTCTCATTTTGCTTTTACATCTTTTATTTAATTTTTTGTGCAACTCTGAAGTACTTTCTTCTTACTAACTACTCTGCAGTTTTTATTTGATATCTTTACACTACGCTATCTATTTTTATATACTTACTCTTATTAATATTTTATTTATCTTCTATAGTTATACATAAATTCATAGAAAAGGAAAATTACGAGTAATATTTCATAAAAATGAACATGAAGTCTGATAACAGAAAAATATTAGAATGGTTACTATGTTTTCTGATACCGTTAGAGAATTGGGACTCTTATTCTGCTATCTATCTATTAATACTTCTTGGGGGTAAAGAGCTATCTAAGGCTGCGGGTCTCAAACTGGGTACCTTGGGTATATGACAGGGGTGATAAAGCAAATAATCAAGTGATTTGAGGGTAAAATTAAATTTCCTTTAAACAAAAGAAATAAGGAAAATCCATCCAAACAATTTCATTCATCGCATAAATAATGAATAAATAAAGCCTTAAAATTGAACTGTTTTCTTCTTTTCATTCATATTTAAACCACTTTATGAGTAGCTGTGCAATGAAATTTTATTTTATCCTACAAGGGTACTGCGACGAAAAGTTTAAGAATCGCTGCGAAAAGAAACCATTAAAAATTACTCATGTCTATGTCTATTTTCCACAGCGAACATTTCAGAACCTCTATAGTAGGAAGTCTGAAGAAATTTAATTGAAGATGGTTACTACCAAAATTAGGCCGGGTAATATACTGGTTGATACCAGTACACAGTCTGAAAACCACTGAAGCTTAAAGACGGAATTAAAAATTCTGCCGCTTTCGATCGGCAAAGCAACGCAGTTACTTGAAACGGATCACTGCTTCCACTTACGCTGACACTGCGATTCAACTATGTTTTTTAAACCCTTTCTATTAATAATGAAGCACTTAAGTTCGTTCTCAAAAAATACTGGGTAAAAAGTCCTTGTATGAATCATACTTTTTTAAAGATTTCTTTTGTTTTAGGTCAGAATCATCTTCCATTAACCAAGACAAACAAAAATCCCAAATTTTAGGTCATGAACTGAAACATAAGTGACCTAAGACAGCGAAATATAATACGAATGGGTATAATGCAATCTATTTGAATTAGATTACCCGTTACGCATCCCAACATTGCTTCCAACTGGTTTGGTTTGATTTGATTTGGAGCGCTGTGGTCAATTTTTTACAGCTCTTCGGAGTTTAATGCCGTATCTCAATGGCTTTGAATATTCAAACCAGTAGTAAAATTCGAAAGACTGATATTAAAACGCAGCATAATGCCAATTCGGACCACTTATTTTTAGCCTAGAAGATGGTAAGATGTTTTGAGCTGCCTTAAAAACCATTTTCGCCCAAATTTGCCAATTAATGATTAAATAGATAAAGTGATTTAGGTACCTGAGTCCACGCGTTGTAAATAGCGCTGCTGGCATGTTCTTTTGTATTTCTTAGGAATTTGCTTTAAGCAGTAGGTACCGTCTCTTCCGTAACAAAGAAAATGAACCGTAGCACTCCAAAACAAACTAAATCGCCATTAATTCTAACTGGAGAATTTTTTTAATAGTTTTACTTAATATCTTAATACAAAGCATTGATAAAAAACCCCACTAAATCAGGAAAAGTTTTAACTAATAATTCAGACCAAAAGTGGTTTTAAAAAATGTAAAAAATAACATTAGCTATACAGTAGTGACTGTAGTTATATATTAAATCCAGGCCTGGCTCAAAGTGTATGGAGTCCCTAAGCCGGCTCTTCAGCTTTCATTCGAAATACTTAAAATCAAAGATTTGCTGTATGCATAAAAAAAGAATTTAACTTTTGCCTTAGCCTGATTTCAAAGAAATTAAATGAAAACAATATAGTTTTGTCTATTAATACAAGCATTCAAAAGAATAATTTCGTCCAATAAATATACAGAAGCTCGTCGTCTACTGTTTAATGGCTGTTAAATCCCTAGATTGTCCATAATGTGTTTAAGCCTAGAGCCAGGTAAAACATAAGCTACACGTAGTTACTGTGGTGTCTATGAAACAAGGTTTTGTGTCGAAGCCTAAAATTTTGAGCTGGCTGTGCTCTAATATTCTGTTCATAGCTATGCTCGCAAGAGAAGTTACCAGCACAGCTATTACTATTTTGGTGACATTTATAACATTTATTTATGAGGGACAAATAATTTTCTATATAAGTGGGGACAATAACAAAAAATCATAATACAGAATACGAAATACGGCAGCTGGTAACACTATGAACCAACTAAAATAAATAAATAAATAAATAAAATTCAAGCACATCGCATTCATACACCCAAGAATGTAAGAGTTGGTATCAACAGTAGGACGAATTAAGCTATTATTTAAATAAATAAAATAAATTTAAAATTCATTTGATCACTTTTCTTTATTTTTACTTCTACTGCTGTTGTACTTGTAAGTTACACATCAAATTTACATATACTTTTGGTGAAATGTAAAGGGTTCCACCAGAAGATGACTTAGTTATAAATATTGTTTCATGGTACCTTTGGAAGTTCAAAGATCACCTAGTAAAAGCAATAGTTTTAAAGGAAGTGAACAGGCTGGATGCAACCAAATTTGGCTAAAGCACACAGTGAAACCGTTCTTCATATTTGCCAAAATTTAACGCTCAGTAAAGTGAATGTTTTAAACTTATAAGCAGTTAATACACCACAATTACCTTTCTGCGAGGAAATTAAGTAGTTGGAATAACAAGTACAATTACTTTACTTCATATTTTTTTAATAACAAAAGAATAAGTTTCGCTATAACTGTATTTTCCCGTTCGTAATTACGTACTCCTCTAATAATAGAGTTCAGATGCGAACTCACGCAGGCAATTGCCCCTCCAAAAAACAGAAAGTTTTTTACATAAATTGAAAATATGTACTTTGTACTATTTTGGGGAAGGATCCTCGGGCAATACATTTTATCGCTGTATGATAATGCTTGTAACTTTACATATTTGAATTACATATTCAATGTCGGTGTTTGCATAATATGTTGACATTGAAAAAATAAAAAACACATTGTTATTTAAAGATATACGGAAATCAAAAGCTTGCTTCTTTCACTTTTTGACTTCAAATTTCATTTTGTTAGTACTTCTTACTTTAAAACAATATTTTTAAAATTTTTACTGAAACAGAAACGTTCTATTTTATATTCTCATTTCTAAATTTAGAAAGTTTAGTTTTATTAATGATAATTTCTAATTATTTCTTTTTACAATTATTAGTTTTCTAGAATGGTTGATAATTATGTTATTCTAGAGATAATTTAAGGTTGAGTTATGTACCTTGCTATTACAGATTTGACTGACAGATTTTTGTAGTGAAAATTAATATAAGCATCTAACTTCAGAATATAATATTAAAAATATTGAACAAAATTTCTTCCTTCACCATTCATGTTCCTCACAAGAATTTTCTGGATATGCCACTGAGTTTCACGTTTTGTTACAAACAGCTACCTCGCATTGATTTCTTCTATATTTTAATTACACTTGTGATTTAAACTGCATGTACAGGTACTTTTAGAAACCTATAGAATAAATAACATTAGATTCTCCTCAACTATTAAGAATCAATAGCACAAATAACTGTATCCACAGCGTACGTGCTTATCACCAAATATCAATAATAAAGACGACTTTTTCTTTAAAAACCTGAAAAATGATTTGAGCACGTTTTAAACTACAAGTTTATATATTCAAAAGTAAGAGTTATTTGAATAACGACTAATGTATAACTTTCCCTAATTTTTCTTTTATTGGAAATCATACTAAAGTTGAAAAATCTGTAAAAGCAGGTTAAAATATTGACGCAATAGCGGACAAGTAATAGTAAATAAACTAATTCGCAATGTTCGTAAACATTATATTTCGGAAAATTGCGAAAATATAAAAAATATCCAATATTTGGCATTTCCAATGGTGTACTTATTGTCTAAGATATTAATATTTTTATGCATGCTATAAACTTAATTCGTTTAATATACCCCCACCCTATTTTATATTTGAATTAATAATGTAAAAGAAGAAATTTCCCTATAAACTGTACTTTCATGCTCCTAATTAGGTACAACTATAATAACAGAGTTCATAGGCGTACTCAGGGAGGGGCAAAGGAGTGAATTACCCCTCTTTAAGAGAATATTTTTTACGTAAACTGAAAATATGTATTTGGTTTTATATTTGTGAAGGATCCTCGGGCAATACATTTTAATGCTACAGGATCATGCTTATAACTTAATTGAATCACATAATAAAAGATTGGATTTGTATACATAGTAAGTTGATAGAGAAAAATTCACATTGTTATTTAAAGATATACAGGGATAAAAACTTGCATACTTTACATTTTAACTATGATTTTCTTCATTTTTATTTGTATTAATAATGGTGCAATACGCTTTTCATTCGGCAACTAAATTTTAAGCATAGTGAAGTATAACCCTCACCACAAAACTGAAATAATATTTTCTTTCTTATTATTTTTATTGAAATACTTTGAAATAAATTTGAGGTTATCTGAGTTTTCATTTCCTAATCAATTATGGTATTTTGACTAAAAAATTCCAAAACTGTAAAATATTCTACCTTTATCTGAAACCGTAATCAACAAAAATTCATTGAATGATTCATATATATATATATATATATATATATATATATATATATATATATATATATATATATATATGTATATATATATGTATATATATGTATATATATGTATATATATGTGTATATATATGTGTGTGTATATATATATATATATATATATATATATATATATATATATATATATATATATACCTACGAGCTAGAACGGTACAGAAAGCCAGCATAATACAAATTCATCTATTCGTCATACATTATAGCGGAGAAATATTTCTCATTTTTTATTCATATATATAATAAGAAATTTATAGAAATAAGAGTGTTTAAAACTATTTTAAAATATAAAAAAAACTACATGAAACTACGGGAATTTTATGAGCTCAAAATTGTCTGCTAAAACTGAAATCTATTTATACCTTAATTAAAATATATCAATAAATATTACTATAATAACATATCCAGTATAAATAAAGTTTCCTTTCTCTTAGCTTTTAAACACGAGATAGCTATATTTTTAAATTTCTATTTAAAAATAGTATATAAAGTTTACAATATGATAATTATTAAAAGACCATTTACAGAATCCACCTCTTACATGGAGCAATTCATCACAAACGTCAGAATACACCAGACTACAATTTGGAATGATGCCAAGATAGCGGAAAGATAATTACTTTAATCTGTTTTACAGAAAATAAAATTCATAATTCTAACAGCTCTTGCAGTCGGTCTATCTCCATGAGAATAACTTTAAAAGTATGCGTGACCTTCAATGCTTTTATACCGAGTATGACTACAGGAGAGTAGGGAACACAGATAAATTTCATATTTAATGACAGAACTAACTACAAAATAACAGCAATAGACGTACAATGCATAATATTCGAATGTGCAAGGAATTTTCTTTCAATCTAAAAAGAATTTCCTTCACCAATTTAGGTAAATTTATCCAAAAAGTTAGTTTTTCTAGAAATGTAAACTTCTTTAAATCATACTAAATTCATATTTGATTCAAGATAAAATTAAGATGTCACGAGATTATTAATCATCTAAACTTAACTTTATAAATATGAAAGTAACTAGGTATTTTTTTTTCTCTTGGATAAGGCTAGAACAAAAATAGTACAGTGGAAGAACACAATAGAAATGGAAGCACTACAATAGTATCTATTCTAGATACTAATCGAAAAAGGGAATTTGTTAAGTTGGCGAAGTAGAGATTCCTCTAGATAATTTTTTTTCCACAAACGGTATGGAATGAAGCATAAAACATTCATACCCGATTTATTTTCACTGCATATGAGAAAATTAGTATTTTTTTAAAAAGAAATCTGGAACGTTAATACCAATAAATGAGGAAATTACGAAATCCTTTCTTTAATTAACTTTAAAAAATATATTTATGCTTAAAGCTATTTGGTAAAAAAATTATTCTGAGGCATAACAGCTAAATTTTGGCCGCAGAATACTAAACAATAAATGAAGGAGCGATTAATGAATTTTTTAATATAAATTCCGATATCCAGGCTAAATAAAACACTCAGTTTAAAAAATGGCATTAAAAATATTTGTCCCCCTCAAATGGAGCTATGGAAGTAGGTTTATCCATAAAGTCATAATGTATATAAAACAATAAAATTCCATTGGAAAATGTAAGTAAAGGAAGACTAAAATGTCAGGTTTGTTTGTTGCAATAAAGCATAAAACCGCGATATAAATAAATTAGAAATTAATGTGGGGAATAAATTAAATAAAATTATCTTCCATACTAAATAACAAGAATTTAGCAACATGTGTTTATTTTTCTGTGACATTTAAGCATTGAAAGATCTAATTCGAAATGGTTTTACGTTTGATTGGGCTGTATCAATCAGTTACATAAATTATAAGGGTTAATTGTATAAAGTAAACACGAAAGAAAAAATCCAAACGAAGTTTACATGTTTTCGAAGTACATTTGAACCTAAAAAGATATTAACACGTTAGTTCTGAGTCAGCTGAGCCTCCGCACACATTGACACTGAGCCAAAATCTTCAATGAAATAAGCTTTCCTTCCAACTATTGAAGTCACTCAAGTCTCAACTTGCCAGAATGGCCCACCTTTGAGCAAGAAAAAATAAAGGTACTTCCCCTCTCTGGTTTTCCGAAAATGTGTATTTCACTAAATTTAGGATATAATACAATGTATTGTAGTGTCTTCCATCTTTTACTATTATGACCTTCTTAATCGTAAAACACAATAAACTCCCTTAGTTTTTTTTTCCCACATCTTAGCGTATACCAATGGCGATTTTGATTTAATAAAATGGTCTTGTACTCAATGGTTTCCAGATAAAACTGTAAAATGATAACTAAAGAAGTACCGAATTAATAGAAAGAAAAGATTAGCGAATAACTGATAAATGACACAGAGACAAAATAAGTATAAAAGCATATCATTAGAAAAAAATAGCATAATAAGGGGAAAACAGGTTTTATAGAATGCAGTCTTTTGAAACATCTTTAGCATATAAAATACACTTAAGTGCTTATACATATCTTACATTCAAACAAAAAAGAAAAATTCACTTTCGGTCATGTAAAGCGTGCTAATGTTCCAAAGTCATACTAAATCACTATTATTGCTCAAGTATTGCAGGTAGCTTTTTAATTCCAGAAAACTTACAACAGTTGTGAAGAACGTAAAGGAATTCCAGAGCGAGAGCACAATTGATGCGTAGACTCTCTTCCTCGAACGAGAGTCACAACAGTGACCTCTAGTCTATTTATATTACATAGCTGAAAAGTTAAACGGAAACATCGCCATTCAATGCCATTCACAACAGCTGTTCAAACAAAAATGGTTCATCAGCGAAGTTGCAGTGCCAAAATGCAAACAAAAGATCATTGATGCGGGAGAATCCCAAGATTATCTCAGAAAAATCAACCACAAAGCAAGATGAGTCTGTTTCCAGAGAGCTTTATTTTTCCATATTTTCAGTCATTTATACTTCCTGTGGCAGGAATGAAACTCAAAGCACGTTGCAATTTTTGATAGGTCATAAGAAATCTTTACGTTCCTATTTTCTCTCTCACAAATACCTTGAAACAAAAACTATAGAACATTGATACTCTGAAATGCTCTAATGACTATTTTTAATAATTCAATTTAAATATCTTTTAAAAGAAATAAAAAACTATCAATTTTTTTCAAAAAAATTTAAAATATTAGCTATTTTTTTTAATTTTAATTATAGTAAACTTGAAAATCGATTTCAAAATAACAGGTCATTTATCATATCGTAGATCACATGGATCCAATACGGTATTGCAATAATTTCTACCGATTTTCTTAATTTTAAGCTTGAAATGTCAAGTTACGAAAAATTATTTAATTTTACATCCTTGTGATATAATTACAGCATGATTACACTTGTCCTTTCTTCTTCGAAGTATTTAAATTATAGAATTAAGTGGAAGACATTCAAAATAGACATGCATGACGAGATTAACAAATTGTGCTTTTGTAATAGTAAAAGTGGAATAAACGTAAAAACAACTATTGCATTATAAATACCATTCAAGGTAGTAAAATTGTGCATGGGTGTATTTGCTTGTTTGCTTTTGCACTAGCTCGTTACAAAATGAAGGAAATCGCTAAGTCATTCCTTATAGTTTCAAATCTAAACAAAATTAGCAATGATTTGAAATCAAATACATAGAACAGTTATTTGTCCGATTCATTACTCCACGCCAAAATAGATGCACGTAAGCATGTTTTGGTTAAACTAATTTCTTCACAGGAAGAACATCCAGAATGGAAATTACAAAGAATAGTTTATTATTTGGTTGGAAAATGTAAATGCACAGTGTTAAAAAATGATTATAACAAAAAGTTACAACATACTTAGGATAAAGAATTTAGGAAAAGAGAGCAGAGAGAGAAATTCCCTGCTTATTATTTGGTTAAAAATGTCAAAATTATCTGCAAAAATAGAAAATATTTGTCATGAGTTACTCAAAAACATTCACAATTTTACTTACGTTAATTTTAATAAAATATCTGCTAGGTGACGAAAAAACACTAACTTATAACCCTAAAAGCATACACACACAATAGAATAAAGTATTCCCAGCAGTTGCATTTATTTAAAAGAAACTATTTTCTTATTTACACAGCTTATGTGTGTGTACCGAGTTAATGCATTTATCACCCACGAAAATTTCTGTTGAACTTTGAAAAAGGAAACAGGACAAAGGTAATTACAATACAGAAGAGTACAAATGAAAAAGGAAAAAAGACTATCAGCACATTGGAATAAACATTTGTTAGAAAAATTTGACGATAGCATAAACTTTTTTTTTGGGGGGGGCATAAAAAGAATAAATAAAATACTAAATGTGATAATCAAACAATTTACTGCTATTAGTTAATGTGTTGTGTCATTAACAAAGAGTAAGAACTCACTGAACTGAGTTGGCGTGTCTACACTCGACATTAAACAATGGTTGCCTTTTTTAAACAGAGAAAGTTGCGTTTCCTCCCTCTTCCGTTGCCATGCCCACAGAGAAACTTAGCTTGCCTAGCAATCTCTGAAAACCAGTTGGGAAAGGAACCTTACAAGGGTAGTCATTAGAATGGCAGACAAGTAGAAGACAGATCTCCGGGGCTCCTCGTAAACATCAGTTTCGCAGAATAAATAACGTGTGTGTATCCATTATAAAGCATTTCAGTCTGTATATACTCAAGAGTGGTGCCAGCAGGTAACCAGATGGGCATGATGCTAGCTATTAAGTATATGAAGAAATCCATCGAGAATTTTCTGTCTAGTATGTACTGAGAATATTGAGATATTCATTTTAAATAGATGGGAAACTTTTGGTGGACAACATTGTTCTTAATCGGAAAATATATTTCCATTTTCGGCAAAGGAAAAAAAATGCAGTTTTTTGCTTGTATTTGAATGCTTATATTCCCAAACTCACACTCCTTTACAAACAAACAAACAAAAAAAAAACCGTATTTTATTTTAACCCAGAAGTGAAATATACATTTTAGACCGTCATTACTACAAAAATGACAAATTAAAATGCACTCAGTCCTTAAATCTAATTAAATATTTTCATTCATTTTCAGTAAATTATTGACCACTATAATGCATTCGATTTTAATTATATTTGTTATGGATAAATAATTTGTTATTTTTACCAAATGTTCATCGGATCGAACACTATAGGTTAAGCACTAAAATACTAATGATTTACACAGAAAAAATACCTAATTAAAAAAGCAATATATTCTTAACACCAAAATACCGATTAAAAAAGACACTGTATTAAGTTATTTTAATCCCCGTAGTATTTTTTTTATCTACAGATGATAAAGAAGACACATTCACTAATAGAGTAGTTCAATACTCATTAGTATCAAATGTATAAATATAAAATAATTTAATCATCATAAACACATTTGAAAAAAAGTAAAAAATACTAGAAGAATAAAACATGCAACAAGCTTTTAAACTACTCTTTATCTGAATTATTTTAGTTAAAATTCACGTAGTATTTTTATCTACAAATGATAAAAATGTAAAAATGCTTACACATATAAACAAGATGGTGTAGAAGCCAAAATTGAGTACGAAGTTCAGTAGTAATTTTTACATAACATCAAGATCGATTACAAACAGGCAAATCAAAAAATACAAGTGGATACACAGGAAACATCAAAATTCAAATAAATAAAAATAAAATAAAAATCAGCAATGCGTTTGCTATTGAATACCACGTTTCGCTCATTCTCATTTCTTCTCTTTAGAAGAAAAAGACTGATTCTTGTTATCCCCAACATTTAAAAATTAGCACGAGAGGAAATATAATCTCCAATTTTTATAACATTACGGCACAATTACAATTCATATATTTTGTGTAATACATTTTAACGTGAGAATATGAAAAAAGTTTTTTTTTATCAATTAGGCAAAAACTTTCTTAATCAGATTATAAAAGATGTTACTTCAAGGACCCCAAAGGAATTTAAGTAGTTAAATCTTTAATAAATTTAACAAATACACTATGAAAGCAAAAATATTTCAACTGTTTAAATTTTTTTATACATACAGGTTGCAGCCTGATTAGTTTTCCTAGTTTGACAAATTCATATAACTTTGATATCTGCATTATCTCACAGAATTAAAACAAACCTATACGTCTTACATAATTGTATGTTGAAGGGTACATGGGTAGACATAAAAGCGTTAAATCTAAAACACAAACACTCAAAATAGCTGATTACGTAAGTTCTCCCCCTCGTCTCACACATTTTATTGGCATTAATCCAAAGTTAACGTCTAATTGTCATAATTTAAATCGTATGTACTTTAACATGAAAGCTATACTTTGAAGTTAATACATACAGTTTGAAGATAATATAAGAAGTAAATATGACCACAGAGAATTTTTTTTAGGGAAAGAGAACGAGAAAAAAAAATTGGAAATATTAAAAACCGCTATCAATAATTAATAAGGATTTCTTAAAGGTGGTAAATATCTCACTTATTCGTGACTTCAGGTTTACAAATATTAAATATTTAGTTCGCGAAGCTGCGATCAACATTAAATTACATGAGATCATATTAGAATAGGACCTAAAATTCAAAGTCGATTCTAAACGGGTACGAATTTTCATGGCAACAATCAAGCACTCTGGCATTTAAGGTCACGCCTTATGTGACCAGCAATCCTCTGGCTTATATATTTGGAAAAAGCTGACACAGCTTATTCAAAGCTGTATATTTGTATGAAATGACTTACCGGTTTGCTTATATATATATATATATATATATATATTTATATATATTTTTTTAATATAAGTTTATACTGTCCAACCACAATAAAAAGAACCACGCTTAGCAGTATGCCACCACGATTCTATTCCCTTTGCAGGTGACTTTTATATCCTAATTGTTTCTGCAAATTATAAAACTGCGAATCAAATATAGCCTTTTTATTGCCTTATATTTATATTATTACAGTGTATCACTTAAAAATGGAATTTTTCAAACCTTCATTTAATGTGTTTTTTTGGTTCTTATGCAATAAAAAAATAAAATAAAAAACTGATAAAGAACTTGGGACAAAACATTATTTAGCAGTTCTTAAACAAACACACCCGAAAATACCCACTCCTATAACACTCATTTCTTTTTAAATATATTTGCTTCTCTCTATTTATTGCTTTGAAATTATTCACATATTCAATCAAAAATAATTTTAAAAAATAACTTTAAAATGCTGTCAAATTGTAGTATGAAATAAACACAGTAAACGCATTCGTTCATATTACATAAACAAACATCTGAAAATATGACAATTCCCCCTATTTTCTAAGCAGACTAGTTTTGGTGGCGCATGCGTAACAGCTTCCAGGGACCTTGCTTCGGTGATCGGATAGTAGTTGATACTTAACTCCTTATTTACTTTATATGATTATATATATATATATATATATATATATATATATATATATATATATATATATATACATACATACATACATACATACAAACAGTAAAAAAGATTAAAAACACCAAATTTTTATACATACAATGTACAGCCAGAAATCTGGGAGTCCAAAATCGAATACTCTTACTATTTATTTTACCTACACATTATTTATTAATTACCCAATTTTGTATGTTATAAAATGCAGTTTTTAAAACCGGATTGACAGCCTAGTACTCTGAGAGCTCGTCCATGGAAAGATTCTAGCGCAGGTCTGATAGCAGCCAATTAATTGGTCGAGAAACTAAGGCACTAGAGATTGCTAGTCCGAAGCCAATATGAAGATTTCAAATTGTTATTCTATTTTTGTGGATCGCAGACTATGTGATTAGTGCTGCAAACTAATTTCAGACATAACTTGTACACAAGTTCGTGAAGTGTGAGGGTGATGGTGTTAGTATTACGTTTATTTACATAAGAATAAAAATTTGCAAGACCGAGATCTGTTAAAGACCAAAATTCGGAATCGTCGAAGTCCAGAAGAATCCAGATTTGATTCTCACCAACACTAATTATACTATAAGTATTATTAGCCCATTCCTATGAGAATGATTCAACACTAACATGTGAATAAAGCACTATTTTGCTTCTTTCCACATACAGTTTGAAGATAATATAAGAAGTAAATATGTAATGATAGCTGAAGTACAAGGCAATATTAAAGAATGCCGATAAAGAATAACATCTAAAGGGCTGTAGATTTGAATGAAGAACTTATGTATTAACTGCTACCATAATTTGTCTACTGTTTGGAATGACATTTTTTAAGGCACGAATAAAATATAATATTGCTTTGAATAAATTTTTTTCATAACATATTGGATTCTATATACAAATGCAAAAATGATTATCATTAGTATATTAGAAATCTGATAAACCTGTCCTCTACTACCAGCCTCATTATGAAGGAACAGGAAATGAGAATTGTATATCTAAATCATCATTGGATTATGATACCCCTTCTTTATAAATGAATACTTAACTAAATAAAAAAAAAACTAAATTTTTCAAACTTTTAGCATTTTTACAGTAGTTTCAACATACACGCACATCCATATAAAGCACACAATACTCTATCCAACCCGTACTTGAAACTAAAATTAGTTTCAACATGCACGAAAGCTATCTACTATGTCATCATGCCATCCAAGCATTACATGTAAGTCACACGCATTAATATCTGACATAGTCATGAGGTCCGCAGCCCATGGCTATAAAAGGAATCAATATTTTTTCCCTCTAATGGCAGCTGAAATTCTCTCTTTCTGTAACCTCCCCATGGGGTTGAACTCCAATAGAGTCACTTAATGTCGAAAGGCGAAATGTATAGCCATTTTTATTGGCAACATAGGGAGCAGAGGGTGGTTTTCAGTGTTGTATGCAGAGAAACACGCGATTCGAATATTCATAAATTTACACAACTATATGCGATGGTTCCTGGCAATTCATGGTACTGGTAACTGTAGTGTTTACTCCAAAAACGCTGCAGAATGCTATTCAGGAGGGGAAAAGCACTATATAAAAATTATATTTATTTCTAATTTCTCCGAAGAAAAACATACTGACAAACAAAATTCTTATATCGAATTCATTTTAAAATCTCTTTATATTTTAGATACATTTTGTTTGATATAAATCAGTAATTTAAAAGAGTATAAATCACATGACTTGCGGTTGCATGTTCTCATTTTAAAGAGAAAAGTTGAGAGGGGAGAAATATCAATTGCTGGTTAAAGACATTTTCCTTTACAGATATTATAATATAAATTGCATAACTACTTTTAAAAGAAATGTATCCTTTATTTGTGTCTAAACTGGATGATATGGTATTGCTTTTATAAAAAGAAGTTAAAGAATTACCACAAGGTAACCCAGAAAAAAGAAGCTTTAAGAGAGTCTATTACTTACTAGAAGCATAGTTAGCTCGGGTAAAATACACTATGAGACTGGTACAAGAAACATGCCTGCAAACCCAGAAGCCGAAATCCTGCACTAGCAAATTTATTTTTTATCTTTTCTGGCAATACATGTTCCTAACAAACAACGAATGAGTTTCTTTGCTTAAAATAGGGAAAATAATATTTTCATAGAACAAAATGGTTAACAGGAGTTAAAAGTAAAAGAATTTTGTTTGCGGACTATTGTAGTCCAGGTTATAGTAGATAGCTCTTACTATGCTACCTGTATGAAAAATCTAGTGGATAAGCAGTGTTAAATGACATTTTATACCATCCTGTCCGGACAGGTCAAGGACCTAGTGATATGTTAGGATTCCCACGTCCCAGACCAAGGTTAAGCTCTGTTTCCTTTCTACTTTTTGTGCAAAGCTAGGTCGAGTACACCACATTTCTAAACTCTGAATTATCGATTAAAGAAATAAAAATCTAAATTAAATAATCAGGTATAGGAAATTTCGACTGTCCATAATTTCGACTAAAAAGTATATTTACATTAATAACTTAATAAACACATAAACTGTTGAGCATGCGTACTAGTGAAAGCAAAAAGAACAAATATCATGTTCACTAATCGTGAAATACAGGCAGCATATTTCAAATTAATGCATGGTATCGACAGAGATAACGACCTTTCTCATGTAGGAAATGATAACAATTAAAATGTGTCAAAGCTTCCATTTAAAATAATAATTCCAGAAATCACTAGCGATAACTACTAGTAAGGCTCACAACTGTATGAAATCAATCATTTTCCCGCGGAAACTATTTTATTCTTTAAAATAATCGTTCCAACTGGAGCCATCGACCTAAGAAACTACTGGCAGGCAGCCAAGTTCTCCTGGTTATAAAAAGCTGCCGTCATTTATTTTGCTGTTGACAGGTCCCGAGTCTCTGCTGTTTGCCTGCTGTAGTAACTGGCGTATCACGCTGTCCCTCCTCCCCTTCTACCTCCTAGATTTGTATTTGGTACCCTTGAAATATCACTACTTCATACTCAGCTTCGTAACAGGATCTATACATAGATTTGAAATATTTAATAATTTAAAACATATACCACTCACAGGTCTCTGTAAAGCATTCCTCTTTAATGATGAATAAAAACTCTAAAATTTAAAAGAATTGGAAATATATACCATACAGGATTCCTCCAGATTTAAAGACTAGTTTCGTAATGAGACCAGTTGTACTTTATTTATTTAATAAAAGGGAACATAATTATAATGATGATCCTTTAACTATAATTTACTCTCAAAGCAATTGCTCGAAATTCAAATTTCAGGACATATATCCACACCAATGGTAGAAAATGCATCCACCACTATAATTTAACAAACCCTTTATATTGCGAAAAACGTAATTTATCTTGAAAAGTGGGGGAAAATGCCCATTGTCTGCTTTGCCAAAATTCTCTCATTAAAAAGAGGTGTGCTTGTACGTGGCTCTTTGAAAATGTTTTAAAATAAAAAGAATTTTAGCAAAATGGGAGAACAAATAATAAACCAAAGTTATTATTTTTTAGCAAAATTATAGACGCTCGAAATAAGATACTGGACCTCCCGTACGAGATGTGCCGTTGAAATAGCAGAAAAAAAAAGACGAATAGGAAAAGCAGGATAATTTTAAAAAATTAAACTTTTTAGCATCTTAAAGAGACGATGGATGTTAGAAATCATGTAAATCAACTTATAGTCATTTAATACTACATATATCTAAATTCTTACAAAACTACGGATGTGTAAAATAGAATATTGGATCAGCCATAAAAATATTTCTTTGTAATAGCAGAAAAGTCAAATAGAAAATATATAATAATTTTAAAAATTCAGCAAGCATTTAAAAAAAATATTTAATTTAAAGTGCGTAAGTTCACAGCTTTAAGAACACGGTTGACGCCACAAACATTGCAAATTAACTTGAAACTATAACATATCTATCTAAATAGAAAGTATAAATCAATCATATTAACACCTCCTTAGTAGCTTGTCATACGTTCAGAGTTTTTGTTCTCGTACTGTCAACATACCATACGACAAGAGAAAAATTGCATCACTGAAAAATTCTTTACTTGTAGGTCTCTCAAAATTCAGAGGTCATTTTTGTATTTTTAAATAATGGTAAAAGAGCATAATTAATCCTGTAATGTAGTTTCAACAATAATTGATTTATCGAATATTTGAAGAAAAAAGTCTGACTAAAATAAAACGTTAAGAAATATTTTTTTTAAACTGGACCTTTCTACATTTAAATTGAGTTTTAAATTTAAATGAAGTCAAAGTAAAGTACATACGCAGATGTATCTTAATGTTTATTAGAATTAAGAGTAATTGTAAAAACTCTATAGGAATCTAAAAAAATAAATTGCAACGAAATTTTAAAATTTGCATTTAAAAACATGGATTTTGAAAGGAATTTAATTGTTTTTATCGTCCATACGTCATTAAGAAAAATAAACAGTACTATAAAACTACCCCCAGAAAATAAAAGCTCTGGAAAAAGTACTCAAATATGTTCTTAAAGAAAAATATATTCCCCAGAGAGGTTGTCCTGAACAAACCATAATAAAGTCGCTTTTAATTACAAACAAAATATAAAATCTACGTATAATTAATAATCACCTCATCACCCTGATTATTACCTTTAAGCATGCAGTAAAATTTCCTATCCGTGATTACAAATACATTTTAAAATTTTGGTATAACAAACTAAAACGTACATAAAGTTATTTGCTAGACATAACATTTAGTAATACATGCGTAATAAACAGCAATAAATTATACGAGTTTTCGTAAATATTTTTTATATCGCTGAGACGGTTAAAAATAAATCACATTAACTGACAATTTGATTCGATATATAACATAATAACAATTGAATAAATTAAATCTACTAGTAAGACAAAACCAAAATCCAACACTATGGAAATGTGTTATTAATAAAATTCTTTTAAATTATGTCACCTTTCAGAAGTAGCAGGCTTTATTTAAAGGACTTATTGATGACAAAAACACATTATTATTAAAAAACTGATGTCAGACGAGTTAATAAAATAACTTTTAGTTTGTTTTATGCAAATAGCTCTCTTATCTCAATTTCGAAACAAGTACTTACTTATTCTATATGTTCGGTATAATACTTCAGGACAGTTGTATTCCACATTGAAAAGATCTAAAAGAAAGAATTATACTTTTAAAAATTGTACAAGGAAAGAAAACATTCAAGTACTTATGAAACAACCAATTCTATACACATTTTTAAACAACAAATTCAAATCACATATACATTTCGGGAGGGAGATGCTATGCATACCTAATTTTTTTTTTCTAGTAACCGTAATACTCTAAATGTAGAAGTTTGTAGCTTATATCAAAAAGTAGCGGAAATGTAAAGAACTTTCTGCTGTGCATTAAAATAACAAGTTTTTTATAATACGAGTGGTCTGAAAATCTACACACAGCTGTAACGTCCGAAGTACTAGAACAGCAAAAAGTAATATCAGCATATCAAAGGCATTTTGGAATTAAGTAATTATTAGTTTTACTCTAAACCACATTACAAAATATAGTAAATGCGCCTTCCTCGTTTCTTCACAGAAATATTTTAATGTACCAATTGGTATGGAAATAAGTTTATTAAAGATTCTCATTCACATCCATTAAAAAATATGCTTAGTTTAATATTATATTCATACCTGGTAAAATATTTGATTTTATTTCTGGATTCAAAAAACATAACTACTTAATTCCTTCTCTTCTGTTCTTCAATCCATAATAAATAAGCATCCATGAATTTATTTTTTAAAAAAGGTCGATTTTGTCAGCTGTCTCTCATAGAAATAAAATTACATTAAAAAAGCTATTTTAATAAATGCGGGGTTACGGTTATTTTTATTGGATTAAAAATATATAGAGATAAAAACCTTATAGTACACGATTGCAAAAAATAAATAAAACATCTTGCTTGATTAGAATTCCCAATCCCAGCATCCTGTGAGTAATGACAAATGTACGACTAATAAACATAAAGCCTGCGTGGATGGAAAGGCGGGAAAAAGAGACGGATGTGATCTCTCAATCGTCTCTTCAATGTAGATAAGGTAGAAAGATTTGTAAACTCTGCATAGCGGGAGACAAGCACCGGAAGTTCTTTTTAATTCTTCTACAAGTTATATAAATTCAACAGAAAGATAAACAGCGACTGTTAGGTTGTATCACTAACAGATTTTTCTTGTCCGTTAACACAGATTGAATGTGTTGTTTAAGAAGGAGGAAAGACAATTCAACGTTTACGAAAATAGGTAACATTCAAATATTTTTACTGCCACTCTACGCATTCGATTAATTAAAAAAGATATCCTGAGAAGGATCGGATTATAGCACAGAAAAGTGTGAAAGACTTTTTGAAGGGTTCAGTCAAACTACTATTTTAAAAAGATTTATAAAGAGGACAAACGTAGTATCAACATTTCCAAATATAGAAATCTTTTTGCGAATATATTTAACTTTGCTTACATTAAATGGATTTGGTGAACTATCTTTCTCAGTATTAAAATTTGTGATACATTATTTAAGAAAGTCAATGACAATAAAATTTAGTCGTTTTATATATGGAAAAAATGCGTAGGACAGTATTAATTATAATGAAATAATTGAGGATTTTGCTGAATTAAAAACTAGAAAACAAAATTTTTCAATAAAATTTACTCATTTATATGCTTTTGTTGGACATTTAATAAAATAAAATTCATATTTTTTAAATTTATAAATAAACTGTTTAATTTTTTCTAAAAAACTAAAATATAGTGCTGTATATTAAACATTTTTTATTATTAATAAAATACGATTTTAATTTTTCACAATTTTGTTTCCTGCATTTCATTCAAATGTGTGTGCTCTTTATTTATTGAGGGGAAAGGAGGGGGTTAGTAAGAAAAAATTATCAAGGGCCACAAAGTGACTTAATCGGGCCTTGTTTGAGACATCTACATTGTGCTCATAAAGCATTTGAATATATTAATTTGAAAATGAATACCGCTAGAAATAATCTGAAGAAATTTTCTTTAATTAAATGAAAATATTTAACGAGTATTTCCATATGAGATTTTACTTTAGAAATATTATTTCTGATTGAATACTGTAGTCTAGTAATATGAATAATACGAGTTTTTTCTTTGTGCAGTAAGATACAAATATGTGACCTGTAGTTACGTTAGTTTTTGCTCATAAAACGAAGAGGAAAACGAATAAACGCCTAATCTATAGTTCAAAGATATTCTACTCAGTGTTTTACTGATCATATTTCAGTGAACAGCAGTTTAAAGCACAGATCTTTAAAAGTAAATTATTACTGCATGTCTCCCTTTGCTGGGCTATTTTTAACAACGGGATTCTGAAAACATATTAAGAACTGTGTGTAAGAGAACCAAACCTGCAGTCTTTGTGGAGTATAAATGGGAAACCAACGGCATATTAGTTTTTTCTACTCTAGCTTTGGGTACCAAAATACATAAATACTTCAAGTTGGAGAATTCTCATTTGAAAATACAGTTTGGATACTAGCCCCTTCCAGATAGAAATTCTTGATGCGCTACTGAGAACTTCCATTATAAAATATAATAAACGCATATCAATTCACGAATTATGGGCTATTGAGGAACATTTTATATTAGTTCACATTTCAATCCCCTTCAAACTGCACTGATTTGAAAATATAACTTCCACTACAACTGAAGATTGGGTTTGTGCAAAGAGGACTAATAAATAAATACAACACTCAGAATAAAATACAAAAGGAAATGTAATAACGATAGCAGAGCAAAACATCGCAGTAAAGGGTGATCCACCGCTTTCAGGATATCCGGATAAAAACGTTGCTCTCCACAGTAAGGTATGTTTGGTTAGAATTAGCGAAAGTTAGGCTAGCAGGGTTGATACTGAATTTTGGTTACAAAAGTGCAGTAGTTTTGCAGGAGAAAAAATTATACTTTTCAGATCTACTTTTACGAAGTTCAAATGCTCTTTTACTACAATCAAGATTAAAAATACTAGTTTCTAATTACATCTACTTTACAAATAGTTTACGCAATTTAAATAGTCTAAATCATTTTAATCGTTTAAAAGTTTAAATAGTCAAAATAGAGTTACACGAATCAGTTTTTTAATAATTAATTCATTAATTCTAACTAGTGACGTAACTGATATATAGCGACAATCCAGTATCCGGAACCCCATCTGGATATCTATAAATCAAAATTCAACAGTTTTGAAGTATATAGTACCAAAATTCAGGTTGTTTGGTTTTGGGGTACACTATTTTGCAACTCGACGGCTAATGAGACCGGGACCTACTGCTTAACCCCTTAAAGCATTTGCCCGTGTCTGACACGGGCAAAATTCAAAATAAACATGCAATCACATTATTTACACTTTGTTTGAGTAACAATTTTTTTTATAACTTTTAACTCTTTTTCCACTGTAGTCACCCCCTCCCCCAGATCTAAAATTGCAAAAAATAATTTATTCTATACCTATATATTTTTTTCAGTCATAAAATATATCAGTTTTTATCAGTTTTTCCGAAAAAAATTCGTGCTTTAAGGGGTTAAAGGCGATTCTGAATGGTTACATACATCCATTTCACAGTGGAATTCGAACCCATGAACCCGGTATCGAAGATCAGAGCTCTAACCATTCGGCTATTGTTCGGTACCAAAATTCAGGAGTTTTAAACACCCTACAAAAAAATTTCCTTAATGCTGAAGTTATGTGTAAATTTTACAGGCGCATACGTACCTTAGATAAAAATTTACATGATTTGCAATAAGAAAAAAACTCAATTGGCTTTAGTTTATTGCATTAATCAGTTCCCTATGCTAAAATAAATAAATCAAGACAAGCTATTGAAACATTTTAATTAGTACATTGATTTAAAAAAAATGAATTTGATGAGTCCAAAAAATACTATTTAATTTGGCTTAACTATGTTGCGCTTTTCATCTCTCTGCTAATATATGGCTAATATATGGCGCTTGTCGAAAACAGCTTCTGACCCGTTAGACTCACCTGGCACATGAAGTCTCGAACATGACATAAATGACAACCCCAACTTGTCATTGTATGCTAAACAGTTACGATCTGGTAAAATATTACCATCGGTATAACTACCCTAAATAATCTGTTATTAAATGGCTATGATGAGAGAAAATTATTTATTGCCCGAGATGGCCAAGTCATCAGCATGTTGGGCTAGAATCTCGGGGTGCCGGCATAATCAACATCTCCCCGCATAACCAGAAAAAGTCAGCAAGGGGTCTCATACCTCCTACAGAAATTCAGTGCATGCTGAGAAAGTGTGTGTCGTCCTATCATAAATTTCTACACACTAAATCTATTCACAGAGCCCAGAAACTAAAAGTAAACAAAATCACAATCAAGCACAAACCGGGCCCATGTAGCCGTGAGGCCCTCCAGGCTTGTAAACAAAGTCACGTGATGACTGGCGACTCCAATTATATGAGTTGGCGCCAATCCTTAGCTTAGGTGGGAATACAAAGTTTTATTATTAGGCTAGGCCTTCAGTTAATATAGAATTAACACTTCTAGTTAACATAGAAATAGCACTTCTTTCACACACGTTACCGCTTAAATGCAGTTTATGCTGTTTTCAGCTAAGATATCTATATGCTGTAGAACATAAATGGAAAAATGTAAGTAAATAAGATAATTTAATCTTAAATAATGGTAAGATGGACTGTAATGGTAAAGACTGTAATGGTAAATGGTAAAGTTTGCAAGTTAAACTGCATCCCCCAATATTTTTCACGAAATTCTTACTGCATTCTACATTTAGTATTCATGTACTCATGTAAATGTATAATTCATGTAAATGTATAATTTTGTTTCACCTGTTTTATATCAATTTATTATGTGATAAGTGTTAATATATGATAATGAAAATATAGTAAAATGAACATTCAATAAACAACGTTAATTTAAATTGGTCTGTTTTCTTACACTATGCAATATACTAATGTATGAATTTCCATATAAATTTTTCATCTACCCGACAACGTTGAATAATCTTTAAATTAAATAACGCATAGTTCTCTAGAGTAATTCTCATTATTACTACTATACTACCATACCATTTAATAAACCTTAAACGAATTTTATTTAAAATAGTGTTTTTTTAATTTACACGTCATATAAAAACTGATGCCCATGCAATAAATATCCAAGATCCCTTCAAAAACACAACTACGATTCACGAACGACATAAAATCAGCGCAAAATCCTACATTCATTACTGAGTAACTTCTTTTGCATTTAAAAACCAGTTTTTTTTTCTTAAACATACAAACATCTCAAGAAGGAGCAATTTTAAAATTAGGTGGAAAGTTAGCAACAGCGAAGTAAATCGTCAAGAGCTGCCTTTATCAGTGATAAACAATAGTTATAAGAACAAAGGAACTGCATTTCATAATTTATGTGTCACTACGTTGGATAAAAGAAACTGGGGCAAAAAGCTGGGGTAAAGACACAAGAAGTTGCAAGAAATGGACTTCAAAGTTTTCAAATGGAAAGGTAAGCATAAAAGGTTTTAAATAAATGCTATAATGATAATGTTAATAGCAGAATGTATCACCACAGATAAAAATAGATGCATTCATGTGGGCTTTGGAGATGATTTACATTACCATTGAAACTAAATAAAATTTTTCACAAAAGCCATTTAAAGTACTCACAGTCTTTTGCAAAATTTTAACTTGTTTCTTGTTTGACGTCTAATGTAAGCTTAGACGTCAAACAATGACAGTATACAAAGTCAAAATATTATCCATTAATTATACGAGTTAACTGAAATAAATGAAAAGAGGGGCTAACAGATATAAACTTTATTTCCAAAGCTTTGTCATATCTTTATTTACAATTTAATCTGCATACAATTTTTATATGACACTCTTATTATTCATAAATATGTGTATCCATTATCTTGATGAAGAGAATATTTGTTTACTACAGAAAAATGTTATTCTTTTCTTTCAACAATGACCATTTCATATTGTTATTTGTTCACAGATAAGCAGAATAAAATATGAATGTACAGTTAAATTTTATAATAGCTCTACTATAGGTGATAACTTACACCATTTTTTATTATCCACAAAATTTTTTCTAGGATTTAGTAATAAATAAATAAATAAATAAATGTCAAAACTTTACTCATTTTTTCTGAAAATAATTAATTCCAACATGAAGAGCCAGGTGTGTGTGTTACACACATTAGTACCATGAATAAATTTAAAAGTAATATCTTTATACATTTTTAAATAATGTTAACAAATTTTTAAAAATGCAGTTTTGATAAAATCACATTTAAAATTTATAAATCCCACAAAATTGACTTTTTTTTTTCAGTTATGAGAGGTCTAGAAGGAATATTTTCATGAGGTTTAAAACATGATACAAAAAATAATTATTGGAAACTTAATTTTTTCCTCTTTTTGAGGTTTTAAAAGACAAACTTTCCTTAACTTCTGTATAGGTGGCAACAGTGTTGAATTTTTGTATTATCTATTATGTTTCTGTACGATTTAAAAAATTAATTTTAAAAATACTTGACGTCACCCCCGCGTAGTCATCACAAACGTAATTAGATTAAATTAAAATTCCCACATCCCCTGTACGGAGATTCGACTTTTCATACTGAAGCCCGTTGCGTTGACCACTGAGCCACAGATACGTTGGCAGTGAAAGAGTTTCAAGCGGCATTATAATAATCTCAATATGCACGCAATTCTATATTTTTAATTTAAAGAAAAAAACATTTTCTATCTGATCAAATTGTCAATGTAAAACATTCTCGAATCGATCTAATTACATACACAAAATTTCATCAAAATCAGTCCAACCGTTTAACACGAGTTCTATTAAAAACACACGGACAGAAGAATTTTATATAGAAATATATATATTTTACATAGAATAATTATATATATATATATATTACATAGAATATATATATATATATATATATATATATATGTATATGCATATATATGCACACCAGTATAAAAAATACAGTACAAAATTTCAGTCATGTAGTTTAACCAGGATCTGAGTCATATCAAAAATATATATAGTTCATTTGTAGAAGTGTAGCATACACTAAAGTATAAAAAAAAATAATAAATATCTGCTGATGCAATCATCATAGGAATATGTAGCTTGATTTATTTGATTTAAAACACTGTACTTGTCTTTATTAAAAAATACGATATATTTTTCCGAGATTAACAAGTGTCAGGCTTTTTATTTCACACTCACCCTCCTCCAAAAATAAACTAGATTACGTTTTGCAAAAGTCCCTAGCTCTAGTTAAATTCAAATCATATATATATTCGTTTTTTAACAGGCTTATCATAACCTCGTGAAACACCCCTAGCATACATATTTATATTCATAAACATTGGACAAAATCAACAAATTCTTTGCACGATTTTACACAGTCAGACATTGACAATGGAGAAAATTACAGCGGAGGAAAAGAACTTGAAGGTGCATGACCTACGCTGCAAGCAGAGTAAAACATTTGCCCGGGGCACAACTGCTTTCGACGCCCCTAACAACCACTTATTAGAGTTAGTGTTTTCCCTTTCTGTTGCTAACAGCCAAAGGCCAAGGCGGCAAGGAGAGGGCCAGATGGGCCCCACCCTAACCCTGAATTTGGGTTAAAGTACTTTTACAGCATAATCAGCAAAAAATTCACACACATCGTCCTTTGTCAGTTTTTGTGGAAATCCCACTCTAATAAAATATATTTAAAAAAAACCCTATAATTCAGTTCTACATCCTCTTTCCATACCATATGCGAATTACTACAACACACATTTTTAGATATTATGAAAACATAATTGCCATTTATAACACAAAATAACGACTATAAGATTAAATAATCAGTACAATAAAATGTAATCAAGTTTTTAATTTCATACAAGTACCTCAAACTTTCTCGCAAGCATTCGAAAGCAATCAAAGGGAAAAGTGATCGTCTGAAAAACGGCAGAGATAAAAATATATCAAACGAAACAAATTTTTTTGCATCTTATGCTAGGTTTCAAACGTGACCTTCAGCAATTTTCACAGCCCATTACATACCAGACGAAATAAATGGTTACTTTATACCTTTCACGATTTCATGTTGTATAAGCTAATGTAAAATAGAGTTTCCCAACCGAGATTCCGCGAAAAATAATTATTATTGTCTAAGACATTTTCTTGGTTGACAAACATTAGAAGAAAAGTCAGAAATGGTCTCCTTTCTGGAGATAAGGAAATCGCATTTATCTTAAATCTGACTCTGAATTTCAGTATACTAAAAGATAAGCACAAGTTAGACATTAAAATTTTTATTAGCGACATTTCTTACACAGATGTGTCAACTGTTCTTTGACACAATTTTATTCTTTTGAAAGTGACAAATGATAAAGTTATTGGAGCACTTCAGAGCACATATTTACCGCATGATCTTTAAATTTATAAATAAAGATATTAAGAATTTAATATATATATATATATATATATATATATATATATATGAAGGGTTCCCTAAAATTTTGATACTTTTGAAGGATTTCATAATGGCAAAATTTTGAGAGACGGTAATGTAGACCTATAAACTCAGCTTCATTGCTCTATACATTTCCCTGTAAAGAAACTGGCCCCCTATAAAGAGTACCGGCAGTACTTTAAAGAATAATAGCCGTTGTGTATTCTATTTGCAAAACAATACAATATCAATTTTTATCAAAACGTGGAAAGTATCATTTAAAACTGTAAAAAACAATGAAGGGAAATATGGGTACTATATACAAAATTATCATTATTCATATTTGTAGAGTAATGAAATACAAAAGCCAGAGTGCGAAATTTTGAAGAGATAGAAAACATTTTAACTCCATAGCATTTCTGACACAGAGGTTTATTTAAAAAAGTAAAATAGAAATTTAAAACTAACAACTACTAAAACTTTTCTAAAACCTAAAAAATAATTTACTGGGCATGAAATTATTCTTAAACATTCTCCAATAAATATCGGGATATTGAAAGAAAAGTGGATTACGCAGTGTGTTAAAATATAAAACTTCCAAAGTAAATTATAGGAATAATACTCGCTTGCAAAGTAAGCACTTTTTTAATAACACGATTCCAGAAATTGAATTTTTAAAATTAAAAACGTTACTACACCAAATATATATAAATTATAAAAAAAATGCACTGTTAAAACAATGTGATCATTTAACTTTAGTAAAATTATCGATGGCTCGAATAAGACAATTTTTCCCGTCTATCAAGAAAGATTATTCAGTAAATGTATTTTTGGAAAATTAATCAAACAACCGCAGATCGCAAATATTTGTAACGTAAAGTATGAAATGTTTGTACGTTTGAATCATGTCTATAAATTGTGTGTATATGTATATACACACAACCTTAAATGACTAGCAGTAATATGAGCTACAATTTAACAATCACTGCCGCATTCACATAAATTTGATAAGTAATGGACAATTTACCGCATTGACTCCGGCTCGATGACAATTCTACGCAAACACTAGTGTGGTAAATTCATTCAACTGACTATGGTAAATTCTGAACTCCATGCTAGACACGTATATTAGTAATAAAATGGCATTGTTTAGACTTGACTGTATAGTCTTTGGCTAAAGGATAGAGTGAGCCAATAAATAGTCAATGAAAGGCGAAAAATTTGGTATATAGGAAACCCCGATTTTACTCATGTAACAGTCAATAATGTTACAAATTACAATGAAATACTTTAAAAAAACTAATAAGTAAAAAAACTAACGATGGCATTTGCATTTTAAAATACGATTAAATCTTATATCTAACATTTATGGTAGTGGAGCGTATTCCGATAGTTTCATGTCAAACCCTAAAACAGTCTTTGAGGATACCATTTCACAATTATTTCGATATATAAAGCATGCAATATTTGAGCCCTTTCCAGTAGTGTTGACAGAAAAAATGAACTATAAATGCTATAATATAAATTTTTGTAATATAAGCAACTACAATACTAAGGAGGGGAAGAAAAAAAGTGGATTACAATGCTTAAAATGTATGGGTTTCAGTTATTTTATTTTATAAGAATCTTGAAAAGAAACTGCAAATGAAGAAAGAAGCGGCTAAATTATATATGAGCATTATTACAAGACATCATAAAAGGTTTCAAAGCAAAGTTACAGTGCGTTTTGTGTATACTTGCCGAATGAAATTCATGTAACTCCCTAGCAAAATATCCATTCTTTAATATAGGTGAAAACAAAACCCGGACAAAGTAAAATCATCAAATCAAATGTGAACTTTAAGTGAATGTGTGCGAAACAAGATTTAGTTTCACATCATTTATATTATGCAACTAACAAGGTCAATTATTCTCATTTAGGGTAGTTGCTAGCGAATCCGAAAATTTTGCACCCACCTCATCTCTGACGGCTACGGTTCTATGAGAGTTGCATTATAATCTGGATGTTATGACAAACGCCGTGCTCTTCTTCACAATTTCCCAGAAGAATTCGCCTGCGGCCCGGAAAACCGCATGTCGTAGAGAAGGAAGGTTAAGAAGAAAAAAAATAAAAGCCCAAAAGAGGCGAGAGAAAATAAATGAGTTAAAGATTCGCAAACCGGTCTAGGTCGAATAAACACCGACGACTGGAAACCGCTTGCTACATCTTTACCGAGGCCCGTAAGTCTGTCTACATCGATATTCCCCGAGTTGGTTTGGGATTTGTCGGAAAGGAAATAAGCTCTGATTACGAAGAAAAAAATTTTTTTCCTTATAACATCTGAACATCTATCCAGAAGGCAGACAATAAATGAAATAATATATATATGCAATTACAGTAAAGTACTTTATTTTATCAATTTATCCAATAACCGTAAAGATTAAGGTCCTAAATAAAAGCATTCAGCTCAACCTACTGTCTTAAAGCTCTTCCACTAACATTAAATAGAAAAATTGCCACACTCTTGATGACTAAACTTCTGTATGTCTCTTACTCCTCTACAAATTTTCAAAGAAATAAATATAATCTATAAGTTGATTTCTTTCACCATTTTTTAGTATAAAAAAGGCACGCAAAATATTTTATTGTTAACAAACTTTCTAAAAAATACGCAGAGAAGTGTTTATTAGAACTTTTGTTAAATCTTATTCGAATTATACAGTAGCAGTTTTAAAGCCTTAGTATGGCCAATATGTTTACGTCGATTATAATCTTAATCTGATTTAGACTCTGGTTCCGAATGCCAGATCCCAAATTATTCCGTAACTATGATAAGAGGAAAAACTACGCATAAAATATAGTATTATTTATAATGAATCAAATGCAGTATTTCATTAAAGCTCATTTTACATTTTGTTTTCTTCTAAACTGACATAAAATAGAGATTTATTTCAGAAACTGTTCCGAGTATATTTTAAGTTATTACTTACTTATACTGAAAAAAAAATTTGTAATGTACCTTCTGTTGAAAAAGTTTAAATTGCACGATATTTGTTCAAAATCACAACAGAAATAATTACAGGACAGATCAGATCAATGTTATCTTGGATTGTAACAAATTTGTAAGTTCATTATTGGTTGACCTTGAACAACACTAACAGTTGATAAGCATATCGAAACTTATGAGCTATGCTCCATGTAATTTTGTACCGGTATTCTTGTTTTATCCAAGTCCCGAATAAAAAGATTTTTGCCAATAAACTTATATTTTATAAAACATTTTTTCAGGTTTGGATTAAAAAAAGTATTTTCAAGGCTTTAAAAAAAAATATTTTGTGTATCAAAAACGGCAATTTAAGTTTAACAGATGATTAGTGATTAAGTTACTGGTCTTAAGTTTTGGAACAATCATTACTGAAGAGATACTACTACTTTAATTACAACTACAACTAACATTTTAAGCTTCCTTTTAAATACTGATGAACTATAGTTATCCCTTTAATATGTAAGCATACTTTGAAGTATTATTTTCTAAAGGAAATTTTTTTTGAACTGTTAAATAGCGTATATATCTCAGAAGCAGCACATTTTAAAAATCAGAATAAACTATTCGGCCAGTAACAGAAAATAAAGGAACAAACTGTTTATGAAATCTGTGCTTAAATATTTTCGTCCAGTCAGCGAAAAAAACTTGCAACGGCTGATCTTCTATAATACTCCAGCTTTTATTTTTCTTTTAACCGAGCTCAGTTCAGAGGCGGGCAAATTTTGTTAGCCCAGATGGCCTTCACAGAGGGGAGAGCATGAGAGGAAAAAAAGATTTTTTTTTTCTCTCTCGCACTTTAAAGCGTCGCGCCTCGTGGTCTGGAGATTCTCTGAGGAAGGAAATCCCGAATTAGAAATTGCTGACGCTCACACATGCGAAGAGAAGGAGAATGGGGGATCTAGTTTTTCCCCCTTTAGTTTTGTGTTTAAGCGCTTCACTGCTTTTGAAGTTGACAGTTCAACGTGATTTCATGTTGACATCGACTTCAGAATTAAGAGAATTTTACATTAACAGCGTTTGAATTAAACAATTAAATTACTCATTAGAAAATCAAAGTTTTGTTTATTTAAATTAACTTTTTTCCTATGGATATAGGAAACTGCATATAATAAATAAAAAATAAACCAAGTCAGACGCGAAGCAAACTTTTGTCTCAGCTTTGCTTACATAAAAAGATCAAATTTTCACATCCAAACCCTCAACAAATATTACCGATTTTATTTAGCTTATCCACATTTATCTAAACTTAAGTACTGACTTTGAGAATATAATGATTAAAATTATGTAGTTGTAATGAATAAAATTTGCATGAACACTGTCTCGTTAACACTATTGCCTGCAAAGGAATGGTATAAAACATTAACCTGTTAACACATTCCCTTTTGTTTTTAATATTCTACTACAATATTAGACCTTGGTCAGATGTAAATAAAAAACCTTAATTTCTAAACTTTTCATAATTTATATATATATATATATATATATATATATATATATATATATATATATATATATATATATATATTGAACAGGCCTAATACTTTTGCAAGGTATTGTATATTGGGTGGTACAAATTGAATATAAGTTCAAAACGAGTTTTGACAACGCTCTTATGGGCAGCATTCATTATAACTCCCGAGAAAAAGATTAACATGTTTGTACATTTAATCAAGAATATTTTTATGTCCTTTTTTAAATGAAATCATCTTAAATTGTACAGTTGGAATGTATACAACATATAATGAAGATTAAATATATAATATAAAAATTTATATTTAATTAAAAGCTTACATTTGTATTTAAATGTAGAAATTTTCAATGTTTCTTTTATATATTTCTCGTGAAAAAAATTTGTTCTTGATTTTCTTTTTGCTCCAGGCCATTCAAATTTTGTTTCTTTGGGTTTTTTAGTAATGCAAGTGCAAAAAGTAAATTAGAATAGAAGCGAGATAAAAAATAAAAGAATGACAAATTAATTCTCATATAAATATTATAATTTTATAACAGAGCACCGACACTGTTGATTGGGGTTCTTGTCAGTATATGCCAATATACTATCAATTTTGAATGTACACAAAAAGGAAAACTTTTATATTTTTAAATTAAGTATGTATATTTAATAGAGTTATTTTTATATTACTCCATTGGAACATTTTCTGTTTCATCTCAGTAACAGATGTTGTTATTGTCTTTACGTTTTTTTAACCTTAAATTTCATTTGTTTACATGTAAAAACATAGGTGATCTTTGTTCACAAAATGGATTCTTTAGTCCGGGTAAAAAATAATACTCTGGCAACAAAACAGTAGCCATATACGGTAACCTGGGGTTGCAAGAATTTAGCCTGTCTAACTGAGAGTCACTTCGGAAAAATATCCTATATGTTCCTATTACGCTTCTGTTTCAACACAGCTTATTACCAACGTTATTTTATTTTAGATTTCAGTTTTTGAAAAATAATCTTCGTTTAAAAGAGTGTGACTGGTAGTTCAACGAAAAAGAGAAATGATGAAGATAACAATGGTGGCATCAAATGCCAATTCAAACAATTAACACCACACTTACGATGCTTAATCGCTCAGTAAGTTATATTTTTCTGCAAAAAAATGTGTTTGTAATGTGTTCAAAAAATAAAATTTTATAAAATTATGTTAAACAAAATGTACAAAAACTACAAACTTTCTCAACGTATTGGGTCCGGACAAATAAAAGGCATCAGGTTAAACCATTTCAAAGTGTAAACAATGGAATTTTCAAAGTCAAGAATAGGCACGAAATATATTCTGTATTACAATATATATACAATCGGCTCAAGTTTTGAACACCAATAGTTCAAAAGTCGAAATTAATTGTAATCAGATTTTGTTTTTACATAATATTTATTTTTAATATTATACCAGATGTGAAAAAAGTACTTGTATCTATATGGACACAATTGTATACATTTATAATACTATTTTAAATGTGAAATAAAACAATTAAGTTAAGACAGTTTATTAAAAGGAAAAATATTAGAAAATGACTCCCTGGATTTAGAAAAATTCACTAATCTAGATGTAAAAATACTCTGAAATGAGGATCTCGAAACCGGAATCAAAGGCAATATTCATCTATGTATTCAATAACTAATCACTAAACTTACAAAATTTCAAAGTTGGTAAAATATGAGAAAGTCCACTGAGATCATATTTTGTTAATATAAATTTCGGCAGCATGCTACACATACCAAGATGATAAATTTTAAGAAATACTCGTCTTGGGGGGGGGGAGGGTTTATAATTTGTAAGATGTTTATAACTGCTTCGAATTATGTAAGGCAATTCATTCTGGGATAAAGGGGTAGATTGTTTTCCCGCCGTAACAAAATTTACTTTTATTTTTCCACAATCGTTCCACGCCGTGCCATCGACCGAAATAACTGGCTGACCGCCAAGTTCTCTTTGACTATGAAGACCGTCATGCATCGTTTCTGCCATTCCGTCAAAACAATGTTGCAGAATGAAACAGCTTCCTGCAGCACACTGCTTACTCACATTAATATCGTAAATTGTATGACACTGCAGTCATATTAATTTTCTTCTTTTGAATTTGGTAGCATGTAAAAACGTGTGCCTGGATGAATATTGACAATTAAACCCTTCCTAAAGGACTCATCATTTTATGAGAACATAAAGCTTCCTTCAAAGGATATTCTCCCTTCTTCTATATTCATATCTACGGAATACTCGAGTACAGACGAGGCTTTTGCAGTTTGTTCGATGAAGAGAATAGCAGTACATTTATATTTGTTTGAAGGATATCTAGGAATTGACACGCATAAGGATGGAAAAAATAACTGGAGTTGAACCTGTATTGGCAAAGTCGCTACATCCATTGTGAATTCGTTATATGGTTACATTGAAAAGTACACAAAAGCAGATTTTAAATTCATAAACACTAAATATTAAAAAGTAATAACTTTTTCTATAAACTAGTATATCTATTCGATTTATTTATTTCACCTATCAAAGAGGAATTTGCGAGGAAAACAAGAATAAAGCAAAAAATTGTCCTGGAATACACTGTATTTTTTGAAATTTTAAAAATATTTTGAGAAATCGAGAGAAAAACATAGATCACAGGTAAGAGTTATAAAATTAGAGAATGCACTTCACTATTTAAAGGTTATTTAACGAAGAAATACACAAAATGTGTCTTGGTTCCAAGGAAAAATTCACGAAATAATAGGTTCATTAAATAGAGGTTCGATTGTACTTCATTATATACTAGAGGGGAAATATATCGCAACTCTTAGAATTAACTTCTAAAAAATACGTAATACGGTAAGCTACGTAAAAGTTTTGCAATAATATTACAATTTTGTATAGCAAAGTAAAACATTAATGAATGAATAAAGTAATAAGTAAATTCGGAATCGCACTATATTCCAACTAAAATTAACTATATTAAAATGCTGAACCGAACATACTGAAGTACTTAATGCAAAAGGTGAGAATGTTATACAAGCTAATTACGCTAATTCTTCATGAGATGAGGAAAGGCGGGAAATATCAGATGCCGAAAAGGAAAGTCAGCGAGAAATAATCATGAAGAAAATGACAACGCGAAGGAGGAAAAGGAAATTACGTGTGATAAAATTAACACGGCCAACTTCACATAACAGCTTTTACTGTTAAACGTTTAGATCCCCTTCGCTTGAACACAGTGGAATAAAATCATTTCATTACACGATGGAGTATCCACTATACGTTTGGTCCTAACATGACCCAAGGAAGATGGTTTTCCTTTTGATTGCTGACTCAATAAAAATTTCACTTCGCGTTCAAATCGTTTTGCAGTTTATAGTTAATTTTTTTCCATACTTTAAACATGGAGAAAAGATAAAATAGTTTTAGTTAATTCGTTTAATAGATGTAACAAAAAGTACTTAATTGATATCAGTTATTAATTTGTAATAAACGATGCAATATTCTGCAGCTGCTTCAAGGAATATACTAGCTAAATTATATACTACATCTCCTAGATAATGATACAAATCGTATAAACTGGTCAATGATATGCAAATAATTAATACTTAGCAAATTTTAAAAAATTAAAAGCATTTACATTATATATTAAAATTATTCCACATATCTACACCTATTATAATTGCTAGATTTTAACATTAAAAGTGGGTAAAAAAAATATAAAACGTTTTTTTTAAATTAAAACGTTGCATGTAAAATACGATTTTTATTTTATTGAAGTGATAACGAAGAGAAGCAAATGCTTTTTCCGGAGAGGTAAACTGAATCAATTGGAGATTTATTTGGATATAAAACACAAAGTACAGATACAGTAAAACCTCGATACAACGATACTATGGGGACCCAAGAAAATTATGTAATAGAGGTATATTACGGTATATCGAAGGGTAATATAACGGAAAACTAGAAACACTCAATAGAATAGAAAATCTTAATAGAACATTTCAATTTAATAGACTTAAATTATGGCTCGTTTGATATGCTTAATAAAAAATAAAAACAATCAAATTATTAAATGTTCTCATAGTATACAAACAATTTTCTTTAAAGTAAATGAATGCGATAAAATTCAATGAAAAATTTTTTTGAAAAAAATCCTTTATTAATTAAATAAATTTTTTTTCGCTGTTATAGTTCAAAATATCCCCCCTCCATATTTGGAAACTGAAATATTGCGGTGGATAAGAAATATGATTGGTCATAAGATTTAGAGGGCTAAGATCTTTCTCTTTTTTTTTTTCGTACATGAAGGCTACTGGGACTGGGACTGGGACCTGCTGCTTAAAGCCGATTCCGAACTGCTACGAACATCTATGCCAGGAGTGGGATTCGAACCCATGAATTCTGGTACCAAAGAGTACCGCCCTGCCCATTTCGCCATCGTTCATAAGAAAAACCGTTTTTCTGAAGTTTATTGCTGTAAATTATACCGCTAATCGGGGGGGGGGGGTCAATAGCATATCATACGCAATTTCAGCAGGACTGCCAAATATTGTTATAGAGGACTATCGTTGTATCGGATATTGTTCTAGCCAGTTTTTACTCATTTCTCTTAAATAAAAAAAGCATGGATGAAAAAAAATCTTACGGTGAAACATACATCATCAAAATTGTAATTCAACTCAGCAAATCCCATTTCAAAGTGTTAAACTAAATTACTTTTCACAAAGGGATAGGACAAAAGAAAATTCTATATTAACCAATTCCACCAATGAATATAAACTTAAATTAATCGAGCGGATTATAAGAGAAAAGTAAAATAACGGTAAAAGAATGTTATCGATTACAAAAATTGACCTAGTTTTTAGCGAGTTGAGATCGATGCATTCATGATTCACGCAAGATCGGCCTTTTACCTTATCTAGAATGAGGCAATTTCTTATCACTCGAAAGTGTATTAAAGTTCATTTTTAAGGGCTATTCAACTTCCGCCTGAGATTATTCAAAGAAAAATAAAAATCTTTGTCTTTAGTACGTGTCTAAGCGTTTTACAGTGTCTTATATAAAACACTGGAAATATAAAAAATAATGCAATTTATATATTATACCTTGTATATTAAATAATTCAAATAAAAGTTTATATATGTGTGTGTGACACAAAGATCACTAAGCCTTAAATTTTTTTAATGAATACAAGTTAAAAGATGAAGGTATTTCTGAGGAAACTAAGACACTAAACTGAAAATGGAAAAAATCTTGCATATATTATACCTTGTATATTAAATAATTCAAATAAAAGTTTATATATGTGTGTGTGTGTGACACAAAGATCACTAAGCCTTAAATTTTTTTAATGAATACAAGTTAAAAGATGAAGGTATTTCTGAGGAATCTAAGACACTAAACTGAAAATGGAAAAAATCTTGCATATTTGTACTCTGTATGGTATGATGTTATCTAGTTTAAAATTCTTCTAAATGTTAACTTAACAAATTAAAAACCTAACGAAAATTGCAATAGTTTTTTGAAATATTTAGTGTTAAAATTTATTGAGATGATTTCCTTTGTTTCGTCCTTTCCTAGATCATTAAGGTAAAAATGAAAATTTACTCTCTTAAAGCAAAACTATTTTTGCTTTAAATTAACTTTTTGATATAGTTTGTAATTTTAAAAGCAAAAAGCATTTCAGAATTTAAAAAAAAAAATGTAAGGGAAAGAATGCTAAAGACACATTCTTAAAATAAAAGATTCAGTTATTTTGTTAAACAACTACACTAAAATTAAATTTACACCATTAATTTAACAATCACTAATGAAATTGACAGTAAATACTAAAACAATTTAATGCTGTTTGAGCAACAACATATTTGATTATATATTCCCAATGTATTTTAGTACAATTTCAACTAGAATGTCCCATGAGGCAAATCTTAAGAGCTTTCAGAGCATCCATTTCTCTCTTGCCCCTGCAGAGCAAGCAAGTCTACTTTCATCTCTTTCCATTCCGCAGTACTAACCAATCAATAAATTCAGCTGGGAGAAACGACAACAGGCGTATGGCTTCGAAATTTTGTATGCTTGAAGTTCCGCTGGAAAGCCTAGTAAGTTCACACCAAATTAAAGGAAGAACCGCTCTTACAGATATTTAGAGGTTTCGAATGCATCAGGTGTTTGAACGGGAAATTAAGGCCAGGGAAAACAAAAATAATTCATACGCCACACGCAATGTCTACGTTCAAAATTACTGCTTTGTTCAACACCCGCTATATAAGATGTACAATGAGGATAAAATTATACTAAATAAAGCCTATTTAAGTCAAAACTGAGGGACGAAAGCAAATGTAATCCACCTTTAATTAACTGTAGTGTTATTTGTGCAGGTATAAGAAGTAATATACAAAATTAACAATGGCATAATTTAAATTATTATATATATATATATATATATATATATATATATATATATATATATATATATGCATGGAGCTATTACTTCATTTATACTATCATATAATATACCATAAATGAAATTCCATCTTTATAAGAGTAATAATAATGCTGACTTTTCGTAAGCGTAACAGAATTTAAGATGGTTTCATAACATAACTAAAAATTTGGTTCATAATTTCAACAGCTAGAACAAAGACTTCAATATTTGCAGATAATTTTTATGACTTCAGTGTCGTGTATTATAACAAATATATGTCTCGTAAAGAGTTCTTCCCCAAATAAAATACGAGTAAAGTAAAATAAGTTGCTGGTTCGAAAACATTCGACCTTATACTATTTTCACTAACGAAATGCAAAGTTACTATGATATCCCCCAGTGAGATCTAAAGGCCAGAGTTATTCTACCTTAAATTTCGGTAGCAGGTCAGAGTGGAAATATATGTATTCGTAAGAAATCGGCTTTTAGTAGTAGAATTTGATTCCATTTTCCAATGAACAGCAAAACTTCGAATACAGCATTCCGAAATAAACCAGAAATATGCCAAATCACGCAAAAATTTATATATATCCGTTCTGCTTTATGTGCACGCACACATATAGCTTAACAAATATTCGGATACGTCTACTTTGAATCCCCGAGCAGATATATAAATATATACATGAATCTACCCGGTGTTCTAGATACACAAAACAATTTTTGAATTAGTTGATAATACAATTTGCCGTAACGGAGGGTGTTATCCACAAGTACCAAGCTGTAGAAGAAAAAACAAAAAAAGAACAATAATCAAACGGCTGCTGAATTATGGAAGGTTCTTTTCTAAGAACGTGAAGGTCATGAGCAAAGTAATGGAAAAGGAAAAGCAACATACAATTGGTACCTGACGGTCGTTTTTATGAGAAGTTATTAATCATTCTTTAGTCCATTCGACTTGTAAAGACAATGAGTACTTACGGGGAAAAATAACTTCACACACACGATAACGCATGCTTTAATGAAAATAAAAACAATAGATAATACCGGACAGTGGGTATGTTGAGCTTCGCGAACAAGTAATTTAGGTTACTGCCAAGCATTAAAAAATGCTAAAGTATTTTCATTATGAAGAAAAAGCAATCATTTATAATAAAAGGAACTTCCTCTACTTTGACCATACTTCAATAAACTTTTTTCTTAAAATTTTCTTTTCGGGAGGTTATAAACAATTACTATATACTTATTTATATATAACATACTTGACCCTAAATATTTTCCTTGTGTATTACGCAATTAGGTACTATAATAAGAAATGTATAACTTCAAATTTAATAAATGAAAACAAAAATACAAATATTAAATTTTGAGATGTGTCTGAACTAATAAACATTAACTCACCATATTATTATCTATCATTACCATACTCAATAAACAGAACTACAAATGAGATAAAATTATGAGGCTATTAAGACTAATCCTAATCAGAATACCGATAGCTTGATACACACAATGTGCTTTTATCTAAAGCAAATTCCAAAATACAGTTTTAAGCGTGTTGTGGTAGTATAGGAATTGTAAAATCAAAATATTATATTTGATAAAAATATTTTTAAATACAGTTTTATAATTCATTCATATCCCAAATTTAAGTTTGCTAATTTCTCTGAAAACAATTCGTCACAAATTTTAAGCTAAATATTTTAAGCTTAATTGCAGTTGCATAACAAGAAATAAAATGTTATATTTGTTGTTAGGAGACATTAAATGGGGAAATATATTATAAGAATTTTTTAAAAAGTATCTATACTACTGAGAATAATGTTGACAAAATTATATAAACGTTTTTTTAGAAAATTCATTTGAATTAAAAATTAAATTATAAATGTGTGAATAATCATGGCAACTTTTTAATACGGAAAGTTAAGTATATCTTGTTTACCTAGACGAAAAATCCACATCAGTTGCATTGCAGGAATCCAAAACAGCGAACAAAGTTATTTAGCTCAAAGCAATAAATAGAGACTGCTCACCTACCTACAAAGCAGCTGATTCCCCGCTATTTTCACAGGTGTTGAAATGCATGTTTCTGCGAAACAAACTGAGCTAACAACTGTCCAGAGTATAATAGCAGAAAGTCTAGTCATTAGGAAAATAAATTTAAATAGAATATTACTTTATTAACGTTTAAGGTTCAACAGAAATGGTACTCTACGGTACAATTAGATGAACCATGTGCATTGCATTTAAATTATTTCTTTAAATATTTTTAAATATTTCTCATCTTTAAAGAACAGAGCTACGTCAGAGATGTATACTTTGATTAATATCCGTGCACTTTTCATGGTAAGGAAACTACATGTCTCAATAAATTTTAATTTAATTAAGTTAGAAATGGTTAAAGAAAAAAAAAAGAATATCTCAATTTATTTGTTTAATGTCTCCTAATTGTAACAACTTTTAATTTGAAAATAAAATCTATAAACATTTTGATAAACTTTGTATGTTAGTATGTTTGTTCATTTCATTTTTCTGACAGCACAAAGTTGCAAAGCTGTATAACAAAAGTAAAATGTTTAAATTCTAAAAGACCAAAGCTATTGGAGGAGGGGATGCATAATAGATAAAGAAATAGATGAATAAATAAAGATGAAGCGTTAAATACAGAATGAGTGACGTTGGATTTTTTAAATGTATAAAAAAATTATCCTTGCTTATTTTATAAGCGTAAACGTGTAAAGTTGATATCTAACTTACTTCTTAGTACTTTTTTAAAACTTAAATATCGATTGAAAAGAAATAAGAAAATGGAAAATAATAAAAAAGAAAATTTTTCAAAGCGGAGGGTCACGACTAAATCCTGAGATAGCATCGAATTTCAATAATTATAAATAGCCAGCTAGCTCACTTCGCAAAAAGAAAAATCTTCAACGTAATCATGACTCAGAGGTCATAAAGCTACGCTTCCCGTTCTACAACAAAAAGCACAGGGGTGCGACTGCCTGCAAATAGATCGAATGGACGGTTTTCATACTTCCTATCTTTAAAAGAACAAACCTGAGCATCTGGTATCCAATAAATTTTATTACAGCTTGGAGCAGTAAAAGTAAAGAAATCATGGACAACGTTTATTGAACCAATAAAATATAGTACTTTGTAAAGTTAAACAATTTCATATAATTTGATTAAAGTTTTAAAACATATATATAAAAGTTGTTTAAAATTAATTTTTATCTATCATTTTATATTTCTAATTACTACCCTTAATAACCAATATACGTTATGTACAACATAATTTACTAGTCTACCCTTTCATCTCTTATAGTAATGTATATATTTTTAGTGGTTAATAAGTTAAATTATGACAAAAACTATAACATACTGAAATTCACAACGGACAACCTTATGAAATGACCTGCAACAAGACATTGGGGGTCGTTTCAAAAAGTCGGCTGGATAGAAATACAGTTTGAATACATCAACAGAAAAAACATGCATAAATTCCCTTTTCTGTTTATATGAAATTTCACACGACTTAGGAATTAACAAATCTGTCTCTCTTTGAAATCAGAAAGTCACACCTTCTTAGAAATATTTATACATTTTATAGTTATTAATAGGGATAAAATTTAAAAACGAAATTTCAGGAACAGTGAATCATGTTAATTTTTCACTACACGGTGGTTCAATTAGACCTTGGCCTATCGCTTAAACACCAATTCTGGATTACTACAAACAACCATGCCAGAAGTAAGATTGGATACACGCAGACTGCAGTCCCATTTAACAGGGCAAACAAAAAAATATACAGTTACTATTTACAATATGAAATATCTTTAACATTTTCCATATCCACAGACAGAAGAATACTCTTATACGAAAGGATAAAGAAAATAACTTTGAGACGTCCACATTCAAGTTGTTGGTTTATGCAAATGTAACACTTAAATTTAATGATTTTAAAATGTCAGAACGCTCCTTTAATACATTAAGCTATCTCTAAAATGCAAATGCCGTAAGTGGCGCGACTAAATTGTTGACAACTAGACCGACTGGCTGAGTTTTATTACATCATTAAAAGAATTCAATCCTTTAATTCCTTTCCTGTCCTCCATTCCTTTTCCAAACTGAGCAGTAATGTTAAGTAATTGGTGGTAGAGTAAGTAAATAGAAGTTTTTAAATAGAAGTTCAACAATTAGTAAGATTATCAGTGAGACAAACATATAGATGAGTAGACACACTCTATGAAATTAATAGAAATATGCAACATGCGTTTAAAATTGCATTAAAAGAGTGTTTATCATTAACGATGTCAACTGCAACATCTCACTCGTTCGCTTTTAATGCATCAAAACTACATTAATTCAAACTGATAATGAAAACTAATACCAACAAAAATACTTCATATTTTTAAATACTATTATACAGTCTGCTATAAACTCAGGAGGTATTTCTGCGGGTGAAAATTTTTATTTTAAAATTAACTTTTTAAAATTGAACGATAAATAATTTTATAAAATATAAAACACGTTTTGAAAGATTTTTCACTAAGCACAATTTATCACTAAATTAAGATGAAAAAAATTGCTCTTCCCACAGGAGTTTTTTTGGTTGCTTTCTTCTCTGGTAAATTCAATCAAATTTCAAATTATTCAATGTTTTAACAGGTTGTTTAGCTGTTATAGGCAGAATATGTGTACCGTACATAAGACTTGCAATACTCTCAGATTAAGAACACGCAGCTTCTTACTATCTTAGACACGAATACACACACACACACACACACACACACAAAGCAAGTAGTAAGAGGATAAACAGTAGATATATATTTTATTTTTTTATTTAGCCTATATAAAAAATATAAAGGACTTGCATTAAAATTTCACCATACAAATTTTGAGGGGATTTTAAAGACGTCTACAGCTTTCAAATTCTCTACAGCAACACAGCGCAAACGAATTTTACTTTCCATAAATTGCTGGCGTATTTATTTACGAAATAAAATATAGCAGCTGTTTATCAGCAAAAAAAATCTCATCCCATTCACTCCCTCTCCCTTTTTTTTAAATCCCATAATTTTATTTTAAGATTATCTTTGAATGCAATGCGTAAGTAGAAGCTGAGAGTGGAGTTACACAACCATCAAAATCAATGCTATACCGGCGCCTCTGTTATTGATCGTAAAGCTCCTCTTTACTCCGCCTGTAACTATATCTTCCAATAAAACCTCGTTCAGACCGGCTGTGTCTCTAAAACCGAGTCGTACCATTCGAATACATTTAGAATGGAATGCACCGTTAGATTCCGAGAAAAAGAAAAATAATAAATGTAATTGCTAATGCATTAGAACAAAATTCTTGTCAAAAATTAAATGTGTTAAATTCAATTTAATTCATTCCCCCCCTCCCTAAAAAAAATGTTAATTTTGCACAACATTCGACACTGTAATTAGGAGTATTTTTTTTCAAATGATAAAAAAAATCCCTATCGCAAACGAATTTTTTTTTATTTAAAAAAAAAACTTAGATTAAAATTACTACTTGAAATAACGAAAGCGTGCTTTGATGTTATCTAGGTATTTTTTTCCTATACAGAAAATTGCAATCTTTAAAAACTTTTTCTACCGTTAAATATAAAAGTCAAAGCTAAACAAATTATTTCGTAGTGCACTAACTCTCCACTACAAAACAAAAACAATCCCTTTAACTAGACTTAAATATTGTAGTTATAAAAAATTATTAACTTCTAGCCGAATTTAGGCACAAGTCTACCAATTTTAAGTAACGAAAGAAACTTTCATTAACATTTTGTGCATTTTTTTTATAATTATAAGTTACTTTTTCTTAAATGAAGTGTGCTATGATGATTCTAATTTGGCTGAAAAACTTTAGAATTACATCACGTAAAACAAAAATTACTAGAATAAATGCTGGCAAAAGATTCAATTTTAAATGGAAACAAAACTTTTTTTTTTTTTTTTTTTTTTTTTTTTTAACTTTTCTCTAGAATCAAAAATGGAAACTGTACTCAATAACAAAACATTCACCTTTAAGATTTTGAAATTATATTTTCTTTTAATGTTGAGTTTATATAACCGTTTGTAAACACAAAGAAATTTTGGGTCACGGACCCTTCCACAACGCTTCTCCAGAGAATCATTGCAATTTTGTCTCAAAACTTTAGTTGCTATTTAGTTGAGGCGGAAGTCTGCGTTAATTTTATTTTTTATAATAGTAACTTAGCGGTTGGATAAGCATGAGTAACAAATAAGAGAAAATTAGAACATTTCAATGTAAGCATTTTAAATCTCTCAACAAATGACTTCACAGAAGCTAGGAGATGTTTAAAATTATTTAATGGTGATCTTTAATAACACCATTATAATGCACATAATAGTTTTGCTGGTGTTTGCCTGACTCAAGACAAGAAATAGAATGGAATGCAAACATCCAAAAATATTTCAATGGTAAGAAATTCTTTTCTAAATACTATGCCAAATACTCTTGGTTGTATAGCGGAGACATTGTGCATCCTAAAACCTTTTTACCAAAGATATGGGCTAAGATAAGGTTTACACTGTAATAAAGTAAAATATTTTTTAATGCTCAGATTAAATTTCAGCGAAGGCAAGAATATATTGCGCAATACATCTTCACATATAAATGCAAGTTTTTAACGATTTTACTAAGTTTTAAGAATTTCTGCTAACTTCAGTTTAAATATTCCAGCACGTATACTTTAGAATATCAGTTATCATAATTATAAACTAAATGGTGTATACGATTATGATTATATGTTGCCTGAAATGGAAAATAGACGAAAGGTTTCAAATAATGTATTAATGCAAAGGATTGTTTTACTGATATGATTAACGTATTCACTGACATCCAGTAACACACATATCTGATAAATGTCTTTTCAGGACAGTACCTAAGTAAAATGTGCTTGACTTAAAAACTATACATAACAAAACGATAATATTCTTAGTTGGAATAGACGAAGATAAATTGATTTTTCCAACCAAAGAAATTACTCTGATAGCGCAACTTGAAATAAGCAAGGCGTTCGTTCCAATAAAAATAGTCAAGCTGGATGAACCATAATTTTAAGACTGAAAACAATACATGGTAAGTGTATTAAAACAATTGTCGTATACATTAATTAGGACATGGAGAAGTTTTTAGATCTTTACAAGTATTAAACGATCAAGCCGTCGTCTCCCTCTCTATCTTTTTTTCTCTATAGGATATCTGTGATACTAGAAGTTGTTTTTGGACTGTAAGACATTAATTATAAATTTCAAATAGTAAAACTTTACAATTAGTTAGTAGTTCTACGCAATAAAAGTCAAGTAAATGAAGTTTTGAAAAATGCAAGTGTTAAATCATGTATCAATTTCAATATACGCATACGGACGGAAAGAAATTACAATACTCCAAAAATATGCTTAAATTACTTACCACCTATAACCACTGATCACAAACTAAACACAAGAAGATAAACTGAAGTAACATAAAACTTTGATTTTTCTCATATGTATATCCCTTTTGAGTTAATTTCACAAAGAAAGAACGTAAGTACTTTTATTTCGTATATTTTTCCACGGTATCAGTTTTGTAAAATATATGAATCCACAACTTTATATCAATCCACGATAAGGAAATATTTTCTTTTACTGTAAATTCGCTTTATATCCTCGACTTTTGTATCACATATATCTGTTGACAAACGTTTGATATACACTGGAAATCCAAGAACACTGTGAAACGTAGCTTTGAGTGAAATTTTAACTTCTACTATTTCGCACAAACTTTTCCATTGGACCATCGTGGTAGTTTATAGTTTTAAGCAAATAGCAATATTTACACAGAGTCAGCTCAAGACCTCCGCACGTCATCCAACGAACTTTTCGTGCGAACACAATATGCCACTTTTCACAGAACTCTTCATCTACCTTCCTTTCTGTGTTGTGTGCCTCGGTGCATAGCGAAGCATAGAGAGAACCTGTTTCCGGTAGACTTTCCCCCCATTTCCACGCACATAAATGAGGGGAAGGTTGAATATAATGTATAGAGAAGGGTGTCTGTCATACATCTGGCCGGGAACGACCCACGTTGAAACGCCGAGGGGTGCAGATAAGCGTATCTGAGGAAATTCGAAACTATCTATAGAAATGTCAAGTATCTTTGAAGGTCAAAGATACGTCCTCTACAAGAAAATAGCTAAACATGGCTATATAAAAACATTCAAAATTAGCAATTAGGAGGTAGTTTGACAATTTTTGACTTAGAGTAATTAACAATAAATTAATTTAAATGATTTTAGTTTTTCTTTTGTGTTTTAAATCAGAATTTGGGAAATGGACGATGTCAAGAAACTTCATTTTCAAAGAGTGTTAAATTTGTTGACTCCAATGCCATACATTCAATTAAACTCAGTACGACAGAATACTACACTGGTTTACAAAATTTTCGAAGACGAACCCAATTTTATAACCTGTATTCCCCCAAGCTAATATTTTACAGGTTAATAAATATAGTTATAGTTCGAATTTTCTAGTTTATTTATTTGAGGATAAATATTTAGATAAGATATGATATAATACTAAGGAAGGTTATAATCTATTTCTAGTCACTTACAATTACATTTCTGAGTCGCTGATTTTAAAGCACTGCAATTCTTTTATTGAATTTTCACCGAAACAAAAATTCATTCGATAGGTCACTGATTACAACATATTTGGATAAGTTAGTCTGACATGTGTAACATACTTTTGGTGTAAAATATACTATAATTACAAATTTAAATAGAAATACTTCTAACTGCATGTCTAAAAAGATTTTTTTGAGTACTGAAAGTTCCACATACACACACAGAAACAAAACAAAAAAATTTTTTGAAAATAAGCGAATAAATATTTGGGCTCAAATATGTGTTTCGATGGTTCATAAAAGGCAGGGGGAGCATTAGGTGAAATCTACGTGTTTTTCTGCATCTTGATTATATTTTAACTTTAAAACGAACCTCTTTTTAAGTTCACATAGCTTAATTTTAGGTAAACTAAACACCGGGTAGAAGTGATAGAGAAGGAAAATATTACTGCAAAATCATTCTTCGTTACATTTGATTATTTTATCTTTTCTCCTTACAGCATTTACAACTAAAGTTTAAAAAAAAAATTAATTCTTATTTTTCAATGATTTTTGCCAAAAGTTGTTTCAAGCATTAACTTCAAATCTATTATTCTCAATATTAAAACAACCGCTGTTTTTCTTGATGCTCAAATCCCTACGTATAGTCGATTTCTATCATTGTATGTATTCTCAACATTTTAATTGCACACAATTAAGAGCAGCATGATTCACATAGAACCAGATGTTTCATAAATTATATGTAAACAAGAAAAAAATATTTCTTTCCAAGCTATTAAAAAAATTCCATTTAGAGAATGACATTTCTGGTAACAACGTCAGAGTAATTTTCAGCTTACGTGCATCCCAAGCTGCATTAAAATTTGAATTTGCTTATTCGATAATATGTGTACAGCTGTATAAAATTGTACAGCTGAAATTATCCACGTGAAAGGAAGGTAAAAAAAACTTCACAATGATTAACATTCTAGTAAAATTGTGTACATAATTACAATTAAATTGTACAGCTCAATTGTGATTATGTGTATTGAGGGAGCTGTGCATTCAAGATAGTATTTCAAATATACCAAACGCTTCAGCGGAAATTACCGTAGCGGGTATACTGCTTTATAATATCCGTTTCCTCAAACCGGCAATAATCTCAAAATACCAAGATGCTGATTCACATTTCCAACATACGCGTAATCCCACCACTCTCTACACAGTTAAGTTCTGTAAACGCTTGAGTAGAAGCATATGTCGAGGCTGGACGTTCCGCTAGCTTTTTGGCGTTACAAAGCGTTTCAGAGGTAAAGTAGGCGTCAACCTCAATCTTGCACTTTTCTGGATGTGCAACTCACATAATTAGAGCTTTTTCGGTGCACGGTTGTTGACGAAAGGAATTGTCGGTCAAACATCCACCCACAGGAACAAAGTGAAAGTCTTTTGACATAGCGGCAAATAAATAAGCAAAGATTACTCGCCGAAATTTTGGATGAAAACTATTACCGTTACATCCTCACACACAAAGCTCAAGGGGGAACAAAAATAAATGGGTTCCGGAGAGTCACTGACTTGGAACGAACACAAAGAATTAATGCGCGATCTATACACAGATTACACTCAAACGTAGGTCAATATCTTCCATTGTGTTGAAAGCAGGGAATTTCAAAGGATAGCAAAAATTATCTGATCGAACTGCACGACAACATACATTATATTACCTTTAACTCTCTATAAGTTCTCAACTGCGATAAGTTCTCAATTTCTAATAAAAATTGTTTAAACGAAAATTTTATACATTAATAAGAAAAAGTTAAACTGATAAAATATGAATTACGTAAGTGTAAATTCATATGGAAATATTTCGAAAAATAAAACCTAATTTAGTGACCTAATTTATATTTAATGATGGACATTTACAATAAAACGCGTACTAGCAAACACAAAGAATTAAATTATCAGAGTGATTTAAAACAGCTCCCTACATGAAATTAGAGATTTTAAATTCATATAAATTTTACCCATACAAATTTAAGAGAAAACGTAAAAATTCAAGACATACTATTCGACAAAATATTCAGTGTTCTCTAGTTTTGGTTTCACATAGCCACAAAATCATAGAGAAGAAACATTGAGATTATATAACGAAACTAAAACCATTCTTTCTTTTTCTAAACTTTCGATTTTTTTTTTAATTCTCAATTCAAACATGCATACATATTGCTGTATTCACACCTGAAATATTTAAGTTCAAAATAATAATATACCTAAATAGGTAGCCTTTAGAGTTAAATGATCACAGAAGTTTTAACAGAATGCTAAAATTTGAGAATACTAATAATTCTCCGTGAAAATTTAATAAATTAAAAAGGAGCAACATTTTACACTATTAATTTCAGATATTTTTAAACGTAAAAATCAACTAAAGCTGGTGAATGCAATACAATTTTTAAAACATATGAAAATAAATGTTAGTTTTTTATTAAAATCAAAGTAAATTTTTAAATGGAGATTTTTTTTATATATATCATTCATTTTGAAATAGATTTTCGTAGTTTCTACAGGGTATCTGCCAAAATAAAATTTTTCAAATCCATGACTTTTCACGACTTTCCCTGATTTAGCAGATCATTTTCCATGACTAAAAAGCTTTCGTTAATGTATATATGAATAAAACTTCTGATGTACATACAAATAAAATATATGCTTTTAGAGAAATTACAGGAATTTTATCATAAAAAAAACTATAAACTTACTTTATAAGTGTTAATAAACTCACATATAAAAATAAATTGTATCTACATACCTAAGTTTAATCATATAGCAATTTTTCAATCAAAATGTTTCCAATTTGAATTCAGGGTACTTTGGTATTATCCAGGTGACCATGAATAATAGCCAAATATAACCCTATAATGTTTATATACAATATCCCTAGAGATAAGATTTTTGCACAAAATATAAGTTTAACTAATTTTTATTAAAAAATAATTATTATATTAATAAAATTTTAATCTACAATTTAAGAAAAAATCAGAATAATATACATTTACCCACCCATTAAGCTTTCTTGCTTTGAGTTTCCTTGGTGAACAAATTTTACTTGGCAATAGGGTCAATAGGATAATACATAAATACCAAACTCAGTAACTTCAGCCAAATGACAAGTAAAAATAGAATTAAACAATTCAACGCATTTTTTTAATCCGTAGTTTAGCGGATCCATGACTTTTACTCATTTTACTTGAAAAATCATGACTTTCCATGACAAAATTAATCCATTGTCTAAATCCATGATTTTCCATGATTTTTCAGGTGCGCGGAAGAAATGTTTATAGTTGGGTGTACAGGGAGACAATCGGTAACACTATTAATTTTTTTCTGAAAAATATTCAGATAAACAACTACATATATCGCACTTTAAAAAAACTACAATTCAGAAAGATTCTACATTATTATGCTGTTAATGCGCTCCCATTTATGCGAGTGGATTTGGGTGACGCACGTATACTACTGTAAAAAAAATCGGTCACGGCCTCGGACAGTCACGTGGTGTCCTCCCCCAAAGCTACGCCCCTCACGTGTCTGCTACACGCTCTCAGTCTTTTCTCGCCAAATCGAGAGAAATAATTTGTAACACAACCGGATACGCAGTTTGAACAAAAACATCCGAAATTCATCTGTACTAGTGGAGGTTAAGTGACAAAGGTACTTTTCATTAAGGAATATGGAAGAAGCATGAAGGCAGAAGCATCTATGGCAGAAGCATTACAAATGAACAAATTGAAACTTGATTCAGTTGATTAAATTGAATCCAAAAAGAAAAATCCAAATTGAATCTAAAAATTGAATTGAATCCAAAATCCAATTCCTCCAAATTGATTTCTTGGAGGTTAAGTCAAAGGTACTTTTCAGAAAGGAATATGGAAGAAGCATGAAGGCAGAAGTATTACAAATGAACTCCCATACCAAATTGAAACTTGATTCTAATGCTACATAATAATGCCACAACCTTAAACTTTTTGCCTGCAGCATAGCTCAAAATTGATGTCATTTACACAGCGAGCTTTAATAAAATATCGTTTTGTTTATTATTATCCCGTGACATTGCAATTAACATAACTAACGGTACTTAAGTAAATTTTTGTATCAAAGTTTCATTCATCTTTTTATCAGATACAAATAATTATTATTGAAACCAACTTTGGATGTGTTAATACATATGCCAGGTTTGGAAACTTAAAATTAATAATTCAGGGGTTTGAGGCCAGAAAACTCAGCGCAGTCTTTTAATGCAGGCGCATGAATCTTTAAATACCCATTATAAAAGCACTTAACGCGTAAAGATTGGGAGAGAGCGTCTTGACAAAAAGTTGCTGTATGAACCCTTGCTAAGTAGACCTCCTTTGTTAGCCTATACCTACCAACTGACCGACGCCATGTGTTATTAAGATGTGAATAAATAATTTTTGAAGATTACTTCTCTTACTTTTCATCCTCAGACATATGGTTGACATGTGTGTGTATAGATACCAGAAGTAGATTTCTCGCAAAGAATGTCCTAAATTCTTTACATAAAACAATTCTGTACAACACAAATCGGCAATATTTAAAAGAAATATACTTTTCACTTGATTATAGAAAATACGGTTTTCTCAAAATTTAAAACATAAAAAATGTGTTATGGGTATTTAAATAATTAATTAAGCTCTCATTTCTTGTGAGAAATCATGACTATGCAAAATAACAGAGTGCAATTATTTAAAAAAAATGATAAATGCAAAATAAACTTTTAAAAAATTGCACTTTGTTAAAAAGATTAACGTCTAACTCGTCATTAAAAGGTATGAAAAAAAAATTCCGTTCGTTTTGATCGTGAATTACTTAATATTTTTTTATAATTACGATATTTACTCAAAATATGAATACTTATTCTGACACCTTATGCAATACTGTTAAATATTTCAACAGATAAGAGGATAAAATACACTGAAGATACTTATATATGACCTCCTTTGAAATACCATAAAACAAATATTTCCCACTATCCACAAAATTTTCCAACTAAAGAGATTCCCCTAAAAAAATTAATATAAAATCGTACAATGATAGCGATAAAACATTCCTAGCGGACCTAGAATAATTAAAATAATCAATGATTCACTGATCAAAAGAAGTTCCAAATACGTATTTATCACTGAATAAGTATAAACAGCAATCAGAACACCGAGTTTAAAATAATGTGAAAACATCCTTTTCACAATTAAAATGAATGTCTAAACTGTCAATTTTCTAATAGGATTTTCAATAAGATGATATAATTATATAATATTTATAAATAACCCCCACAATTATTTTTTTTGTTACGTTTAGCTGAAAAAACTATATAAACACAAATTATTTATGCAGGTTCACATTTATGCCAAATTATTCCTCCACTAAATTTAACGATTTTAATGATTACCGATATATATTTCTATTTTCTCCAAAAGTCTACTTTAAGAAAATGGCGTCGCTAGCCCAGCTTTAAAAACTGATACAGAGAAATCATTGTTGGAACGATAAGCAAAAGTCAAGGTTATGAGCTGCGAATATACTTTGAAAAAGAAGCCTCGAACAAGTTTTCTGCGAGATTACGAGAAAAGAGAGATAAATTTCCGTATAATAGCAGTATTAACACATTTATAAAAGTAACACTATTAAAATGAGTTAAAGAGATAAATATTCTATCTCTAAATCCTAAAAAACGTAACTGATATCCGTACAGTAACGAACAACAGAATGAAAAATAAAAAAGGTGAAAAACATTTAGAGTGCTTTAAAATCTAAAGGATGAAACTGAATATAAAAACAAAACAGCAGGCAGAACATCAATAAGTTTGTACTTTTTCTTTCCCCTCCAACGATACGAGTTCTCTTTCCGCAAGACGTTGAGGGGAAAAAAGGAGGGGATGGAAATGATCTAAAAAGTCGTTGACAAATATTCCAGCATATCCTTCCCTAGCTTTCCCAAAAGAGGTTTTCAAAATCGACTTTTTTCAATATAATACGCATTTCTTCTACAAGCAGAAACGGGGAGGCAAGGGAAAACAGCTGGGAGCTAAAGGGCTAAGGAAACATGAAGGTGACCTTCAACTGTTCACAGCAACTTTTCAGCGTTTTTAAATTTTATTTTACACATCGATTAAAAATTGTGGATTATCAGTCCTTGATAATACAATCAACACCAGAACCATTCCTTCAAAAAGTTGCAAATAGACTATAAAATAATTTTAGTATTCTCACTGTTTAATTTACTATTCTATCAAACACTCTAATAATGATAATTCTAGAAGAAATATACAATACGAAAAAAGTTTTGAGTACTTACAAAGATTTGCTTTGCTGACGTCTCTAAGTATTTATTCAAGGAGGTGTCTTTCACAATACATGAAAATAATGGCAATATCTGCGAAAGGAAGAAAAATAATGTTTAGTAAGCAGTCTTAAACAAATTAAACATATTTTAAACATAAAATCTATACTAGAAAAAGATACTTTTGTAAACGCAAAAGAAACACATGTATTAAATTTTACAAAAATGATACCAAACCTTCTTCAGTATCTGAAAATACAAAAATTTATTATTTATCTAAAATCTAAACCTACACAAATAAAATAATAAATTAATTTATGAGGCATGTTGAATGAAAAAGTACATTAAAATGCTCTTTTCCAGAATTTTAGTACAATATGAAAACCTACTTTCCAGAGGAATCCAGAAACTTTTCATTTAAAATTCAACATAAACAGAAGAGATATGAGAACTTTTATAGTTTTTTTTCTCCCTCCCTCCTTCCCTTCCTAGCTTTAGAAATGTAACAATGCAAATTTCTATCAATGTTCAACAAATGAATTTAAAAATTGCACAACAAAGGCATATTCACAGTAAGATTAAAAAAATAAAAAACATTTTAAAGTTCACTGGGATATTAACTGTCGATCAATCGCAATTCTTAATGTAAGTTTCCAAAATATTTTTCAATAAAAAATTACTAAATGTGCTATATGATCAAATATTGCAATTCAATTTACGCTAGCATCACACTGGAATATGAGGTAGAGGACAACAAAGAAAACGTAAACAATAGAACAAAGGATTCACAAAGCAGGGGAATGCTCTTTTTCTTTCTCAGCCATTAACTTTGGGTGAACAAGCATGCGTCATACTATGCCCCTCCCATAAACTAAAGATTTGTTTTTAAAAAATTCGATGGAAGAACACGGAGAATAGATGATCATTTATTTCCCCAAAAGCCCGCCCTCCAGCGAAGAAGAAAGGGAATTCCCAAATAGCTGTCATCTCTTCTCCCAGAAGTTCGAGCAAGGTACAGTTGTTAACTGTAGAACGATCGATAAATCAGATGCGGCTGCGGCAGTTGCAATGAGTACACGTCAGCCTCCAGATTCCCTCCCATGCAATAAATGGCGAAAAAAGAAGTTAAGAGCATACTGTAAAAGTAATTCAACTTCGACTCCTGTTAAAACTTTAAGGAGAAAATTTAACTCAGAATTTGGTGAGGCAGTAATTTTGAAACAATATTTCCATGAACGTTTAACAAATAAAACTAAGTTTATATCCTTAACTATACCAATACTGTTATAAATAGGAAAGAACAAGATAAGTATAAATTTGGTATTAAAAACTATTTATAATATTAATGAAAAAATTCATATATAATTATCAGACATGAAGAAATAACTGAAAACCCATTCATTATTCAAATATTCCTATATACTACTATTCATATCAAAGACAGATTGTGCATTGCATGCTAAGTTACCAATTCAATATTTTCTAATGTTACAATAACCCAATTGTTTTCTAAACTAATATCACTAAATACTACAGTATTAGAAGGAATAATATAAAGACATAGGTATATTCTATAAGGTAATATAATTTCCATACACCTACGAGTTACAATAAATAAAATAATTTGAATGTAAGACTGACTACCAATAGTTCACCAATATGTGTTAAAAGCTTTCAGTTTTAACAACTTTATAGAAGGAGAATAGAATTTGAAATTTATCTTTTTTCTAATTTAAATGAAATACGTCTAATATTCCACAAAGTTGTTTCCACGGATTAATTTAGAAACACTTAAGTAAAGCAGACAGACATGAGATACCGAATTTCAAGTGGCAACAATATAAATTAGATAAAATTCGGTAGAAGTTATTAAAATAAAATTTAAAATCATGGAATCAAAATATCTAAAGCAAACAAAGCAATCTAGGTTTCCAGGAATATTGAAAGCGGAGAAAAATAATAGTACTGGTATAATTGCGTAAAAATTGTGAAAGATAAAGTTGTAAATTAAATACTTCAAACTTATTTCAGATTACATTTTCTAAAAGTTAACAAGAACGAAGTAATTTCAAATAAACTGTTTAGAATTCAAATTAGAGCACGTTATTCGTTACCAAGTGCTTTCGGAATAACGTTTAGCTTTTGGTAACGATAGATAAAACCCGTAATGCAAGTATAATCAGGGTACATGCCAAAATAAAATTTTTCAAATCAATGACTTTTCATGACTTCCCCTGATTTAGCGGATCATTTTCCATGACTTTAAAAAGCTTTCGTTAAAGTATATATGAATAAAACTTCTGATGTATATACAAATAAAATATATGCTTTTAGAAAAATTACAGGAATTTTATCATAAAAAACTATAAACTTACTTTATAACTGTTAATAAACCCACATACATAAAAATAAATTGTTGTATCTACACACCTAAGTTTAATCATATAGCAATTATCCATCAAAATGTTTCCAATTTGAATTCAGGGTACTTTGGTATTATCCAGGTGACCATGAATAATAGCCAAATATAACCCTATAATATTTATATACAATATCCCTAGAGATAAACTTATATTTTGTGCAAAAATCTTAACTAATTTTTATTAAAAAATAATTATTATATTAATAAAATTTTAATCTACAATTTAAGAAAAAACCAGAATAATATGCATTTACCCTCCCATTAAGCTTTCTTTCTTTGAGTTTCCTTGGTAAACAAATTTTACTTGGCAATATGGTCAATAAGATAATACATAAATACCAAACTCAGTAACTTCAGCCAAATGACAAGTAAAAATAGAATTAAACAATTCAATGCATTTTTATTTAATCGGTAGTTTAGCGGATCCATGACATTCCATGACTTTTACTCATTTTACTTGAAAAATCAAGACTTTCCATGACAAAATTAATCCATTGTCTAAATCCATGACTTTCCAGGTGCGCGGAAACCATGTATAATATTCTAATGCTTTCTTTTAAAAACGTACACTAACTTCATAATTTGTCATGGGCTAAAAGATTAAGTAAAAATGGCACGTTTTTTAAGTCATACAAAAATATTAAGGGATTAAGCCCATGGAGACAAAAAGAATGATCGATCAATACTGTTTCATTAAAATGCATACATAATTCGCAGCTGTTTCCCCTGGAGATAACGGAAAAGGGCTTGCTTTGGTTGAATATTTAACAATAACCACTTCAGTTCTTTGGCATGATGTCAATAAATTATTTTTATTTTACAGGAGGCAAATTTCGTGTCAAACTGAAAACCAGAGTCTTGCAACAAAATTTAAATTGTTTCCCTTTTTTAATTGTATACTCTAATAAAGTATTGAAGGCTATTAATAAGATTCTGAGCATGAATTGTAAAATGTAATGCACTTTCAATTTACACATATGAATTTAGTGACTAAAGAAGATATTTGGAAATGAGTATTTTTATAATATATAGATATAGCACAGGGGTAAAACAAAGGATAAAAAGGTAACTACATTAAAATAAATTAAGGTAATCATTACTAAGACGCTCTTCGTGAACAACTTAGTGTAAATTACAAAAAGATAACCCATGAAATTGTACTATTAACTTACAATGATAATACTAATATTATTCAACATCAATAGTTATCTGGCACCGTTTCTGTCACACGCATAGAATGTGGGGAGTTCTTAGAAAACCAGGAAAACCAGGCAATGAATCGATATCAGATATTTAGGTTGAGGTTTAGTTTGACGCGCTATGGTCTACTTTTTTGCTTCACGAGGACTAATGAGACCTACTGCTTAAAGTCAGTTCTGAACGACTACGAACATCCAAACCAGTAGTAAGATTCGAACACATGAACGCCTGTACCGAAGAGCAGCACCTTACCCTTTCGGCCATCGTTCGGCTATCAGATATTTGGGCGTACAAGGCAATTGGGAAAGAATACATTTATTCAAACGCTAGCGTTTAAAAAAAGAAAAAAAATTTCATGTGAATTTTGAAATAGAAGCTACAATATTCAGTCATTAGTATAGAGGATCAAGGTTTTTGTTTTACACTAATATTTAGTTTAAACAAAACTAAAATTTAGTTTGGAAAACAAAATTGTTCTCCGCCGATTTCTCAATTCCCTACTGTTTAGGAAGAATGCCGAAAATTTCACCACTACAAACCTCTTTAATTTTCCATTAACTCAACCACGTCTAAATTGTGTCCACGTTAAAAAATTCTACGGGAGTCTACCGTAATACTATCTAAAAGACAGTGTGCAGGAAAGAAATTATGACTCAGAAACAGCCATCGGATACGAGTTTCAACTGTTTCCAGTTCCAGTCAAGGTCACATGAAACATTTCTTTTTTAACAACGTTCTTATTTGTTCTTTGAAAAATATAAGCAAAGGGCAAACAATAGAAGAAATTAACGGAATAAAGAGTAGCTTTATAGGTCATTTACAAAAGAGGAAAAAAAGCGAAGGAGCAAAAAAACTCATTTGCGATATGACAATAGAACAATTAACTCCTAAACGAGAGAAATACTCAAAATTTAAAACTACAGTTATACTGCGATAGTTTTAGGAACAAAGATAGGGAAAAAAGATTATCCATAGTTAAATGAGTTAACCGTCAAGGATTCCAAATCAACCAACGGATCGAATCGAAACATTTTTCAGTTTTAATCCATATTTTTCTACGAACAAAGTGAGCTTATCACACTACTCAGAACAAAGAGTTGGCTTAGCACCCACTAACTAAACGAAAACAAGGAAATAAATCGGGGCGGGAGAGTTTTAATTTGATAACATAGTATCGAGCGTCGTTTGGAGGCCTCTGCAATATTATTTTCAACCTCGGAAAAAAGTAAACTGACACCAATTCGCCATTTTCCTTACTGTCTAAAACAGCCATTAATAGTATACATTTTCATCCGGCAAATAATTCTGCACAACAATACGCCTCCAATGGACCAATGACAATGTTATGCTTTTTAAATAAACTGATTGACTAACGCCATTCCTTGCGCTGTCCAACGTAAGACCCTTTTGAGCTGAAAACTAAAATGAAATGTCCCACACCCATATATATTGCGTTTTAATTTATAACGTCTATTGATTTAATTCGACACCGGTGTCAACTTGGTGCCCCAAGCAAGCATTTTACCACACCCAAAAAATGAAATGTTAACGCATTTCTATCTTTCCCATACTTTGCGATGAATTAATGAACAGTCCCAATTAGATTTATAAAATCAGTTAACCTCCGGCTAGAATTTTGAGCAAGGTACTATGTATACACGAAATTAGTGTCAAGAAGCTCCCAACATACAAAAAAATATTCCACAGTAAAGAAAGACGTTTTATGTGAATTGTTGTAATATTCAATATTTCTCTTATGTCTCAGAGGTTTTAAACTTTTAAATGATTGAAAAAAACTACAAAGGATTATTTTTTAAAATTAATTTTCAAATATAAAAAAAGAGCGTTTGAATGTGTCTTGTAGAATTTGAGTTACAGACCCAGTCAATACAGATTATTTTAAGTACAGCATAGAGGTAACTTCTAATTGCTTTCTTGTTACACTATAATTTTTTCCATTTTCATAAGATTTGTATTATGAAATATATCTGTTTGAAATTTCTCATATTTAAAAATGTTATTCATTAAATGTTATTCAATGCTATTCATTCATTTTAAAAATGTTAAAAAGTGCTTATTTTTCCACCGATACCAAACGATTTTTAAACAGTTGTTACAGTCACATTTATTTAGATAATTCATTCCACAGTCAAAAAACATTTTCAAATATGGAAAATATCCAACATCCTCCTTCATTATATTATTTAAAACAATTAACGGTTAGTGATAAAAATTATAGTTTTGAGAAAAGAGTCCATGAAGATAAACAAATCGAAAATTACATATACACAATCATTCGGATTATAATTCACATTCTACTAGAAATTTTTAAATGTATTTTGTAAAAATATGTTTTATGTTGAGTATGCAAAATAATAAACTATGATACTTTTCTTGTATTATTATTATTATTATTATTATTATTATTATTTAGTTTTGAATTTCTTGTCACTTTTCTCTCTAGGAAATTATTTCTGCCCCTTTTTTTCACATGTTACTGATATATATATATCCAATAGACATTTTGAGTTCAATCACAATACTGGAGCAACTTATGGTGGGGATGCCAATATTAAACTTTCGTTGTCCTAAATATAAGTGAGAAGATTTTCATAAATAAGAATTAATTTCACTATGAAATTCATTTGTATGTTGTAAAGCATCATTTCTCCATTTATTATGAATTGAGGAGTTATTTTTAATGATTTACTTTGTTAGTTTTTAAAAGCAATAATTTAGAGTTTGACTTTATCTGGCTAAAAGAATTTTGTATACCTCCTATCAACAAAGGAAAAACTTTCGGCTTTTAAAAATTTTTTCCTACTAAATCTACTTGTTGACATTAATATGTTACCATAAAATATTTATATCTTGATTGAATTAGAATTATAACATAAGAAAATGACCAATTAACTGACAACTTGCTTAAATATTTGTACGAGTATAACTGCAAATGCCATCTACATACAAGTGAAAGGGGTAAAAATTTAAAACCCTTATAAAAGGATTCAGTTTACAAGACAATGATTCTTAACATATGTGCCGAGACACACTAGTACGCTGCGAAAGATTTTCGAGTGCCACAAGGATTTTTAGCAAAGTGTTAAAGTCACTTGGTACAGTATCGTTAGTAGGAAATTTTCTAATAATCCTTTGCCATTTTCACTCCGCCTTTTAAATTCTTTAATTGGAAATTCGTATTAGCAGTACAGGAAAACAAAAACTATCTGCAACGGAAGTCGCAAGATTTTGAATTGGGAAAAAAAAAAAAAAAAAAAAAAAAAGAAAGAAAGAAAGAAAGAAAGAAAAGAACTCGAACGTTCCTGGGTAAAATTACATAAATGCGTTTCTCTGTTTTTGTAGAGTGGATTCCAAATAAAGGCCTTCTATAGATAAATATCAACTGCACTACACATTGATTTTGTTACTTCAAAATGGCATTTGTAATTACCTCAACGTTTTTTTAAATCTTTTCTAATTACAGATATTTTTAATATGTCGTCAAAAAAATTATAAGCTTTAGTAGACTGGATAACTGTAAAAAAAAAAAAAACTGCATTTCATAAATACAAATGAACTAATAAAAATGGCATTTAAATGAATTAAATAAGTCATCGATCTATCTGATCTATGCTTACACATTCAACAAATGAAGATATATAATGGTATAAGCGTACATATACTCATTTATACATACAGTAATAGCTACATATTCGGGTATCGATTTCGCTAACTCGAATAAACAGAACCGTTCTATCTAAATTACAATAACTACATAATAAGCTGTTCAACCGCAAAAATTTATCATGAAGAAACTACCTTGTACGCAAGCCGTCTATTTAATTTCCATAATATTTCAAACATCGACGATTCCTTTCCTTAAAATACCAATATAAACCATGATCACAAAGCAAAACGAAAACGAAAATAGTAGGCATTATTTAATAAAAACTCTTTTGAGGCATAAATATTTTGCTTTTAGTCTTCTCTTTCAGAAATATTTCCTATGAAATTTCGTCATGAATTTATTTAAATACAACAAGTAAAAATGAGAAGAAAAAAAACTCATAAAATCACAATAATGCGAAGGAAAAGAAATCTCATCCTAAAGATTATATACTTTGACAGATGAATAAGAAGTTTTTAGAATAGTATAGAATCGTATGACAGATTTCATTTTATAGCATGCTATAGTGTTCTTTTAGAAATAATATTCATTGCCCTTCAAAAGAATTTTAAACAAAAGAGCGATTTATAAATGCGTACATTCCTCAATAAACATTTAAAAAGTCATTTCAATAAAAGTTGCAATAACATTCCTGGCGTCAATAAAACAAATCAAAGAAAGTGCTAAAAAGCTTTCACTTCTTAAGACTGTACTATTATATATTTAAAAAAACTGCCATTCTTTAAACAGACGATAAAAAAATGGCTGGCGCCAGACACTAAATGTCTGGCAACTTTGTAATAAAATAATTTGAAAAGTACGAATAAAAACTACCGAAATGATGTGGAATCAAATTAGATAAATCATAACAGCCGAAGGTCAGAAACCAACACCCCCCCCCCTCCTTTAAAATAGATGTTTGCAAATTTGAAATATTTCAAGTAGTAATGTCGAAATGGCAAAGAAACAAGTGTTTCGTAAAACAGTTTTCATGGTAGAAATACTGGCTTCTAGGCAAATCAGCCTTCAGTCAGATACAACCGATAGCCTTCAAAGGATTTTGTTCAAGGAAAACATCTACCGAGAACTCATCAAGGGCAAGGATAAAGTCGTGCACGTATTTTAATTTACAACTTATGCAAATCAGAAAACTATTAAATAATATATTGAAATTTTGCTACAGTTTTTCTTTATACTTGCAACTGATTAAGCAAAAAAGATTAATAACCTGGAAATTTTCTCTCTCTCCCTTTAACACACACAAGTTTGGCAGAGAAGTTAAAATTATTTGTTTAATATTAAATGAAATAAAAGCAAAAGTTTTAGGACTCATAAATGGTTTATAATAATAAATTATCTTAGGTCATAATCTAGCAAATAGGCTTATTGGTTAGAAACTCTATGGTCTGCTTCTCGGCTACACGATGACTAATGAGACCAAGATCTACTACTTAAAGTCGATTTCTAACTATTTGGTTTGGAGCACTACGATCTACTGTTTTTCCCCACGTTGGCTAATGAGACTGGGATCTACTACTTAAAGCCAATTCCGGACGGCTACGAATATCCATGCCACTATCGGGATTCGAACCCGCGAAATCCAGTTCCGAAAAGCAGCGCTCTACGGCCATCTTTCGGAGTCGACGTCTAAAGGCTACGAACACCCATGTTAGCAGTGAAATTGGAACAAACAAATTCTTATACCAAAGACCAGTGCCCTATTCATTCGATCCCCATTTGCTTTAAGCAAATAGGAAATATTTTCTGTACTAGTTTACAAATGTTTCAAAACATATATATAGCTAGATTTTCAATTACGGATCTTGATCAGCTATTAATTATATAGGCAATATTTCATTATTTAAGAACCAAGGAGCGCTGCACGTAGCTTGAAGTTATTTTGAATGGCCAGCAGGTTCTAGATATGTCAATAGCTGATCACCAGATGAGTTTAGTTTGGAGTGCTACGGTGGTTTTGCTACTTGAAGGCTAATGAGACCGGATCGTAGTGCTTAAAACCGATTCCAAACGGTTACGAACATCTGTTCCATCAGCGGGAATCGAACCCGCAAACTCTGGTATCATCATCAAGTACAATCATCAGGATTATCAATTTAATAGTCATATATACAGCCATGATCAACAGCTAAATTTAAGAATTAATTGAGCATGCATAATCTTGCATAATCACGGTATTATATATATCAGCCAATGTATCTCGCATCAGCATAAACGAATTTTTCCGTATTTGAGCAGAAAATGGCAAAACACAAACTATCACTTGTAATAAAAAAGCTAAATTTTCTGTCTGGGGTAATTTTAAGAAAGCAATGACTGCTGCCATTTGATATTACATAATCAATCAATCAATCAGATTATCTCTCGCTCTCTTTCGAACAGAATTATTCTACACTACTCAGAATCAAAAGAATCTCAGTTTTCTAGAACGCTCTTCACTTGCTGCTTTTACAGGTCAAGAGTAAGATTTTCAAAGCAGAGATAAAACGATTAGAACATCGAACGCTGGTTTCCTATGGTGTCTAGAACGCAGAATTCTGAACACAGATGTGTACAGACTTAGCTGAAAGAGGAAGTGAATTAAGAATAATCCTCCTGGTTTAATGAGGTCAGAATAGCTGCGTTGAGAGTCTACCAACGTGCATTAGTTTCCTGCATCGAGGAACTATTGACGAACAAATGGAGGAAATCAAATTCGTACAATAGAAACAGTTAACCGCATGATTTATTATGAACAATTCTTTCAAAAAATATTACTTTGATGTAGAAATACGCCAAAAAGAAATTACTATAACAAAATTTATATACAACAATTTAGGATCTAACCCCCACTTCATTTTTTAATAATTCTAAAAGAAACGATGTAATTATTGATATTTGATGTATTGGCAGCGTATCGCGCTAGGGAAAACAGCTTTAAAATGTATTTAAATTAACTACCTAAGAGAAGTTGTCCTTTTCTAGAATGAAGCAACTCTAGAATCAAGCAACACAACAAAACAGCACTACATACTATTATAAAAAACACTGCATCACCGTGAAACCATGGTTGTGTTTTATCTACTGTCTTTAACTTTTTCAAAGAAATAAAATGAACAAAAAAATTTAGTAGGTATTACAGCAATAGAATACTACAAAAGAATACCTAGATATATCTATTGTGGAAATGAGGACTTCCAAGGCTAGAGAAAATTCTGGATTGGAAAATTCCTTAAACTATTTCTTCCCTGCATCAATTTATGCATGGAAAATTGTGATGCATTTAACTCAATTTGTTCAGAGCCAAATAGTATACGACTAATTTAAAAATAAAAATAGTCACTGCGTAAAGAAATACGTTAGGGAAACCACATAAAATAATGAATAGTATGGCAGCTGATTACTTTCGGCAATTAAAAGAATCATCGAACCAAGAAAAGTTGGTACCTGGAAGGTCACTTCACCACCTGGATTAGACCCTAACTACAAGAATGTCTAACATGTGGCAAGTATGTTTCACTCGTCCTTCGTCATTAAAAAAAAATAAATAAAAGGCAGGTGGCGAAACGGTCCGAAATTTTAATAAAACAAAGGAATAAAAATTAAAGCCAAAGTATTTGTTTCAGAAAGATTAAATTCTTGTAACGATATCCTATATCTTCGATATACACCACAACTTTACACCAAATTACAGTTTAAGAAGGTAATAAAGAACTTTTTCAAATAAGAAAATAAATGTTATGATAAGGATTTTAGGAACTCAGCCTATCTCAGCAGTTTAGAAAAGTGATTAAATAATCTTCCTGTCACAAGTTGCCATTAGTCAGAAATTTTGCAGCCTCCACAATAGGTCCATTTATTTTATAATTAGATTAACTAATAGCAACTAGGAAGGGTTTACAGAGCCTTTATCTGAAAATCCAAAACATTCACTTAAGCAGAATGAATATCAGCGGAAACAAGGTACATCATGATTTACATACTGCTTTGTAATAAAAGTGTATAAATCTGTCATAATCATAAATGTATCTGTCTCCTGACGGGGATTCCAATCATTAAATTATCAAATAGATGTTTTCGGTTGCAACCTTTATAAATTTGGAACCTTTGATATTAAGTATACACGTTTATTTCAGGTAAACTACACTAGGAAGGATTTTTAATACTTTCTAAACAAATATATAGGTTATAGTTTGAAAATCATATTCAACGATTGATATGGTCAAAGATACTTTTCAAAACCTTTGTTTTCTCTTTTACACAAAGATAGCCACATAGTATTTCCAGAAGAGTGAGAAATTTAATAACTCGTTCAAGTCTCGCACATTAGATGAGGCGAAAGTAAAGCTATCATCACGTAACATGTAAGGAGGGTCAGCTGTTTCAGTCGCACACCCTTTGTTACACGCATCTGAGAAGGATAAGAATGAACCAAATCCCTTCTATTGCGAAGTGATCAATTGTCTGTAAATGACGCTAACGATTATAAAGTTACGATAGGATAATCTCGAACATCGACATCTCGGGGAACTGGTTTTCCTACGACATACATTGTGGCCAGCTTAATAACGTGCAATTATATCATTTTTGATTTTATAAAGGCCTGAGATTTAAAACTTGTAAGATATTTTATCTAAACTATCAAACTCTCACACACACTCTTATATGTACATAATACAGGCTAATTATATGTATTACTTTTATTTGTAAATATAAATGGATAAAATAGCATTTATAGGTGGTGGCCGTAAATTATGGTGAAGTTTTCTCCAAATGAATCTAACTACGGGTAACATAAATAGAGAACTTGCGACTAAATCTGTAAATACTTCGAATATTGAGGAGACGCTGAAGTATATGTTTATTCAAAAAAGTAAATTGAAAGGCTGATACTTTAGATTCTTACATGAGGGATTCACAACTAGAGTGAACCAAAACAATTTTTTCCTTTGCAAAAGTGTTTACCAGGGTCAAGCGTTTTTTTTTCATACGCATGGATATGCACACGTTTATAAATATCCTCGTTATTAACTATTTTCTAACATCAATTTAAATTCCATGAATTAATTACGATTTAAAGGTATTTATGAATATGTCTTATATTCTGTAAACTATTCCAAATGGACTTGGTTCACTTTGGTTGTGAAGCCCTCGTATATACAGGTCAAAAATAGAAAACCAGCTTTTCAGAATTTCAAGTCATCGGAGAACAGATCTCTATAACAGCTTTTTTTTAAAAGACTTTTTTTTTTTTGGTTAATGATATAATAAGTTTTAACGATTAATTGCACATCCAACATTTTCGATACAATCACATTGAGCCAATTGAGTATGGTTAAGATACTTATCAATTCAAAGGTTTTGGAAGAGATGTGAACTACATATATATTTAACCATTACGTGATTTCACTGTGAATAGGATTTGCACCTGTACTGTCATGTATGTCTTTTTCATTAGTCACGCTCCACTTTCTGTTTACCTGTAATACTGTAACTAGTGTAACTCTTCAGTAGCCCTATGTCAATGTTGAGTAATCATTAAATATTTTCTTTTAACTACAGAAAATGAGAGGGGACAACAAACTAAATTAAAATATTTTATATGCTTGAAAACTGGTCTGCAAGGAAATATGCGAAGAAGATAATACACATTCATTTTATCTTTCTTATTCATACTCTTGTTAGAGACAATCAGCAAGTGATATCTGTATCTTTCATAACAGTAATCGAGATTTTGATAAACTATGATACAAGTACTGAGATCTAGGTTGGGCAAATCATCACCATTTCAAGGATTAATAAATTGTCGCGTTTCCTTGACCTTCACTATAGGGATTCGTGAGATTTTCATAATTTTAGATATGTTTACTAAAATTTCATTAACATCCGGAAAACATTTTTTTTAGTTGCCGTAACTAATATCTTAAACTTATTTGTGATTGCTAATGGTAAGTTACTTTTTGACACACAAAATTAAAACAAATAATTAATAGAATGGAAATATTTTTCAATTGTTCCATTGAATTTATTTCGCTTATTTCAAAATGTAAGAATGTCTGCTTAACTCTAGAACACTATCCTGTTTTGTCTAACACTTACTATTGTTGTGCTTGCTAGAAAACATATGTAAAATCCATTTTAATGTAAGGAAAAATGATACTTAGCCGTTGTTGAAAAAATTATTTATTGCCACATTAAAGCTGTTTTAAACTTATTTTAACCATAAAACGTCTCTGAGACGTAAAGATTAATATGCAGAAATATATTGTTGAATCATTCCACTTTCTTTATTAAAAGATGATTATGTTATGTGCTGACATATTTGCCTACAAGCTGAATTATAGCGTTTTTCAAATACTTTAAACTATATTGTAAGTAATAAAACAACTAACTTTGAAACATAAATATGAAAATTCGGGCTTTAATATAATTTACCTGGATTTGATTAATTGAAAATTCTATAAATGTTTCTTATGACTAATTAACAGCAACCACACATTTTACGAGATCTTCATTCCAGAGTTTGTTACATTTTCCTTGCACATTCGCAATTAATTATTATTGAATAATACTACAATAATACTTATTTCGGTTTGCTGAATACTTCGTGAGGTACCACCGACTGACTAGATATAAATCAGACTTATAGATAATCGAGAAAGATTTATTTAGCTGGTTGAAAGCGCTACACTTCCGTCGATGTTTTTCTACTCAAGGGCTACTTAGGTGGACACTACTTTTCAGAACCTAATCCGAACGGACAACTTTATGAAACTAGAACCCAGATGACAGATTCTTGTTTAGAATGCCAGCGGCCTAGATATTCGGCCATTATCAGATCATAATGAGATAAAGGAATAATTTTAATCATAATTTAACATCCTTACATGGATGGATATCAAGGATTGATACATTAAAAGGTTAAATTCATGTCGTAAGTTGGAATATGGTTACTTTTGCGATTGCTCTTTATATATTAAGTGAATGTAAGTTATATCTTCCTTCTGTAGTTGAAAAAAAAAAAAAAAAAAAAACCAAATGCATCATTAGATGTATTAGAATGTTTTTTAAAACCATATACAGGTTTTAGAAAATTAAAACGGTTTTTTAGGACTTTTACAATCCAATATTTATACAAATATATTTTATTGTGATTATCTGTAAAATATTAAATTGATCAATTTTGTTTCCTTCAATTTATTTTACAAATACAAACTCGTTATTTTTTTCCACTAGCAAGTTAATAGTTTGTTTATAATATAAGGACTTGATGTTGAATACTAAGGATTTTAAAAACCTTTTAAGAAACACCTAAAATTAAGCTATTTTAAAGAGTTTTCCAAGTATCGTCCAAACATTGTAATGAGCTTAAATATTTTTAAAATTCAAATAGATTATCCCGTCAAATTAGAATATCTCTCTATTCCATCAATATTTATTTACATAACTGTACTTAGCTTTCTCGGGAATATTTCCGATTGGGCATTTTTCTTTAAAGGAAAACACTCGTTTATTCTAAAACTCTCAGAATGATTCTATGTGTTCAGCAGAGCGTTTTTAAAATTAAACCTTCATCCAACTCTCTCTCAAAGTGTTTTTTATATTTTTCGTTTACGAGCACATGTTTGGTATTTGAATCAATATAAAAAGCACTTTTATGCCACTGTTTAGTAACCTTTTTTGTGCGGGGGTATGTCTTCCTAAATTGCTTTAAAATAAACATCTTTCATTTTCCTTAATCCATTAATGCCTAACGTCCTTCTTCCAGAACAGATAAATATAGTTTGTAGAATTTTTAAGTTTTCTCGGAACGAGTTTTCCTTTGCAGCGAAGGTAATCCTATGGCAAGATGTAATGCAATCCTATAAGCAATTTCTCAAGTTTTCGAGTATCTGTTACTATTAATAATTCTGGAATTAAGACTGACTTTTTGGATTATTTGAATGTCTTACATAAGTTTACTTTTTCAGCAGGCACAATGACTGAAATCATACCAAATAGCATTATCTAATATAAAGCGTCACTTTACTGTATTACGGTTACATGCGATACCAGATGAACGTTTATTTCTCTCTCTCTCTTTTTTTTTTTTTTTTAAATAAATGCAATGGCATCTTTAAATGTTTAAAGGCCCCTCCACACTATGGTCTACTACAAGCTATTACCACCGTCAGGAAGGGGTATAGCTTATCGTGGTCGATGGTGGCAGACGACAAAACAGCCTTGGCGGACGATGGCTTCGGAGGCGGTTTTTCCCCAAAGATCAAAGGCAGCCAGATGCGCAAATACAGAGAGCAGTAGACCCTATGGATGAATCCCCGAGCTCGGCTCATTTAGTCGCCCAGCGTGTGGATGCATCCCGTGAACCATTGTCCAAGGTCACCATCAGGAAGTGGTGATCAATTGGCCATAGTGTGGAGGCTACATAAAATGACAGCTGGCCACTAATAAGGATGGGCTGTAGTATTCAAAGTTGTTTAACTTCTTACACGTTTTAATGCCATTTGCTTTTCTATTTCCCCCTGCTTTAATTATGATTGTATTTAAAAGGCGTTAAGTAAATTTTCAGGAAAAGTGGTATGTGTAATAATATGACAAAAACAGGGTGCACAAAATACCATATCGCATAATATTAAGCCAAAAACAGATAAGGGCTTAAATTTCATATGTTTTACTCTGTGTAATCAATAATAACGCAGATTTAGAGTATTCATCGATATATATATATATATATATATATATATATATATATATATATATATATATATATATTGCGCAGAAATGACTTGAGCATTAATGGGTAAACAAAAAATTTCGAAACAATATCTACATAAATCATTTTTTATTTTAATTTATATGCTAATTTGCGAACTACTACCCCCTTCCCCAATCAACAGACTGTCAATCACCTCCCTAAAAATGCATTTCATGCAATAGCTTTCCATACGTGCTCGTCTATATCGTGAACTTTTTCATTCGGAAAAGAGGTTTATATATTTCCTGTCCAGACAATGTTTGCCGGTAGTGAATACATATTTGATCAAGCATCCGCTAAATTTTCTTTCCTCGAAAACATTTGTAATAGTATTCTTTCACAATACAAAAAATAAATCACACTCATGAGGTATTCACGCCACGATCAGATTAATTCTCAGTGTCGCCGATCTCTCTTCACGTAATATTTCCACGATTCATTTTCAATGACACCGGATTATATGTATTTGGAGCAACGAGGACATTTTTCATTTAGAAGATGCATAGGAATAAAAACATGTTCAAATTTGTGCACGAGGGGCAATATATTTTTGTTTCAATTGTGTGTGTACATCAGATCTATTTAAATCGAAAATGTATTAGACATACTGCGACAGGTCGAATTACTTACATTTACTCAGACTAGTGTTCATGTTTGAGTTTTTCGTAGGGGGCCTATCCCCTTTTTTACAGCACCAATGATCTCTGCCTTTTCCTAATACATTTACGTTGCACTCTGTATTTTTCTAAAGAATTATTTTTTTTTACGGGTGGAAAAAAAAAACGTGATTTCTTGGAAAGCTGAAGCTTTGCGTGATTCACATGTCGTTATGTGCAATTAAAAAAAAAAAATTTTTTAGTCAAATGTTAAACATTGGCAAAGTCGCATATTTTTTTTCTGTAATGTATTGCACAATCTCTCACTCTCTCTCTCTACATACATATATATATATATATATATATATATATATATATATATATATATATGTTATTTTAGATCCTTTATGTATTTATTTATTAAATAACAAGCATATAATGCTTGTTTTTCCAGAATAAATCACTCTTTCTCAGTAGTTAAAAAAAATAATAAAAGTTTTCTATTTTGTGTAGAATATAGTTTGCCTTTAATATAAAAACCCAAAACATTATGCAGCCAGTTTTATGATATTTTCAGCTTGATAAGTTATCTGTTCTGTAGTTTACTACACAGAATGTGTACCAGTAAAAGATATGCTTATTCCTATTTAGGATTTTAATAAGGGTACTTTCATAAAGAAGTTATTTTAGGTGAGAAACTCTTAAAGATTCAGCATTATCCATTTTTACCCAATGTATGGTTTACTGATAAATAGTTCCAGTATGACGTAGAGAAAGTGATTTAGAAAGTGACGTAGTTGACTGAAACTGACCTTTATGGTAAATGTACTATGCCCTTTTATAAAGGAAATGTCAATACAAACTTAAACACAAACAAAGAGCCCGAGATGGCCCAGTTCTTAAGAATTTTTAGAACCATGGAGTAAAATATCGATCGTACGTTGAGATAAATAAAAGTGTGAAGACAACTTAAAATGGGTTGCGTGGTGTTGCAAACTATAAAGGTTAAATTCATTATACATATTTATTTCATTACTTACTATATATGTCAGATATTTAAAGCGCTTAGTTATTGAATAATAATAAAAATATGCTTATATACGATAATAAGATTAATTTTATCCCAGCATCATAATACTGTAGACCGGCGGTGAGCTTTTTTTTCCCCCCTTCCTACAGCACTTTTTGTCGTACGCTCGCAGAGCTAGTATCGCACTGTTCTGGGTTAGAAGCAAGCAGAGACGCACTGAGCATTTCTCCCTGTACAACTGAAAAAATTGCAGAATAAATATGAGGGTCTGAAAGGCCTAATTCTGGGATGGATGGAAAATTAAGTCGAAAAACCTATTTTAAAAATTAACCATAAGTTGAAAAAATGGCCCATTACTTTTTAAATTAAAATGATTCAGATACATATCAAAGTATCAGTGTAACACAGCCATAACTAACATAATTTACAAACACGTTTTGTAATATCCACCGCCCTACTAAAGCAATATCAGCCTGTGTTTTTCATTTTTTCAAAACATTAACACACCAAATTTGGCAATTATATATAATTAAAGGAAATGTTGCATACAATTTTCAGTCCTGAAAATTTAAATTAAGAAGAAACATAACAGGAAGTCAAATAGAAGAAAACAGATTTTTATTAAACAGTTGCACAGATCAACCCGAAATTGGCTGACTTATTAAGTTAAACAGAAAGTAGTAAAAATCGTGTGTGTAGGGGTATGTGTGTATGTATACTCACAAACAGAAACAGTTTTATGATATTAATAGGTATTAATGTATAGATCTTCGAACCTCATTCGCATTTAATTCCACTGGAAAATTTGATATTCTGGATTATAACAGTTCCCTCCCGATGAAATATATCACACATTTCTTATGCCCTCATTTAATCTTATTTAAAGATGCGTCAAATGAAGGACTATAGCTCTTAAAAACTTAGTTAAAAACAACTAAGTAGATCTTCGCTGCATCTCTAACACATAGATCAGCTTAAACAAAAAAGGTCTGGCAAGCAATCCGCTTATTTTGGCCCAAGGGACTTGGGGAAATTTATATTCCTTAGTTCCACAATATACTCAGCGTAAGAGTGTTAAAATAACAAAATGTGAATTTTTAATGCGTTTTAACTGTTCCACTTTTATTATAATAATAGAGTTACAAAGACAGAAATACTATCATGTAAATCTTTAGATTTCAAAACAAAATAATTCAGAGCAAATGGTATTTTAGAGAATGTTTCTGGAGTAAAGTAAGAAACTTAAAAATTGCTTACAAAAAGAAGGATAAATTACTTCAAGTAAACAAAACAAAATCTATAAAAGTAAATAAGACGAAATCTGAACAAACTACAGAAACAGGTAATCTCAAACTCATTAAATTGCGTTCTTACACACTGTAGCCATAAAGGATTATTTTTTCTAAAAGATTAAAAAAGTTTCTCGGCAAATGTAGATAAACCCATTGCAGAGTAAATCTACGAAAAATACAGTAAATATAAATTAACAAAAATATAGACCTTCTTTCGAGTTTTCAAAGCACTGGAATATATGACCCCAATTTAAAGAAAAACCAGATTAGTTCTAAGAATAAAGCATTATAAATGGATCTCGGAAAAAAAAGCTTTATATAGAAACTGGTTTTTAGTTACATCGAGTTCATTAAAAATCTTTTAGATACAAAAAGAATAACGGCAATTACTGAAGAAACGGCGTTTTAAGGCTTAGCCGCATCCGATCTCTTGTATCTAACTGAGTTAACAAGCAATTTGTCGAAGGCATGTGAAAAAAATATAAAGACTGGAAAAGAAAATTAAATTTCTACAATTTCAAGCACATGTTGAAGTTGCTACGTGAAAATAGATCACTGTTCGCATCTGCGGCTGAACTTCGAAATGCACTCGACTTTCCAAGGTCACATGACACACAGGAAATTAATAGTCACTCAAAAGGATAAGAAATGTCAATATCGTCTACAATAAAGCTAAAATAACAAAATTTCTCCTTAAAAACAAATTCAGAATCATTAATTGAACGTTTTTCGATAGGTTAGTGAGGAAGAGATTGAATGTACAAACATGCCGAATTTCCTTCCGAAATAGAATCAGCGGTTTAGTCATAATTTTTCGGAATTATGAGTCATGACATAACGATATTTAGTTTCTAATTTAATATATGACGTAATTGGGCTTCAATACTGGTTACGGTTTTCAAAATTATAATGACTGCGCAGTCATAATGAACAACGTTGAATAAACCAACCAACCATTAACGTTGTTATAGAATAGCAGAAAAAGTTTTAGCAAGTATATACAAGAGCCAATGACGAAATGATTATTATTCTTTTATATACACATTGTAGTATATCAACTTTAAGAAAAAAATATATTGAATTATTAATGCGCATCTAAATGTAAATTTTTGTTACAAATGGTATAAAGAAAAAACTTTTCCTTTAAAAGGATAATGTTTCATTTTCAAAGTACAATTTGTTTACCCAGCACAGAAAAACTGTATTTCTTATAACCGTAACCGTCCTATACTTTTGTTTCCAAATACACAGAAAAACTAGTTTTTATTTTTCGTTCTTTAATTTCCTTAAAATGTGTGAGTAAGAAAGAAAGAACTGTGGTGTAAGAAACGAAACGATATAATGTAGACACTAGTACCTTTTTTTCTTAAAAAAATTGCAACGTAAAGTTGTTTATAAAAAGAAAAAGGACAGTATAAGAGTCCTGCTCATGGTTCAGTACAATATCGTTATGTATCACTGATAAAAGCAAAACATTTGGTTACAATCACCTAAAACAGCTCACAAATCATCAAAGTCATAAAAATCAACCATTTGTAGCAATTACTTTCAATAGATTAAAAAAGCAGGGGTAAAAATTCAAGGTGCTAAATACTCGCTTGACAGACGTAATTTATGATATATAACTTATGTTTCATACACATATGGCATTGAATTTTATTTTTAAACACTGTCATAATCAGAAAGATGAAGGATAAACTAACGAAATTATCTTTCTGAGGGTAAACTGTCCCTCCTATGTCTTTGGAAGTATACACAATAATTTCCGCCACAGAAGTTACTTGTTTAAGGGCAATGAAACTAGGTTATGTTCAGAAAGAGCCGATCGATTAAAAAAATCGATTAATTCCCGCAGACACAGAGGCGGAAAACGTCACGGCACTACATATCCATGAATGAAGCCCAGCCTATTTAACTTACATGGCGAACGGTACAATGATAGACCAAACGACTCCGACAAAGTGGTCACGGAATTCCTACGCTTGACTTCTCTCCAAACAGCTGAAGAGATGTCACCTGAGAGGGCGTAGATGAACAGCAACTGTAGAATCACTTTATTTTTTCCTTTCGATATTTTCAAGAGCTCGTTTGATGGCAATCTCTTACTACCTTATATAGATAGCGTTTAAATAAAGCAGGTTAAATAAATCACTGGTAGACATTGCTAAATTTTATGCATGATAAGTATCAAACATTTGATAAAAAATTATTAATGCATTTCCTTTAAAACGATCTACTGAGAAATTTTATAATTACATATATATACATATACGCACACACACACACACACACACACACATACATACACAAAATTTATTTTTCTAGCAATATAATGGTTAAAAAAATCTAAGCCAAAATTTTTCGTTTATGGAGATGACTTGAATTTTCAAGTTAAAAAAAATCGCCTTATATACCTGAATGAATTCCACTACGAAAATCTCCGTACCAGGAAAACGAAAGGTTATTTCTGAAGTTCAGCGTTCCGCAGCACTGAAGATGATGGTACGACTTTGATTTTCTGAGAATTTTCCTTCAAAGGATTGGGTGCAATTTCATTCGTTTCTCTTCTTCACATGTACTTATGAATACACAGAACTGTAGCGAGTTGTTTGAGCTCCTAAGTAAAGGTAACGACAGCGTGCACTCTTGATACTTTTATTATCTTTCACCTGAGTTCCTTTCCAAACTATCAACAATGCACCTAGGCCTAATTTATGTCTTCACGTACCAGTTGGCACACTGTAGGTCATACATGCAGAACTGTATAAGCCATAAGGCCTAAAGCGTTATGTTTGGGGAAACTACACAGAGTAAACTTGAATAACAAATTGTAACATTCTGCGAAACGGTAAATATAACAAAAGAATATCGGAATTACTCAGGAGACAGCTCCATGCCGTTTAAAAATCGAAAATATAGTAGAAATGTCAAATCTGATTATATAGTAAACACATAGTAATAATAAGTTGTACTTCATATTACAAAATAATCTGAAAATAATGAACTGACCCAATAACCAAAGGTTAGTTTTCTGAGCAATACTATTATTTTACTATACGTAGACTGTTTTCATAGCCAATGGTATTATATGTTTAACTTACACTTCCCAAATTCAAATTCAGTTCTTATACTGTTGCTACATAACAAAGTACATAAATAACTACGACACATAAAATGAAAATATGAGTATTAAAAATAACGATCTTAATCTTTCAATTCTATACTGAATTTATAACAGTTACAAACTTAAATGTATAAGTTGTAAATAAAATTATAAACGTTTACAAATATGCATATTTTATATTCACCACAAATATGCCTTTTCTAAATATCCAATGATTAATTTCTCACGATTTTATTTTGTTAATACTTAATGAATATCGGCTGCACCAACGAAGACCATCTACCTTAAAACAAAGGTTTAAGATGTTTTGATCAAAAATTGTGTTTACATCACATTATAAGTTACAGGTAGCATTGATGAAGCGAACTTGTTACTAAAGTAACTGTACAATATGGCCACAAAATAACGAAAATAACATTCGAAAAGCCAAAATGAGGATAACGGATTCAGCTGCCTGACACACTACCAATTTACGTGAAGAAAATATTGTAAAAACTATAAATTACATCTTCTACACACCACGATAAAACTGTAAACCATTTATAAATACTAAAATCTTTAACACAAAAGGATCGAAGTTTTTACTAAACTAATTTTGTGTATATATATATATATATATATATATATATATATATATATATATATATATATATATATATATATATATATATATATATATATATGTTCGCACTTGCATATTCACCAATAACCTTATTTCATTTCTTATTTACTAGTGGATTACTTATACGTACAGCACATTCCCGTATTTGCTTATATTTATATACATACACACACGTACATTAAGAGAGAAGAGAGGATTACAAGAGGCATAGCTGTTAAAAGTGAAAACAAATAACCGTTAAGTAAAAAACTTTTAATGATACATGTTCTAAACATAAAAATCAAGTATTTCCGGGTGTGATAGTTTATATCATTTGAATCACTAGTTGTGATATACGCACTCCCAAATGTAACTACACTAAAATCAGAAATGAGGGAGCCGTCTCTGTAACATTCGGAATAAAACACACCAGAGTGTTCATCATACTCTAGAACAGTGTGAATGAGAGAGATGAAAAGGAGGACTGACAAATTAAGCTTATTTATCTTCTTTACTTTTAAATCTAGTACCACAAGGAATTTAAAATTTCACTAAACTAATCCCAAAACCATACTAAAGAATACATATTGAAAATAAAAAAATTCTTAAAGTCTTTATATATATATATTACAAAAAAAAAAAAAAAAAAAAAAAAAAGAGAGAGAGAGAGAGAGGTGAGGATAGATGAAATAAAAGTAGTTTAGAGCTTTCCGGTTTCCAGGCCATTGCAGCTTAAAAGCTAAGGACTTGAAAATCTAGTTATCAGCTTACATCGCTTATTAATAGGCACGATAAATTCGCCTGCATCAGCAATTAAACCCCCATGACATCATCATGGGGGTGTAGGGTTAATTTTTACCGGTTCTCCTCCTCTCGTAGTAATAAAAATGGCTTTCAACATCTTACACCTACTACTATGACTATACTATAAAGATCCATTCTATAAAACTGTCCTAATTTCATTAAGAACTCTTCCTAAGATTTTCTTTGTAACGGACAATAAAATTTGTTGTTGCTTTTAGCATCTCCTCTTCCTTAGCGCTTCTTCTGGCGAAAAAACGTTGACTGTTTTGAAAGTACTTAATAAGTAGCATTGTTTTTTAGTTTTTTTTAAAACTTATATTGTTCTTTCACCCTGTCACGAAGTCAAAGACACGTTCGAGGGTCAGAACTGCGGTTTAGAAAGCCAAATCGATGCTATAAATATGTCCACGTTTTTCAAGTATCACTACAACGAATGCGTACAAAGGATGGGAACAAAGAAACGACGATTTAAGTAAGCTGTCACGAATAATGACTACACAGTAAATGTTTTCGTGAGTTACTGCTATATTTCTGCTGCAAACAGTATCTTCCAAGGCACAAAAGATTAAATATGAATTTCCTTTTCATTTCTCTTTCGCCAACGTTCTACACCCCTGGTGAACTTTTTTATGTCTCGTCTCAATTGTCAAAAGCAATTTTTGGAGTGAAATTGTAGACTTGTAAATGGAGGTAGTGATGTCATCAAGTGTTTATAAGTATCTAAGCGTGAGATTCCCATACTGAAACGCCGCATGAAACTAATTATATTTTGCTGTAGTGTGTGTGGTAACATAGAATTATTAAAAATCACTTTGCTTATGAGAGATGTTATAAAAATCATAATCGGCTCAATTCTTACAAATGCCTGCATAAAGTGGTCATGAATATTGTTTTACGCATTTATTTTGGAAAGAAAATAAGCAACTTTCTTCCTCAAAATGGTATTACATTAGTATTATACACATACTAGCAATAACTTTATACCTAATATCTTTAACTTTTAAATAGTAATAATCTGATTGGCATTATCACATTCGGATTATTCCGATTGTTAACATAGGGGAAAATGCGACTTTAATCACTAATTTAAAATATTAAATTTCAATCCGTAAAACATGCTTGAAATAAATCAAGCAAACCGCTGTGAAAATTAAGGTATTTTTACACAAGCTTGCACAATTTATATAAGAATAGAACAAAAAGTTGGGGATTTTATCTTAGAATGTGGTTGAAAAGCAATTTATAGTTTAAAAAAGAAGAGCAAGCTTTAAATATTTTAATGCCAGCCCAACCAATTTCTGTTAGTTATGGTTAAATGTAATCCTATAGATAACTAGTAATTGCAGAAAATATCACATTAGAATATCAGTAATTTATATATAGCAGGATACGCTTTCTTTAAAAAAAATGTTTGATTATATATTCCGTTTAATGGACGCTTGTGTGTAAACTATTCCTATAGTAGATGTATATAAGCTAAAGTTGTATGCCGGTGAATTTGCCGTTATTTGTAAAAGAAGTCTTTGATAGTAGAGCGTAATTTTATTGGGCGGCTATTAGCACAGGCGCGACAAATATTTCTTACCAACTCAGAAGACGGGGAACCTTTATTTAAAACTAGTAAATCCTGACACTTTGTATAACAGTTAAAATATGTAAAATTTTCAAACCATATAATTAAAAGTTAATAAATCTAAACTGCAAATATTCTGCGGAAAATAAATCACAACTTATTGACTATAAATGAAATTTAATACCCAAACTTGAAAATTCTAGGTATTAAGTAGTTTAGTTTGCTTACATCTTCAATTCTAATTTATATAATTCAGTCAACGGCACAGGGGAAGCACTACAAAACAAAATATCAACTAAAATAAGGCTAATAAAATAATTGATTTAAAATCTCTCACATTACAATATTAAAGACGGGAACATTGAATTTTTAAACCTACTTCAGGAAGGAAAATCCATCAAAGAATACTGTGTTATGTTTCGAAATAAGTTGTAACTTGATGAGGAGTAAGTCGTTGCATATATACTGGACATGAAAGTATAATTATACATGTCTATGTTTCATAAACAATACGAGGGCTAGTTATCTTTCCATCAAGAGTACATGTATAGGAAAAATTGCAACTAAAATCAAGTACAGAGCAAATGCATATTAAAGATTCAGAGGCAAGCAAGACGAAGAAAATGATCGTAAGCTAGAATCTGACCGGGACCTGGGTTCTTTCCGAATACATTATCCTCAAACCAGTTTTCAGGTTATGTAAATCTATAAAGATTTTCTTCTCCAGAGACAGATAGGAGGAAATGAGCCCCAAAGAACTTTTTTCCTTTATTTTTTACGCTTTTAACTGCCTCTAGCAAGAGCAGGCGAGGTAATAACCAAGAAAAATCGGCTTTCTCACTATGAACTTATTTCAATAAGCAGCTGTTTATTATGATGCAATATCGCAGCACATGTAACATTCAAAATGCTCGATGAAGGTCTTGGAACATTTTCGTCAAGATTTTCCTCATATTTTGCGTTGGTGATGTTGCGGTGACATAACAATAACAGGAGCAGCATGACTTCTCAGCCAAGGTCAACAATGATATTGAGTTTTCGCTTAGTATTTTTCAGTTAAAAAGTAAAAAAAAGGGGAGAGAAGAAGTGTTTCAGGAATTTTACGACGTATAAAAGTTTCTAAGTATCTTTCTAAAATTCTGATTTCGTTAACAAAGTAACCAGATGCTGTAATACTTTTATAACTGCATTTAAATGATTTGTCCACGGTCTTCAAGCTAGCAACACACTATTGAGGTATTAGCAGCTAGATTTTAAATTATTTAAATAAAGTTAAATTATATTTCTGAATGCAATGCAAAATATTACATAAACGTTGAAGAATAGCTAAAACTATCTATAACTTATCAATGCAAAATATTTTTCTTAGATCCCTACAGTAGCTGTATAGACAACTTTCACTGCGTGTGTGCGTACGTGCAAACATAAAAAAAACCTCGATCCGTCGGTTTTCAAGGGGACGAAAATAGAAAACTATAAATGAGGGATATGAATGTAGGAAATCAATAAAATATGACTATGGATTATTTAGAACAATTAGAAATATTTACCATTTTAGATCTGCAAGTATACCATCACTGTCATTGTGTGCGTATATAAATTATTTTTATTTCGATAAAACTTCATGAGCTGCAGAAAAACTAGGTACTAATTAAGGTTAGTTTACATCTTCCTTCACCTTTTTCTTATGTTCTTGTTTTTGATATGTGCATAGGTCCCCCACTGACATGTCTCCTCTCTCGTTGCTAGGTTACTAGCTTGGAGATCTTCAAAACATTTGTAATGGAAACTTGACTTAATGCACGAAATGATTTTTGAAGAACACAAGAAAACATAATTTGCGATTAGTTATATAAAATACACGATTCAAAGATCCGATTTCACTAAGCTATTTTTTTCATGAAACAACAAGCTTCATATTTTACGATTTAACGACACAATTTTTGAAACAAAGTGGTGTCTGTGGGCGGCAATTTAAAGCTAAGTAATGGCTTTATGAATCATAAAATATAAATTATTTGCTGTACTGACCGACAACAATGGGTCTTTATCGGAATAAACACGATAAGATTCCAAGAGCTGCTACGGGTGTAATATAACACTGTAAACTTTCGAAATTTTCTTCGGGACATCAAATAAAGCGTTCACGGTAAGATATTGTCAAAAATATATACATGGCCTCTAAAGATGACTTTAAAATAACATTACCACAGGGGGGAAAAGAGGGGATAGTATTTGCATGTATCTTGATATCACAGATTTATTTAAAAGATTGTAATAACTCTTTATTTAAAAATAAATCCTAGAATCCAAAGTAGTCCTGTTCACCCCAAACATCTTTGTGGTTTTTTTGGTTTTGGTTTGTAGCGCTACGGTATACTTTTTACAACACGAGGGCTAATGAGACCGAAACATCTTTGTGGGCTGCTTTCAAAATGCATTTCTTTACAGCGGGCAGTATTGTGTGCGTAAATTTTGACGTTAAAATTTAACATATATTTTTTATTAATAACACTCACAAATCAACAGCTAAACATTTATGAATATATAAATTATAAAATAAATATATATGAATAATAATTGATTGTTTAAATTATAAATTTCGTGAATTCCGTCTATTGAATATGATTCAGGCTACATCGTGCAAGGCCTCGGACATGGTAGAATTACGCATGACACTCATTTTGGATGTAGGCTTTAGTTTATTTTTGTTATACCGGTCGTTTTTCTTATTTTGGGAAGAATTGTTATGACAGAGGAACTTTCTGAATGGCCTCGGCAGAGGCAGAAAAAATCTTTCATATGCAGTATTTCATGTTACACATTTAATGGATCGGTCAAAATAGTAATTGTCCCTCTTATTGAATAATGCTTAATGCGAATAAAGCGCTCTAATGTTCTAAGCATGGGTGATTCTAAGTTAAGAAAATATTTCCTGAACATCCAAAAAATTTTTCGGAAAAAGTATACGCTGCTAATTTAAAATAAAAACTATATTAAGGTTAATTTCTGGATGTCAAAACTAGAGCTGGATGATATCTGAATTTTAATATTGTGATTTATCGTTTACCAAATATCTATATATTAATATGTTCTAATATATATCCCCTTATTACAGAGTTGAAAATATAAGTGTGTTCTGTATACAATAATACGAACACACATATATCAACGTGTGTGTTGGTTATCTAGAGAACAAAATTCAATTTCTTAATCTAAATACTTAAATTTTAACATACTGCTTTAAAAATGAAAATCACATAACATATTATTACTGTTCTTCGACAGGAAAAAGATTTGTGAACGCGTCAAAAAAGAAAAAAAAAAGGTGAGAAAATATATAACACATTCTAATTGTCTTCAAAATTCATTTATATATTTTTTTATTTTAAGCAAAAGATAATTTTTATTTATTTATTTATTTATTTTTCAACTTTCAGGAACAAATTTTTTCGAAAACTCTTTTCAAATTTTCGAAGGAATTTTTTAAATAATTTTCGGAACAGACTCTCACAAATTTTAGGATCGGAATTACTCCGTTCTAAGGAACCCCCAAGCTGACCCATGTCTACGTTAATTCTCGTCTTTGTTAAGTTTAGTAAATAATAAATGTGTTATTTTCTGACAGTGTGGCTTGTGTGTGGTATCCCGGCACAGAGTGATCTCTAACCCGCTACGGTGCAGCGAAAAGTATCGTCTACCCACCGCTTTCCCATTGATGTTCTACGGGAGATTAGCGTTCCGCCAGATAAAATTTGGTGTTTCGTATGAAATTTAAAGTATGAAAGGCAAAATTAAATAACTTTTGCTACGACATACAGAGTAATGCTTTTATTAACCTTAGAATGCTATCCTAGTTTTGTGGAAAATTCTTACTATTGTTACGACTACAGGAGAATTTAAAAAATTTATTTTACAGGAAGGAAAGAAAAGTATTACATGTGGCTTGTAATATACGCTTTTATTTAAAAAAAAAAAAAAAAAAAAAAAAAGGGGGGGGGATTGATTGTACATTAAAATTATTTTCAGCTTTTAAAAGTTTATTGATATAATTACAGAATAGAGAAGGTCTCCGTAAGGATAGCGCTCTTAAGTTTAAGAAGTACAATGTTTTTAAATTTTTCCACAAACCTATGCGAACGTATGTTCTCTACATAACAAAATTTAAATATGAAGTACCAAATATAGATTTGCATGTAATCTAAATGGTAGTTCTGACATAAGAATTTAATTATCCATGATTTAGCCATATTGAGAAAACTATACAAAATAAAAAAAATCATATAAAAAAGTTATTTTGATATTTTTAAAAATTATTTTCCTTTATAATTTGAGTTTTGTTTGTAGTTTTGGACTTTTTTTTTAAAAAAATAATGTTTTACACAATATACATTACGTGTACTTAATATAAACAAATGTTCTGAAATATGCAACTTGGTCATAATGGTTCCACGTAACAAAATAAAGTAGAGAACCGCTGGTCTTATATGAATATATAGTTTCTTATATGAAATGAAATACACCTTAAACATCTTAGATTTATACCTATTACTAAGCTATATAACGGAATATTATTCCTCTCATTGACACATTGTCATTATACCGACCACTCGTTTAGTAAATCAACGAATTTTTTGCGTATCAATTTATAAGGCCTTTTGTTACGAAACCAAAATCATAAAAGCTTACGTGTTAACCGTAAACATTGATTTTATAAATACACCTATAGTGGCAATCAAAAGCACATATATTTACGAGCATATTCAAATTTTTATTTTCTAAGTGGGGAGGGGGCAAAAATGTATATTTCAGATCAGAAAAAAAGGGAATGCCAGCTACGTAAGGCTTAATGAAATTTCAGAATCAATTCTTCAGCGAGCGTACCAAACATATGATCTTATGAATGGATCTCGCCGTTTTTGGCATTATGCCAGACTGCTTCAGAATCAATGGTGGCTCTGCGGTAAAGTATTTATTCTACCGCAAATACTTGACCTTAAATTTAAATCTTAGAAAATTAAATTTCATGAAGCCAATGAATGTTTATTTTACAGTCACTGGATATGTTTACATTCTGTGAAATATACTGTCACTAACTATGTTACCCACAGTACTTAGAGCATGTACTCTAAATATTCATTAAAATTGGATAATTTTCCTGTTCAGTAAAAGAGTGAAATTCTGAGATTACTCAAATATATGATTTTAATCTTGGACTAATGAATATGTCTTATCACTTAACTATAAAATAGATCAAATCCATTCACTTAAAGTATTATGTACATAGTAAAAATTGAGATAAAACTACTATTTGAATATAGTTTTTACTTAAAAAGTGAAGAAAAAAGTGTACAATCCAAGACATCCCAGCCCTTCTATAATTTTAAAGGTCTATTCTTAAAGAATAATATAAAAATCTGATTTGTAAGAAGTAAAGAGTTTGTCATCCTGCATACTTTGAAACTGCAAGCAATGCATTCTTTTAATGAAATATAGAATTTCAAATTAATTTTAGGTTTATGCCTAGGATATAAAATAACCATTTAGCTCGTCACTGACAAACCTTTGATAAAATATAAGAATATGTATTCATACCATTAAAAAGGATCGGCATTTAAATTCACCTTTTGTAGTTCAACAACATGAAAAATGCAAATTTAACTGTTCAATATTAAACGAGTGCAAACATTGATACCATCTATAAAGAACAATGTCCAACATTTCGTCACGCAGGTGTTTTGATAAATAAATGCTATTAAAAAACAAAATAAAAGCAAGAGTAAAAGTGCATAATACAAATATCGCTTAGTATCCGTACATTCTAGTGCCAAAATAATCTTTTTGTAAAGAAGCGTAAATGTGCAAAAATATCTTGAGAGTTAAGGCTATTTTCTTTTAATATATCCTCCGTTATCTGTGTAAACGATCCTTTTCCTTGATGCTTTTCAACAGCTTTGATTTATACGTATAAACATCCTACATTTTGAAGTTTATCATCTGAGCAACAACTGTGTGACACAGGCATGAAGGCACCACTGTTGGCGTCCCTGACAAGCGTAGGCGTTGCCGGTTAGTTAAGAATTATCTGCATGGCAACACCGGATGCTGAAGCTGATTAAAGGCATGCGGATAATCGAAAAACGAACCGGAAGGCATATCACACAGTGGTCACTTGCAATTCAATGCACAACAGGAACTAAATACATTTTTACTCTTCATAATTCAATTTGCTATTATAATTTCACTTGCTAGACCTGACCTGTAAAAGGAACAGATACATCTTTTATACATAAACTAGGCATTTGATTACTTCTACATAATTTCAACCTGATGCAATTTTAAATCTTCTTTAATCCAATATTTCCTTTGAATAAGTAGTATACAAGGTCCTGCAATATTAAGTAAACCCTAAATTGGGAATAATGGAAGGATGTCAAAGAGTTTGTATGGTTTTTACAGCTGATCAAAACCACAGTTGATTAATTTTTGATAAACACCTTATCACAAGTCAGCGTGTACATGCAGAAAAAGCAGCAAATTCAGTTTAGAATTCTTATTCCCGTTGAAGAATACGCGGATTTCTCGTGTGATAGCGAAAAATTTTCAACCGATTGAATGCCTTAGCCCAAGTACACATGAACTAACAAATCTCTAGAAAATTTTTCGCTGTAATAAAAGGAATCTGCGCATTCTTCACCGGTACAAGGGATCAACCTGACACGTACATATTAATGTGTGATAAGGTTTTTTTAAAGTGAGAAAAACATAAAAATGAACTTGTTTAATCTAATTTCTTACTAGTTTTCCAATCGATCATGTGTGTATGGAGTATTAAAATCCATTTTTGCCTATATTCGCGTTACACATGAAGGAAACCGGGAAAATTCCATGTAGTTTGTCCTACCGATAGATTCTACCAGGAATCCAAGCAGCAACCAAGCGAAGCTATCTCTCATATTAGAAAAGCAGCACTTTCAGCCGCAAGGCAATCAATCGCCCTTCTATTAAATTGCGACGAAGAACTATTTCCCCTAGAGGTACACCTCAAATTCGCCACGTTTAACGATATTTGAAATTCCTGGTCATCGAATAATGTTCTCAAATGTAGTTCTCCAGTAAGTATTCGAAGAGCATTAGCAAAATTAAACAGCTTAAATTTGTAAAAAATAAAATTAGTAGTAAATCGAAATCTTAATATTTTTAAAATCTTATTAAATGAATTTGTGGATGTAAATAAAATGCAATGCAGTGTAACTATTGAAAATCTTGTTCTGAAATAGAATTATGCATTTTTAAGTTCTTTGTAAATGGTACTACACTTAAGTGTTGTTACCTATAACAACCACGAGAATAGAATTAGGAAAGTTCCAAAGCCTAAAATGTAAACAGGTTGGATAATGTATATTTTCACTAGATGATATCAAAATGTGAACAAATGATTTAAATCTCTACGGATTACAACACATTAAATTCGCTATTATATAGACCTAATCTCGTATTTGTGAATTACACAATTGACTAGTCACAATTACCTGAAACTGATCTCGCATGCTAGGGAGAAGAAAAATTCAATAATCAGCCGAGAACATTTGTGTATTTAAAATAATTTGTAGAGAAAAATTTGATTAAAAATTAGATACAAAAGGGCAAGCTAATACAAAAAATAAGAAGCCGTGAATAAGATCTCATGCAAGGATTGCAGTGTTAACATAAATAGCAAATATCGAAAGTATCTTAATTTAAAAGGAATTTAATATAAACAATTTTCTCAAGCGCCAGACCCATTTAACACTACAAATATTCATTTCTTACGATATCATACACTAAAGTAAGATATTCGAAGTTTACTATTTTGTAAAGCACTCGAATGAGTGCCCTACTTTTCTTAATGCTCTACTTAACACGTTGACTACAACATAACAGAAAATGCGGAGGCCATGATTGTCCTACGTCAAATGGTTCTATATCTAAACAATGGACCATCAAGTTTCTTCACCCAGACTTCAAATAGCACCATCCAACAGCAACCTACGCGACAATGGGGTGGTGGAAAGCTGTTATTTTGAACGCCAAAAGCACTTACACAAGTGTCTTGGCCGAGACAATCTGGCATCTAAAAAACTCGAATGTTAAATTTACTTCGCTCTTTCGCTATCAACATAAACGTTTTCGTTTACAATAGAAGCCTGGCAAAATCCAAACTTCAAAATTCATGCCAGCCGAAACCTATAGTGCTTCTTGCTCGAAATAGGATCTCAGCAGGGAACTGATTCACAGGCGTTCCAATCGATTCTAAATGAAATAAGCCTATTTTCATGTATCAAGATTAAAAAAAATTCGTCTTTTTGGCCAGGAAAAATGAGTGAATAACATGTATAAAAATGCTTTGCCTTGTGAAATTATAAGTGGTATACATTCGATTAACATAACGTTTTTGGAGAAGTAAAGATTGTACAATGTAGTCCCCATTAAAAATTATGAAGTCTCAAAAAAATGAGAATTGTTGAAATGGTAAAATTAACAGAGCTCTATTTGAAAAATTGAAAAGTTCATTCACCTCAACTTCCTTTATTCATTCAACCTTTATTCATTCTGCTATTAGAATCAAATTTTTTAAACACTCCCAGGAAAATCTTAGATTTAATTTTAAATTGTAGTCACTTTTATGATGCATGAAAGTTCATATGTCTCAACCACAACAAAAATGTTGACCTTAGCATTGAATGTGAAACCTCATTTAGTATTTCAATATGTTTTAAAAATTTTATTCGTCGATTTTTTTTTTTTTTTTATAAGAACGTATCCAATGTTTCGCATGTATTACTGGGAAAAGAGAAAGGGGGAACGCATAACACGTTTATATATATCAATCTCATGCAAGAATGGTTTTCAAGTAAGATACATGTTCTTTTCAAAATGAAGAAAATTTAAATGTAAATGATAATTCATGATATCGTTGATAACCTTGAAACTGACGCAAGTCCCGAGCACGTGGCTCATTACTACCGGTTTCAACTTCACGCACGATGAACAGAGGTAACCGACTGGGTTTCAGTACTATCGTGTGAAAAAAATATGTTTATTTCTACAGTATTTGCACATATAAAAAATATAAAAATTAAAATTTTTTAAAAATATGCAAAAAAAAAATCTT